>CM070641.1:13140789-14340789 GCA_036346575.1 Dendrocalamus sinicus | reverse complement strand
AAGGTAGGCAATCGTCCCACTTGGCTCCGTGATCCAAAACACATGCTCTCAAGATATCCTCTAAGATCTGATTTACACGCCTGCCGACCATCATCACCAGGTGATAGGTCATGCTGAAATTCGATGAGTACCCATCGCCGTGGAAACTACTCCAAAATCGTGAAGTGAATCTGCGATCCACGATCCGACACAATCCTCTTAGGAACTCCATGGAGACTCACACTTCGGACATATACAATTCGCCAACTTATCTCCGAATATGTGGTTTTGACTGGAAGGAAATGGGCTACCTTTGTCAATCGATCCACAATTACCCATATCGAGTCGTAACCTTCCTTGGTCTTGGGTAGACCGTGATGAAATCCATGCCCACATCTTCCCACTTCCACTCGGAATTTTCAACGGTTGCAACAATCCTGCGGGTCTTTGATGCTCTGCTTTCACTCGTGCAAACATCACATAGTGCTACATACTCTGCTATTTCTCGCTTCATACCGCCACCGTATTTATCCTTGATGTCCCGATACATCTTGGTACCGCTGGATGAATTGAATATAATGACTCGTGTGCCTCTTTAAGCAACAATTGCTTTAACTCTTCCTTATTGGGTACGCACAATCGCTTCTTGTACCATATGATACCCGATCATCCTCCACAAAACTCATCGCTTTTCCTTCCTTCAATCCAACCTTGATCCGCTGGATATTTTCATCCTCCGGTTGCGCTTGACGAATCGACTATCCAAGGTCGGTTGCAAGTCCAAAGCGCCAACATCCCTTCTTCAACCAACTCCAAACTGAGCTTTGGAATTCCTCGTGCAATGCTGGTTGACTCTCCTTGACCATAATTGTGTTGCAATATACCTTCCTGCTCAACGCATCTGCCACTACGTTGGCTTTTCCTGGGTGATAGTGGATTCCAATGTCATAGTCCTTTATCAACTCCAACCATCTTCTTTGTCTTAGGTTAAGGTCTGATTGGGTGAAGATATACTTCAAGCTCTTATGATCCGTAGATCTCACATCCGTTACCCATCAGGTAGTGTCGCCATATTTTCAGGGCATGCACAACTGCTGCTAACTCCAAATCGTGCGTAGGGTAGTTCTCCTCATGTGGCCTCAACTGACGCGATGCATAAGCTACCACTCTTTTGTCTTGCATCAATACGCACCCTAAACCTTTGCGGGAGGCGTCACAATAAATCTCAAAATCTTTCTTGATGTCGCAAAATTAAGATCTGTGCTGTTGTCGACTTTCCTTTAACTTCCAAAACTCTTCTCGCACTCTGGCGCCCATTCAAACTTCTTTTCCTTCTTTAGTAGCTGGGTAAGGGTCGGGCTACACCGAGAACCCTTCAATGAATCTCCGATAGTAACTCGCCATTCCTAGGAAGCTTGACTGGTCATCGACGTGGGTGCCTTCGGTGAGCACATCTTGTACTTTCCCGAGTCAACGGACACTCCTCTGCCGTCAACACATGACCCAAAAAGGCAACTTCCTTCATCCAAAATTCACCCTTGCTGAACTTAGCATACAACTTGTGCTCCCGCAATCTTTGCAATACCAATCTCAAATGCTCCTCATGCTCCTCCTCATTCTTGGAGTAGATCGAATGTCATCAATGAACACAACGACAAACTTGTCCAAGTAGTCCATGAACACCTTGTTCATCGGTACATAAAGTAGGTCAGGGCATTGGTTAGGCCAAAGGATATCACGGTGAACTCGTATAATCCATAACGAGTTGAGAAGGCTGTCTTGGGTATGTCCTCCGTTCGAATCCTCATTTGGTGATACCCGATCTCAAATCAATCTTGGAAAACACTCCAGCTCCTTTTAATTGATCGAATCATCAATTTTACTTGTTCTTGATGGTAACTTCATTGAGGGCTCGTAATCCACACACATACGCTGCTACCATCCTTCTTCTTGACGAACAATACACGGAGAGGTTCCGACATACCCTTTATCCAATAACTCTTGTATTCGCTTCTTTAATTCGCTAACTCATTGGCGGGCATTCGTAAGGTCTCTGAAATTGGTGAGGTGCTGCTAACTCAATTGCAAACTCTACTTCTCTTTTGGTGGCATCCGGGAGATCATCGGAAAAACATCGGATATTCTCGGCAATCGTACTTCATTTAGGCAATCCTTTACTTTGGCACACCATCACTTTTTCTCGCTGCTTCATGTCGGCTTCAAATCTAACCTTGCTTCCATCGGGACCGCCCAAAGTGATCTCGGCTTCCACATTCCAATATCGCTGATGCTTCTTGAGCCAATCCATACCCAAAATTACGCCCAAAGACCGGATATTCTCATGAGAACTCTACTCCTTGGATGGCTATCCTAACTTTGGGGCATCCTAGGTTTGTACTCATCTCGAGCACGGATTGAACCAATAAATGGAACCAAGTGCAACGACTTCCAACTTATGCTTTAGAGCAAAACTCCGAGAAACAAACGAATGTGAAGCTCGAATCAAACAAAACTGTGGCGTACCCGGGAACTTACCAATCACCACATCCGCGCCGCTTGAGCCTCCTCCATGGTGACGTGGTTCACCGCCACGCATCACGGTCTGCGATCCTTTGTTGGGTTGATTTGATCCTTGAGGTGCTCCGCCCCGATCCCGCCGCAGGGTACGGTGCCGTGTGGCTCCCAAGCTGAAGCGAATCGGTGTCAACTATTTTGCGGGCATTTGTTGGCATAATGTCCCGCCTCATTGCATTTGAAACAAGTGATCGCGACATGGGCTTGGTAATCCTCTGCTGTTGGCTTCCCACCGATTTGGTTTGGCGCCAAGAAAACCGACGGGAGCCGGTGCAGGAGTTTTGAATCCCGACGAGGAACTCGAGCTGGCTGAAAATTACCGGCGGGCTCTCTCGAGCTTGGTGCATCTGTGATCCTTGCTGCATCATTCTTCTCTTGCGAGATTCTTCCAACTCGCGATGACTTTCCTCAATGAGCATTGCTTTGTCCACCATGTTTTGAAATCGCATAATCATGTCCCACTACCTGAACTTTCAATCCTGGGTTCAATCCTTTCTTGAACCTCTTCTGGCGAGCATCATCTGTGGCGACATCTTCTGGAGCATAACGGGCCAACTGAGTGAACTTGTTGAGATATTCACTCACGGACATGTTCTTCTGGCGCAACTCCCGAAATTCTTCCTTCTTCATTTCGATCACCCCATCCGTGATATGGGCATGACGAAAAGCCTCGCGAACTCAGCCCAAGTGATGCTCTCTGGATCCTCGTGAGCGGCACAATAATTTTCCCACCACTCGGCTGCAGCACCCTCAAGCTGATGGGCTGCATACAACACCTTCTCGCGATCTGTACACTGGGCAAGGTTAAGCTTTTCCATCAACGCATCCACCATCGACTTCTAGTGGCTCGTAAGACCGTGAATAGGTAGGAGGCCTTGTCCTCATAAATTCGCAAACTTGACCGGCTGCGAATCGGGTGGAGGCATGGCCATGTCTTGATTCTGCTCGATTCATCATGGCGTTCATGTTCGCATCATGGTGTTCATCAACCGAGTCGGCTGCCATGAACCGACTCAGGTTGGATCCATCCACTGGGTTTGCATGTTGCTCGGAGTTGCTGGACCGCCTCGTGATCTCGACTCATCGACCACCGCCCGCGGAGCTCCGGTATCAACCATCTGAAAAGAAAGATCACTTGCTTGAGGACCGGCTTCACAGGCTTACTGTAAGAGGGAAAAGCAAAGATAAGTGGTAAGTTCGTCTAAGGGGATATTCTAATGGTAAATCCTAAACTAAACAATCACTTAGCCGAAAAGCTAACAAAAGAACAAATAAATCACTTCAATAAAAGATTTGATATGATCGCAACATATTGCTTTTGAGGGCAAACTGCAGCTCACATCACACTCAATGCAAACAAAACCACTTCCTAACCGATGCTATCCTATGCTACGGCCTACTCTTCCGCTCCCACTCGGTCCGGCGAGGTACGGCGTGCGTTCTTCTTCTTCTCGCATCACCGTGGAACGCCCATCGGTATGCGAACTGCATTGTAGGCGCTGTTGCTGGAATGGCAAGTCGAGGTACTCTCGGCGATCATTCGCCATGCGTTGCCTTTCCTCCGGCTGGGCGGCGAGGCGGGCGGGGTGTTGGCGCCCGCGAGTGTACTCCTCGAGTTCATACTTCCTCTTGTACTCTGGATGAACTTGGTCATACCGATCTTGTACCGTCGACAGAGTTGAGTAACGGCCTTGCGTGCATTGCTTGTGCATTTGAACTTTTAAAGTCGTGGTGTACGACGTGTCCTCCAAGCTTGATAGTGAAGTACAACCGTGTGAAATGGTACCTCTTACTTCATCATCCATGGAACTGTACATTGGTGTTCTTTGAAACCAAGACTTCTTAGCAAGACTCAAGCACTCTCCTCCATCCTCCCGACTGCTATAGTTGCTTATGACATCTACAAAGACGGCACAAGATAAGAGTCGCTTTAAAAATTTTCATTTTCGCAGAAATTTTAAGGTGAGAGGCAAGAGTCCCTAAGAATAAGGTAAGAGAGTAAAGAATTTGCTAAATATCAGGTTTGGTTGTTTTGTCTTTAGAAAATAGGTTTTTGAATTTTGAGACAACGACTAACTTAGGTTTTCGCCCTCTGATCGATATGGCTCGATACCATCTCTGCCGAGACCGAATATACAAATCTGACTCTACTGTGTGTTCTGCACTAGTCCAGATCACGCTAGTGCACACAGCGTAAACAAAGACAAATATCATCCACATCACGATACTCTAAAGGAAATCCAAATTATATTAATAACCATCGAGTACGACCTTATGGCCAAGCTTACAATTATGAGCCCAAGGGCTTTTAAAGAAACTAGCAATGAAATCCAAAATTAAGCGTAGTAGCCACTCGACATGCCCACAGTGCAATCGATCGGGAGCGAAGTCCTAATCCGTGAAGTCCTCGTAGTAGCCTCCTTCTAGCAACTCCTGCTGATCCGGTCCTCCTCCTCAATCGAGCAACATGGGCATAAAGCCGTGAGTACATTGGTACTCAACTTTATGCAAGTCGCTTGTAACAAATGAATGCAATATAATATGCAAAGCTTAACAATGGATGGCTGAAAGGTTAGTTTTGCATGAAGCGACAATTTGAAGTAAATACAATATATAGATTGAAAAGCATATTTAACAACAGACACTAAGTAAATATATCAAAGGAATTGAATATAACCACAAGTGAACTAACCATTCACTTCCCATCTCAAACCAATCAAATTTTCATAAAGACTCTACCCCTCGTGTGAAATCACCGAGCATTGTCCATGACCGAGGACACGGCTATTCGAATAGTTTTACACTCTGCAGAGGTTGCACAACTGTACCCACACGATGTGATTAGCCTCAGCTTAAGGAAATCACAACAAGGCTTTTACAATGGTCCATCTCCACTTGATCCCACTCGCTAAGGATTCGCCGTCGAGTAGGGTAACCCCCTAGTCGATAATTGCCCCCCCTTGCGCCACAACAACATCAGTAATGAAACCAAAGTTGAGACTTCACAAATTATTGTGCCAGGTCTATCCCATACTAGACATGTGGTTTGCACGATTAAGCTCGATCAATGGCGCACAAAGTTAAGTCCTTAACAATTACCTGGCGAAGCATCCACATCCCAATGTGCATCCAAGACCCCTTTATCGCACGATCATTCGCCAAGTGAAAGCCAAGTTTGTATAACCAATGCCCATGACACTACCCATGTCATGACATACAAATTTTATAACTGTGGCTAACCACCACGTTCAAGTAAACCATTAAGTCGATTAATTAACCACATGCGATGACGGATCCCAAATAACTAATAATAAGCGTGGCTAGCGGTTGAACGTAACCCCATGTGACAATTATTATTTATCACTAAATAATTCCCAATCCTAAGGTGTCAATGGAATCATGGCAATCAAGTTATCATGGAGGATTTAACCAATTAGGAGTATAACTACCAATTACGGGTTTTATTAACAAATAGCCATGCATGATAATTTGAAACAAAATAATACATAATAGATTGAAAACTGGGTTCAACATGATCAAAGAATACGACTTGCCTTGGCCTTGCTCGGATGAGGGCTCTTGGTCTTCAAATCCAACTTCCGCTCCTCGAACACGCGATCTAACGAGAGAAAAACGAGACGAAAAGAGAAAATAAATTCAAATAAAATTCAAATGAACTCCAAAAACTTTCAAACCTGAACCAAAAGGTAGAGCTCAATTTTAGATGAATTTAGAAAAAGAACGGGTCAATCGGAGCTAGGATGAGGGAGAACGGCTCTTGGAAAATTGGATTTTCTGAAAATCCATCATGAGTCTCACGCCTCGAGCGCGCGGCGGCGGCGCCGCGCGACTAGGGCTGAGGTGGCCGTGGCGAACACGCAAGCGTTAGGGCGACGTCAACAACAGGCGGGCGACGGACGGCCGTGGTGCGGCCGCTGGGACGCATCCGGCCGCCGCCCAGATCGCTCACGGGTCGGCCGGCACGGCGGGACCTACAAGGCAGCGGCAGCTATGGACCGGCGACGGAAGGCGAGGACGCGGGCGCGGCGCTTGTTTACTCGCGGCGGGTTACGGTGACGGCGGCGATCGAGGTGGCGGGACGACGACGGCGGCGGGCTCACCGCGGTGGCGAACGGCGAGACGGGCGGCGGCGGCGCGTGGCGGCGCAAAAGATGACGAGGCGACGCGCTTCGTTGCGAAGAGGGGCGCCGGCTTATACACGGACAGGTGTCCGCGACGGGGACGGCGGCGGCGAGTCCCGCCGAGACGGAAGACGGTCCGGTCGGGACGACCGATACCGCCGGTGGCGCGGTGAGCAGCGGCCGATGCGGGGCGCGGCGCTGGCGCAGCATGACGCCACGTGGCGATCATCGGGAGGCACGAGCGCGCGCGCGATGCTCGACGCAGGCCCTAAGCAAATGGGTTTCGCCCATCGCGGTTGGGGATTTTTGGTATTTTTCTTTTCATAAATTCATTTAAATCCTTTTGAGCTCTAGAAAATAGCAAATAAATCCAGAAAAATCAAAATCCAATAAATTCCTTGAGACACAAGGAACTCAAATAAAATAACTTTGGCAAATGTTCATGTTCAGATTATTCATATTAAATCCTTTTAATTCATAAAATTTCATTTAAGCTTTAATTAATTTCAGAAAAAAAATTCAAATGGTGAATTTTATTTTAAAAGCTTCAAAAATACTCTGAAAATCAGGATGTTACAGATTCGGCCATGTTGCTTGTCTGAAACTCGTACCTCCAGCCACCATCGTCATGAGCCCTTGTCCATTTGTCGACATCTCTCATCAATCCCGTCAACCACTGTCTACCTTCTGCGTTTGTTGCAGTTTTAAGCTGCTCCAACTTCTCCTGGAAGAACTTGACCTCAAGCATTCGAGCGACCTCCTCGAAAAGAGGAAAGTTATCCTTCGTACCATCCTTACGGAGTAGATTCTCGGTAAGATGCCGAGTGCACCAACGGTGGTGCAAAGCTGGATACCCCAGATCTGCTCTGTCTGACGACAAGTATGCCCTGGTGTCTATCAGATATGACACCAACCGCCCTACCAGGGCCGACCATGTGCCTCCGAACGAGCCGCAAGAACCATCCCCAGCTGTCTTTGTTCTCCCTCTCAACCAAAGCAACCGCCAAAGGAACCAACGCGTTGTCTGCGTCACAGGAAATGGCTATCAGAAGTGTGCCTTGGTACTTGCCAAGAAGAAACGTACCGTCAATGGAGAAGACGGGATGACAATGCCGAAAGGCCTCGATGGACTGAGCAAAGCACCAGAAAGCACGGAAGAATATCTGCCTCCCATCTTGTGTCCATTCATTTGCTTTCGGGACGTACTCATAATGCATGCCTGGATTAACCGCTTTGATTGCATTGAAGAGTGCTGGCAACTGCTCGTACCCATCTTCCCAGTCCCCATATATCATCTTCCAGATGCGTTGCTTTGCCCTCCATGCTTTTCCATACCTTATCTCGTATCCAAATTTCTCCTTAACAAACCCAGCAAGTGTCTTCACCTTCATATTGGGTTCTCCTTTACTATGTGCCACGGTGACTTGGCAATAATGGTAGAGGTCAATCGCCGATGCTTCGCTTGAGCTCTGCTTTGGCACAAGTGTGTGGGCCAACGATTCTTGTGATCTTGAACTTTCCGTGTCCTTCGTTTCCTAGCACAAACCCTCCATTCACATGTTTCCTTCTCGCACACAACTGTACCTCCTCTCCACATAAGAATGCCTCACCTTGAATGGCCTTCTACGAATCACCGAATACTCTGCAGCCCACCTTTTCAATGCGAGCAAGTCCTCAAACACCATGCCCTTCTCAATTGTCATGCTTGGCCCGGCCTCGGAGCATCTAGCACTCGTCATCCCTTCCTTCGCATAAGCCTTATGAGAATGCCTAAGATCGCTGAATTCATGAATCAAGGATCCGGCCAGGCAATAACGCTGATCACTCAATATCACTTTCGGTCGCTCTCCAAAAGGGCGGTCATCATCGAATCAACGGCCCTTGCGATCTCGTAAGACTCGAGATCATCCACAATTTGAACATCCACACTGTTGGAGTCCCTGCAGACTTCTTCAACGTTGCCAGATGGAGCAATGGGAGGAACACCCACATTATCAGGAATGTCTCCTGCATCATAAGCACAAAAACGATGGGATTGAAACAAAAGAATGGAATGACGGGAAAAAGCTAAAGTGTTGCTCGACACTTACTGGGATGATTTTGGGTCAAAGGGATCTCTTGAGGGGCCACCACGACATCATCAGTCGGACATTTAACTCGAACTGGTTGAGAAATCTGAACCTCGTTCGGGGCAGATAGAGCATCGGGCACCTCAGGCACTTCTTCCACATCCACTGCAAGGTCCGGTAACGGAGGGTCAAAGGGTGCCTGATGACCTAGTTCTGGTGAATAACCATGAGGGGTGGGATCAATGGACACCTTCCGCACAACAAGGTCCAAACATTGGAACTCATTCCTCATAACCAATTTGACATATTTGTCCCACTGATCCTCACAATCAATTAAGATCAACCGCCTTAGAATTGTGTCTTTCGAACCGAAGTGAAGTAACCCCTCAACTGTAATGCTCTCCTCGTTTGCATGACAATGTAGCTCCTCCCGGGCCCTAGCAACCAACTCGCTAAACGATGGCCGATCACTGAATATCAGAGGCACCCTTTGCATTTCAACAAATCGAACATTTCCGTAATCATCACTTGTCACACTGCCTCCATGATATAGGGTGACTAGGTTGTCCATCTAGTTCATACAGAAAACCAAACTTAATACCTTTAATCAAAATTGGATACTAGATACTAACTAATAAGTACCTAGTCACTAACTAAATGCTACCTAACTAACTGGCTGATTACCTAAGTACCTAAATTAACTAACTACTACACTATAATTGATGCTAATTACTAACTAAATTGCATGAGTGCAATCTACATTTCATGAGTGCTATATTTATGACACACAGTGATTATCACTACTGACTATCAAAAAGATTATGAACATTTCAATATAAAAAATCAAAGCATTGTATCTACTACTCAAGGCAGTGAGCATGTATCTAACATATATGTATCAGGTATGTACTACCCAAATCCTAAGTACAATGGCAATCCACTCATATGGAGAAAATAAAGATCTACAGTGATAGTGAGCATGAACATTGGCTACATATATGTTGGATATATTGGAAAATAGGTAGCCACAACAGTGAGCATGAACACCAGATCTATGGGAGTGAGCAATCAATCCAGATTTCATTTCAGTTAGCTTGCAGAAAAACTAAGCACAGTGAGCATGAACATTGCCATATTTCACTAGAATAGAAATGCTAAGTACTATGACAAACTACTCACATGGAGAAAATAATGATCCACACAACCACAATGAGCATGAACATTAGCTACCAACAACGAGCAGGGAGGATTTTCCGCCCGTGTGAGGCGGCTTGGATGGGGAGGGCGGGAGGCGGCGGCAGCCGCGGCCGGGACTCAGCGGCGGCGGCGGCGAGGCGGCCGGCGGCGTGGATGGGGTGGCGCGGGCGCGCGCGGCGGCGCGCGCGGGCACGCAGTGGCGCAGCCACGGCGGGAGGCGGGCTTAGGCGGCGGCGGGGTGGATGGGGCGGCGGGAGGCGGGCGGCGGGGAGGCGGTGGGGCTCGGCCGCCGGTGGGACGCGGTGGCGGGAGGGAGGCGGCGGCACCACGGCGGCGGAGCGGAGTACTCGGGCGGTCACCTGCCGAGCCGCATGGGGAGAAAAAAGAGAAGGAGAGAGAACGAAAGAAACAGAGGGAGAAAGGAGAAGGCCGCGTGGGGCCCGCTCGCCAGACCTCGGCGCCAAGATCCACGGCGCCGAGCTAGCTGCCACGTCAGCGCCACGCAAGCCGCCACGCTGACGCGGGCCTGTTACCTTGGCGCCGAGACGTGTTACCTCGGCGCCATGGACCACGGCGCCGAGACGTGTTACCTCGGCGCCGTGGGTCACGGCGCCGACCCCGTGGGTCCAAAAACGGAATTAATACTACCAGGGGTCTAAATGTGAATATTTTTTTAAAAAAAGGCTAAAATAGAAAAAATTCGGTCAGAGTCCCAATAGCTTCGGACTTCAATCTTCATAGTTTAGAGACCACAAGGAGATACAAAGCTATTACAAAGTGGTTTTTTCCCAACAACAAGCATGCATGTGTCAAGTGTTAAATGATCAACAATGCTCGCGTGAAAAGCAATAATGATGTTCAATTAAACAAAGATAAATGCCGCAAGGTTCATAATACAGACCAATCACAACCCCTAGCTTTGTTGCAAGTGATTGAATTATAAGAGCAGCACAAGATGCAATAAGTATGATCCAAAGAAGCTGCCAACAAAAGAGATGTTTGTGGTTCTTTGTTAGAGAAAAGCATGATGACAGCTGAATGATAGAAGTTCAATCCATAAAAATTCATACTTTAAAGTAAAGATAGGATAGGCAGCACAAAAATAAAATAAATAATAAATGGTGCTGCACCTCATAAAGAGAGCCGAGATTAGCAATGAATGTTAGGTTTGGCCACAATGCAAAAATTGGGGATTGAGGGATCAGCCAAAGGCGATCGGCGCGCAAGGCCGCGCAAAAGCACAAAGGCGCAAATGGGCCAGGCGTAGGCCGCGAGGCTAGCTGGCCTATACTGGTTTGGGCTGATTTGGTTTGAATATAACTGATTTGACCCAACTAAGTATATATATATATATATATATATATATATATATATATATATATATATATATATATATATATATATATATATATATATATTATCTTGTATATATTGGTTTTTATAAAAAATTTAGATATTCAGCTGAACACTCATGAACTACTGTAAACCCACTCTTGCGTGATAACATCGCAGAGGTCGAGGATGATGTCCCCTAACAACCTTGGTATTAACAAGGTAACCGTCGACGAGGTGCCCAGCAGAAGGGAGTCTCCACGCTCAGTAACTGAGCTTGGTCACAACGGAGAGAAAAAAATTAACAAGAGAAGCGAGAAAGAGAGAGAAAGGTAGAACAGCTTATCCAGAAAAAGTGAAGCATAAGGACATACCTAGAGAAGCAGTGTGGCAATATTTTAGACGAATTGAGTAGTTGTATTGGTAAACCTAGACTTCGAGTGGCGTATTAGCTAGATCTCAAACATTATGCTATGGCTCACTGCCTGTAAAGTGGCTCTCAACCAAGTTTTCTTTCGGGCCCTATTCCAATGCGATAATTTAATTTGCAAGGTTTTTTTTAGAATTTTACCTTTTAAAAGTTCCTACAAATTTTATGCATGCAGGCATGCCCTCATGCCTCGGTAGAAGTGGCAATGATGTGGAAACCAACTCTGTCGAATGCTGAGTGGGCAATGACTCGCCCTTGTGTGAGCGGAGCGCACATCCGACGCAAGCACTGCAGAGAGGCAGACGAAACAAACAAATTGTACAAACCCTCGGCACATCGCGACTCCGACTCGACTCGGGTCCGAACCCAACCCGCAGCTCCACCACACCTCTCCCCAATCAGTGTCACACACACACACACTCACCCCCAAATCCCAATCCGAGCTAGGTAACCCTAGCGCGGCGGCGATGGCGTCGATCCCGCCCGACGACGCGGCGGAGAACGGCCACGGCAACGGGCCGTCCCCGCCTCCCGCGAAGCGCCCGCGCGGGGCACTGATCTCGGCGGCCGAGATCCGCGATGAGTTCGCGCACCATGACGCCGCCGTCGCCCGCGTCAACAACGGCAGCTTCGGCTGCTGCCCGGCCTCCGTGCTCGACGCGCAGACCCGCTGGCAGCGCCTCTTCCTCGCCCAGCCCGATGCCTTCTACTTCCACAGCCTCCAGCCGGCGCTCCTCCGCTCCCGCGCCGCTGTCGCAGCCCTCGTCAACGCCGGGGACGTGGCCGAAGTCTCCCTCGTCGACAACGCCACCTCCGCCGCAGCCATCGTGCTGCAGCACGCCGCGTGGAGCTTCGCGGAGGGCCGCTTCGCGCGCGGAGACGCGGTGCTCATGCTCCACTACGCCTACGGCTCCGTCAAGAAGTCCATCCACGCCTACGTCGCCCGCGCGGGGGCCACCGTCGTCGAGGTGCCACTCCCGTTCCCCGTCGCCTCCGCCGACGCCATTATCGCCGAGTTCCGTGCCGCGCTCGCCGTCGCGAAGGCCGGGGGGCGCAGGGTCCGGCTCGCGGTCGTCGACCACATCACCTCCATGCCCAGTGTTGTCATTCCGGTGAAGGAGCTCGTTGCCATCTGCCGCGAAGAGGGCGTCGACAAGGTGTTTGTCGACGCTGCGCACTCCATTGGGCAGGTCCCTGTCGATCTGCATGACATTGGTGCCGATTTCTACACCAGCAACCTCCACAAGTGGTTCTTCTGCCCTCCGGCCGTGGCGTTCTTGCACACCCGCAAAGATGACCCGATAGCCTCCCAGCTCCACCACCCTGTTGTGTCGCACGAATATGGCAATGGGCTGCCTATGGAGAGTGGATGGATTGGGACACGGGATTACAGTGCCCAGCTTGTTGTGCCCGAAGCCATTGACTTTGTAAACCGGTTCGAGGGTGGGATTGAGGGGATACGCAGCCGGAACCATGAGAAGGTGATTGAGATGGGTAGGATGCTTGCTGAGGCATGGGGGACGTTTCTTGGCTCACCACCAGAATTGTGCGGAAGCATGGTTATGGTGGGGATGCCCGGTTGCCTTGGCATTGAGAGTGATGATGATGCGCTGAGGGTCAGGACCATGTTGAGGAAGGAATTCAAGGTGGAGGTGCCGATATACTACAATTCAAGAAGGGTGGAAGTACAAGAGATGTCAAATGATAAGAATGGTGATCAAGTGACAGCATACATGAGGATCTCGCACCAGGTTTACAATGTCAGGGAGGAATATGAGAGGTTGAGAGATGCTGTCAATAAGCTTGTTGCTGAGGGGTTCACCAGCAGCGAATTGCGATCTTCTGAGAAGGTACTCTCTCGTTGAAGTTGACTTTGCTTTAATCATTTCTTATTCTTTGTTGTTTGATTCTGATTTCTTCATGAACCACGATTGATTGCCCTGGTTAATACACTATTTTTCAATTTTATAGAAGGTTCCAGCAACACCTTAGATATACTCTGTTTGTGTACTAGGTATAGTAGGCTGTTCAAACTTGGGTTAAATGGTTCAGAGAAATCGCCTGCATTGTTTACACAATCAAAACATTGATATTCAAAGGCATGAAACCATTTGCAAGGCTATTAGCTTCAACGGGTTCAGACGGTTTGAAAAACCCGCTTTGTACAGCCCTAATTACAAGGCATGCTTCTACAAGGATATTAGTTCATTTACTGGATATTAAGTTCATTTACATGTATAGGCTATCGGTGTATCTACACATTCACTATTTCCAGATTACACAACCTTAAGTATAGCTGATGTTGATGATTAATGGTTGCAGAGTTAGTGCCCAACATGTTGTTTGGCATGGCAACTAAATAAATAGTCAACTGAAGAATTCAATATTTGCATCAAGAAAATTTGATTTGAAATAAACTACATGAACAATGGCTACCAACCTTTCAATAATTTTTGGCCATGTCTTTATGAAGAGAATTGAACTTGGAAGGTCAAGACAATATGTCGTAGGAAAGTCCTTTTCCCTTCATCCATGTTTGGTTGCCAAACTACTACAAGTCTACAATGCACAAACTATGTTGACAAAGTTCTCTGGCCACAAATTTTGAACTCTCAGTCTCTCGCTGAGGTTCATTGATGTTGACTTACCTATATTTTGTTTTTATATCTCACTTTCTGTCTTGTGCTGTTGTGCATCTATGTGACACTCTACAGACTCGCTGTTTAGTGTTTGTCCGTGAACTTTGAAGTTTTATGTACTTTTATACTAATAGAACATGAAAGTGCTTGCCAGCAAATGGTTCTATGCATGTTTGAGACCTTAGAATGTTCTTGGGATATGCTACAGTCTTATAGTAAATTTAGAAGTGCCAAATAGATGCTATAGCTCCACAAGTGTCACATTCCTATGAAGGCTTTTCAGCTATGCTGAGTACTCTTGAGATTTTTTTCCTCTTGAGATTAACAACATCATTTATCTTTCCAATATTATAACTTGTAAATATGGAACGTTGGGCTGATTTCTTTGTAGAAGTTATCCACGAGTGTTATGTGTGTAGAAACAAAATAAAGAGACATTTTGAAACTTTTAACAGGTATAATTGTGAGTCAACAAGTGGCTTGAATTGCCTGTAAGAAAAGGAGAATTGACTTTCAAACTGCTAGTGACATTGGAGTGGTCACCCACTGGTGAGATTGGATGTTCCATGTCGTAATTGAAATGCGGTTGCTTGTGACTGCTAACTCCTTACTTTTTGAAGAGTGCAAAATGTATGTGATGTTAGCTCAATTATCTGGTGGGAACTTTCTATGTACTGTGTCTCACTGGGACTTGTGTTGTTCATATAAAATTGTACTTAAGGAGCATTCATTTATTTATAAGAAGTTGTTTATATCATAACAGAAGATTACTGCTTGCTGCTTGCTGCAGTGATTTGTTCCAGGAAAATGGCAAAGGAGTGTTAAATATGCTATAGCACTACTTTTTTTTTTGTTTTTACGATTGCCTTCAGCTATGTTGTATATGCCAAGCTGCCAAGGTTTCTCTTACACCTGATTTTGAGATCATGTATTCTACTCAAGTTAGGACTATGGAATCATTTGCCATATTTACCTTAAACTTTGCTAGTACATACAACATAGGGAGCTGCGGTCAGAAGCAAACTAGCCCTTTATTGTTTGTTTATCCATTATGATCATGGAAGTTTTTACCACAAGAAAGGTAAAGTCGGAATTTCCCATTTAAAAGCCACTGCTCATGATGAGAATTGTTAGAGGAAATCAGAGCACTGTATATATTGCATTCTATCTTATATGCACTTCACAAGTTTTGTTGGATTCACTATATGAGTAATGAATAATGACATTATCAAAATAATAAATTATTGACATCGCTTGCTGTATAATTATAGTCAAACTTAATATATTTTCGACAACAAAGTTGTTTTCCAAGAATATAAATCCTGTCAGGTCATCAGCGTGTCAAGAGTACCATAGTCGACAAACATGGTCCATGGATGTCCCAGTTTCACACAGCTAGTGTTTCGATGCTGTTGTGATTGCCTTTTTCATGATTAGTGATTATGCTGACAGCTGAACTTTTTGGCAGAGGCTCTTGATATGTGCTAATGATCAAAGTACATGATGATCGTTCATTACCAATCTGATTTCAAACGTCTTATGATCTGATGGATTTTCATAATTATGGTTGCAGCAAGAAACTTTGGCGTGATGACATTACAGTTAGCCAGCACTCCATTCGAAGATGTTGTGGCCGGCTACTTAGGTGTGCTACTTATTGGGCTGATATGGTTTTCTCTTGGGATTTGGTTCATGCTGTACTGAGATCTAGTGTACTCATTGTTCACCTACCCGCTAGGCGTTAGGCGGGTGGTGGGTGGCCACCTAGCGTCTATGCCGTCTAGATGGGACCTAGGCGGCTGAACAGAATAGCAAGCATTCTAGCATCACCCCAAGCAAGCAGGATGAACACAGAATAGCAAGTATCGGTCCAAGGGTATATGTTACCTATATGTATGTTTGTAATTATGTAGAGATGTTACCTTGATGTGATGCAAATATATTTGATGACTTGATAAGAATACAACTATACTAGACATCCATAAGAATGAATGGGAGGCAATACCTCAGAAGCTACACCATGCAGATCAAAGCAAGAGCAAAAAACAAGGGTAAGAAATCAGAACAAGAAGTCAAGGCAAGTTGTGTCCAAGCAGCTCTAGACTCATGAGTCTAATCAAACCATCCTTCCTTTGAGTCTAATCAAACCATCCTTCTTTTCTTCCTCTCCTCCCCTACGAACCTGTTCTCGATCCACTGCTCTCCTATGGTCGTCGTGCCCTCCTTGCGGTGAGCCCTGCACACCCTACACCGCCATTGCCTCCTCCATCCCTTCCCCGCTCTCCTATGGTTGACATGCTCTCCTCCTTGCAATGATCCTTGCACACCTTGCACCGCCACTGCCTCCATTCCTTCCCCACCGTCACTGCCCTTCACCTTTCTCCTACTCCCATCCCCCACCACTTCCCCTCCCCTCCCCTCCCACCTTTTTTACCTTTCATTTCTTCGCCACCACGTGTCCCCAGGTGGAGCTATGGCATATGTTGGTGCCGTCGTGGCTACCGCTTTCGCTTCTCCTCCAACGCTATTTGATTTGGGCGTCGTCACCATTGCGGCATTCAATTTAGATGGAGGATGCAGGGGTGGAATGAATGGGAGGAGAAACGGAAGCGCTATTTGATTCGAGCGCTAGCGGAAAGGTTACCTTGGGCAATGCCAACGGCTAGAGGAGGCGGCGGGGATGGGGAGCCGAGGCAGAGCTAGAGGAGGAGACAGGCACAGGGAGGTGGGATGAAATGGGGTAGGTAGTGCCCCCACCGCCGCCTCCAGCCGCTCCAGACCGTCCAGCACCACCACACCTTGCCCACCTAGGTCCACCTGGGACCCACGTTAACCGTCTAGGTGGGCTGAGCTCTTAGGGAGCCGACTTTGCCCAAGTCGTAGCGGTCGGCCTACGCCCAGTGCCTAGGCATCCAAGGCGGCCACTTAGGATAACACTGGGTGTACTTTTAGGAACTGACAAGTGTTGTATTTGCATTCTGACTGTGACAATAATTCACACTGGCTTGTCTTCTGTTCCGCTTCATTTTCGAGCTGTAATGTAAGAATAATCTGAATCTAAGAAGATTCACGGTCGTTGTAGATTGTATGCTGGTTACCGGTCATACTGATCAAGTGGCTGTGGATTGCTAGCCTCTGTTTACCTAGCCGCTGTATCATATCTTCGTCCAGGAGAATGCATGTAGATGGGTAAATCACTTTCAAGTTCTGGGAGCATTTATGTCAAGCGCTGCAATTTATGCTCGCCGTTGATGGCGTCTGGACTGTCCCCTGTGGCGAGTCACTACTCGATTCTGGTTTCTACAACTACGCAAAACTGCAAACGGACATTTGTATGAGCGGCATTGCGAATCTTTGAAGACAGAGCAAGGGATAAAGGATGGTGTGATACGAAGCTGTTTTTCTTTGCAATTAACAATATTCTCATCTAAGTTTCAGAAAAAATGTACTGGAAGACATCCCTACAAAAAATTATGTGACGGATGAAAATGATCTCCCAGATCTTGGAGCTGTTCATACGTACACGCATGATAAAACATAAAAGTTCAGGTGTTCCACAAAACATGCATATGAAACAACTATTTTTAGTGGAAGTTTGTGAAACAACTTGCCTCCCTGTTTTTTAGGCTGTGGATTTTCCCAAATATTCCATGGGCTTTCCTCTTGATTTCAGACCAAAAGGAGCATGAAAGCACTTGCTTTCAGACAAAAAAAGGAACAAGAAAGTATTTCAACGAGGAACCACTGTAGCATATTCTCTGTTGGCCTATCCATTTAATTTCCAACCATTGAAGCAGCTCAAATGAACATCTCTGCATCAGCCCATCAGCTATCACGAAGTCACCAACCTGTTGCTTTCTCCTTTGATTTTCTTAACACCGTTCCTCCCCTTCCATCCATTCTCTACTTTGTACAATCATAGAACACTTTTTACTATTTCTTCAGAACAACCACCATTTCATCCTGTCTACTTTGCACTGAAGAATTTCGTCCTTGACATGTAGGCCAGGTTTGCATTTGAGCCCACATGTTAGTGGAGCAGCAGTGAGCAAAGTCTAGTCTACTCTTTGGCCGTTTGCTTTCTAGAGTCTAGACAGTGCCATGCGACTAACACCTTCATCTGATTGGTGTGTCCTATTTATCTTCTACTGTTTCCCCTCGTGTTCTCCACTCGCTTTCCCTTCTCTGTGATAATCTAGTTTGGGAAGCTAACAGCGCAAGCAAGGTATGAGTCCCTGAGCCTAGCTAAGTACCTAGCTGCTTAATTACTTGCCATCACTCTGCAATTCAGATATTTGAGCTATTATCCATTTTAGGAGTTCCTAATCTTATTCTTATGCACTAGTAAGCAGCCTTGCATATCTCTACTCAGTCAACTATGATTCTGTAGGCTCGTATGGCGTAATGAAGGGGGTGAATGATTGCCTCTGCTTTTTTAAATCTCTACGTTGTCAATGATGAATACGATCGCTCAAACGAACACTTGTTGCAGCGCTTCACTCGCAGTCGTATGCCTCACCCAAACAGCAATCACTAGAAATCACGAACCAGATTGATTCAAGATCTTCTTTATTGTTGAATTTTCGTAGAGTTACAAAGTGCCCTCACAAGCACCCCTAAAAACACTAACACACAAAACATGTCGGACCCGAATTTTTTTAATCCAGAATCCCCTGTGAAACACCGCATTATTCCCTGGATCAGTAGATAGTGCTCACAGGTACATCGCTGCATCCTCTCATACATCGCATGAAACAAACTAAACAATAATATTACAAACCAGAGTTTAAAATACACCGTGTCGGGCGACAATTTACATAAGGGCCGAACAGGCCAAATGTCTACATTACAAAGATAACAGCGGAAGCAAAAGCAGAAGTAAGACCATAATTCACAGGCAAGTGACTGAGGGGTAAATGTGTGCAACATATATTATCTAGACCTAGGTAATATATATGCACACAATCTCCATAAGTCTACTTGTCTAGGACCCGAAATCAAGATAGCCGCCCTAGTTTCCCTCGTTGTTTCCTCCATCTGCGGTAGTGGCATCTTTATAAGCGTAGTGGTCTTGGGTCCCTATTTCTGATTTGGTATTGCGAGTGCGAGCACAAATCCACCATGCTCCGCGAGCCAATACACAATATGCAACAAGTAACATGCATGGTTTATTGAGGAAAGGCTCAGGTTATTTTATTTGCCATAAATTACTTTAAAATATATTACTTAAAATTTCCTAAGACCTAGCAGTTTGAACTTATAACATAAGGTGTAAAAGTATGTATTAGTAATGGTGATTCAAATACCATCCACCGTTACATGGCTTCTGCACCATATGCTAACCTTTCAACGTTATAATCGCTTACATTATCACCGGGGCGACACCTAGGGTAACACAAACTAGGGCTTTTCATTGCCCTCTACTTTTCCAAATCCACTCACAAAGTTTTTGAAATAGAACTATATCTAGTTAGGTTCCCATGTCCGCCCTTGACCGTGGGCTCGGCTATTCGAATAGTTTTGACTCTGCAAAGTTTGTACACTTTATCCACAAGAGACAATCCACTCGTTGCCCCACATGATTCCTTAGTCATGTGGTTGAGTAGACTATCACACTAACTTTTCAAAGTATCTAGTCCCTTTTGTCATCTCACCCTATGGGCTGCTCCCACTTGTGGTGGATACTATATGTTGCGCGGGATGTAACTATGGATACTAACATATTCAGACTCCACTCTCCACAACGTTAGCACGATTGGTTTCATCACCCTCCACTTGGTGTCCCTTTAGGCCTCCCCTTGCCCTTGCAATATTCCCCTCCTTTCCACTACCGGTAAGATGAGTCCGGGGGTTTTGATAGTTTTACTTAGCCAGGTTGCATTTTGCAGACTTGTGGTTGTACTGTTTTACATAGGATATCATGATAAGATTCAGTCCTTAAAGTTATCTGGGTGGTGCTACCACATACCATATACTGTGCTTCCATTGCACCACGTACTAGCCCCCGTACCATCCGCCTAGATGTTTAAGCAAAATTGGGGGTTTTGGGAGCATAAAATAATCAGGTCAAAATACACCCTTCATTTCCACCAATACCTCCCAAATCAGTTCCTCATGATTAAAAAGTGATTTTTGGTGCATTTTGGTGCCCCTGATTATCTAGGTAGTACTAAGCAGTGTCGTATAATTACGGACTTATTTTTGAAAGCTGTACCATTGTAATTTTCACTAAGGTGACAAGGCTTAGATATTCAGGTGTTCCAAATGAGAGTAACACCAGTAAATTAATAAAGGGGTATATATCTAGAAGCTGTAAATCAATATAAATTTATACATAAAATAACAGCATGCAAATTGGGTAATTTAAAACGGAATTAATTTGTAGAAAATGTAGATTCACTATGATCAAAGTATTGACTCACCTTGGTCACAGTTGACTTGGTCTTGATCATCGAGGGTTGCTTCAGCTTCGGCTTCTTCCTCCTAGGCCTTGTACGTTATTTTTACGTTGCGCAAAAATTTGGATAAAAATTAGCAAACTAAACAAATCCTCACAAAAATTCAAATGAGCGTAAAAATTATGGTTTTGGTTCCCATGGATAGATATTGAATTTAGATTAATTTAGAAATTTGTTTTGCTCGATTTGGAGTTGAAATGAATAAGTTATGCCCTTTTAAATTTCTCAGTTTAATTAAATCCGAAAATAATTAAAAATTTGACAGGTGGGACCCACATCAGGTTTTTAAATTTTTCTTTTTATTTTTTTCCTCTGTATCTATGACAGGTGGGGTCGGGTATTATTTAATTTTAAAAGGCATGGCCCACATGTCAGTGAGTGGTCTTCATTAATTAATCATGATTAGCTTTAATGGCCTGTCTTAACGTTAGTTAATGATTGTCTTAAGTTAATCACACCCTCTCTCTCTCTCTCCACTACAGTGGCTCCTCCCTCCGGCCGAAGAACGGCGAGCTCACCGCCGGCGGAGGAAACAGCGGCCGGCCATGAACAATCCAAAAATGTGATGCTCATGCCTATGCGCACGTTTGGGCCCAGTCCCACCGGCCAATTTGGTGGTGGCGGTGGTCGGCGGTGACCAAGGGCGGCGACGGAACAGGGGAAAAGGGGTTACGACGGCACACAGCATGGAAGCTCAATTAACTCACAAGAGAGCATATCGGTGAGCTCAGGAAGCTACCTCAGGGGTCGGCGCGGCTCGGGAGTGGCAGTGGTGGTCCGGCAGCATGAGGCGGCGGCAAGCTGAGGAGGCACATGATGCGGGCTCAGCTCGGGCGGTGAGAGGTCCAGCCGACGGCGGGGATGGCGTTGCGGGGCTCCAAGGATGCTTCAATGGGGCTGAATTGGACCACGGTGGTACCACTCGATGGTTTTCCCCTCGGCTGGCGTTGAGGAAGAGGTTCGCCGATGAGCTCTAGGCGCGGGGAAACTGATTACTCGGGGTGGGAGATGGAGTGGAGAGTGGCGGTGCTACAGGGGGGTCGAGCCGAGTTTTTATAGCGGTGGAAAAGGGTTGGTGATAGGCGGGCGACCGACCGGTCGCGTCCATGTTAAGGCAGCGGTGACACTGTAGCACTCATGACGAGACCGGGCGTGACTACACAATGCAGTGACAGCGGCTTGGTATCGCACTAGCTGAGGCAGACGTGACGCGACGGGGAGCTATGGGCAACAACGGTGGATACTGTGGGCAGCAGTGGTGGATACTGTGGGCGATGACGGTTCTCTCGGAGCACTGACGGGGGTGACGCGACAGTACGGAAGCTATGGGCGGCGGTGGTGGAGACTGTGGGCGACGGCGATGGAGCGGAGCTCGCGAGGCGCGGCGAGGAGAGGCGAGTTGCAATGGAGCGGCGAGGCAAGGCTTCGGCTTCGCCGAAGCAAATGGAGGGAGAAGAGAGATGAGGTGTGCCGGCCTGGGCCGGTTCGGCCAGGCCGAAAACTTTTCTTTTTTATACATATGTACATGTATATATATATCTATTTTTATATTTTTGTTCATTTATTTACTTATTCTTATTTCTTTATTGCTAGCCTCATCATTGTATTTATTTATTCATTTAATATGGTACATATATATATATTATTTATTTACCTTTGTTTATTGTTATTATTATTACTAAGCCCAAAGTGAGTTTTAAATTTTTGATTCAAATTACACCCCTCCCTTGTGATGGATCATCTTTTCTGATTCGATTTTTAAAATATAAATTTCTATTATTTTCACATTTCCTTCTTGGCTTTCTATTAGTTTTATTTTTCATAAATTTCTTAAGTTATTGGAACCTCAGCCAAAAATTCAAGGGAAATCCATTAAAATCCAAATATCGAAAAGGTATATTTCAACATAATGCAAGGACTACACATTTCCCAATATTAAAAATTTTTCAGATGTTACAAAACGTCTCGCCAAAAGCTTCTCGTCAAACCCATAGCCAATCTTCGCTTTTATCTGCTAGTGTTCTAAACCATGTTCGACTCAAACACGAACACAGAATCTTATCTCTTTCTCAATTCAAAGGGCCCAAAACTTTTCCTAACACAGGTTTTAATCAAACTCTATCTCTTCCAAGTTATGGACTCCACCCACAACTCCTAACTCAACACGCGACGAAGCCTCCAGGATCACACCTCCTGTAGCTCCATATTGCATCACCATCATTGATCTCCACGTGCTCCAGCATTAGCCCGAGCACCTTGTGTGACATCCTAAACCGTTTAGATCTCAGATCTCCCTATCCTAGTCTCAGTCCTCCTCATCACCAACCGTGACCGTCTCCATGCTCACCTGCATATGTAAAGATCAAAGAAACATTTTCTTGGCACATGTTCTTCACAACTTGACCGTCATCAGCACACACACTCAAAGCACACCTTCAACCATCCAACATCATCAACTAGGTCAACCACGATCATGCACCTCAATACTATCCAGATTTCATTCTCAGACTATTGATTACAACCGTTAAAACCATCACATTCCAAAACTCAGCCTTAGACAACACATTACGACCGCTAGCACAATGAGTACTCAAAAACCACAAATACTTGGGAATTACCATCGCTTCGCTCAAAACAATCAGGAATAACATCATCGCTACCAACCAAGGAACCAACAAGTATCGACGACCGAGTATCGATCATATATCACAAGTCTCAGACAACCAATCGCAACACCCACGACTACCGATCATCGACCATCGAGTACCGAGCCCTTCGACTACCGAGTATCACAAGAAGTAAAGCACTTGTACCTACAGTGAAGTCTTCGAGTACCGACCGTGAAGCCTATGGCAACCAATCGTAAAGCCTTCGACCTCGATCGCGTGATCTACGACAACCGACTGGTCAACTGAAGATAATGATAGTAGACAGCAAAGTCTATGAGTATCGTTCCCAAATCTAAGACCACTAGCTAGAAAGATCTATGACTTTGACCATTAAAATCTATGACCATCAGAAATTACTGTAGCTACGACCATGAGCAAATACCTGTAGCAGATGATCTTACGACCTCTGATCGGTTCCCTATAGCTTACGACCGATTTTGTGTGGCTTATGACCAATTTCGATGGTCAAAGTCGTACATAGTCAAAATACCATCGTCGAAGTCATACGTAGTCGAAATGCCATGGTCAAATTCATACGTAGTTGAAATGCCGTAGTTGAATGTGCTCAAGACTGGACGTGGTCGAAGTTGAACATGATCCAACCTGTCGTGGTCAGAATGCCATAGTCGAGTTACCGTGGTCGAAGCCATACGTGGTCTAAGCTGGACGTGGTCGAAGTCTGTCATGGTCAAAATTCCATAGTCGAGTTGCTATGGTCAAATTCTATTGTGGTCGAAGTTGGACGTGGTTGTAAAGTTGTGCTCTAATCATTGATTACTCTGCTCAAAAGCCGTCCGATGTTCCAGTGGTACTCGAATGTCGTTCGATCCTCCTAGGCCACTCGAAAGCCATTCAATGCACTAATGTCAGTCGAACTCTGTCTGATCCACCTTTGCTACTCGAAAGCCGTCTGATGCCACTTAGACCTGATTGAACTGGCCTAAAACCACTCGGAGCTGACCAAAAACCACTCTGAGCAGGCGAAAACCACTCGGAGCAATCGAAACCACTCAGAGCTAACCAAAACCACTCGAAGACAACAAAAACCACTCGGAGCAGATTGAAATCACTTAGAACCGGCTGAAACTACTCGGATTCAAAACCTTTGACTGAGATCGACCAAAACTTTCACAAACGCAAATTCCAAAATAATCCAAATGTCAACTATTCATCATCACATTAATCATGACCATCCACATAGTTTAACAATCTCCCCCTTGATGAATACATTGACAACACCTCAAAAGACACTCAAACGAAAGACTTTGTGAGAGAATTTTGCAAAAGGAACCGACCACAACCAAAAGATCACAGAGAGCACATCCAGAGCAAATCTATGTTCTCCCCCCTTTCTTCTACTTTTCTCCCCCTTTGGCAATGAAATCATCAAGGGCCCCAAAGTGAGAATAATTCTAAAAAGGAGCAAATAGAGGAAACATCTAGAAGTTTTATAGATTATCCAAGTCAGTTTGCATTGATTTAATAGTTTGACTAAGCCATCTATTTGAATAGAGCTACCTAGATCATATAAAGTCATATATCATATAGTAATATCAAAACATGTCTTTTATCACGATTGAGTAATTTATATTAATGACATGCATTGCAACAATGACCAAACCAATTATAAAACCACAATGAGATATCACACTGAAAAGTCAAAGCCTAGAAATGAAACAAATTTTAAATCTAGGAGAGGTACTAGTCTCATGTAGCAACCTATTTCTCTATACTCGAGTCTGAGGCATGTGGCATGCTTGTAGCATACTTCTTTTTCTTGATAACATGCTTGAAGACTTTTTTAATGGTGGCATGCTTGAAGTATATTTCTTTTCACTTGCATAATTTTTGTGCCTTTTCTTTTGTTTGACGACGACATGCTTGAAGCATATATCTTTTCATTTATGCACTTTTTATGCTCTTTTTTGTATAACATGCCAACTTGAGTGATCATAAAACGATTGCAACATGAAACATACGAGCCTCATAGCTAAGATTTAAAGTAAGACTCAAGATCATGCTAATCCCTTTAAATGAACTTTGCAAGGTACTATCTATAATCAATCTAGTCAAAGTGTTCTGCCATGTCATGTTTTAGTTCAATTGTAGCACGTTAATTATCATCAGTCATGACCACAACTACACAACATATGAGTGAATATGATAAAGAAAGCTCTACAACTCATTTGATTTCAATGGCTTGGACTGGACGAATTATTTGACAAGTATAATAAACAAAGCTTTCGATGTTTTAAATACCAAGCTCTGTCTCAGAATAATCCCATAGGATGCAATACACCCAATTCACTCCACAATTGAGTAAAACGAGAAGAATCAAGTAGTTTGGTGAAAATATCAGCAACTTGAGAATCAAAATCAATGAAGTGCAAGGCAACATCTCCCTTTTCCATATGGTCTCTAAGAAAATGGTAGTATATATCAATATGTTTGGTTCTCGAATGTTGCACATGATTTTTAGCAATACTAATCGCACTAGTGTTGTCACAAAAAAGTGGAACATTATACAATTCTAAGATAAAATTCTTAAGAGTAGCTGTTATCCAAAGCAATTGAGAGCAACTAGAAGCAGTAGCTATGTATTCAGCCTGAGTAGTGGAAAGTGAAACTGACACTTGTTTCCTAGAAACCCATGAAATAAGAGATGTGCCTAAAAAAGTGACATATGCCTGAAGTACTCTTCCTATCAATTTGACAACTCCCAAAGTCTGCATCGGAATAAGCTTTAAGAGTAAGACATGAGAACGAAGAGTACCATAAGCTAAATTCCAAAGTTGATTGAAGATACCTAAAAATATGTTTTATCGCTTGACGATGTGAGGCTCGTGGGAAAGCTTGAAAGCGAGCACATAAATACATAGCAACGTGTATGTCTGGCCTTGTCATGGTGAGGTACAAGAGAGAGCCAATTATGTTTCTATATTTCTTTTGATCAACAGGCTCACTATCTTCATTCGGATCCAACACAGTCGTAGAACCCATGGGAGTGGAAATTGGTTTGACTGATCTCATGTCAAAGCATCGAAGTAAATCCTTGGTGTACTTAGTTTGATGAACAAAAGTACCAAACTTTGATTATTTGATATGAAAGCCTAGGTAGAATGTGAACTCTCCCATCGTGCTCATCTCAAATTTCCTGCTCAAAGTATCTGAAAACTTAAAAAACATGAGTATGAGAGGGATCACCAAAGATGATATTATCCACATAAATCTGATTGAGTAAAAGATCATTACCATGCTTAAGAGTAAACAAAGTTTCATCTACCTTGCCCATTTAGAAATCATGTTTTAGCAAGTATGACCTAAGCCTATCATACCATACTCTAGGTGCTTATTTTAGGCCATATAAGGCTTTGGATAATTTGTAGACATGATCAGGAAACTTAGAATTCTCAAACCCAGGTGGTTATCTAACGTAAACTTCCTCCTCAATGTAACCATTAAGAAAATCACTTTTTACATCCATTTGATAAAGTCTAAAACTCTTTGATGCATCAAATGCTAACAAAATTCTAATGGCTTCTAATGGAGCAACGGGAGCAAATATTTCACTAAAGTCAATATATTCTACCTGGGTGAATCCTTGAGCCACAAATCTAGCCTTATTTCGAACAACAACGCCATCCTCACTTTGTTTGTTCTTAAAGGCCCATTTAGTTCCAATAACATTGTGACCAAGAGGGGGTGATACTAAAGTTCAGACTTTGTTACACTCAAAGTTTTCTAATTCCTCATGCATAGCATTAATCCAAGACTTATCAGATAAAAGCATGACTTACATCATGGGGTTCAAAAGAGGAGATGAAAGTAGAATAAGCATATGAAGAATTGGAGTTATACCTATTGTGAAGAGCTCTCTTATTTATCTCACCAATTATTTGTTCTGGGGGATAACGCCGTTGAATGTGTAAAGGAGCTTGCAAAGTGGTTGTAGACGTCGTCATTGAGGTAGTTGTAGCAGTAGTCATCGTTGGCGCAGTCGTAGTGACGAGGATAGAATAATCCTCAAATTATTACGTCATTATATTTCTTGAATATACCCTTTATCGATAAGGAGAAAATATAACAGAATGGTTGTAAGCTTTTCTGTGACCATATGGTTATAAGCTCTTCTATGAACACATGGTCGTAAATCCTTCTACGACCACATAGTCATAAGTCTTACTACGATCACTCTATGGTCGTGAGATTTCCTACCACAAATCTACCTCCAACCGACTTTCCTATGACAATGAACTGCGCTGTTAGTTTGTCTGACAAGGTGGTTAGAACATACGTTAGTCCACTAACTGCACATGATCTCTCTCTAACAACAACTACTACGTCATTATATTATTTGAATATACCCTTTATCAATAAGGAGGAAATACGACAGAATGGTCATAAGTTTTTCTACGACCACATAGTTGTAAGCTCTTCTATAACCACATGGTCGTAAGTCCTTCTATGACCACATGGTTGTTAGTTCTTCTACGATCACGTAGTCATAAGTCTTATTGCGACCACTCTATGGTCATGAGATTTCCTACCACGAGTCTACCTCCAACCGACTTTCCTATGACAATGAACTGCACTATTGATTTTTCTGACAAGGCGGTTAGAACGTGCGTTAGTCCACTAATTGCACACTATCTCTCTTTGACAACAGCCGCCACATGGTGAACAATCTTTTGTCTCTCTTTAACAGCAACCTCCATCAGGCGATTATCATTCGAAGCGTCAAGGTGTCTTCTAGCATGAGATAACTACCATCGCTTCATCGGCTATTTAAATGTTAACATCAGAAGAAGAGAGGAGGACAATTGGGTGAACCATTCACACAAGATAGCACTAGCCATACGTGTAATTCTATGTTGTAATCCACTTTTTAGTAATTAGAAATCATACTATATGTAGAGTTGTTATTCTCTTAGAAGAAGGCCCAAACCAGGATAAAGTTTCCCGTGTCTCTACTTCGTAGCCAGATACGCCAAGTCTTCTTAGAGTTCCCTGAATCCAAATAAATTATACATAAGATCGATATTAAAACATCAACAGTTGGTGCCATCCATGGGGATCCTCTTTTTTCAAGACTCTGGTAATTTCATTGTTGGCAAGTTTCTCTTTTTCCTCTGATGTCCTCATGGCAAATGAATGGAATGAAGAGAACTTGTTCGACTTGGCCGACTGCGTGAGTATCGACATGGATGCCTGCTACGACTACGAGCAGGTCTTGCTTGCTTCCGATAGTGAACATCTCCCTGGAGATTCCTCTGATGATCCTGGAGATGATATAACTAAAAAGGCTGATGAGGGATCAAAATCTCCCACAGCAGTACGCCCAATGGAGGACTCATCTTCCCCAAGTGGCAAGGGTCAATCCGACCATGATGAGGGCTCACAAAACGACTGTGGGTCCATCCCCAAGCGTTCGAGTCCCATGGCATCGCCCCACACAATTTTACAGAGCCCCAGACTCTGCCGATCGGGAAGTGCACCACCAGCTCCTAGTGGCGGCTCTCCAGATGACCCAGTGAAGGCCATGGGTGGGCACATTTTATGTTCATCTGCATTCTCACAGGGAGCAGATCAATCTAGGGACAGTTATTACCCAAACTTCCCCTAGCTAGCGGGGTTTACTCCAGGCCGCGATGCGCTCTCGCTGGATGATTCTTCAAGTGAGGGGCCCTCCATCGGAAATGGAGATTCTAAACAGGAGGTTTTTGCCATGCCCTCAGATTCTCATCACCCTCTCGGAGGAAGGCCTGAGGATGCACCCTGGCGATCACACTCTCCCTCCTCTCGTGGGGATGATGACAAGACCTCTAGTGATGAGCCCGATCAGTACTCTGGTGAGCATAGGAGAAATCCTAGAAATACTCGCTCTCCTCTGAGCTCTAGTTTGCTTCAGGGGTCGAAGATCTTGAGACTACTAGGCAAAGGCAACTTGTTGCCCAGAATGCTTTGCTTAGGCGGGCCCAGTACCAGTCCAAAGAGGCGCGGGAGCTATAATAGATCAACGACTTGCTCAAGAACCTGACTTAAGAGCTTGCTTGGGTGATGGGTTATGACCGCTTCGCTGAAGACATTGCGCGAAGGCTTCATGATGTGATGGTCTGACTTAAGCGAAGACATTGCACAAAGGCTTCACGATGTGATGGCTCGACTTGAGCAGCCACACCAATGTCCCTTCGAGAGTTGACAAGGTATGACTGTATCCAGTCATTCACGAAACTTACCTTGCATGAGTCGGTATGGTGACGGGGCATGTCATACTCCTGATCGCAATACCAGCCAGAGATGGGTGCCCCAAACCGCTTTGGATTGGCAAGTCGATGCTCGATTGCCGCTTTAGGTAAGAAACTTACAGCAGACAGATGGACTACGAGTTTTAACCCCGAGTGGATAAGACCTACTACAGGTCCGATCCGCCTACCGTCGGGCATCACCGAGTGCGTTCCCCTGGTGATGCTGACTATCCATTTCCCCAGAGGAGACAATAGGAGATCATTGCCGGATGTTGCGCATTTGTGCCTGAGCTCCGAGCAGTGCGTTGGCCACTATGGTTTCAACCAGTGAATATGGAGAAATTCGACGGGTCTTAGAATCTCATCTACTTCCTCTAGATTTACATGATTGCGGTCTGGGCCACAGAAGGAGGTGAGCACGTCATGGCCAACTATCTTCCGACAGTGCACAAAGGGTCTACTCGGTCCTAGTTGCTCAACCAGCCTTTTGAATCGATCTACTCATGGTAGCACCTCTGTGACATTCTGATAGTCAACTTCCATGGTACATACAATCGCCTTGGGAAGGAGGACGACTTGCATCGAATGCATCAAGGCAGTGTAACATCCTGAAAATTCGAAGCTGGGAATCATGTAGCCCTTGAATTATTTTAAAATATATTTTTTCGATATTTGGAAGTTTTGTTGATTTTCCTTGGTTTATAGTTGAGGTTCCAACAAATTGAAGATGAATTATGAAAACTAGGACTAATGGAAAATCATGAAAGAAATGGGAAATAATAAAAAAGAACTTTGGGCAGTTCTCGGCCAGGCCTAGCCGGCCCTTTTTCCCCCTTGCTTCAGCCACGGCCGAAGCCACCCCCTGCCTCACCACCGCAGCCCATCCCGCCACATCAGCCCACCTGTACGACCGTACTTCCTTCGGACCAGCGGACGAAGGCCTGCCACACGCTCGCGCCACCAGGACCCATCCCTCCTACTCCCCACGCCCATGCGCGTCACTGCCCACCTGCCCGACAGCCTCACTCCGTTGTGTCGCTCTGCCGCTGTGACTAGCTTTTGACTGCATCACCACTGACTCGTCTGGCCGCCTCCGTCAGCCACCGTGCGCGCCAGCTCCCGTCACTTCCCCTGTTCTAGGCATTATCGCGCTTGCACCCGTTGTCTCCACACCTATCCTGCACGGCCCTTGCCACTCCTGCCTCCAGCGCCATACCCTGTGCCTCCGCGCCCACGCGCCCCGCACGTCGCCGCCTGCTCCCATCACCTCGGCGCCCATGCCCTGCGCGTGCGTCGCCCATTGCCCATGCTCTAACCCAAGTTGAGTCTAGAGCGCTGTAGCAGCTCCACCGCCACGCCATCGAGACGACCGCCCAACTGCCCTCCGGTCGAGCACTGCTTTTCCGCGGCTATAAAGCCTCGCCCGGGCTTTCGATCGCATCGCCCCACTCCACTGAGTCTCCCAGTTCAAAGAATTAGTCTCCCAAGTACCACAGCCCGTCGGTGGTCTCTTCTTCTCCAAGTCCAGCCAAGGAACCGACCGTCGATTGCTGCCGCCACAGTCCAATTCCTTTCCACAGAGGCACCCCCGGAGCAGCACGACGCCATCCCTACCCTCGACCGGACCTTCCGCCGCCTGATCCGCACCGGCACCGTGCGACTCTTTTGACCGCCGCCGTCGCACGCCGCTAGCTCCCCACCGCCACTCCCAAGCCGTACCGACCGCGGAGGTAAGCTCCCAAGCCCACCTTGATGCTCCCTCAATGTCCCAGACTCATGTCAGTATCAGAGCAGTGCCAGTTCATCATTGTTGAGAGCTTTATCAAGAAGCGCTTTCTCCTTCTTCAGCTTGCAGCATTTGGAACAAAATATCCATAATCGTTACAATTATAACATCTCGATTTTGGCGACCTTGGCTACCACCGCTGGAAGTGTTCTTGCCTTCACGCTTCGATGATTGGACCTCCCACTCAGCACAGATCAACAAGATCTGTTCATTACCATTATCACTGCTGTCGTGTATGTGTTCCTCATACGTCTTATGACAACTGATGACCTCCTCTGTAGTCATTGTCTCTGAGTCTCCAAATTGCTCTAATTGGAAGGAACTTTGAGGGAACAACGCAAAGTAATTTCTTTACCACGTACAACTCTTCCACCTTCTCACTAAGGGCCCGAATCTTGATAATGGTCGTCAACCTGATGGTGAAATCGATGATCGACTCTATCTTCTTCATACACAGCACCTTGAACTCGGTCTTGAGAGTTTACACCTTTGCTTCCTTCACATGATCGGTGCCAAGATGTGCCGCCTTCAACGCCTTCTACACATCTTTGGCAATCTCCTTTTCGATCAGTAGGAAGAGCGTCTACTCTTGGATGCCCTGATAGGTAGCCACCAATGCTATTTGGTCTTTGCGCTCATCGACATTGTCGTTCACGACTGTGTCCCATACTCCTCTAACCTTCATGTATATCTTTATTTTAATTGCCTAAGCTGCATAGTTGCTTGTCATGAGCATCGGATAATACAGCAAGATGTTGAAGCACTTCTTCGTTATCACACCTAATGATGACCGATGACACTACTTTTTAAAAATTGTGATATAATTTTTAGATATAGATCAAGAATTCAGACTAGAGAACTCTAGGACCGTAGGAAGAACCGAAGAAAAACGATGTGACCGAGGGAGAAACACGCTCTACTTGACTGCTGCCTATTTCTCTCTTCTGGCAACGCTTTCTTCTGTCGCTGATTTTTTCATGCTTCTGGCCCTGATCAACTCGGCTTCGGCTTCTGACTTCTGGCTTATTTTTCACTATTCATAAGTTTCATCTTTTTCTGAACTTTTGGCTTTTTGTTGAGCTTTTTTGCCGGTTCTTTTTTTCCCATATTTGTTTGTATTATACGTAATGAGCTAGCATATTTTTTTATTTTTAAATTTTTTTAAATTTAATTATACAAAATAAGCCTCTGTCAGCTACAATACTTTTTTCAGTCAGTTACAGTGTTTTCAGCCATAAGCCTCTGTCCTGCGCACGAAAAACGTCTCTCTCTTGTCTTGTCGACAACTGCTTCTGTCCTGCACAAGAAAAACGTCTTCTCCCTTCTTCGTTTCCGAGCCTCGATGCTTTTCACCTCTCTCTGTGCCCGGACCATGGCGAAAAAATTCTGCGTCTCGCGTGCGCTGTTTATCGCTGGAACCAAGGAACCGAGCCGGAGACGGGGAATCAGTTCGGCTTGGTTTCGACGAGAAACGAGAGGTCGCACTTCCCAGCGCAGCAGATAGAGAAGACTAGCCTCATAGGCGCGGCGCCACGCCGCGTCAGCACTGTGCGTACCAAAATAAAAGAGGCGATAATTCGTGAGGAGTTTTCTAAAAAAAACTGAGGGCACATTCGTATTTTCAAAAAAGGTAAAGAGCTTCTTCGTAAAAATCGAGGACCTGTACGTAAACAAACGAGGACCCGTGTGTAATTTAGAAAACCGCGGGGGGCTATCCTGCAAAGTGGAGGGGCTAAAAAAACTGGCAGGGACTTTTTCGCGAGAACCGAGGACCATTACGTAATTTCCGGAAAGTGCGGGGACTTTTTCGCAAAAATGCTCCCCAGACCGTACTGAAATTTCGGAGCCACGCGCCGGGCGGAGCGATCGCTGGGGCGACGTGGCCATCCTCTCCGCGCAGCAAACCCGCGAGCTTTGTAGGGGTTGGTATTCAGGCTTCGCGGCTTATTTTTTTGACTTTTGATTTATTCTTTACTATTTATAAATTTTATCTTTTTTTTAACTTTTGGCTTTTTTAGTTCTTCTGGTTCTTTTTATACTTGTTTATATTGTCCATAATGAGCTAACATATTTTTTATTTTTAAATTTTTTAAATTTATTTCTGCCAAATAAGCTACCATCAGCTACGGTATAATTTTAACCAGCCACAGTATAATTTTAGCAATAAGCTAGCTTATTTCAGCCCAACCGAGTGGCACCTCAACCTGATGCCCTCATACTAATTGTTTAGCCTAACTTCGGAAGAAAATTCATACTTTTGAACTTTTGAATTTACGGTAAAAAAATACAATATTATACAGAGATTTTTTCAATGTCACTATAACTTAATGTCTTTTCTCTTGCTATATATTTACTCAGAATAGATTATATGCCTCCTATTTATATAACGAAGGACATTTACAAATACTGAACTCTATATTGAACACAACTTTAATTTAGACAATATATTTCAGTTAAACTTTAAGTCAAGATTATTTTCGATAGGTTAAAGCTGCTAGTCGCCGAGGCCTACTTCGGCAACTGCGTCAGAGGCTGCGTCGTCGAGGCCGCCATGGGTGATCTGCTGGACGCTCGGCACGGCGTCCTGCACGCGTCTCAGGCGATCCAGAAGGCGGTCGACAAGTTCATGGATCTGTCGCTAGTCTCCTTCGATGTGTGATTTGACCAGAAAAACTGCCTGCTCCGGTAGCCAGGGCTCGCCGTGGTGACCACCTCGCTGCGGTTTGGGGTCTGTGCGACGGATTTGAGCCAGGTGGAGTTCGTCTCGGAAGGTGCACTCGAGGGCATGCCGGCATGGTGGTCTTGACGGGCGGGATGACGGAGGCGAGCGTGCAGAAATCGGCGTGTCTCAATCAATTGGATGCACATGCAGGCGTTTAGAACATGGCCTTGCTCATTTCGGCTTGAATTTCTGGCTTATTTTTTATTATTCCTAAATTTCGTTTTTTTTTGACTTTTTAGTTTTTTTTAGCTTTTTTGCATGTTCTTTTTTTCCGTATTCGTTTGCGTTGTCCGTGATGGGCTAACATGTTTTGTATTTTTAATTTTTTTAAATTTAGTTATGCTAAATAAGTCACCATCAGTTATAGTATAATTTCAGTCAGCTATAGTGCAATTTTAGTTATAAGTTAGTTTATTTCAACCCAACCGAGCGACACCAAATTCCTGAATTTGGAAACGATATTTGGAATGGATGTCTGATGCATCGAGCTTAATTACAAGGCACATATGTTGTTGTGTGTGTTTTGCGGCTGTTCCTCTTCCCGTTAATTTGACTGTATAGCTGCTAACCGACCTATGTTCGGAAAAAAAGAAGAAGAGAAAACAAAAGAAAAGATTTCGTTTACGTTAAGCTAGGCACAATTGGCAATAGCGTGTAAGATATTAAGAGATTGAAAATTACAAAACTATGCTGAATACATGTATGTACTCGTACGCACTGTTTGAGACCTAGGAATTGGATAGAAATTTGAAATCTAGGAACCGATTAAGCTTTTTTCTGAAAAAAATTACACTTATTTATGTAAAATTTATATGTTCCAAACACAGTACATTCACATTGTCAAAGCAGTTGAAGGAACCGAGCACCTAACATGCGACATTGAATGCCGAGGAACGGTCCCGTACCGGAGCAATAATGCCATTGCCGTCACGGGACTGGAGTCTAGAGCAAACCCGTTGACTCACGAGCTGGTCAAGATGACCGACCATCCATGTCGACGGCGTCAATATTACCCGCTGGAGAAGACGCCACTGCCGTCGCGCGAGAGCTGCATGCCTTCGGTCGCCACCGTCAATACGGCGCGACGGCCGCCTCCTCTTCTAAGTCAACGCTCTGTCTCGGCCGTCCATTGATGCATCTATCTCTATCTCTCTTTCTGCCATCTCATTGGAGGACTCAGCCCGAGTGGGATCCACGACGGTCATCGTTCGCCATGGCCGAACGCGCGGGCTCGTTAGGTCGGCCCAATGCATTTGCATCCCGACGATGACGAGCTAATCTACATTTTACAGTTTGTAGCGAAATTTACCAAGGAAACATCCAGGGGCGGACCTGCCCATCGGGTGGCTCGCCGGCGGAACCACCCCCCGCGCGGAAGCACACGCCCCCTCTTCCTCCTGCAGCTGCGCCTGCTCCACTGCCTCCTCCGACTCAGAGTCCGACTCTGGCGGGGCGACCATGAGCTGCTTCCGCTTCTTTGACGGCCTGGGGGAGCTCATGGTTGCAGGTGCAGGGGACAAGGCCCAAGTCCAAGCAACACCCAAATACCTAATAAACACACGGCCCAACAAAACAAGAGATATACTAGCGAGGACACACAGGCCAACACCAAGTCGAAGAGTCCAAGAAAAAGAGCCGGCGCTAACCCTAGATCCCGGGCGGCAGAGGCGGAGGACTGCGCGGCGGCGGCGCCCAGGCGGAGGAGTCGGAGCCCGGAGGACGGCGCGGCGCGGCGGCACCCAGGCGGCTAGGGGAGGCCGGGAGCCCAGGAGGCGGGAGGCGGGAGGCGGTGGCTGAGGACTAGAGCGGGTCGGCCATCGGGCGTTGGCGGATGCGGATTTGAGCTGAGGAGGCGACAGGCGAGGAGCAGTCGGCTGAGTCGGCCAGTCGGGAGACACGGGAGGAGTGAGGAGTCGGGAGTTGAGTTTGAGGCTTTGAGCCATTGACAGAGGAGGTGATTTGAGAAGATCATGAGTAAGTCGAGGAGGTGATTTGAGGCTTTGAGCACTTCTATAGTTTCTATTTTATAAAGGTACAATAAATTCTATTTATTCTAGATTTCAGACTTGTGTATTTGAGTATCAGTTTTGATAGTTTGTCAAAATTTTATGTAGAATATGTAAATTAGCTTGTCAAAATGACGGTACTTATATTTTTACCTCTCCAGAAACAGTGACATGAGACTTGTTCAAATTCAAAATGAATAGAAAGGATTTGAAAAGCTGTTTTAGCAAATTGTCAAGTAGAAGTACCAAGGAAAGCGGAACGGTGGCCGCATATGCACAATCTCAACTTGAAGTCCAATCGAGCAACGATTTCAATACATAAAAACTCGAAGAATGAAAATGTCTCGTTCTCCTAGACGTACTTAGTTATTTACTGGTATATTTTTTGTCTTCTTTTGTATTGCATCTTTTACATTCTATTATCGAATTGTGACACTACTGATTTATCTATCTTTCACAATTGACAGGCTGTTTTTTTACAGCTCATCTACAATTGTGGATTAAGCTTCATTAGTGAGCTATTTTTCATTGTCCTTCCGTTATCTACATATGTTAACATGCGAATTATAGTTGTTGTTTCTATTGGGTATCACATACTTTTATTAGTGTGATTGCAACATAGTTTGATCATTGATTGTTTTGCTTTTGGGTACTACTGTTTATTTCACGCTTACAACTTTAGTCTACCTAATTTTTTTTTTCTGAGTCATCATTAGATTTTGCCCTACCTACAATTTTTTTTAGGTCCACCACTGGAAACATCAGACGAGTACAATACAGGTACCTTTAATTTGATGCTTCCTCCCAGCTGCTACATAATTCTCTCTCTCAAGAGAACAACTGTGCGTATATGATTCGTCTACTGTTTAACTGTACATAATACAAGAGGTATGTGTATATATGTATCTCATGTGTGGGCATAAATACACTCATCATGCTTACAAAATACTAATGGCGCAGCGCAGAGCTGCGGTCTCGTGGCTCTCATCTCAAGTACTAGACGTGGTGCAGGACTGCGTCGCGAACCGAGGAGACCTACCGGACGCCGCATGTGCTCCGGCAGTTGGCGCCGCCGAGGCGGCACCGGCACTGCCGTTACCGTCTCCCGCGACGCCGACACTGCCACGGGGAGTAGGCTGAGCCTGGTGATGAGCTCCTCCTCCTGCCATGACCGACGAGATGGCGGCCGCCAACGCCGTGGTGAAGTTGGGGTCGGCCGCGATCGCCGCGGTCACCGTCTCCATCATCGACTGCTGCCGCGCGCCATGCAGCCCAGCCGGGAGCATTGCCGACGCCCTTTGTGGGAGGTATATCGCCAGCTGCGGCGGCACCGCGAACGGCATCTCCGGGGCCACTGCAGGGTGGATGGCCGGAGGGCGGTGGAGCGCGTGCAGCAGGCCGCTTGCAGGCGCTTGCGTGAGGTCGAGGGTGATTGTGGGGAACGGCGCGGAGGCGGAGAGCGTGGCCATGGTGGAGGCGTAGGGGAGGGACTGGTGGAATAGCGCCGCAGGATGGCCGAGGAGGGCGCCGTCGCGGCTGGTGGCAGGGCCGGAGAGAAGCATGGCCGCCGCGGCGGAGGTGGTGTTGGCCATGGTGGTTGCCGCCGGCGGCAGCTGGTGGTTGTGATTGCCCTCGTAGGTGGTGATCAAGACGGTCTTGTCCTCGGCGCACCGCTGCACCTGCATGCACATACACAGTTAGTTGCAAGTTCGATTCGCTTACTCATGCACGCGCGCAAGCACACGGATTAACGTGCAAGCAAGCATGCATTCATGCAGGCATGCGGGCATGCAGGGCCTGTTTGGTTGGAGGCCTCCCAGGCAAATGCCTGCCAGGCAACACATCCTGGCCCCAGGCATCCAAAATCGAACGCCTGGGATGCATGTCTGGCCCAGGCAGCTTTTTCCAGCCTCCAACCAAACAGGCCCGCAGTATGTGAGGCACGTCATGGGCTGCCTTGTTTATGCGAAGAATATTGCCGAGTGTTTGGTGAGCTATCGGCATCTTAGGACGGAAAACAATGGAAACGTGTAGCGTTGCAACATTATCACACAGTTCATAGATGTGTGCGTATTGCTTTGGTAGACAGCTGGACAGATGGAGAAAGTGATTGGAGTAATAGCGTATGCAAGGTCCATGTGCAGCTTGAGGGTGTGTTTGGTTGAGCTGTGGCTTCTGAAAAAGCTGCTGTGAGCTGTGGGTTGTGGAAAAGCTGCTGTAGGTTGTGGGTTGTGAAAAAGCTGTAAGCTGTTTGGTTCAAACAAGTATAAAACTTACCTCCTATCTCTATTTTCCTTGAAACAACTGTGAAACAGCTCTCTATTTTCACCATTTCAAAAAGCAGAAAGCCAAAAGCAAAAAACAAGAGTCCAATGTGCTTTCAAAACTGTACTACCCAAAAGTAGCTGCTGAAAAAGCAGCTTCTGGTTTCCACCCATTTGGTTGGCTTTTGGCTTTTTGGAAGCAAAAACAGCTCCCAAAAGCTCAACCAAAGGCACCCTGAATCTCATGGATGCAATGTGTTCACACATTAGCATGGAGTATGCTATCCGTAAATTGATATCTACATGTCATATTTATCTTCTTTTTTATTTTTTAGGTTTTCAATACACAACTTTCACTATTACTTTTTAGAATTTTATATTAATATATACTAATAAAATTACAACTATAAAAAATATTTTTAACGAAAATATAATGATATAGTTTTTATATAACTAATCTAGATAGTTTAAACATATTGGTGATGATCAAATTTTACAAAGTTTGATAATATAAATTTTAGGACGCAAATAATAATATTGTTGGTTCATACCTGGCTAGCTAGTTTATATACTCATAGTATGTCCTACACATTTACGTTCGTGTGTACCGTGACGAAACGAAACCCAGATTTAAGATAATGGACTGAAACATGAAGCGCATATATATTTTATTTAATCAGTATTTTTCTTCAGCACTAGTGGAGTTTTCTTACTCATTCCCTTGTTTATGTAATAGTAGTTTTGCATGCATTTGGTGCAAAAGTCGATCATGCACATGTGGTCATTGTGTATTAGCTAGTTAATGTACGTATTAGGTTGATTTCCCAAGATTAGGTGATGGAAGATAATACACAGTCAACAATTCCAACTTTTATTTTTTCAGTAATGAAAGAGTCAACTTTAGCCGGTCAAAGAGCATCCTAAGTTTTTATTTATGGTAAGTAAGTTTTGAACTTATATATATATATATATATATATATATATATATATATATATATATATATATATATATATATATATATATATATATATATATATATATATATATATATATATATATATATATATATATATATATATATATATATATATATATATATATATATCCACATCAGTGAGTGGGTCCACATGTCAGCTCTTTAACCCTTCAACTGGTTGGTAACTAATGCCTAGTATGAAGTAGGCATATACTCCTTCAACTAAGGGTATACTCGGAGGCTACTGATTGGGCTTTATTCCGATAGCTACTATAGATAGCAAGCTATTTATTACGAATTATTTAATCTTCATCAACTAGCCCTCAACTTTAAGAGAAAATTTCTTACTAGAGAAACATAGGGAATATTGGTCATAGATAGCATTTCTGACACATCATGTCTCAACCGGATTATGACATGGTAGGAAGTTTTCTCAACCGGATTATGACATGGTAGGAAGTTTTTGAAATTGAAGTTGTAAAATAAATCTAATTAATGTTAGAAATAGTCCCACATGGATTGTGGGAAAAGAGAAAACACAACTTATAAGTGTGAGGGAGCCTCCACCCATTGGACTAGTCTTGGGGAGAGAAGGCAAAATACCACTTATAAGGTTGTTGCTTGAAGGGCTTGCTTGCGGGCAGTCTATGGGCTCAGGTGCGTGGGGGTGCGTAGCCCATTTATGACCTGGAGACCAGGGAGTGAACCTGGTTGGACCTGGCGGGGTGCCAAGGTCTGGATACAACAAGTGGTATTAGAGCCCAGGCACGTGACATCTCCCAGGAGTGCGGTGTGCACAATCCATGTGTGAGGGGAGATTGTTAGAAATAGTCCCACATAGATTGTGGGAAAAAAAGCACAACTTATAAGTGTGAGGGAGCCTCCACCCATTGGACTAGTCTTTTGGGGGAGGGGGAGAAGGCCGAATACCACTTATAAGGTTGTTGCTTGAAGGGCTTACTTGCGGGCAGCCCGTGGGCTTAGGTGCGTGGGGTGCGTAGCCCATTTAAGACCTAGGGATCAGGGGGTGAACCTGGTTAGACCTAGCGGGGTGCCAGGGTCCGGATACAACAATTAATACTGATGAAAATAGAAAACGAGAAGTGATTAGTTGCACATTTTACCCATTAGGCACAGTCCCCAAAAAATTCTACCTGATTTGCTCCTCTTGATCCTATAGTTGCTGCAATTATAAATTGAACTAGGGGGGTGTTAAAGATTTGGTCTTTACAACTTCTCTCACGTCTTCTCAGTTTCTCCCGTGATCTCTCTTCCTCCTTGCATTCTCCTGCTCTCAAATAACCATAAATCTTCCATCGAAAAACTTCCAGATCTAATATTAGATCCAAAGCAATGGTGAGAATGTATTCTGATTGGATCGATTCAGAGATGTCCGAGAAGAATATTGAAACCCTAGTGAGCAAGGGCTTGATCCCAGATCGGAGCTTCATCAAGTGGAAGGAAGCGACTGGGCAATACTACCTGTCAGGCACAGATGGCGAGATAGCAATCCTCCAAGCCTACACAGAGTGCAGTTTTAGACTACCATCTTATCCATTCTTGGTGGCGATGCTTGAGCACTTTGAGATGTAGTTTGTGAATTTCATGCACAACTCCATCACAATACTAGGCCTCTTTGTTTACCTATGTGAGGTGTACTTTGCAATTCCAGTAGATATATAGAACTCTTCACGTACTATTATGGCATGTCCAAGAATACCGAAACAACTGCTGGAAGCTACTTCTTACGTCTTCATGATGGGAAGCTTAAGGAGTACATCCCCATGTTTACCAAATCTTCTTAGTTTACATGGAAGAAACAATTGTTCTACATGACCGTCACACCCAAAGATCAGCTGCACTTTGAGGGGGAGTCAATGTCGAAGAAGAAGCCATGGGAATCAATTGCAAATGGGCATGGTCGAATCAACCTCTTCATTAATGAAATCAATCTCTTGAAAGAAGGGGGCTGACAGGGTGGCAAGTAGTGAAGGACTTCATCACACACCGCATCAGCCCTCTAAAGGCCCGAGCACATCTTATGTGGATATAATTGGGGGTCAACAACCCAACTAGGGACTACAAGGATGGTAAGTTTTACTCAATAGAACCACTCAAAATATCCTTTTTTAGTAAATTTTAACATTTTCCTCTTATGTATATTTTGGTTTCTCCTCGGAATATAGGGGCACTGAAAGTGGCAAGTCCTCTTACATACTATCGAAGGCCTAGCTCTCGGGGCATAGAGGTTGTCGCTTGAGCACTGGGTGGCCTTCGGTGATGCATTGTCCTGTTCGAACACGTTGGGGTAGGCATCCATGTCAAGGTTTGCATAGTCTACAAGATCACTCCTCGTCCCAGAAGTCATCCATGGGCGCATGATCCTCTAGGGCTGTAAGGACTCATCATGTCTTTCTTACCGACAGCGCCAACTGTCAATAGTTTAGTCATTGATCTTACGAAGTAAATGAGGAAAGACTACGATCTAGACTATACATGGGAGATATAATGACTTTATTGCTTAGAATGTGTTACAAGGGGGTGCTAAATGATCACAAGAACAATGAGTATGAATAAACTATAGATAAGGTGAGATCCCCTGTACTGCAGCTCGACTTGGCCGTAAACAGTGTCGAAGGGGTGACAGTTGTATCTAATCGCTTCCAGAAATTGACGCACATGGTGACGGTTGTTGCCAACAATTCACCCTTCAGACATAGTTGCAAGGTGGTTCTTGTCAGTGAGATGTGAGAGGAGCCAGGTGGTTATGTCAAAGACACAACAATACACGTTTCCTCCATCTACTATACGTGATAGTATATAACATGCCTATGTAGCAGTCAGGTGATTGAGTCTACATGTCATTTCTTGAACCCACCAATTGGTAGGTAATTAAAGCCTATACTCCTATGACTGGAGGGTATACTCAGAGGCTATCGACTGGGCTTCATTTCAATGGCTACTGTAGATAGAAAGTTATTTATTATAATTATTTAATCCTTGTCACAGGTGATCCTGACTAAGGCCCTGTTTGTTTCCACTTAAGATTATTATAATCTAGCTTATAAATCATAAGTGGAAACAAACAGCCCAGATTATAAGGTAACTTATTATAATCTAATAGCCCAGATTATTGTAATCTAATAAGCCCAAAAAAGGAGCTTATTTCAGCTTATAGATCCACCTTTTATCTTAATGACCATAAAACTTTAGGAATATTACCCACCTTTGCCATTCATCCAACCCCCAACTCCCGTGCCTCTCTCTCCTAGGGTATTGTAGTCTTTAAACATTCGAATACAACAATCCATAACTCTGATAATCCAGGCTGCCAAACACCTGACAGCTTATTTCCCACCAGCTTATTATAAGCTAGCTTATATAATCCCCACCTATAAGCTAGATTATAATAATCTTAAGTGGAAACAAACATGGCCTAAATCAGGCCAAGCGAGAAAATCGCATTTATCCAAAATTCCCAATGAAGACTCGAAGTGCCCGCAATAGTTAGTACACAGCGAGTTGGATCGTACAATTAGTGTATAGTTGAGGCATAAATCGAAGTTTTCTGTTAATGTGCTATGAAATATTGGAATGATGAAGTGCACTAATATTTGAATTTTTCACATCAGCCAAATGATCACCCAACAATATATATGGAAAACTATATTGAAAGAGATTATCACTATGTATGTATCCGCTCTACTTCATAGTGGTGGATCTACACACCTGAAACTCTGTAGGTTCCAACCCTGAGTGCACCCGCCGTACGTAATGCATACACGAGTGTTGATTTTTTATCACGAGTTCCATTCATGAAAATAAGTGGTCTAAGGGACGAGTTCAAAAAAACAGTGGTCTAATAGATGGTTTACTGAATTAGAAGGCCAAATATTGTGAGTTCAAATAATTCTTCACTTGAATGTTTTAGTTTTTTTTTACTTTCTTAGTTCAAATCTTTGTCAAGTTTTAAACTAGGTCAACGCCCCCGTTTCATTGGTTTCTAGTTCGCACCCTTAATTAGAGTACACACTAACTCTCTTAACCAGGAAATTCGTAGTATGTAGGTAGTAGGTACCTGCTTCCTCACGGGGCATCCGATAGCCATTGTGCAGCGATAGTAAGCTCTCGGGCATGGGTTGCCCTTCGCCATCTTCTGCCCATACTTCCTCCATTGGCAACCATCACTAATCTGGAGTTCAGCAAGGTCAAAGATAATCAAGTAACGTACGTCACATTTAGAATTTTAATTTCAAACTCTGTAAATAATGAAGTAGGTAGATATCATCAATATATGCATGGTAAATTGTTTTAAACTACACTCCTCAGAGTACTTGAATCATCTACAGTGCTATGACAATCATTATTTGATTTTCTTTTCTTTGAACTAATTAAATAATTAAGCGGCAGGCAATGTTCAAACAAATAATGCTGCCGTATCTCTAGCTAGTTGCACTACTAAATCTAATCAACATATGTAGTTACCATTGGTGCTTCGGAACGTGCGCGCACGGATACCCTCGGTTTCCGGCACGGCAGCTGCTCCGACGACGCCTGCTCGCTGCTCTCCCTTCCCGGCGCCGTCTCATCTTGAGCCATCCTCCTCTTGCCGCCGCCGAAAGACGGCATAGCGCTCCGTCCGTCAACTACGTTGCCTGCATTGCTCAGAGATGGGGAGGCATCGCCCGTGCCGGGTCTGGCCTCGTCGTCCATGCCGGTGTCGGAGGCCCCGTCGGCGTCGCCCTGCTGCGCCGTGGAAGACGCGCGCGGCTCCAGGAACTTCTGCGTCGTCGTCAACGGGTTCGGTGCGCCCGCGGTTAGGTGGGTCTGCATCGATCGGGGTTTGGTACGATCGAGAAGTACCCCATGTTAGTTAGTCAAAGAGGAAAGCGAGCAAGCAATTAAAAGTGCCTGCATGAGATTAGCACATGCTAACTACTACTACTATCCCCACTACAGTTATAAGTAGCTAGCTAGCTTATCTCGTGCAGGTATATGATAACCGGTTGCAAAATTTTAACGGGGCGGTAACACTGATAGGACCGATTATCGGTTAATTTCGATGGTTTTCGGTCTGAAAATTCAAATTTTATTTGAATTTCTAACTAAAATCCATTTAGAAATGGCTAAACGCTCTAAATCGGTGTAAACCAGTGAAAATCGGATTAAATCAGAGTAAATCGGTGTAAATTCAAGTTGAGCTGACAAATTTGAGGCTGATTTGTATTCTAACCGGAGTGTCCGATAGAACCTATTTTTTGGGAAATCAGCCGGTTATCATCTGGTGTTAGTCTGCCACTGTACGTACTTACCTACGTCCTCTTCAAAGCAAAACTGAAAAGATCTAAGTACTACGTACTTAAGACTTTTGGAACATTGTTCACACGATTATTGTCATAGACTCTTAATTAAGTCCTACTTCTAAACTGATTAATTTTACGCGAATTAAATCAAAGTGGTCAAGAAGAAACTATTTGAGAAAACCTCGAGTTTAATTCGGAGGAAATAATCCACTAAATAATAATCAAGTTAGTGCCATGCATCCTCTATCTACCCATGCGGCCATGCCCCTATGTTTCTATTATCTTATTCGATTATATTTTCCAGCATATCTTATAAGATTAATCAATTACTTAGTAGACCGAGGCATTGACAAGCTCATGCATGGCAGTATATATCTCGCTCTCCAATTATGATAACCTTCTTCAGTATATAAATGTCTAAGGGTATGTGGGAAAATAACCGAATTAAAATGAGTGGCAGTGATTAGGACTGAAATGGATTAGGGGAAAAGCAATAAAACCATAAATTCTCGATCATAAATCTCCTCATGTAAGTGATCTTGAAAGAGGAACAGAGAAGCTATCTAGGCAAAGAGTTCTTGAAGAGAAAACCAAAGGCAAAAAAATGAACAATTCGAGCTAGCCAGCTTGAAAATTAAGGACATATTTCCTTAAAAAAAAGAGCGAAATTAAATCAAGGAAATATGCAAGCAAGCTATAAATCAAGGAAATCGATCCCTTGACAAAAGAGATCATGCCCGTTTGATCATGTCATGCAGGAGTAGTAGTTAACTCACTTGAGTCAGTGGTGATCGGTTGTTCATGATCAAATCAGGATGGCGATGCTGGTGCTGCTGCTGCGTGATCTGGAGCAGCTGGTGGTACAGCTTACCGTAGCTCCGGGTGAGCTCCTCCAGCATGCCCCGCAAACGCTGGTTCTCCTCCATCACCCGCCGGAGCTCCGCTTCCACTGCCGCCTTCGCCTCCATCTACATATAGCACATAGACATCATGTCACAACTCACCACACGTAGAAGAACTACATGTCAACCAACAGAGCACACACATCATGCATTAATTAAGATCTAGTTAATCAGCAAGGAAAAAAGGAAAAAGATCCAAAAAAACATAGTGAAAAAATTAACCAACTTCATGATTCTTCGTCGTCCCTTCCTCGCCGACGGTGGCCGCCGTTGCCCCACCAACCGCGTTGCCCGTGGTGGTGGTCAGCAAGTCCAGCCCGATCTGCACCACAAGAACCACACTTCAATTTGGACGCCGCACAATCAAGCACAACTTTCAGCTGCTACGCGCGCGCTCAGACAATAGACATGCCGACGGCGACAACTTACGTTGACGTCGTCACAGCCACCACGCACCACCCCACGGCCGCCATCGTCCTGCCGTCGGGCAGCGACGTCGCCGCTGGCCAAGAAGAAGTCTACCTCCTTGATCTCACCCCGGCGCCCGCCCTCCTCGTCGTGCTGCCGGGTGAAGGCGACGCCGCCGCCGGGGCGCAGCGACAGATCGCCGGGCTCCATGGCGGCGGCCTCCTCCTCCTCCTCCTCCTCGCGGGGACGGTGGTGCTGCTGCCGCTTTGGCCTCAACTCCATACAAAAGTTGCACCGCTCCAAAAGCAAGCTATCAAGGCCAAAAAAAAAAAAAAAAAGCAGGGGGCGTATAGATATTATTCAGATATTTTCTTTCTAATTATTTTTCAAATTTATAACTTTTGGATCAGATATCAAGAGATTCTTTATTTTTAAAAGGGGAGATTTTTTTAAGGAGGAGGGGGTAGAATTCAAGAGAAGGAAGGAGAATTTATGGCCATTAAATTATCTCCAATTCAATAGTTCTAAATATGAATGATAGTTAAGTTTAACAAAACCAAAAAAACAAGCTATCAATTAGGGGTCAAAGGTGCGCAAAAGCTAAGCAGCCGAGTTGAGGACCGAACAGGAACAAATAAATAATAAATCGAGGGGTAGAACGGGAAATTAAATAAGGGTTTGGACCAATGGGAAGGCGGGAAGGGGAGCGGGGTTGCATTGCGTGCAGCCGTAGCATGACGTTTGGGGACGAGGGGTAAATCAGTAACTTCGTGTGGTCCACGTACGTGAGAGAGGGGCCATTAGGTCAAGGAAATCAATTTTGCATTGGATCAAGTGGCGCCGGCCGGAGGACGACACGACGATGGCTAATCTCAGCTGGTGATTTTGGCGTTTTTTTTACAACCGGTCAAAAATCACACGCTGCAGTCACGCAGTCTAACGTCAGTATATGCCTCTGAACCACTAGTGAACTCAGAAGATGGACCGGAAATAACTCAAACAACAAAGGGTTTATACAGATAATTTCTCCCCTCCTAAAAAGGGATATTTTAGGCTCTGTTGGACATTGCCGTAGCCTATACTAAGGTCCTGTTTGGCACAGTTTCATCAACAGCTTCATGAGCTATTGTGAGTTGTTTTTTTGCCAAACACTCTTTTTGCAAACAGCTTCACGGATAAAGCTCCTTAAATCATGCTCTCACAAGGGAATGGGGTGGGGTGAAGCTGAAAATAGTAGCTTTTCATAGCTCCCTCTCTCAGGCTCGCAGTTCTAGGAACCCACTGCCCTTGTAGTTGACAGAAATTACAACACTTTGCCACTGGATCCCTACGCCTGTTTCCTCTCCTCCCGTTCGCACTTCTCTAATGATTTTAATTTTTTTATTTTAATTTTTTAATTCATACTCATTCAAATATATTATTTTTTAATTCATATGACCATATACAAACATACAACTCCAAATGTTAGAATAAGTCAGGTAGACAGGGGCATCTTGGACAATTGCCCTCTTTCAGCCATACATGAAGCTGTTTTGCCAAACAGTTTTCCAAAACAGTTTTAGCTTCACCGGTGAAGCTGCTCGTGAAGCTGAAATAAAAAAAACAGCTTCACTAGTGAAGCTGAGCTGTGCCAAACGGGGCCTAAACTTGTTTGGTTGATTCGCTTTTCAGGTATGTTTGTGTTTGGTTAGTTTTTCCCCTTTCTAAACCATGTTTCCAAAGGAGACATTGCAGTCCACGTGAGCGGGAACATATACCGGACGGTCATCTATTGCATAACATAATTTGTCATACTATAATCCAGTTTTCCAAATAGAGTACTAGCTAGATGTTTCATGGTTCTATTTTGCACACATCTTCGAAAAATAAGCATAACACAACATAACAATCGCAAACCCGGCACTTATATCCTGAACATAACTGCTAACCTTAGAGGATTAAGATTTAATACCCGAGCAGTGATGCGTTACTAATTCATGTGACAAGAAACATCCTTTACATTTTGATCACTTAGAATATTTTATATCAATTTTCACAATGAAAATGCTATAATATGCACTGCTATAATTTGAACTCACCAAAATAAGTGTTATAGATTTTTTCTTTTCTCCAATTAATAAAGGAATTTTTAGCCCTTGAGAGTAAATTAATGTGGTGGCATTATAGATATATGGCTTTCCTGTTCCATCCTTCCTTGCACCCCCTGGCAGCCATCCAGCTCAACCTCACCTCATCTTGCTCAAGATTCAAACTCAAGCATTGAAATCTTGAAACAGACCAGTAAATATCTGACCTTAGAAAATACAAGTAAATATTACAGAACGTCAACCAGAATACTCCCATGTACTACGTACTACGAGTAGTATGAGGAGTCTACACGCCAATCTGTTGTTATCATACGCATTTCTCGAGCAATTTACACACGGTACAGGGACATTCAATGATTCTGCGACTAGTATTCATCACTGATGCAACATTCTAACCAAGCTGGTCCACAAGGTTAATGACATGTTCTTTTCCTGTGATAGTTCTTGTTGTTTTCTACAAGGAGAGATGTGTCTCCATCCTTTCTTGGTGTTTTGAAAGACTTGTTTCTTCGAGAAGGTACATTTAGTCTTCACCTACTCTTACAGGCGCTATATATATATATGAAAAATACTTTTTACTCCCGGGTGTAATTACACCCACCTCTAATATACCACCTAAACAAACTTGAAATACTCCTTTATCACTTTAGGTATACTCGTATACTAATTATAAGATATTCTAATGTGAAACACACAAAAAAAATTGCAAGGGAGTCCATAGTTTTTAACGTATTTTGTAAATACCTTTATATATGTACATAAAAAGGAGTATGTTGAAAAAAATGTACATACCACCTCTGAAAAATTGTTCATACCACCTATATGATCTTAAATACTCGTATACTACATGTACATACCCCTTGTTACGCGAGATACTCTCTACGTTGTGAGATACGACATAGGGTGTAATTACACCCCGGGAGTAGAAAAGAGCCTTTATATACACACACACGACTTTCCATCCATGAATGTTAACGGCTCCATGATATACCATTGCACTAGCACACATCTACTAGCAATCTAAAGACAGAGAGGTTTGGTGCCCAGACACCATGATGCTCCATTTCAGCGTCCCATATATTGACATCTCATGTGGAAATCTAAATATATTCCGTTGTACCAGTTAAATAGAGTAGCAAAAGTACAGGTTTGTGAAGTACAGCATACACATAATTCTGATAGAAGTTCTAAAGCATTTTTAGGAAAGGACAGACTATATATATTTTGCACACGATACTTTAAATTTGGTTGAAACTTGGGGGAACAATTAGTAATATTTTGTTTGTAGGTCAGGAAAGAATTCAATTACTTTTGCGACATGCAGGGCTGGCCAAAATCTAGTGCACTACATATAATGCTAATTAAATTAGGTCAAACATTATGGTGAGCAAAGTCGGAATTAAGGGCCACTTCAACCGGCTTTTGATTTTGGCTACAAATGTACTGTAGCAGCTGTTGGTTTTTTAGTCAAAAATGAGGAAAAAATAAAAAATATTATGTCATCACGGATAATACAAAGAAAAAAACACAAAAAAGCTAAAAAAACCAAAATTAAGAAGTCGACGTATTCAAAATAGAATTAGGAGCCGAAGTCATTTAGAACAGAAAGCTAGCCAAATACTCTAATTAAGGTTAACGTGATGATGGTCAAGAGGATAGAAAACTAAACATTTCATAAAAAGGCAGCCGTTGTGCAACAGTGTGTTAACATGGCCCCCTTTCCCATTCAAGGCAGTTTGACGTTTCCCAACACCCGAGGGCGGACGTTTCATGGTACGACAAATATGGGAACTAGTATCTATATATGAAACCCATGTACTTCATCTGCCACACATTGCTTAATTTACGTTATCCTGCTGCAGTCGATGTGGAAAGGTGTGAAAACAAATTGGATACGATTAGATAGTATCTAAATCATATTTATATTCGTATTTGTAAATAAATATGAATATACATTTAAATATTTTTGAATATGAATATTGTTGTAGGGGTGGCCCCCACCTAAACCCAGCAGGCTTGTTAGGAGGTTATAAGAACCAGAGTAACATGTGTAATGACTCAAATGCCCCTAATGGGATGTACGGATGTAAGGGCATAATTGTAAAAGTATACTCCATATGGATATATATATATCAGGACGGGGGGAGGGTGAAGGAGGACACTTCCACTTCTCCACTACCATCTCTCTGCTTGGTCTCAGAACCACAACGCTTGGCGCCGTCCGTGGGAGGACAAGGACAAGCTCAAGACCGAAGAAGAAGAATGGCACCAAAAAGCTTCATCGGCGGCGAAGGAAGGAAGACGGCTGGGTCGAGCGCGCGTGAATACGTGGCCGGCATCGGCCGTCGAAGGAGCTGGCGGTGGCGTAGGCGTAATGGTCGCGGCGTCGACGCCTCGCACTACAACGACCGACCTTGCCGCCGTCGCTATAACGACATCCAACCCGTCGGCCGCATCGCAACGACCCCGCCACTCGCCGGCAGCGTGGATCAGGCGGCCGGGGGTAGCCGCAATGAAGCATCCGGCGGATCTGGAGATCTTGAGGCGATGGTCCCTGCACCGACCCGTCCGCTGGGTGTTTCGGCGGCCCCGACAGCACCTACGGTGGAAAGCGCCCTACTAGCAGCCCTCGACGCGTTCCAACGGGAACTAGGGGACCTTCGCGGAGCTGTCCGAGATATGCAAGAGGCTCGAGCGGCAGGCGCGCCCGATGTCGCGCCGAGCCTCGCGAAGCCCCCACGTCTATCCGCGTGCCGCTGCGGCGCGTAGATCTGGAGTCCCCGCTTTCGGCGGGGCTGCAGCAGGCGGCATGGCCCAAAGACTTCAAGTTTCCTAGCGTCATCGACCCGTACAAAGGCGACACGGACCCCCGCGAGTTCGTGCGCGTGTACGAAACCGCGATCGAGGCTGCGGGCGGAGACGACACCACGAAGGCGAAGGGACTCCCCCTCGCGCTGCAAGGAGTGGCGCTCTCTTGGTTCTTTACCATAGAGCCGGCTCCATCTACGTGTGGAGCAGCTCGCGACCGCCTTCACAACAACTTCCAAGGAAACTATGTCGAGCGAGTCGATGCGGACCAACTCTTGTTGTGAAGCAAAGACCCTGAGAAGCTCCGGACTACTTCAAGCGCCGCCAAGATTTGATGCCATGTGAAAGACGTTAATGAAACCACCGCCGTTAATGCAGCCATACGGGGGCCTTCGTCCCGCCCGATGGCGAGTACAACGCGCGAGGCCAATCAAGACGATCGCCAAGCTCTTCGACAAAATGGGCGAGTATGCGCGGGCGGAGGAGGATGCGCGAAGACGCAGCATTACCGCCCTCGACCTCGCTCATGAGGAGCGCCCCCCGCGCGAAGTGGGGCGGGTGGTCCTCCTCGAAGCGGGGCGCGGCCGAGCCCCGAGGAGGCCCTCCCGAGGCAGCGATACCGGGTGCAGAAGGCTCTTCAAGGAGCAGCATAAACCTCGGCGCCACCAGCGCAGTCACAAAGCGCCCATCATGTCCTCGACACCGCGCGCCCGCCAGGACCCGACCCGTCTCATGGAGGAGGCACCGGGATCGGAAGGCGGACTTGGTTGCGCGCCAACCCCATGCCGAACAAGAGCTCCTACACTATGGCAAGTGGTGCGAGGTACACGCTCACGATGATCATTACACAGGGCATGCACCGCAGCTTATGGAGCTGCGGAGGGTGACGGCCGGGTCTCGGGCTCGCCTCCTCGGCCTCGCCGGAGCCCACGGGGCACCCAGGGGTAGCCCCATACGAGCCACCGCAACGGAGGGCGCGCAGCATCGCACCGTCAGCATCATCACCGGAGGTTCCTCCTCAAGGGCCCCCGGGGAGCAGCCGTAATTGTGGATGCCGCCCCGCAACATCACCTTCGACTTGAACGACACCAGGGGTGTGGAGTACCCTCACCAAGACCCTCTAGTCATCCAGGCCAACATAGCACGCTGTGACGTCAGGCGCGCCCTTGTCGATGGGGGAAGCTCCGCGAATATCTTGTTCGCAGAGGCCCTCGACCGTATGGGGACCCCGCCGGCTAGAGCAGCCAGGAGCTCCACTTCAAGGCTTCGGAGGTCAACCGCTGTAGGCCTTGGGGCACGTGTCTCTTCCGATCACTTTCCGTCAGGAGGGCAACAAGGGTAACATCCGGACCGAGCATGTCATCTTCAACGTCGTAGATATCCCACATCCCTACAACGCCATACTGGGGCGACCCGCCATCAACTCTTTCGAGCCGAGTTCCGCATCGCCCGGTGCATGCCCTCTCCGGCACGCTCGGCGATGGGCCCTTCGCCCCCGGGTGGACGCCCAACCTCGGCCCGAGGGCGGAGTCAAGAAGGTGCCGCTCCAGGCGGAGGGGTAGTTTGTGTCCATCGGCGAGGGGCTCCCACCGGGGGTCGAACGGGATCTGCTCCGAGTGCTTCAGAACAACGTTGACATTTTCGCATGGTCCCCGGAGGACATCAAGGGCGTAGACCGAGCAGTAATCGAGCATCGCTTGGCGGTCCGCCCCGACGCCAAGCCGGTCAAGCAAAGGTTTCGGCGTATGTCGATGGATCGGCAGCAGCGCCAAAACAGCAGTGGCGGCTTCTTGGGCCGGGTCATCCGCGAGGTCCACCATCGAGTGGCTCGCTAACACGGTACTAGTTAAAAAGGCGGCGGGGCACGGCGTATGTGCATCGACTTCACGGCACTCAACAAGGCGTGCCCAAGGACAATTACCCTTGCCGCGCATCGATCACCGGTCGACGCCACCACTGGGTGCGAACTAATGAGTTTCCTGGACGCCTATTCCGGCTACTACCAGGTATACATGGCCGAAGACGACGAGGAGAAGACCAGTTTCATCACACCACTTGGGACGTTCTGCTTCGTCAGAATGCCCTTTGGCTTGAAGAACGTAGGCGCTACCTTCACCCGCCCTGTCGCTATTGCCCTGGCCGCCCAACTCGGGAGGAACGTCGAAGCTTACGTCGATGACGTGGTGGTCAAAACCCGGCAGCTTGCTCTGCATGGCCGGGACCTCCAGGAGACCTTCGACAACCTCCGAAAGGCGGGCATCAAGCTCAACCCCGACAAATGTGTCTTGAGTGCGGCGGGCAAACTCCTAGGTTTCCTCGTGTCCGGACGGGCATCCAGCGAACCCGACAAAGTAGACGCCATCCGGGTATGGAGCGCCCAAGACAACGAGGAGGTCCGAGGTGGCGGGCCGCATGGCGACACTAAGCCGCTTCTGTCGGGCGGCGGGCGGGCCTGCCATTTTTCAAGACACTCGCGGTGCGATGGATTTCGTTGGGGCGGCGATTGCGCGAAGGCCTTCAACGAGCTCAGGAGCACTGCAAGCCTCCCACTCTGTCGCCCGGCACGAGGCTCCTCCTGCTCTATCGGCGCGTCGGCCACGCGGTCAGCGCCGTCCTCGTCTTAGAGGAAGGCGCCATGCAGCGCCCGTATACTTTGTCTCTCAAGCCTCCAAGGCGCTAAGACAAGATACACGGAGCTTGAGAAGCTCGCCTACGCGCTGGTCATGGCCTCCAGGAAACTTCGGCATTATTTTACGCCCACCCGATCACAGTGCCTTCCTCATTCCCCCTGGCAGAGATGTTGCACAACAAGGAGTCCACAGGGCGCATCGGCAAATGGGCTGCCGAGCTCGCTCCCTTCTCCTTGACGTATGCTTCACGAACGGCAATCAAATCTCAAGTCCTTGTGGATTTTCTCACCGAATGGACCCCGCCGGCCCAACCCGTCCAGACGCACGATGACCCCGTCTGGACGCTCACCATTGACGGAGCTTACGGCGTCGCAGGCGCGGGCGTAGGTGCGGTGATCATCACGCCCGAAGGACAGCGTTTGCTATACTCGGCGCGCCTTGCCTTCCCCGCCACCAACAACACGGCTGAGTACGAGGCGCCGCTCTTTGGCTGGCGGCTCAAGCGATCGGCGCGAGACGGGTGCTAGTCCGCACCGACTCGCGCTTGGTGGCTGGTCATGTGGACAAGTCATATCAAGCCAAGGACCCTGAGTTGGCCAAGTACCTCGCGGCTGTGAGGGCGAGGGAAAGGCACTTTTTGGGCGTCACCGTCAAGGCCATCCCAGCGCGAGAACGAGCGGGCCGACGCCCTCGCTAAGGCGGCGGCCAAAGAATCGCCCCCTTGATGGGGCGTTTCACGAGATATTAGTGCAGCGGCCATCGCGCAGACAACCGGGGCGCGGCACTTGTCCACCACATTGACCGGCGGTGATTGGCGAGCCCATCTTCAATTTCTTGCAAGGCATCGCCGAGTCGGAGGACCCGTCAAGCCGGCGTTTGCGGCACCGCGCAAGGTCCTTCCAGTGTTGAAGGATACTCTACAAGAGAGGGTTTGCGCACCGCTCTGCGCCGCCTCGACCGAGGGGAAAGGAGCTCCTTGCGGAGATCCACGCGGCGCGTCGCGGTCCCACGGCACCGAGGTCATTAGTCGGCAAGGCGTTGAGCAAGGCTTCATCGCCAATCGCCATCACCGACGCCAGACCTCGTCCGTCGGTGCCAAGGGTGCCGTGGATGGCGCACATCATCCGCAGCCCCGACGAGCCTCAACCCCATTCCTCGGTGTGGCCACCGCACGCTGGGCATCGACATAGTAGGACCACTTGCCCGCGCTCGTGGGACCTCGGTTCGTGGTAGTCGCTACCGAGTATTTCTCGGATGGCGAAGCGGTGGCCACGCTAAAGTAACCTCTGCGGCCATCTGCGCTTCCTCGGCAAAACATCATATGTCGCCGGCGTGCCCGGAGCTCACGGTTGACAATGGCTGCGATTCGACGCCACCCTCTTCAAAGAATATTGTGACAAAGATGGGCATCACCCTCCGATTCGCCTCGGTAGGGCACCCCCAGTCCAACGGGGCGGTCGAGCGGGCGAATGGCGCCATCTCCGCTGCCATCAAAAAGCGCCTGGTCGGGTTGCCGAAGGGCAAGTGGCCAAGCGAGCTTCACAGCGTTCTTTGGTCGCTTCGCACAACGGTAACGCGTCCGACGGGATTCACGCCGTTCAAGCTCCTTTTCGGCGACGAAGCAGTGACGCCCGAGGAAATCAAGGCCGGCTCGCGGAGGGTCCTCGTCCAAGCACCCGAAGAGGAGCGCCGTGTGTCCTTGGACCTCCTCGACGGGCTACGGGCAGATGCAGCCCACCATGTCGAGAAGTATGCGCGGCAGACAATGCGTACTCGGGACCGCTCTATATGCCCGCGGGGATTCAAGCCTGGGGATCTCGTTCTCAGAGTGGCGCTCGGCGAGACCGCCGCAAGCTGGAGTCCAAGTGGGAAGTCCCGTACATCGTGATGGAGGCATTGCCGAAGGGGGCGTACCGCCTCGCCACGCTCGAAGGACAAGCCCTCCGACACACATGGAATGCGGACAGGTTGCGGCGATACTACGCCTAGAAGTAGGACGACAAGCGAGAGTCACCAGCCCTATGTTATACGATGCTCGCCCGCGCAAATGGGAGTTCAATAAAGATTGTTGTTCCCAGAGCATTGTCTGTCCGCGCTGACCAGAACAAAGTCCACGGACTCTAAATAAGACGTAGCATCGAGGTCCGCCTCCGCACGCGCGAGTCTACGGACTATAAAGGAAGTTGTAGCGTTGAGGTTCGCCTCCACACGCGCCAGTCCACGGACTCTAAATAAGACGTAGCGTCGAGGTCCGCCTCCGCACGCGCGAGTCTACGGACTATAAAGCAAGTCGTAGCGTCGAGGTCCGCCTCCGCACGCGCCAGTCTGCGGACTCTAAATAAGACACAACGGGGGGACGCCCTCGCGCACACCAGTCTACGGACTCTAAATGAAGTCGTAGCGTCGAGGTTCGCCTCCGCACGCGCCAGTCCACGGACTCTAAATAAGACGTAGCGTCGAGGTCCGCCTCCGCACGTGAGTCTCCGGACTATAAAGGAAGTCGTAGCGTCGAGGTTCGCCTCCGCACGCGCCAGTCCACGGACTCTAAATAAGACGTAGCGTAGAGGTCCGCCTCCGCACGCGCGAGTCTACGGACTATAAAGGAAGTCGTAGCGTCGAGGTTCGCCTCCGCACGCGCCAGTCCACGGACTCTAAATAAGACGTAGCGTCGAGGTCCGCCTCCGCACGCGCGAGTCTCCGAACTATAAAGGAAGTCGTAGCGTCGAGGTTCGCCTCCGCACGCGCCAGTCCACGGACTCTAAATAAGACGTAGCGTAGAGGTCCGCCTCCGCACGCGCGAGTCTACGGACTATAAAGGAAGTCGTAGCGTCGAGGTTCGCCTCCGCACGCGCCAGTCCACGGACTCTAAATAAGACGTAGCGTCGAGGTCCGCGTCCGCACGCGCGAGTCTCCGGACTATTAAGCAAGTCGTAGCGTCGAGGTTCGCCTCCGCACGCGCCAGTCCACGGACTCTAAATAAGATGCAGCGGGGGGACGCCCTCGCGTGCACTAAGACGTGGATGTCAATCCCACGCACCCTCCGAAGTATAAACAAGATGCGGAGGTCTTCCCTTCGCGTTCGGCGGTAGGTAGCACCAAGAATAAAGTACTACTTGGTTTCATTGTAAAAGCAAAGGGGTTACATGGTTACAAGCATAAGAACCAGTACATCATCCCCCCGCCCTACCCGACCAACCGCTCAGCCTTGGCGCGGTGCGGACGAACCCGTGCCTTCGTCGCGTGGCGTTGAAGGACTCTTCGAGCCAGCGGAGGAGGTCCCCTCCCATGCAGCGTCTGCGCGGCGACCTCGCCGCATCTTCCCGGCGGCCCCGGATCCGCGATGGAAGTTCTGCAGCTAGGCCCGATGAAGCGAATGGCGTCGACATAACCTCAGTGGCGGGAGGATCGGTTGAGGATTCGCCACTCATGGGTATGTCTACACCCACGAGTGTGAAGCGGGCGAGGGCGAAGCACGCACCAAGATAGCGCAGTGCTCGCCAAAGGTTACGGCGCCACGAAGAGCGCGCCCCCTCCTCGATCAACCCGAGTGTCTCGGCGGGCCTCCGGCCGTGCGTAGTGTCCAAACTCTGACGCACAGATCTCAGAGGGCCTGGTTCAGAGACTCCATAGCCCGCCACGCCGACATGGACGCATTTTCTAAGACGAGGCTATTCCTGCAGCGACTCCGCCACCGGGCTTTCTCCCTTCTAGGACGGCGATCTGCTGCAGGAGGCGGCGGCGCTCCTCGGCATGGCGCGCCAGCTTCCGTGGCCTCGAGTTGTGCGGCCGCCATGGCGCCCTCTGTAACATCCCAATTTTTGCTTTATTTGGAAGAAATAATTTTAAATTAATTATCTCAATTTATTTGGATTTTTCAGAATATAAAGATCTGTTTAAAAATAAAAATTTAATATCAAAATAGGTTGGGAATATTTTTCATATGTTCAAAACATTATCAGTGAATTATGTGAATTTTTCTGCAATTTTTGGAATTTGTTTGGTATTTTTCGACTATTTTAAAGCCTCCTATTGATTTCTGAAATCTATAAAAGATTTAAATTCTAAATCCTCCCGGCGCCACGTGGCGCCATCCATCCGTCCATCTCCGCCCGGACCGATCCCCGCCGTCGCGCCATCCCGCCTCCTCCTCTCCGTGCGCCACGTGTCGTACATCCGTCGGCTTCCCGCAGCTAATCCTCAAAGGGATTACCTACCCTTATTGGGTAGGCAATGCCTCCCGCCTGATCGTTTACACCGCCGCTCTTCCCTCCCGCTCCTCGGCGCGTTCGAGCCCGCTCGCGCGAGGTTGAGTTTCTTTTGTTTTTGCGCCGACAAGCGGGCCCCACTGTCGAGACCGCAGGTTCTGCGTGAGGTCACTTGCCGATGGGTCCCACTGTCGAGCCTTCGTCCCAGCGACCGTTTCCTACTCTCGCGTCGTCGCCGCCATTATTGCGCCGCCGAGCTCGCCGCTCGCCTCTCGACCGTTTCGCGTCGCCATTCATGAACCCCGGGCTCCGCGCGTCGTGCGCACTCACTCCATCACTCCGCCGTTCGCGCCACGAAACCGTCGTATTAACTCGCCGCGAACGCGCGGCGTTTCTTCCTCCGCGCGTATAAAACCGACCCGGCCACCCTCTCACCCCGCTGCGCTCTCCTCTCTCTCCCATTCGCGTGCGTGTCGTCCGCCGTTCAAACCGTCGCCGCCGTGGGATTTGGTCGCCGCCGGTGAGTCCTCGCGCGTCCTCCGTTCGCGCCGCCCCTCGGTCCGCGCGAGACGCTCCGCCGCGCCGTCCCTCGGTCGCGCCGCCCGTGTCGCGCTTCGCCGCAAGGCCGCGTCGCGACGCCTCGTCGACAGCGCTGACACCTGCGTCGTCGATCGCCCGAACTCCCGCCTTCGCACCGCGCCATCTCCACCGTTATTTCCTCGATGGCTCGGATGCGCCTACACGTCCTCATCTCGGCCGTCCACGTCCGCACCGCCTCGGCCCCGTCGCCTGCGTCGCGCCACACGGCATCCATCCACCGGACGCCCGCGTCTCCGCCGCCTCATCACCGCCGCTCATCTGGATCTGAGCCAACGCTCGGGATCGAGCCACGCGTTCGAAATCCCAGCCGTCCGATCCACCTCCGCCGACAGCCGCGCACCCGCCGCGTCAGCTCCGCCACCTCAGCCTCCACGTCAGTCCTATCCGACGTGTCAAGCCACGTGGCAGATACGTGTTTGCCACGTCAGCGCCATGTCAGCCGAAACCCTTCGCCCCATGCCACGTCAGCACTGCCACGTCAGCATGCCACGTGTCACTCTCGGTCTGCCACGTCAGCAACTGTAGTTGTCCGTGGACGCGGTCCACCGTAGACCGGGCCCACATGTCGACCTCGTAATTTATTTTTAATTCCCTTGCTGACGTCATAATTAGAATTTACTTTTGTAAATTAATTCCCAGAAAATCCATGCTGACGTCATAATTCATTTTCGGTATAAATTTAATTCCAGAAATTCTCTTTTCCTTTTTCTTGATTCTAAATCTTCCAACATCATATCTTGCTCATTTTAAATCCAAATTGATCCATTCAAATTTCTAAATTCATCTAAAATTCTAATCTTTCATTTGGTATATTTAGTTTCAATTTTTGAGTTTTTATTTTATTTTATTTATTTGGATTTCTTGATTTACGTGTAGAGACCGATTTGTCAGAGGAACTTCAAGAGCAAGCCCGGAAAATTTCAACCCAGCACAGGAAGGCAAGTCTCCTTTGATCATTTTGATCCTATGTTTTGCAAGTTTTCTTTGATCAACTTGCTCAAATGATTTATAAAATGATTAGGTAGTTATTTTAAATTATTGCATGCTTATGTTATATCAAGTGATAATTTGATTTAGAAAATTTAGTTAAATACCCAATTTGTTATACCTTCCATTGAAAATTGTTTAACTTGTACCATTGTCAACTTAGGATATCCTTTGACTTAATAATGAGTTAGTATTACATCTGTTGAATTTGTAAATATTAGCAAATGCTTAGCGTAGCAAATCAATGTAATAATGCTCAAATAAGTAGCATGTTTGCTAAATGTGTTGTTAAATGATTTGTTTGAACATTGGTAATGGATGTTACCTTTGTTAAATGATTTGTTTGAAAAGTGGTAATGGATGTTACCATTTGTTAATTTAAAAGTAAAAATGAATTTCAAAGGGAAAAGTTGACAAGGGTGGATGGAAGGTTTGGTGGTGCGATTAGCACGAGAATTTTTGGAATTGTGAATGAACCACCCAGTCGTTTAAGGACCGACGCTTGTGTTTGTCCAAACTGAGCAAAGCAGTGCAACCACAAGTCTATATGGGTACGACCTAGCTAACTAACCTATAAAGGTGTAGTTTAGATATCACCAGTGGTGTATTGAGTGCCGTGGTGTAACGGTTACTCATAGTGAGGGACGGGGTTTCTTGTACTCATACGGCGCAAGAGGGCTCAGGCTCGTGGATTCGAGTTGTGGTGAAACCTTAGCGGGTGGTATCTAGCTATCTTTGGAGTAGGTGAAAGGCTTTGTGATATTTTATCTGGGTCTCATGTCAAAGGAAGCATGTTGACTATTAAGATAATTTATCTCTTGTGGGTAAAGTGTACAAACTCTGCAGAGTAATAAACTATTCGAATAGCCGTGCCCACGGTCAAGGGCGAACAGGAATGCATTCACATGGTAGAAGTTTGATTTTGATTTCAAAATAAAATGGTTTGTCAAACTTGAGAGTGGTATAACTCTCATGATTTAAATCTGTGGTGTAACCGGATCGTGGTTTAACTTTGAGTTTTGAAAGTTGGCGAGATAGCCCGAGATTTAGTGTGGGTGGTTTAACCTTCACTAAGTTATTTATCTAATTTCATTTATGAAAAACAAGATGTTTGTCAAATGGCCTTTGAAGTAATTATGTAGATTTGAAATAAAATGCTGATTTTGCAAAAGAACCATATAGCCTTCCTTTGTGAAGCCTTGCATCTATGCACCTTTCCCAAGACTTGCGAGTACAATTTTTGTACTCACATGTTGCTCTACAAATACATTAGCAGAGGATGAAGAAGCTCAAGCCGGAGAATTCGACTTACATGCCAAGTGTGGATCTGGTGGATTCTTCCGATGCTTAGGACTCGTTTCCCAGTCAATTGCACGTGGCGTATTGATGGGTCTTGCTTTAGTTTCTTTTGCTTCCGCTGTAATTTTCTGTTTGGTGTGAGGTCTTAAAACCTCATTTGTAATAAAGGCTTAGAGGTCTGTAATCTCGATTATGATAATAAAGCGTTGTTGGCAATGTATCATCTTTTCTGTTTGAACTGTGTGTACTAGCGTTGATCCGGGACTAGTCTTGTAATGCACAGGAGGTCGGGAGTTTCTACTCGGGGTCTCACGTATGGTATCGAGCCATCTTGGTATGTAGGACGAACCCTAGGTTTTGGGAAGTTTTAAGGACTTATGTTTAAAAAAATATATTAAAAATATATAAGCTTCTTTGCTTCTACTCTCCTCTTACTTAGTATCTTGTTTCTGTCCTCCTTTTCACTATTTAAAAACCTTTCTCGATCTCTCCTCTTTTCCAACTTGTAGATGGCGGGTTCGTCGTCATCGGCCCGTGGGATCACCATTCTCATGGCGAGTGAGGAGCTTTGCGACTCTTCTCGACAGCTAATGCAGCATCTCAAGTACACCCAACAGCCTATCTTGAGAGGGCGGAACACACGAGTGATGAGCACGGACTCTGGAGCATGGAGGTGTTCATTTACGCTCGAGACGGGAGGATTGACCCGTTGAGCGTCATATTGAGTATCCACGGACCTTCTCGCTCGAGATCGACCGGATGCGGCACGGTTGGCTATCTCGGAGTTGTGCGGGAGGCACAAGGAGGAGCTACGACGATCACCTTTTGCTTCTTCCGGCGCGAGAGCGGGGCAGACTCATCGAGCTTTTCCACCGGTGGTGGGCGACCGCGCTTGTCTCACGGTGCGGCACACTCTGGCTTCAGCCGACTTACGCGAGCTCAGCGGAGATCGGACTTCTTCGGAGGCGCTACGTCGAGCTCGACCACTCCGACACTCTCGAGCCCAGCTACTGCAGAGTGAGGTTGCCCACGCCGACGCCGTTCAGCTGGGGCTGCTGCCGAGGCGGGTAGGCGTCTTGGCCGCTACCGCTACACCGACTCCACCAGCCCTGTTGCTGCTCCACCCGGTTTACGGGACCTCGCACTAGGCTTATGCGAGGAAGAGTGTGCGGCGCTCGATCCGCCACCCGACGTTGATATTGGAGGATCTAGCCGAGGACGCCAGCTATCTCGCTCGGTTTTCCGATTTGATCGAGTCGATCACGGTCGCGTTCGCCGAACAACTGCCGTGGTTGTGGGCAGAGACACTTATCGGATTCAGAGGAGGACCCGAGGAGGATCGGAGGAGCGCATCATCGTGGAGGATGAGTAGTTAGTTGAGTCAATAGTACCCAAATAATTGTCCACGTTTTTAGAACGCTTTATCATATTTTGGTGTGTTGGATGGATGTGATTAAGCCTATGTGCACTTGTGGTGCAGCCATTCATAAAATTATCTTGATTTCAATAAAGTTTTCCTAAGTGGTTGCTGGTTTCTTCTTGTGTGTTGGCTTGGGATGTTATTTAGTTTCCCTAACCTCTTATCTATGCTAGTTCTCTCTTACCTTTTGCTAACCACAGAAACCGTTTGGATGGTGAACACAAGGAACAACCCGGCGTGAGCCGTAACCTAATGTTCAACCGAAGACAACATTCCACCTCCGCCACTCAAGCTCCCAACATGGAGCAGATGATGGCCATGCGATTACAACTACTTCAAGCTTTGGCCCAAAATCAAGTCCAACAAGCCCGGCAAGCACCAGTTCAACACCACAGTCTAAACTTGGGAATTTATGAGAACCCGACCTCCGACCTTTGCGAGATCTGCTGACCCTTTGGAGGCGGATGATTGGATTAAAGAAATAGAAAGGAAACTCAATTTGGCTCAATGTGCAGAGCATGAGAAGGTTCTTTCGCGCCCACCAACTCAAGGGAGTTGCTGCTAATTGGTGGGATAACTACTGTGCCGCACATCAAGATGCCCAGAATATTGCATGGGAAGAATTTTTGGAAGCCTTCCGTACTGCTCATATTCCTATGAGTATAATGGAAATGAAGAGGAAGGAATTTCATCAGCTACAACAAGGAAACCTTAGTGTTTCCGCATATCTGAGTAAATTTATCCAATTATCAAGATATGCACCGGAAGATGTGGCGACTGATGCCGCAAGGATCTGGAGGTTTATGGGAGGAATGGACCCCAACCTCAAAGTTCAGTTAGTCTCCAATGACTACCCTACTTTTCAACATCTGGTGAACAAAGCTTTAGTACAAGAAGATGCTCAGCGTCAGCTTTTTGATGCTAGGAAAAGGAAGTTTCAAGCCCAACAGTTTGCTAGCAGTTCCCGTCAACGCCCTACTCAACAACAGTACAACCGGCCTCCAGTGCATAATCATCCAAGGACACCCATTTCTGCACCTCGCCCTTTGCCTCAAACTCCTAGAACTGGAAATGCAACCCAACAACAGCAGAATAGAAATGTAGCTGCAGGAGTGCAATGCTACAATTGCAAAAATATGGGACACTATGCCAGCAGTTGCCCACAGAAGCGTCAAGCGGTAACCCCGGTCCGTTTCAACTGGATCCTACACCAAAGAAGAGCTCCAACTACGGTCAGGGCGTGGAAGCCCTCGGACACCTCGGACTCCACACCATTCAACAGAGGCGTATCAATCATGTCACCGTAGAAGCGGCGGAAGATGCACCGGCGTAGTTCGGTAAGTTCTGGTTAATTCAGATCACCGAATTATATTATTTGATTACGGAGCTACACATTCATTCGTAACAAAAGCTTTTGCTGAAAGAAATAATTGGAATATTTGTTTGCTAAAGAACCCTATGAAAGTCAATCTCCGAAAAGAATTGAGGACTAAATTGGTTAGCCCTAGTGCAACCATAATTATAAATGGAGTAAAGTTCCTAGCGAACCTTATTATAATAGACTCGATGGCATAGATATAATACTTGGTATGGATTGGTTGATCAAGTATAAAGGATGATAGATTGTGCCAATCGTGCCATTAGTCTTACCAATTCGACGGAATTCGGATAAGACATGAGGCGCTTATGCGCTCAAAGAAGAACATTATGTTAACCAACTTAAAAGGGAAAAAGTTGGAGGATGTGTCGGTAGCTTGCGAATACCGATGTTTTCCCGAGGAATTGCGGGATTGCCACGGATCGAGAGATTGAATTTGTTATAAATCTGCACTGCATACATTTCCAATATCAAAAAGACCTTATCGGATGTCAGCTGATGATTTAGCTGAAGTCAAGAGGCAGATTCAAGAATTACAAGAGAAAAGCTTCATTAGACCAAGTTCTTCACCTTGGGGAGCCCCAGTGCTTTTGGTAAACAAGAAGGATGGTAGTCAGCGTATGTGCGTGGACTATAGAGCTTTAAATGAAGTAACTATAAAGAATAAGTATCCCTTACCCCGGATCGACGATTTGTTCGATCAACTCAAAGGATCAAGTGTCTTCTCCAAGATTGATCTTCGGTCAGGATATCACCAGTTGAAGATTAGACCAGAAGATATACCAAAGACAGCCTTCGCCACAAGATATGGACTATATGAGTATACGGTGATGTCTTTCGGTCTGACAAATGCCCCGGCATACTTCATGAATTTGATGAATAAAGTATTTATGGATTATTTAGATAAGTTTGTTGTTGTCTTTATAGATGACATTCTTATCTATTCGAGAAACGATAAAGAACATGAGGATCATCTAAGGATAGTATTGCAAAGACTCCGTGAACACCAGTTATATGCCAAGTTTAGCAAGTGTGCGTTTTGGTTAAAGGAAATTGAGTTTTTGGGACACGTAATTTCAGCAGAAGGAGTATCTGTAGATCTGGAAAAGTTAAGGATGTATTAAATTGGACTCCACCCAAGACGATGGCCGAGATCGAGAAGTTTTAGGTTTAGTGGTTACTATCGTCGATTCATTGAAGGCTTTTCCAAGATTGCGGACCTTTAACCCAGTTGTTAAAGAAAGAAAGAAAATTTGAATGGAACAAATCTTGTGAGGATAGTTTTCAAGAGTTAAAGAGGAGATTAACTTCAGCACCAGTTCTGCGATTACCGGATATTAGAAAAGATTTTGAAGTTTATTGTGACGCATCCAAACAAGGTCTTGGATGTGTACTAATGCAAGAAGGAAAGGTTGTTGCTTATGCATCAAGGCAGTTAAGACCTCATGAAGAAAATTACCCCACTCATGATTTAGAGCTAGCTGCTGTAGTGCATGCTCTAAAGTTGTGGAGGCATTATCTAATTAGTAATCGGTGTGAAATATATACGGATCATAAAAGTCTAAAGTATATATTCACTCAACCCGATCTTAATCTGAGACAAAGAAGATGGCTTGAACGATAAAGGATTATGATGTGGGAATACACTATCATCCGGAAAGGCCAATGTAGTGGCGGATGCTTTAAGTCGGAAGATCCATGTTAGCGAGATGTTGATTCAAGACAGTCATTCAACTCTTCGTGAAGAATTTCAGCGTCTCAATTTGGGAGTGATAAATGAAGGAATTCTGTCTACATTAAAGGTCCAACCCACTTTAGAAGATCAGATCAAGGCAGCTCAGAAAGAAGATGAGTATGTTAAAGCAATAAAAGATAACATGAAGAAAGGCAAAGCACATGGATTCTCAGAAGATGAAGAAGGAATTCTTTGGTTTGGAAAAAGGATTTTAGTACCTGAGAGAAAGGAAATAAAAGATTTAATTCTAAAGGAAGCTCATGAATCAGATATTCCATTCATCCCGAAGTACAAAGATGTACCAAGATCTAAAGGAAAGTTCTTGGTGGACCAGATGAAACGAGAAATTGCAGAATATGTAGCTTTATGTGATATATGTCAAAGGGTTAAAGCGAGCACCAACGACTGCCGGTCTTTTACAACCCCGCAGATACTGAATGGAAATGGGAGGAAATCGGAATGGATTTCATAACAGACTACCAAGAACCAAGTCGATATGATTCAATGCAGGTTATAGTGGATCGCTTAACAAAGGTTGCACATTTCATACCCGTAAAGACTACCTATTCAGGAGATAGATTGGCAGAGCTCTATATGTCAAGAATTGTATGTTTGCATGGAGTACCAAAGAAGATCGTATCGGATAGAGGAACTCAATTTACCTCAAGATTTTGGCAGAAACTTCATGAAGTTTTGGGCACCAATTTAAATTTCAGTACTGCTTATCATCCTCAAGCAGATGGCGGTGAGCGAGTGAATCGATATTGGAAGATATGCTAAGAGCGTGTGCTTTAGCCAATAAAGTCGATTGGGATCAAAGTTTACCCTACGCGAATTTTCCTATAATAACGATTATCGATCCATCGAAGATGTCTCGTTTGAAGCCTTGTATGGCGAAATGCGAAACGCCATTATATTGGTCGAGACGGAGAAAGTCAAGTATTCGGACCCGATGTCTTGAAGCTAGTGAAGAGCAAGTTCGATTATCTGAGACCGATTGAAGATAGCAGACCCGCAAAAAGAGTTATGCGAGATAATCGTCGCAGAATGTTGGAATTCGCACTCAGGATCATGTGTATTTGAAGGTGTCACCTTTAAAAGGGATCACGACGCTTTCAAGGTCGAGTGGAAAGCTTGCTCCAAGGTATATCGGACCATTTCTAGTTATAGCGAGAAGAGGTGAAGTCGCATATCGATTAGAGCTTCCTCCTCGGTTGTCGATGTACATGATGTATTTCATGTATCACGATTGAAGAAGTGCTTAAGAGTACCAGAGGAATTAATATCTTTAGAAGAGGTGGATTTAAAAGAAGACTTGACGTATCCGAATTTCTGTCAAGATTTTAGAAGAAGCGAGCGCTGTACAAGAAACAAGACTATCAAATTTTGCAAAGTGCGGTGGAATAATCATCCGAATCGGAAGCAACTTTGGGGGAGCGTGAAGAGGATCTTGACGAGTTCCCGATCTATTTTTCAGTCCTTCCAATCTCTGGTCGAGATTCCTTCTAAGGGGGTAGGTTTGTAACATCCCAATTTTTGCTTTATTTGGAAGAAATAATTTTAAATTAATTATCTCAATTTATTTGGATTTTTCAGAATATAAAGATCTGTTTAAAAATAAAAATTTAATATCAAAATAGGTTGGGAATATTTTTCATATGTTCAAAACATTATCAGTGAATTATGTGAATTTTTCTGCAATTTTTGGAATTTGTTTGGTATTTTTCTCGACTATTTTAAAGCCTCCTATTGATTTCTGAAATCTATAAAGATTTAAATTCTAAATCCTCCCGCCGCCACGTGGCGCCCATCCATCCGTCCATCTCCGCCCGACCGATCCCGCCGTCCGCGCCATCCCGCCTCCTCCTCTCCGTGCGCCACGTGTCGTACATCCGTCGGCTTCCCGCAGCTAATCCTCAAAGGGATTACCTACCCTTATTGGGTAGGCAATGCCTCCCCGCCCGACTGGTTTACACCGCCGCTCTCTTCCCTCCCCGCTCCCTCGGCGCGCGTTCGAGCCCCGCTCCGCGCGCGAGGTTGAGTTTCTTTTTGTTTTTGCGCTGACAAGCGGGCCCCACCTGTCAGAGACCGCAGGTCTGCGTAGGTCACTGCCAGTGGGTCCCACCTGTCAGGCCTTCGTCCCCGCGCGACCGTTTCCTACTCTCGCGCGTCGTCGCCATTATTGCGCCGCCGCCGAGCTCGCCCGCTCGCCTCTCGACCGTTTCGCGTCGCCATTCATGAACCCCGGAGCTCCCGCGCGTCGTGCGCACTCACTCCATCACTCCGCCGTTTCGCCGCCACCAGAAACCGTCGTATTAACTCGCCGGCGAACGCGCGGCCGTTTCTTCCTCCGCCGCGTATAAAACCGACCCCGGCCACCCCTCTCACCCCCTTTGCGCTCTCCCTCTCTCTCCCGTTCTCGCGTGCGTGTCGTCGCCGTTCAAACCGTCGCCGCCGTGGGATTTGGTCGCCGCCGGTGAGTCCTCCGCCGCGTCCTCCGTTTCGCGCCGCCCCTCGGTCCGCGCGCCAGGGAGACGCTCCCGCACGCCCCCTCGGTCGCGCGCCGCGTCGCGCTTCGCCGCCAGCGCCAAGGCGTCGCGACGCCTCGTCGCGACGCGCTGACACGCGCTGTCGATCGCTCGAACTCCCGCCGCACCGCGCCATCTCCACCGTTATTTCCTCGATGGCTCGGATGCGCCTACACGCCCTCATCTCGGCCGTCCACGCCCGCACCACCTCGCCCGTCGCTGCGTCGCGCCACACGGCATCCATCCACCGGACGCCGCGTCTCGCGCCTCATCACCGCCGCTCATCTCGGATTCGAGCCAACGCTGGGATCGAGCCACGCGTTCAAATCCCACCGTCCGATCCACCTCCGCCGAACGACGCGCACGCGCGTCGGCTCGCCACCTCAGCCTCCACGTCAGTCCTATCCGACGTGTCAAGCCACGTGGCAGATACGTGTTTGCCACGTCAGCGCCATGTCAGCCGAAACCCTTCGCCCCATGCCACGTCGATCGCCACGTCGATGCCACGTGTCACTCTCGATGCCGCCACGTCGGCAGAATCGTAGTTGTCCGTGGACGCGGTCCACCGTAGACCGGGCCCACATGTCAGCCTCTGTAATTTATTTTTAATTCCCTTGCTGACGTCATAATTAAAATTTACTTTTGTAAATTAATTCCCAGAAAATCCATGCTGACGTCATAATTCATTTTCGGTATAAATTTAATTCCAGAAATTCTCTTTTTCCTTTTTCTTGATTCTAAATCTTCCAACAGCCATATCTTGCTCATTTTAAATCCAAATTGATCCATTCAAATTTCTAAATTCATCTAAAATTCTAATCTTTCATTTGGTATATTTAGTTTCAATTTTTGAGTTTTTATTTTATTTTATTTATTTGGATTTCTTGATTTACGTGTAGAGACCGATTTGTCCGAGGAACTTCAAGAGCAAGCCCCGGAAAATTTCAACCCAGCACAGGAAGGCAAGTCTCCTTTGATCATTTTGATCCTATGTTTTGCAAGTTTTCTTTGATCAACTTGCTCAAATGATTTATAAAATGATTAGGTAGTTATTTTAAATTATTGCATGCTTATGTTATATCAAGTGATAATTTGATTTAGAAAATTTAGTTAAATACCCAATTTGTTATACCTTCCATTGAAAATTGTTTAACTTGTACCATTGTCAACTTAGGATATCCCTTTGACTTAATAATGAGTTAGTATTACATCTGTTGAATTTGTAAATATTAGCAAATGCTTAGCGTAGCAAATCAATGTAATAATGCTCAAATAAGTAGCATGTTTGCTAAATGTGTTGTTAAATGATTTGTTTGAACATTGGTAATGGATGTTACCTTTGTTAAATGATTTGTTTGAAAAGTGGTAATGGATGTTACCATTTGTTAATTTAAAAGTAAAAATGAATTTCAAAGGGAAAAGTTGACAAGGGTGGATGGAAGGTTTGGTGGTGCGATTAGCACGAGAATTTTTGGAATTGTGAATGAACCACCACAGTCGTTTAAGGACCGACGCTTGTGTTTGTCCAAACTGAGCAAAACAGTGCAACCACAAGTCTATATGGGTGCGACCTAGCTAACTAACCTATAAAGGTGTAGTTTAGATATCACCGGTGGTGTATTGAGTGCCGTGGTGTCTGGTTACTCATAGTGAGGGACGGGGTTTCTTGTACTCATACGGCGCAAGAGGGGGCTCCGACTCGTGGATTCGAGTTGTGGTGAAACCTTAGCGGGTGGTATCTAGCTATACTGGAGTAGGTGAAAGGCTTTGTGATATTTTATCTGGGTCTCATGTCAAAGGAAGCATGTTGACTATTAAGATAATTTATCTCTTGTGGGTAAAGTGTACAAACTCTGCAGAGTAATAAACTATTCGAATAGCCGTGCCCACGGTCAAGGGCGGGCAAGGAATGCATTCACATGGTAGAAGTTTGATTTTGATTTCAAAATAAAATGGTTTGTCAAACTTGAGAGTGGTATAACTCTCATGATTTAAATCTGGTGGTGTAACGGATCGTGGTTTAACTTTGAGTTTTGAAAGTTGGCAGATAGCCTGAGATTTAGTGTGGGTGGTTTAACCTTCACTAAGTTATTTATCTAATTTCATTTATGAAAAACAAGATGTTTGTCAAATGGCCTTTGAAGTAATTATGTAGATTTGAAATAAAATGCTGATTTTTGCAAAAGAACCATATAGCCTTCCTTTGTGAAGCCTTGCATCTATGCACCTTTCCCAAGACTTGCGGAGTACAATTTTTGTACTCACATGTTGCTCTACAAATACATTAGCAGAGGATGAAGAAGCTCAAGCTAGAGAATTCGACTTCTGTGCCAAGTGTGGATACGGTGGATTCTTCCCGGATGCTTAGGACTCGTTTCCCCAGTCAATTACCTGTGGCGTATTGATGGGTCTTGCTTTAGTTTCTTTTTGCTTCCGCTGTAATTTTCTGTTTGGTGTGAGGTCTTAAAACCTCATTTGTAATAAAGGCTTCGAGGTCTGTAATCTCGATTATGATAATAAAGCGTTGTTGGCAATGTATCATCTTTTCTGTTTGAACTGTGTGTACTAGCGTTGATCTGGGACTAGTACTGTAATGCACAGGAGGTCCAGGAGTTTCTACTCCGGGGTCTCACACCCTCCAGCGCGCGAAGCTCTTCATCCTTTGCTGCGAGAGCATTGTTTGCTTCACGAAGGCTGGCTTCCAGAGCCCTCCGCTCCCGAACACGGGCCTCGTCAAAGGACCGGCTGAGGGCAAGCATCTGGCAAAAACAACAAGTCAGCAGGCGCCCACCAGTACCTTACAAGCTGAAGCGCACATATTTACCCTCATCTCGAAGGCCTGCAGCGCGAGTGCTAGGAGTTCCCCCTCGCATGACGACAACATCTCTCGGTCAAGGCCGTTGTCAGCACGCTCTGCGGCTGCGGTGAGGACGCGAAGTGTCTCCAGGCGAGGGAGGAAGTCCGAGCGAGCAAGCCCCGACCCCAACGCGCCAGGATTTACCGAGGCCGCGGCCACGTCAACAGCAACGGACACCTGCGAGTCACCCTGCACAAGGCCTTGGACTTCGCGCATACCTCCGTTGCTCGATCCTTCGCCACGTCCGGGAGACTTCGTCTCGCCTGATGTTGATAGAATGAGCGAGCAGATCGGAGAGAGTCTCGCGAAGTCATGTGAAGAAAGGGACTCACGCCTACCTCCTGTGCCTCTCGTCGCGGTAGGCAGTGGCGCCGGTTCGACTACCAAGTGGGAGGCGGGCGCCTCGGTGGTCGGCGAGGAGGTCTTCTCGGCCGCGCCAGATGCCGTAATCTCGCGACAAGGCCCCGCAACGGCGTATCGACCCCTCGCTGGCGGCGGGGACTACGTCCGAGGGCGTTTCGCCTGCGGCGGCACAAGCGATTCTTCCGCGGCAACACCAGCTACGGTTCCCGTCGCCCCCACGGTTTCCTCCGTAGGGGGCGCGCCCTCGCCGGCCGCTGCGGTTGATAACGCACCATCAACCGTGGTTTTCGCTGAGCAGTGCTCCCGGGTTGGCGAGTTCCACTCAACGATGGCTGCGAGCACGGTTCGTTGGTGTCGGCGAGAGGTGCCGGGATTCGAGGCGCGCGCTCCTCCGGCGATGTGGCGGGCCTACCACGGCCGCACGCCCGTCTCACCCAGCTAGCGCGAGGCCCTCTCGGGTCGCATACGGCAGCCGGGGAGCGGGCCCGGCGTCGCGAAGATAACACCCCCGTAGGGCTATCACCGTCCTGAGCTCCCGGAGTCCCGGCGAAGCTCCCGACACCGCGCGCGCACGCAAATGCCTGAGCCTCGCATGTGCGGTTTACCCGCCTTGCTTAGCCGCCTTGGCGCGGCCTCGCGAGCCCGGTGCTCCTTAGCGTGTCGAGCCGAGGAGCGCGCAATCGCGCTCTCGCGTCTTCTAGCCGAGCCACCTGCGCGAAGATCACGCGTCGAAAGCGGAGACCAAACAGATACAATGGCGCGCATAAAACGTGCTGGGCGACTTACAAGGAGCGAAAGGCGGAAGCAGGCGAGATACGGATGGGCTGAACCCGTCCTCGCGGGGGCCGTCCTGTCCAACATACTTCCCCCGGGAGGAGAGTGGCACCACCCCATACATTGTGAACTCCTCGGCTAGGTCGCGCAGGCTCATTCGACGGGCGACACCGATAAGACTCTGTAGCTTTTGCGTGTCGTCAATCTCCGCCTTCAGACTCGACATACTGTTAAACGAGATCAGCCCACCTCGGCATTGCATTCCGCTCTTGTCGGTCACGGTGTAGTAGAACCACTGCCGATTCCAGCCGGACTCCCATTGCCTCGGCGAGGCCGGCGCGGGGAACAACGTCGCGCACGACGCCCGGAGCACGAAGTCCACACCGCCGAAGTTGGACACCGCCCCGTCAACTTTTCTGGGTCGACAGCGTGCGTCGTGCAGTGTGGCGAATAAGCTCGCGCTAGGACGCCGCCCCTCTGTCCGCATCGCCCACGTGAAGACAGCTAGGCGGAGTATTGCCTGGGGCGTCAGTTGGGCTAGCTCCAGCTTGTAGGCCCGCAGGACTTCGCCCACGAACAACGTGGAGGGCATTCGAAGGCTGGCATCGAAGAACGCGACAAAAACAATCGCCTCCATTGCCCGGGGCTTCGGCTCCGTCTCGTCCCGACGGGGTAGGTGAGCCCCATCGCGATCCGCGATCTTCCTCTCCTCCACGAGTCGCTGCAGCGTCCCTTCGGTCACGCGGCTCCTCCCCAACACACGGGAACAGCAGCCTCCCGAGTGCTCCATGGCGTCCCACCACTTGTTGGCGCGTGAGCTCCCCCGCGGCACCAGCTCGTACTCCCTGGAAGGATGGGACACCTCACCCTGGCTAGGCAAGGAACCGCTGCGGGGATGGTGGGTGGCGTCATCATGGCTAGCCATCGCTCTTCACGACCAGGGAGAAAGAAGCAGGGAAAGGAGCAACTGGCGTTACAATTAGCACGGGCGGAAGCAAAGCGGCAGATCAAAAAAACAAGAAAGGGTGCCTCCACCTCAACACTGGCACCTTATAAAGGCCGCTCGCCTCTCATGTGGCTCGAAGCGCAGACAGATCAAACTTGCAGCGATTCGGCTGCCCACGATTTGGAAAGAAGAACCGCCGGGGCTTAGAGGGTCGTGCCCGGTAGGTGACCAAACAGCGCACAACGCCTCCACGCCTTCAACACGCATCCAACTTCCCTGGGGAAGAGGCGAACGGCCGCGGTCACACAACCGCTCACATCCCACAACGCACCAGTCGTGAGTCGCCGCATGTCCCACCGCAGATGGCGGATCGCGACGATGCGGCGGCGACCTCTGCTAGGCGGCGTCGGCGTGATTCCAGCCGCCATTAAAAGCGCACTACCGCATCGCAAGGTCACAACAGCTCGGCGCAACAATATCGGCGCCAAGCTCCAATCTTAGCGCTGGGACGGAGGCGCGCGCGTCTGCCGACTAGGCGCCACCTCCGCCACCTGCTCAAGGGTAGGGGCGGAGCGTGCGGCGTGTCTGCCGACAAGGCGCCGGCCTCCACCACCCGTTCGAAGGGTAGGGACGGCGCGCGCGTCCCCGCCGACTTAGCGCCACCTCCTCGCGCCACCGCTCGAAGGGTAGGGGACGAGAGCGCGCGCCGGCCGACTTAGCGCCGGCGTCCGCCACCACCCGCTCAAGGGTAGGGGCGAGCGCGCGTCTACCGACTGGCGCCCGACCCGCTACCACCGCTCAAGGGTAGGGGACGGAGCGCGCTTTGGCCGACCTGGCGTCGGCCTCGCGCCACCCGTTCGAAGGGTAGGGATGGAGCGCGCGCGACGCGTCTGCCGACTGGCGCCACCTCCGCCACCACCCGTTCAAGAGTAGGGGCGGAGAGCGCGCGCTTGGCTTCGACCTGGCGCCCGGCCTCGCGCCACGCGTTTGAAGGGTAGGGGCGGAGCGCGCGACGCTGCGCCGACTGGCGCCGCCTCGCTACCACCCGTTCGAAGGATAGGGACGGAGCGCGCGCCCGGCCGACTTAGCGCCACCCTCGCGCCACCCGTTCGAAGGGTAGGGGCGGGCGCGCGCACCTCGGCCGACCTGGCGCCAGCCTTCGGCGCCACCGTTCGAAGGGTAGGGGCGGGCGCGCGCGCCTCGGCCGACCTGGCGCCACCTCGCGCCACCCGTTCGAAGGGTAGGAGACGGAGCGCGCGCGTCTACTTCGACCAGGCGCCAGCCTCCGCTACCACCCGTTCGAAGGGTAGGGGACGGAGCGCGCGCGTCTACTTCGACTAGGTGCCGCCTCCGCGCCACCCGCTCGAAGGCGAGGGACGAGCGCGCGCCGGCCCGACTTAGGCGCCACCTCGCTACCACCCGCTCGAAGGGTAGGGGCGGGCGCAGCGTGCCTCGGCCGACCTAGGTACCAGCCTCCGCGCCACCCGTTCGAAGGTAGGGGCGAGCGCGCGCGTCTACCGACTGGCGCCGGCCTCGCTACCACCGTTCGAAGGGTAGGGGACGGGCGCGTGCGCCTCGGCCGACCTAGGCACCAGCCTCCGCTGCCACCCGCTCGAGGGTAGGGGCGGGCGCGCGCGCCTCCGCCGACTAGGCGCCGCCTCGCGCCACCGTTCGCATAGGGGACGGAGCGCGCAAGCACCGCTTCCGATAAAGCGCGCCACCCTCAGCATGCCGACATCACCTTCCATCCCACACCTCGGGCCCCCCAACCGGAAGTTTGAAGAAGTTCACAGGCCACAGGGGACGGAGGGGGCCAAAGGACTCGGCGACATGGCTTCGGCCCTGTGAAGCCCTTCACCATGAGAGGCTCCTGTTGTAGGGGTGGCCCCCACCTAAGCCCAGCAGGCCTGTTAGGAGGTTATAAGAACCAGAGTAACATGTGTAATGACTCAAATGCCCCTAATGGGGATGTACGGATGTAAGGGCATAATTGTAAAAGTATACTCCATATGGATATATATATCAGGATGGGGGGAGGGTGAAGGAGGACACTTCCACTTCTCCACTACCACCTCTCTCTGTTTGGTCTGTAACCACAACAAATATGAATTGAATATATAATAAATACGAATTTGAATTGAATATCTAGTCAATTCGGTCGAATCCAGATATCCTCATAATTTATATAGTATGAAGATATTAATGACATTTTATCTTGTAAAATCACGTTGAATCATTCTAATTCATTTACTTCACCTAAAGAAACACGAATTCGCGTTCAATTAAAAAACTTGTCCAACTAATTAGTTGTATTGTTATAAAATATGCATATTGCTTCGTCGAATATGAATAAAGATACGGATAGTCTGGATAAAATAACATTTCTAATGATAAAAGTCTATACCATATTCGCATCCATAATTTTATGTGAATTCGAATATAAATACGAATAGGATAGATATTGTTAATCGGATGGAAAAATCTATACCATATTCACATCCTATCAAATACGGTAACGGGTAATACAGATAATTCATATCCACTTTTCACTCTTAAGAACGGAGACGAAGCGAGAGAGGGAATGGAGGAGAGAGACTAGAGAAGACCTTAGCATAACCTAGCCACTAATTGTCAACATCTTACCAATACATGAACAAAACAAAAGGCCAATTAAACCGAATCATGATCTTATGAAATGAGACTTCAGTATATGTAGACAATGTGTAGCTTGCTTCGACAAGAAAGGCGCCGTCGTGATTTGCATGTGAACAACAGCAGCAACTTGTGTAAACTGTTTCTTTTCTTGATTTAATTTAATGGAATATTGACTGGCCTTCTATTCCTCCATCCGATCGTGTAACATTGACAGTTTCGGCCTTGTTGATGTTTGTTCCTGGTGGTTCCTCCTTGTGTCACAATTTGTCAAGGCATATTGATGAGAGGTTAGGTCGCACAACCTTTTCTACCTTACAGATAGAGTATGAACGACTCTTTGGTATAGCTAGAACGATACAGTGATATATATGATGATGACCCACGTTCCTAACACCTCGACCTTTATTACCATATTGCTAGTATACATCGAGTTACACTAGCACATATGTCTGTTGGTCTAATTCGTAGCATATTTAGCTTAACCCTTTTGGGTAAAGTGATGATAAAAGCCTAAGCAAGGTGCTACGCATCCATGCTTGTTCTGCATGCACTTTTTGCGAATTTTGGGTCACAAGGTGTTAAATTTCCATGACATTTGAAGCTAATAGTCTTAGAAATTGGCCCATGTGAGTAAGGCCTATTTCCTTAATTCTAAAGTATGCACGGTTTAGTACTATATTGCTAAGGCAATGTGGATGAGACTAATTTATAAGGTGGAGCCCTTGCCACTCCTTAAATCATGTGACACATGGATGGGGATGGCACTAGGAGGGCTACGGCTAATCACACACACGCGCGCATGTATTCGCGCATTTTTGCGTGAAAATCGTGTGACTTGTGACTTGCATGCCAAGTGACGTGATGTGTCATGCCACTTGGCAGACTAAGTCCATATTTATTTTTACTAAACCCTGTACAACTCTCTATCTATTTGAATGAGATTCAAACATTTGAATGAGACTTTATTGGGTTTGATGATAGGCAGTTACTATTGAGTAAATGGCTGGTTAAATAGGTCAGTTATTAAAGGGTAAATAGCTGTTTTAATCATGTCAGTTTTCAGTCTATCTATTTATATGCCTGGAGGCGTCCAGAGTATGTGTGAGAAACTCACTGCCTCCATTTCCTTCCTCTCTGCGATTTGAGCTTTTGTACTGCACCGTCTGAACATCGCCAACCTTTCTTCCCGTTGTGTACCTGGAAGGAGGGAAAGCGACTATCTCCAAACCATTGCCGTAGAGAGTTCTTGCACGGGGTGGCAATAAGGTTTCTGGGCAGCGCACATCTGCGCAACCGCTCACTTCACTGCATCAAGCCTACACTGCTTCCTGTTCTTCAACAAGCCCAATTGTACGTCGTTGATGCATTTGTTCAACTTTGTTAGTATAATTTACTTAAGTATGATGAGTAGCCTGCTGTTAGTTGCGAGTTTTGTATCACTAGTTTATTGTTTTTGTCTCCTAGTAAAACTTGGAATGAAAATATTGCCCACATTTTTATCACTCGAGAAACCTTATTGCAAATTTTGTTGCAATACAGCAATGGCTATTGCTTCTTATGTGATGAAACCTAAGAAGTTTTCTGGTCAGAATTTTCGTAGATGGCAGACTAGAGCCATGTTTTGGCTCATGTCTAAGGATGGCAATTGTGCCCGTTTACCCGTGTACCCATGGGTAAATACCCTAATGGAGCTGGATATGGGATGTATTCTTTGTCCACGGGTATGAAAATGGGGGGGGGAACTCTCTACCCATCGGGTAAATGGGTACGGGTATGGGTGAGCTCTACCCGTACCCGTCTCGCCCATTTACCCGCGAACTGACAAGTGGACCAGTCCAATAAATAAAATAGAAACCTCCATACCACGCCGCTCCCGAGTCCCGACTCCATACGACCATACTGGTTCCTCACTCACTCGGTCACTCCCCAGCCCGCCGCCGCACTCACTCATTCCTCGCCCTCGTCTCCTCTGCCTGTGCCCTTGTCTCCTCGACGTCCTCGTCCTCGTCCTCGGCCTCGTACTCGACTCCCTAGCTGCCGCTAGCCCCTTCGCGAGTACCCCAACCCCGACGCCCTCGTCTTTCTCTAGCTTGCCTCCTCCTCCCCCGTCTACGCTGCGGCGATCTAGGGTTTGATCCCTGACTCCGACGCTGATGCTGCCATCCTCCCCATGGAGGTGCTGTCACTCATCGACGTCGCCGCCCAGGACGACCTCCTCCTCGACCTCGCCTCACCGCCCCCGCTGCCGTCGTCGCATCCCCATCCGCTCCACGCAGGTTAACGAGCGATCCATTTCTGTGTATTCTATTTCAGGAGGTTTTTTGGGGGAATTTGAGCATTGATTGGTGGTCGTAGCGGTTGTGATTTGGAGATCTGATGGACCGTTGCTGCGATTTTTAGGGTTGGGTGCCGAAGTTTCTGATTTGGAGCCTGCTGGTGATTCTCCGGCGGCGGGGCGGGTTCTAGATCGGGACGGCGAGGTGGAGCAAGTCCCCAAGCGTTCAGAATCTCCAAAGTAGTGGAAGGCCAAGGCTGGCGTTAACCTCCGCAAGAGCTTGGCCTGGGATAGCGCCTTCTTCACCAGCGAAGGTTGTGCTTTGTGTTATGATAGACTTGTGCATCCTGATGTAGATGGATAGGTGGCTCCTAACATTTCACTTAGCAGCTCTTAAGATTTCCCTTACTGTTCTGTAATTGCCACACGTTATATATATTATTCATCCTGATTTAGATACATAGCAGCTCTTAACATTTCCTGATGTGGGCAGGTGTTCTGGATACTGAGGAACTGGCCATTGTAAACAGAACATTCCGTAAGGCATAGGATTCCAGGCTGCTTGGAATCGCGGAGGATATGACGAGGTCGGGGGAGTCAACGACCTCGACACTGGCAAGTGAAAGCTGGGTGCTAGAGAGCCTTGAGACCAACCTATTTGACAGTGTACGTGCTTCAATTCAGAGAACACTTGGCAAACCCGATAAAGCTCCAGGTGTGACTGCTGCTACCTCAAAAACCCCGAAGGCCACAACAAATGTGCCTCATGTTGCAGGTAAGAAGTCTCAAAAGTGGATGAAGCATGTTGATTATTTTCTCATTTTGTAACTTGTTTTTTGTAACTGATTTAATTATATTGTTGCTACTTGCAGCAAGAAAGGGGATTGATCGGATGCCTCAGAGTAAGGTATGTTAAACTGACTTAATTCAATTCGTCCATGACTTAATCCCAAATTCCTGTGGTCTGTGATCATGACTAACCAGTATTTTCTCATGCTCCATCAGATAAGACCCCCTGTTTCAACAAGCCATGGTGGTGTTAGTGGCAAAGAAACGCCCCAAGTCACCTCGAAAGAGCCTACAACTTCAAGAGTGGTATATTCCATCTTTCATGCTAGCAATTCCTGAGTAATCATGACCTTTGCTGTAGTTTAGCAGTTTACCCCTAAGTCCCTAAATAGAGGTTTGTTTCATAATTTATTGGATTTAGGTGAAATGCTCTGTTTCATAATTTATTGGATTTATTGGAAAATGTGTGATATTCCTAACTTAATAATGAACTGGAATCCTAGTGATTAGAACCACCAAGGCTTGGAACCCCCAAACTGAAAGCATAAAGTTGATTTGTTCATATTGTTGCCTTGTTTTTCTACATATGTAGACATACTTTATGAATCTATTGATCGCGGGTAAACGGGTATGCTCGCAGGCGACGGGTATGGGCGAGGTTTTTTACCCGTGGTCCTTCGCGGGTATGCCCGCGGGCGTAAATCGGGGTCCCAGGTACAGGTATGGGCGAGCACTACCCATATCCGCCGCGCCCGATTGTCATCCCTACTCATGTCTTTGGGGCTATGGTGGGTTATCCACCCACAGTATCCATTTACAATTGAACAGTTCATGCAGTTTGAAAATGCGAACAACACTACTCTTGGCTGTATTCTGACTGTTTTGGCAGATCAACTCTATGATGTGTACATGGACTACAAGTCTGCCACAAAGTTGTGGGATGCACTAGAGCACAAATATGCAAAGGCAGAGGCAGATCGTTGGCTCTATATGTGTGAGAAATTTTTTTGACTTTAGCATGGATATGGCTAAGTCTATAGTTGGACAAGCTCATGATCTCCAGCTACTAGTCGGTGAGATTGTGCACCTAGGCTATGTGTTGCCTCCAAAATTTGTGGTTGCGGGCATTGTTGCTAAACTCCCTGCCTCTTGGCAGGATTTTGCTACTAGCTTGAAACATAAGATGGAAGAGATTTCTGTTGAGGGTCTCATTGTATCCCTTGATGTGGAAGAAAAAGCAAGAGCAAAAGATGCACCTAGCACCTCTGGCCAGAACAATGCAAATGTCATAGAGAAAAAGACTGTTGCAAAGAAACAAAAAATCCAACAAACCGAACAAGAAAACTAGCTTTAAGAAGAAGAAAACTAAGAAAAAGGATTTGAGGGACATTAACTGCTTTGTGTGTGGAAAAGACGGTCATATGGTGAAGGACTGTCGCTTCCGCAAGATTAGAGATAGTGAACAGCCAAAGAAGAAGGCTGTTAACGTGATCATAGGCGAGGCCTCGACTTCAGGAGGGTATGGTAATTCACTTGTTGTCTTTTCAGCATGTCAATCCACTGATTGGTGGGTTGATACTGGTGCTAATGTTCATGTATGTTTTGATATTTTTCTTGTTTTCTTCTTACCAGGCAGCAGGGCTTTCTCCGTCCTAATGGGAATTGGGTCACATGCTTCTGTTCTTGGTGTTGGCACGGTGGATCTGAAGCTTATTTCAGGGAAGACTATCCACTTGAAGAATGTGCAGCATACTCCTACAATAAAGAAGAACCTCGCTAGTGGTTCTCTCCTATGCAGGGATCGTTATAAGCTAGTTTTTGAGTTAAATAAAATTGTAATGTTTAAGTTTGAAAAATTTGTTGGTAAAGGTTATGAGAGCGGCGGCTTGTTCCGCCTAAGTATTTTAGAGTCTTGTTATAATCTGAATGTTGCAACTGTTTTAAATAAATGTGAGGAAATATTTGGCATTCTCGTTTCTGTCATATTGGTTTTGATAGTATTGCTAGAATGTCCAGATTAGATTTAATTCCAAAATGTGAAATTGTCAAAAGATCAAAGTGCCAGTCATGTATGCAAGCAAAGCAACCTTGAAAACCCTTTAAGGGATTAGAGAACGAGAAGAATTTGGCACCATTAGATATTGTTCATTCAAATTTGTGTGAAATGAATAGATTATTGACAAAAGGAGGCAAAAAATACTTTCTAACTTTTATTGATGATGCAACACACTACTACTATGTGTATTTGCTAAAAACTAAGGATGAAACTTTAAACTACTTTAAGACTTATAAGGCCAAGGTTGAGAACCAACTACAGAAGAAAATAAAAAGATTATGATTTGATCGTGGAGGAGAGTATGTCTCTCATAAATTCTCCCAATTCTGTTCTAAGTATGGAATAGTCCATGAATTTACACCACCATATTCGCCCCAATCAAATGGGGTAGCTGCGAGGAAAAATCGGACACTAACAGATTTGGTTAATGCCATGTTAGAGAGTGCCGGTATGCCTAAGGCATAGTGGGGGGGGAGCTATACTGACAGCAACTTTCGTCCTAAACAGAGTAACCACTAAAAAGAGTGAGATTACTCCGTATAAGGGATGGAATGGGAGAAAACCTAATGTTAATTTTCTGCAAACTTAGGGGTGTTTGGCAAAAGTCAATATACCATTACAGAAAAAGAGAAAGCTTGGATCAAAAACAGTTGATGGTATTTTTCTAGAATATGCTCAAAATAGCACGGCCTATAGATTTTTAGTAGTTAAATCAGAAACTTCGGATATTATTGCTAATACAATAATGGAGTGTAGAGATGCTTCATTTTTTGATAATATCTTTCCTATGAGAACAATAGGCAGTACTTCATGAACAGAGAATGTTCAAACTGATAATATTGAAGGTGAGAATAATCAAACTTCTGAACTTCACACCATTTCTGAACCAATATGTGATATCCCTGAAGAGGATAACAATCTAGTCGTAGGAGCTCCCCGCAGGAGCAAGAGACAAAGGGTTGAGAAAACCTTTGGTCTCGACTTTATTGTATACCTTGTGGATGATGTGCCAAAGACTCTTTCAGAGGCTTATGCATCTTCAGATGCTAAGTATTGGAAAGAGGCAGTCCATAACAAGATGGACTCTATCATGGCTAATGGGACTTGGGAGATCACTGATCATCCTATCGGGTGCAAACCTGTAGGATGTAAGTGGAGCTTTACAAAGAACTAAGGCCTGATGGTACTATTGAGAAGTACAAGGTAAGACTTGTGGCCAAGGGTTACATCCGTTGAGAGGGAGAAGATTTCTTTGATATCTATTCCTGTCGCCAGACTAACCACCATCAGAGTGCTCCTTGCGTTAGCATCTTCCTATGGTCTACATGTTTATCAAATGGACGTGAAGACAACTTTCCTTAATGGAGAGTTGAAGGAAGAAATCTATATGGATCAACTGGATGGTTTTATGATTTCTGGATAGGAAAATAAGGTATGCAGATTATTGAAATCTTTGTATGGCCTAAAACAAGCACCTAAACAATGGCGCGAGAAGTTTGACAAAACTTTGAGATCCGTTGGATTTGTTGTGAATGAAGCTGATAAATGTGTGTATTATCATTATGGTGGGGGGGGGGGTCAAGGAGTATCTTCTGTCTGTATGTAGATGACATACTTATATTTGGAACAAACATTGCTGTAATTGATGAGGTCAAATCTTTCTTATCTCGGCGTTTTGATATGAAAGACTTGGGAGAGGCAGGTGTCATTCTGAATATTAAATTGATCAAAAGTAAGGATGGAATCACTTTGAATATAATCAATCCCATTATGCTGAGAAAATATTGAACTGGTTCGGTTTTGAAAACTATAATGTTTCTCCAACACCCTATGATGCGAGTATTAAGTTTTGAAAGAACCAGGGGTTAGGAAAAGATCAATTAAGATATTCACAAATTATTGGGTCACTTATGTATTTAACTGGTGCTACAAGACCTAATATTTCATTTGCTGTGAGCAAATTAAGTCGGTTTACTTCTAACCCTGGAGATGATCACTGGGAGGCACTTGAAAGAGTGTTACGCTACTTGAGGGGCACAACATCTTTTGGAATATATTATACTGGACACCATTCTGTATTAGAAGGATACAGTGACTCTAATTGGATCTCTGATGCGGATGAGATCAAAGCTACAAGTGGTTATGTATTTACTTTAGCTGGTGCTACAATTTCGTAGATGTCTTGCAAACAGACTATATTGACGAGGTCAACCATGGAAGTAGAACTTGTAGCATTTGACACAACCATAGTTGAGGCTGAATGGCTAAGAGAGCTCCTATTGGACTTGCAATGGGTTGAGAAACTAATACCTGCAATCCTGATGTACTGTGATAATCAAATAGTGTTGGCCAAAGTCACAAGTACAAATGTAGGATCGGATATGGCAATAGAGGGGGGGGTGAATGGTGCCTCTTTAAAGAATTTGCCCCCAAAGTATCCACTCGAGAAACTTCTCACCAATAGCTACAAAAGCTATGATGAAAATAACTCATGCTTTCTGGAAATTCAAACTGGACACAAACGAGAAAGATCAGCAAGCAAAACCTTGAAAAGTTACTGACAACAAGAGTCAGCTCAGAGGAAACAAGGGCTGGCGGTCGGATCACCGCTTGAAGCCGGTCGACCGCCGCCCTGTGTGCGGCTCGACCACCACCGCCACCGATCGCTATACGAAGTCTGGTTTGATCGCCAGTGGTTGGCTGGTCTGACCGCCGACACAAGTCCGGTCTGACCGCCAACCATCGAGCGGTCTGACCGGGCAAACCCTAGCGCCCGAAGACAGAGCAGGAAGCACAGGCTGAAACTTGATTGAAAATTAAACTGCTTGCTGATTTCAAGAAAAATAGTGAAATGTAGATGCTCTCCTCAGACCACAAGCTCAAGAACTTGTTCCAAATAGCATTGGAACCTTTGGGATCCAAGGATTTCACCAAGAGAGCAAGAAATCAAGAATTTGACAAAAAAAATCTAAAATTCCTACAGAGAATGAGATGATTTCCAAATTTCTCATTACTCTCACATCTTCTTCTCATGAGCTTTTGCAAACAGCTTAGCAATGAACTCAAGACTTGCAAACATGAACCTCAAGCTATCTTATGAAGGGAAATCACAAGAATCACACATGCTCTGCCAAGAAACCCTAGAAACAGTGAATAACACAGGAAGTGCTTCACTTGGGATTTCTGGGAAAAATTAGCTTCTTGGATTGATTGCTCTTGGGAATGATTAGCCAAATGGCTTTGAGGATTCTCCCATCATAGAGCACACAAGAACCAGCTCTTCAACCAAAGGATTCAACTCAAATCATTTCTAACAGAGAAGAACTGAGAGTGAACTGAAAAACAAAATCCATCACAGAATGAGCAAGAAATGGAAACAACCCCACATAATCCTTCTCATATTGATTTTGAGGAAGAGAGATGAATGATTACAAAGGTTTTGCTCACATCTCTCTACATGCTTCACTTAGCAGAGATGAGCTCACACGTATACATAATCCATTGCTTGAGCTCCTGGAATGCATACTGCAGCTGCCTTCCTCTCCTCTTTTTGAAGGCAAGACCTCACCCCCATATGGAAAATCAAGAAGTGTCATACCATGCCCACTCCCTTGCTCCATACACACAAGAGGCAATAGGTCAACAACCAGATTTTGGAGGGAAATCCACCCACTCCACTCATTTGCTTGAGTCAATTTACCAAATTGCCCTCAAGCACCTTCCCGGAAGCTTCCCGCGTCCGGTACCTTGACCGTCTGGACCTCGACTACTCCCTGAGTCTAGTCCTGGTCCACCTCGCTGCACGCGACCGCACCCGACATCCTGACCGTTTGGACCTCTGACTCCTCCCTGAGCCTAGTCCCGATCCACTCGCCGCTGCCCGCCGCGTCCACCTGACTCCGACCGAGACCTCCGACTCCACCTGAGTCTAGTCCTGGTCTGTTCCATTGCGCACGACCGCAACCGACCTCCAACCGTCTGGACCTCTGACTCCTCCCTGAGACTAGTCCCGGTTCGCTCATCGTTGCCCGTCGTGTCCGTCACCGGTAGCTCCAGCTCCGGCTCCTCGTCTCCTGACTCGCAACCACCTCACCAGCCTCGATCATCTTCGGCATCACCGACCATCTGTACCTCAACACCTCCTGTGCCTAGTCCCGGTCCTCCTCGCCTCACCATGATCTAGCTCCGAAGTCCTGTAGTCACACAGACAAGCAAACCGTCACATAGCACCGCACGAAACAGCATAATCAACATTAGCACAAGTAAAGGTACTCAACAATAGAATACCCAAAACAAACTCAAACTCATTAAACCAACTGTCAATTACTCATCACAAACATGGGGATACCTCCACATGGTCTCTCAACAAACGATAATATGAAGTCCTCTAGACATGTGAAGTGTAGGCTTAAATTTGTTAGAAAACTGAGAAACTCCAGAGTGATTGCTGTGAACTATATTCACACTGGGAAAAATCTGGCAGACCCTTTTACAAAGGGGTTAGCACGGAAAGCAATTTCCGTTGCATCTATGGACATTGGAATGAGGCCCATTTAAGTTACATCACAATGGTAACCCATACCTTCTTGATCGGTGATCCCGTGACTTAGGTAATGGGAAAAACAAATTGATGTTGTAACAAGAGAGTATATATTTGATATACCCATGTCCTAATAAACAAAGTACTCTCGACTGTATGGAAGGTTGGCATAAAGCTTTAATGTATTCTTTTGTCCAAATAAGAAAAAGGTATTAGCCTGCAGGATACCTAGAAAGAATACGCCTACTTGAGCTTAACTATGTGGTCGTAGTTCATGAGAATGGGCATTCTCTAGAAAGCTTATAAGCAGATAAGGGAGCATGACCATATAACGCTCCATTTAGGCGTGGTTCATTGGCAGCCTAGTACTAGTTGAGATTTCAAGTGAAATCTAATTATGAAAAGTTGTGAATTCAAGGCATAGTCCATTCATCAGCTATGAGAAGATGAATCTTGTCATTCTAGGTGCAAGTTCAACTCGTACGGGACTTACACTAAAAGACTGGTATATTAATAGTACTTCAGCACAATATCTTTGATATCTTTTTACTTCTTGCTTTAGAATTGGTGAGTAAGGCCTATTTTTTTAATTACAATGCATGCATGGTTTAGTACCATATTGCTAAGGTAAGGTGGATGAGACCAATTTATAAGGTGGAGTCCTTGCCACTCCTTGAATCATGTGACACATGGATGGGGATGGCATGAGGAGGGCTATGGCTAATCACACACGCGCGCATGCACGCGCTCGTGTATTCGCGCATTTTTGCGTGAAAATCGCGTGACTTATGACGTGTGACCATGATGTGACATGTCATGCCACTTGGCAGACCAAGTCCATCTTTATTTTTATTGAACCTTGCACCACTCTCTATTTGTTTGAATGAGATTCAAACATTTGAATGAGGCTTCATTGGGTTTGATGACAGGCAGTTACCAGTGGGTAAATGGCTTGTTAAATAGGTCAGTTATCAAAGAGTAAATGGCTATTTTAATCATGTCAGTTATCAGTCTGTCTATTTATACGTCTGAAGATGTCCAGAGTATGTGTGAGAAACTCACTGCCTCCATTTCCTTCCTCTCTGCGATCATGTGCTTTTGTACTGCGCTGTCTGAACATCGCCAACCTTTCTTCCTGGCGTGCACCTAGAAGGAGGGAGAGCAGCTATCTCCGAACCATTGCCGCAGAGAGTTCGTGCACGGGGCAGCAATAAGGTTTCTGGGCAGCGCACATCTGCGCAACCGCTCACTTCACTACATCAAGCCTGCGCTGCTTCCTGTTCTTTAACAAGCCCAATTGTAAGTCATTCGTGCATTTATTCGACTTTGTTAATATAATTACTTATATATATATTCTGAAGTATGATGAGTAGTCAGCTGTTAGTTGTGAGTTTTGCATTACTAGTTTATTGTTCTTGTCTCCTAGTAAAACTTAGAATTAAAATATTGTCTATATTTTTATGAGATAGATGTATTTATCATAGATACGAGCCTAGACAGTAGATTTGTTGGCACTTTCGGTTGGCTACGTCGACCACTAGGAATGCATAGGTGGGGGCCTGGTCAAAGCGCTGGCGAAGTAAGAAAACCACAGAAGTTGTACTGCTCCAGTGTACAATGATATACAAGTGGCCTCCTCTCTCATGTTACAATGAGCTCTATTTATAGATGCAAGGTTACATTATTGGCCCTAGTTCTAGTGCAGCCTTGAGGGTAGCACAGTTTTTTTGTCAGGTTGGACCGCCAACACTGGGGCATATGATGACGTCAGCTCCATCGGGCGAGAGAATGGTGCCCGGGTTTGAAACCGAGCCTCTATTTGAGATTAGGGTGGCAGTTGGCACCTTGTGAAGTTGGTTGCGTTGTTGACGTACACCTATGCCGATCTCCTGTTGACTCGTGGGAGCACGGAACCCTCCCTCAATAGTGGTCGGGTTTTTTTTTTTTTTGCTTAAAGTTGGTTTATGCTATACTATCTACAGTAACTAACTTTTAAACGGTCCGTTTTTTCAAGGTGGGGCCAATAGGAAAATTGTAGTAAAAAAGTGTACTGAGTTCAGCTGTATAAGCCAAAATCGCATTCGACTACTTTCGTCTGCATATTGTTTCTCGCGAACAGTCAGAATTCAAATATTTAAGCAATAAGTTATAAACCATCAACCTAAAAGAACCCACTCAATATTTTTCCTCAAAGAAGATTGACAATGTTAATGAGAAGGGTATATTCCAGCATTGTTAGGATGAATTCCATACTGCATATGGATATTCTCTCTGTTTACAAATGTTTGCCATGCATGATATGTGTGTTTTCATCTTTCTCTAACTTTGACTACTAATAAACACAAAATTTTATCTGTATTGTCCATATAAACATGGCAGTATGGCACCAATACATTTGTTGTGAAAAAAAATCCAAAACTTAAAGTATATAGCATTTGGCGAATTACATAAGGCACCTGGGTGTTTAGGCCCCCACACCATGCGTCAACCGTCCGATACACGTATATGATCGATATGAAATTGGAGTTTAGGTATGGAATGTTTTATACCCTTGATATATCTATGGTAAGTGAGTTTTGAACTCAGTTTAAACTAATTTGAACTACTTTTGAATTTAATATGACTAGAGCGATTGCATAACATGAAACTAGGTCAACTAGTTAAACTGAAGATGAATTTATTTTTTTGGAATTTGATATCTCAAACATACTTTTTATGGATATGTGAAGATACCCACGTCAAACATCATAAATCTCAAAGTATATTAGTGGGTATTGATTTGGGTGCTTAGACATTAAGGTGCATGAAACACTTGCCTATAACATTTTGCTTATATATAAATATTAGAAATACCTGTAAAAGGTGCACCTTGGAGACTCTGCAAGTTATAAAACATCGTACATTTTCCAACGGAAGGAGTGTGTGTGTATATATATAATCACCGGAAAAATAATATAATTTTCAAATTATTAGCTAGAACACTAGCCGTCAAGCTTTCATCTGGATCAAGCATGTAGGTAATTACAAATTTTGGACTGCAGTCCACACATGATCTTGTATTGATCACGTTCTTAGAAGAAGAGCGAAAGGTTCATATACCTCTCGTATTGACTCTCTTTGAAGTATGATATAGACAGGGGCGGACCCAAAGCTTGATTAGTGGGGGCCTTGGCCCCCACTCAATTTCGTTAATCACGTATACCCTTTGGATTTTATCCACATAGGCCCTCAGTCCGTAACTCAGCAGGCCCCCAGTGGCCCAGTGCGGCAGCCGGCAGGCCGGCAGGCCGGCAGTGCCTTCTCGGCTACGCGTAGCAGCATGCCCCCACTCAATTTTAGTCCTAGGTCCGCCCCTGGATATAGAGCAACACGTAAGGACCAGTTAATAGTCTACAATTAGGTACAGATAATAGAGAAAATAAAGGTAGCAGAGACTTATCTCTCGCTCCAAGACCAAGCTGCACCCATAGCTAGCTAGTCCAAGGAGGAGTACGTAGGGTTTGCTTGTCTTGTATATCTCCAAGTCGTGTCTTTGGCTCGATTCAAAATGGAGGAGAAGACACGCAAACGATCGAACACATAAAGATGATAACGAATCATATAGCAAGCTGCTCACGCACGTATAATGACGTGCAGGTTGGAGTAGAACGGTCAAACTAAATGTATATAAGACTGTTGAAATCAGCCAACTGTTGGTCAGTTCAACTGGTGTTACGTCCGAGATTTGTGGCCAAGGGCAAAAGATCAATTCCCATGAACTACGTACGTGCTGAGTAGGTCGTGATAACTAGTTGTTCGTGCTTAAAAAAAAAGACCCGCCTATACATACCTACTTTTTTCTTGAATTTTTTTGCACTTTTGGCATATTTTCAACCTTTATTTACAAAAATAGCCATATGTACATGAGATTGGTAGAAATGATATTTTTGCTGCTTGGTGACCGGGCGGTAGAGCCGTGCAGCCGACACCTGTTCATTGGAGCCGGGCCATCGGGTGACAGGGGCCTACTGCCCGACCACTGGGTGGCTGTCCGCCTGCCACTGGAATTAGCCAGCTTAATCACCTGCTGTGTTAGGATTTTTTATTTACCGCTTGTTTGAATTTTTAAATATAGTAAATGAGCTCCAAAAATTACAAAATTTTATGTGCAGCCTCCTAACACAACTTGTAAATTTTTAAAATACCTTTATCTGCTATAAATATTGCTCAAAAATTTATACGATTATGATATTTTTAGGATTTATTACATATAGCAAACGAGCTCTAAAAATTACGAAATTTTATATGCAGCTTCTCGACACAGTTGACCTAATTGTTAAATTTTTTTGGAAATTCTATGTGCTATGAATTTGCCATGTTATTTTATGTTAATTTAATCGTAATGAGTGATATGCTATGCTCATTTAATTACGATTGAAATCGACTATTGCATGGCCACCGTGTGGCAGGCATCTTTTGCAGTGCATGACCTCTGTCCTTCGCACATATGTCTGCCTGTTACTGCTATCTTTCCTTTTCCGCTGCCTCCTTCACACAATTGTCACTCTATCTGTGTCATCCCTCCTTGCCGCTCCCTTGTCTGCACATATGTCGTTATGTCCGTACTGTCCCCCTCGCCCGCTCCCTTGTCTGCACATTTATCAATATTACCATGTCGCTCCCACTCGAAATGCTGCGCATCGACAAGGTGTTCTTAATTTATGAGGTGAGTGCACCGGGTGCCCTTTATGCTCGGTCAAAAATTCGTCATCGCTCATCTCAGTCACTCATCACAGAAACTCATTCTCATGGTCATACAAGGGAATTAAGAGTGCATAACTCATTTTGAGAAGCCAGTGCACATTTGTAGAGGACGCGACAGTGCTGATTGTTTCCCATGAAAGATAGGTAAATTTTTGTCGCATGCTTTCAATGTTATTCCTGTAGTCCTAATTAATTAGTGTTATTTAGTTAGTCATAATTAATGTAGTTCATATTATGAAGTAAGTAGTTCATATTAATTTAGCCATAGTTTTTACTATTTTTGTGTACGTACGGTACAAATAATTTGTTATTGTATGGTAATATGTAATTATGCAGTTGTAATTATTGTAGTGGCAATTAGTTAGGGTTAAGTAATTAGTTAGTGCTAAGTAATTAAGTGGTAAGAACGATGGTAATGAATAACTTGTAATTAATTTTCGGACGGGTAATCAAATTGTCGCTAATTAATGAATTATTCGTACGTAGTTATACACATATAACTACTAACTTGCATGCTGCTTGTCATCATTTTTTGTTGTAACCCTTACTGTAGATCTGGTTGTTGTAGCTTCAGGTAGTCACAGACATGGAACACTTGACAGTGTTCTACAACGATGGTCTTATATGGGCAGGACCCGATGGGTTGGACCTATCGACATGCCAATACAAGGTGCTCCGGGCCAAGGGGCTCGGTGTCATGAATATTCACGAGCTTCAAAGCTGCATTCGAAGGGAGTTCGCCATGGAGGCAATGGTGATGAAACTTGTGATCGAGGGGATCACCTGCACGAATGGTGTGTGGGAGCTCGTGAAGGTGAATGGCACCGTAGCATGGAGGTAGTATATGCAAATTGCCTCCTAGCCCGAGGCAGCCATTTGCATGAGGTTGATGGTGTACCTGAGTTTCTTGTGCCAAGCATCAGAAAATGATGATGAGCTCAGCCCCTCGACACCCAGGGAACCATAGGCGGAGCTTCAAGACGGTACCACTGAATGTGCCATATCAGAGGGAAGACTCACCCCTAATTTCATGTAGAATGACAGGGCGGGCATGTGGTGGTCAGTTTATATTGACTGCCACGAGTATGTACCGGAGAAGACGCTCAGGTTGGGTCCGATGAGGACACCAACCTAGGCTCTGATGATATCGATGATGCATAGTAGATGGCTGGTTCACTCGGGGGAATTGTATCATCGGAGGTGCCCTATGTGTCCTCTAAACTCGATGATGCTGCGGTGCGTTCCCTCGTACGGCCACAAGAAGAAGGGCCCCAATATGGGTTTCAAGCTGATACCTTCCTAGTTGGGTAGCGCTTCCCTAGCAAGGTGGTTGTGCAACAATATATTACATGGTACGCCTTGTCTTTCAGTCGTTTGTACTGAGTGCACCAGTCCAACCCTGCCAATTATGTTGTGAAGTGCATATTGGAAGGCTACCCTGGATCAAGGCGATGATCAACCACACTTGCATGCTCAGCGAGCCCTTGTACGATCATCGGAACATGACTTCAGCATATGTGGCAAGCATCATTAGCCACCTAGTTGTAGCAGATGTGTCTATCTCCTCAAAGATGCTCATGTTGGAAGTCACCAATGTGGTTGGCTTTCTAGTTAGCCATAGTAAGGTCCGACGAGACAAGCAAAAGGTCATCGAGTCTATGTACAGGATGTATGAAGATGCATACAGCTTTGTGCTGAGATTGCTTCACCAGATAGCCGAATCAAATTCCAGCACGTACCACTACTACAAAACAAGCTATACCGGATGCCTCACCATAGACGGTTCATGTGGAGCCGTCTATGCTTTGATTATTACATATGGTTCATAGCTAAAACTGTCTCTAAAACTATCACAGACAGTTAGGTTTAAAAGCCGTCTGTGATATATGCATTATCACATGGTTTTTTATTAGATCCGTCTATAAAACTATCATAGATGGTTTTTATTTACAACCATCTGTGTTTTGTCCTTTGTCGTATGAACTACAGAAGCTACTAAGACAAGAGACAAATTCAAGGCAAATTTATTACAAAAGTCCCAAAAAAGAGATTCCCAGGTCTTAGTCTTCTGGGCTTCATATGCTTCTTCTTCGACTTTTGGAGTTGGAGGATCAGCTGCTGAGTTCTCGAATGCCATGAAGATTATCCTTGCCCTCTCCACTTCCTCCTCTAGCCTGGGCAAATCATTAGCATGGCCCATAATCTCAAAGAGGATGCCATGATAAGCTTCCTCAGAATTGGTCACTTTTGCTTGATCTGCAATGTTATCCATGTGTCTCTCCACTGCCGTAAAAGCTTCTTCTGCTTTGTGCACATTGCAGAGAAGAACGAGGCTGAGGGCGGTTTCCCTTTCCCGAGCGGCAATGAGACACCTCCGTTGACAGCGGATGATGAGGTCTAGCTGATGGACGGAAGTGAGTCGAGGAAGGAGAGTAGGGCATGAGCGGAGGAGCTGTTCCAGATATAAATTGTTGGCCACCTGTGTAAGGTTGCAGCCGAACAACTCATGATGGATAGATGAGAGGAAGGAGATCAAAAGAATATTAGATGCCATTATTGAGAAATCTGGTGAAGAAGATGAGGAAGAGGATAGTTTAGAAGAGCTGGATTAGGGCATGCATATTTAAGCGTTATCACAGACGGTTCATATACCAAACCGTCTCTGATATTAATATCATAGACGATTCATATAACAAACCGTCTCTGATATGTGCCTTATCATAGATGGTTCGTAAAACAAACTGTCTCTGATATGTGCATTATCACAGACGGTTCGTATAACAAACCATCTCTAATAATGACACATCACCGATCCGTAGTGTATCCCCCAGGATTTCGATCTCACCTTCCATTCTCTCCGCATCGAATGGCAGGCACCGGTTCTTCCCATCACTTGGCCCTTTTTAATTACTCCCCATCCACCTTTCCACTGGCAGTCATACATGAGTTCATCCACTATATAGTTTCCTGCATCCTCCCCTCAACGACGCTGACTACCACCGTGAGCTAGCACTTCCGTTGTGACACCACGATCGATTGCAGACAACACACTCTTGTCGTAAGTGTCGTAAGAATGTCTTCTGTAGTCTCATCGTCGAGCCACAAAGGTGGTGCTACCACCGCCTCTCCATTGCTGGTGATATCCGATCGCCATTCGATGCCCTCCCCTCTTTTCCTTGATGGCAGGCGTCAAGGACATCATGCGCTGCATCCAGCTTGTTCCTCGACGACGCCGACTACTGCCGTGAGCTAGCACCTCCATTGTGACACCATGGTCGACTGCACAACACACTCTTGTGTAGTCTCACCGTCATGCCACAAAGGTGATACCAGAATATCACAGACGATTGTTTTTAAAAACCGTCTGTGATATGTAGATATCACAGACGGTTTGGTGGTAGAAACCGTCTGTGATAGCTATTTGAAAAGCTATATTTTTTTCTATTTTTCGGATAGTTTCAGGAAATGCTATCCATGTCCTCTAAAAACATTATATAGCACAGGACAATCATTATATAGATCTCATAAATGAATTAAGCAACTGAATTAAGTACAATTGAATTAATTGTTTGATTAAGCATAATTGAGTGAACTACAATTGAATCAAATGTTTGAACTAATTATCATCTTCGCCGGGGTTTAACTCTCCATTCGATTGAATGACCTCTGCTATTAAGAATTCGGAGACCTGTCCTCCAACTTTGGCGAGGTTGCCAAGATTGTATGCACCTGAATCGAATTCTACGCCCTGTGTAACAGCCTAGCTATTTATTTCAATTTTTGAGTAAAAAAATTATTAAATTAAATTAATTTGGTTTAAAATAAAAATAAGTGTTTTGGTGTCTAAATTTTAATTTTGTTTTGCCCTAAATTTCTGCTTTTAAAAAACTAGATTTGAAAAGTAATTTAAGTAAAAACCTAAAAATATTATTAAGTAAAATGATATTTTGATTTTCTATAAAAATCCTAATTCAAATTAATTATCTAGATTTATTTGGCTTTTATTTGGTTTTTCTTGTTTTCTGGAGTTTAAAAAATCTATTCTTGAAATTAAACCGTATTTTCACTAGAGCAAAATAATACCAAATTTAGTTGGAAATAATTTTACTAAGTCCAAAATGTCTCCAAGAACTTATGTGAATTTTTCTAGAATTTTTGGAATTTATTTGGTATTTTTCTGAGCTTTACTAGCTTTTCTCGGGTTTTTTTGAAATCCAAAAATGAAAAATAAAATTCGAATCTCCCGCCCTTCTATTCGATCGCCGCGTGGACAGCCCAGATCGCTGCGCGTGTGCACCTGCCCATCCGACCACCCTTACCTTTCCCAATATCGACAGCCCAGATTAAATCTCTCCCCATACGGCCTAATCTCAGCCGTCCCTAGCCAGTTACCCCTTCGCCTTTGATTGACGGCCTGGATTTGATCCATCCCCGCCTGATCTAATCTGAGCCACCCCTTTTTACTTACCCCTTCACCAACGGTTTAGATTTAATCCTTGCCACTAGATCTAATCTCGGCCACTTGGTCATGAAAGAAATGCGGCTCCATGTATTTCATGGTGGATCCACTTTGGCGGTTTGGCTTCCTGTTGGCCTCTGCATGTATCATGAATGCAAAGCCCTACGAACCAGTCCAAGGCTGGATAATCGTGACTCGAGGACCAACGACACTCCAAGATTGAACTTCCAAGTCCCAGAAGGCGCCTTAATCTACTTCGGTTGGGCCTTAGCGTCTCATTTGTGATATATTTTCGTCGTCATCTCCACGGGAGCCATTGCAATGGGCTTCTAAAGTGGAGCTTGAGGTGGAGCCACAGGAGCCAATGTGACGGGCTTCTAAAGTAGAGCTTGAGGTGAAATCATAGAGGGTTCTGTTTGATAGGGATGATCGTGTGGAGATCGTGGCATAGAAGGGTCTAGGGCGATGTCCCTCTTGGACAACTAGATGAATGTGTGGATGACATCCCCTAGTATCATAATCTCTTCACTTGGGGGCTTCTCAAGAGGGATGCCCTGAAAACATCATTAATCATATCTACCTAGACCTTCATGAAACTGGTCTCTAGCTGGGCACCGTGCAATAGCGTCCCTGGCAGGCATGGATATGCCACCCCCAACCCAGTATTAATGGGAACGGAGCCAACAAGCCTAACTCTGAGGATACACGGTGTGGGCTCCTACATAATTATACACGATGAGGTAAGGCATCCACCAGGTCTATCTATGTAGCATTCTAGAGAGGTACATTACCTGAATGTTGTCGATAGGTAAGTGGGCATTACTATATTCAGAAATTGGCATGGACGTGCAGCTACTCCGATGTTGAGGCAGACTGGTACCGCAATAACTGGGGTGGGTTGTGAGTGGTTGCAGACTTCTCTCAGTTTTTCCCTCAATGAATCTATCTCCCCTTGAAGTGAGGCAGTTATTTCCTAAAGTTTTGCATCAAAGTCATATTTCATACATTCCTCGCGCTGGGCCTTGGATCTCTTCCTACTCCTATACACCTCAGAGTCATTTAGGAATCTGTGCTTTCAATGTACGTAAACCCCCCAGGCCTCATGTGTGACATGGGTGCTCCTTGTTTCCCAAGGCTTCTGATAGTATATCCCTCTCCTTGTCTGCTTCAAATGAGCCTTGGGAAGATTTGGTAGTCAATGCTTGCTGGAAGAGGCAATCATGTTATTTTAGACCCCATGAAGTTATGGAGCTATTAACAACTAGGTAGTTTAATATATCTTACCAGGCATTGGGACACTTCCTCGTCTGCAGGGTTTTGTAACATCCAAAAAATTCATTTACTTTAAAATTTTAATTTCAAATAAATTATTTTAAAATGTTTGGATTTTATTTGAATTATTTGTATAATACTAAAAGAAAATTCCAAATTCCAATTCCTTGTTCAAATTCCAAAAATCCAAATTCCAATTCCAGAAATTTGAATTCAAATATACAAAAAAACTAAGCCATGAGCACTTCTTCTTTTTCAAAAAAATAAAATAAAATAAGGGGTTCCGGAAGGATCACCTATCAAATAAATGCCATGAGCATAGCACGCTTAATGTCAATGTTTCAACCGAACCAGCAACCAAGTCTCTTTTTCTTCTTTCTTGTCTAACAACCACCTTCCTTCTTTTTACTCCCTAAAGACTAGTCACTGTTCATCTTCTCCAAACAGCCAAACAGACAGTGCGTAGCAAACCAAAACGCTGTGGCTTCCAAGTTAATTATCCATACAAACTTAATCTCCACCTCATGCCAAAATGGAAAACACTCCAAATAGTACAAGCAATCAATTCATATCCATTTCTTAGCCATTTAATCAACCGTTTTTAGTTTCCAAAGCTTTTAAACCTAGAAACTGACATTGCTTTATTTTGGTTGTTTCCATTCCTCTTCTCTTTGCTTTATAAAATGAAGCTCTGGGACAATGTTCTACTCCTTCACACCCTCCCTAGACCTCAGAACCTCCCTGCGCTATCCAAGTCTCCCCGTGTGTCGGCCTCCTCCCTCTACCGCACCATCCCTCTCTCCAGTGAAGTTTTCAAATTCCCTTCACGTCATCTCGTGTTCTAGCACCCAAGAAACTTCTCTGTCAAATTAAGTTGATTTTTATGCAGGAAATCACCCGAAATCGAGTTTTCCCCAAAGTTGCTTCCTGACATCAATTCGTCATCTCCGGTGAGCTTTAGAACATACCATCACTTCTCTTAGACTTGTCTCATCATGTTCTACATGATGCTTTCCTCCCTTTCCTCGGAAATTCTCCACAAATTTTTGCTTCTAAAACCTAGCCATGGCCGCCTAGGGTGCGTCATGTTCCCCTCAATTTGGTGATGTTTTCTTCGATCCTTTCGTGTCAAAACATGCCAAACTATCCTAGGTAGCTACCCTCCAAATATATTTGGATTTCCCTCACCGAGAACCAAGATATCAAGTTTTTCCTTTTTTCCCTACTAATGCCATTCAAACGCCGATTATGTCATCTCTGGTGAGTTTTTGGCTTATCTGATATTTTCTCTGGCTTCACCATGCCATGGGCTATGATATTTTTTCTAGTTTCACCATGCCACGTTCTAGCCCATGGTCACCTTACTTCTCTGCATTCTAAGCCTGGGCACTATTCCTCTCTCCTACCCATGTCGTGGTCGTGCCCCGAGCACCGCTGCCACCTCTATGCCGCGTCTTTGGCCGTACCGCCACTTCCCAAAACTTTCTCGTGGTCCTTGTGACCCATTTTGCCTGTATCCCGCATCTCCCTATCTTTCCCTCACCAGCGCTATGGTCATGTTCTTGCACCTGCTCTCTATTGGAATGCTCTGCCTGAATCTTTGCTCTTCATTTTCCCTCCCTCTTTCTTACATGATGGCCCCACAAGTCAGCTCTTTGTTGTTTTTCCCCACCGAAGAGAATATTCCACCAAACAGAATATTCCTTGGAATATTCTCTTCCTTTCTATTTTCAGCCTTTTCTCCTCTGTCAGTCTTCCGAAAGCTCGTTCTCCATCATCCAAACTCCAAATCAAATGATTCGAGTTTCTAAATTCAATATCTTCCTTCCAGTATATATTTTGTATTTTTGTGATCTTATTGCATTTATTTATTTATTTATTTGTATTTGTTGTTTCATGCATAGAACCTAGCGTCGCCAAAGAATTTTATGATCCATGGAAAGAAGGTCCAGACATCGTGCAAGAAGGCAAGTCTCCTTTGATCATTTTGTACGTATGTTTTTGAAAATAGTTTTAATATTTCAAATTTAATTGCATGCTATGTTACATAAAATGTTAATTTCTGTCTTAAGGATAGTTAAGCCAATAATTGTTATACCCTCCTTTGACGTTGACATCCATGTACCTTTGTCGCCCTAGGCTTCTCTTGTAAAACCTCTATAGAGTGTAAAACTATTCAAATAGCCGTGCCCATAATCAAGGGTGGGAGATGTGTGGTTTGACATGGTAGATCTTTGGTTTTGATTTTAAAGTAAAAGTTTTGGGAGCTCAGGAGTGGATGGACTCTTGGGAGAGTGTCCTGGCGGATGGAGCCAGTGCGGGTGGATGGAACCCGTAGCCTTGAACCTTGGCCGTTAGAGCCTGTCTAATAGTGTTGGTGGTTGGAATCTTCACTAGAAAAATGATAGTTTCAATTATTGCAATTACTTTGTCAAATTGATGCTTTCAAAAATATATAATGGTAATTCAAATAAAAATGCTACTTTATGCAAAAGAACCATATTATCCTTGCTTGTTAAGCCTTACATCTACTGCATTTTCCCCAAGACTTGCGGAGTACTTTATGTACTCACATGCTACACTCGAAACAACTCTCAGAGGATTATGCAGCTCAAGAAGGAGATCACGACTACTTCGTGTGTGGATTCAACAAGGCTTCTTGGAGTACTAGGTTGTGTTTCCCCAGTCTATTGCTTGTGGTGTATTGATGGGTCATCGTCGGAGTTTTATTCTGCTTCTGCTAAGTTGTAATAAAGTGGCCATAAGGTATGTACTCTCTATTATTGTAATAAAGTGTTGTAGGTTATGTAATCATCACTATTTGACTGTGTGCACTACCTTTGATCTGGGACTAGTGTAGTAATACACAGAGGGTTCAGATTAAAAAAAATCTGGTCCTAACATTTTTTGAAAGAGGGGACACCCGAAGACGTGGTTGATGATCTCGCTCTTAACCAGTTTCGGGCATGCTCATTTGTGATCCCGGCAAATGGCAAGGAGGCCTTCGATTGGATTGCGACCTCATCTAGCATCCTCCATTGCGTGATTTTACCTGCGTACCTACCAGTGCTGAGTCTATGGGGGGTGAGTGTTTTGTGCTTGGAGAGGCTTGTGCACTGCACTTTGCTGTTAAAATTCGGTCGTCGTCTTCATCTACACAAAGGCCTCCCATGTTTTCGGTGATACGAAATGATACCTCATGATGGGTGTCTAATCCTTGGTCACGTACTGCATGATAAGCATGCTCATGAAGTTCATCCGTGCTTTTCCCATCGTGAGGAGTGCCTGCCATTGCACGAGTCCCTGGACTTCTAATTGGATATCGAACGACTCTGTTATTTCCACCCACATCTCATGTTTCTGATCCTTTGTCAAATCTTTTTATCTTGTTGTGGTGATGGGGACCCGTTGCCTTCCAATTATCCCACAGGTAGTCCGGAATGCTGCCACTGCTTTCTTCGGTTGCAAAGGGACCCCATCCGGAGAAAGACCACTGTGATGGTCATTCAAGTTGACAACAGAACATTGTAAAAGCCTTGTCATGAACTCTCAGCTGCACACCTAAGGCAGTGTGTTAATCGCGTTGCAAAACGAGAGAACTTGTCTTGTGGGTAAAATTGTACACCTCTGTAGAGTATCAAACTATCCTGGGTAGCTATGTCCGCGGTCATGGACATGTTGAGTATGGTTTTTCACAGATTAGACTTCCAGTTTTCAAAAAACTAGTTTGGATGGAAATTGTAGGAATATTTTTGGAGAAAGATGGACCAGGTGGGACACCTATGGATAGGTTAGTGTTTAGTCGGAGCCTGCACTAATGATATTACTTTGTTAAATTGCTATTTATATATATTGTATTAAATTTAGCTTTTGAATCTACTTATAGTATTTACTTCAATTTTGCTTCACGCTTAATTAACCTTACTGTGCCTTCCATTATTAACCATTATGCATGCATTAACTCTGTTAAACCTCCTAGTGTAATTTGTGGAGTACTTTATGTACTCATGTGGCTTTGCGAGGCTTTTTGTGCTAGGGCTTTTAGGTGTGCCATGAGGGCGCTTTGTAGTCACAGAACATGTTCCAGAAATAATAGATCAGATCTATTTAAGAAAAGTTAGTCGGCATCAGCGACATGTTTTCCAGGCATCGATTTTTCCTGTGGCTTCAATGGCGGTGTGGTAGCACATCTTGATCTCATGTGATACAAGCACGATGTTGTCTTCGACATATTTTCATTTGAGCAGCTGAAGTTTTTGAGCAGTGGGAGATTTCAACTACATGCATAGGCGATCGAGTGAGTGCTAGTAGCGAGTAGTTGATGTGAGCTGTTGAATGCTGAGCGATTGGAATCTCCATCGAGACCGTGCACACAATCGAGTGTCTTAAGATTGAATTCCATGTCTATAAGTTATATTATTTCTCTTATGGTTTGAGATTTGATTTCAGCTTCCGAGAAGTGGAGGGAATCATTCACCCCCCCTTTGATTGTGCCATACGACCTACAGAGGGACACCACAAGAACTCACCCAAGGCCAAAAGCCATGCCGACGTGTACACCACAAAAGACAAGGCCAAAACCCTAGCCACCAACCATAGGGATGGGCCGACTAGACCTCAAGAAGTAAGGCAACAACACTAGATTCGACAAGGGGAGGATCACCTGAGGAGGAGCCCTATCAGAATGGCTAGACTAGCGGTGACAACTTCCATGGGAGCTGAGGAGGCCGAGGATACAATGAGGCGACGCTAAGCGGAATAGAAGGGTAGCATTAGCAGATCCAGCAAAGGGTGTTATGGGAGGTGAACAAGCCACGACGATGCGCCCAAACGACCACAAAGGAGGTGGTAATTCTGCTGGGCAAGGAGGAGAGTCGGCGAGAAGAGGCTGGGAAAGGAGGCATCATGTGTGTGCGTGCGTGAGTGGGTGGGTGGGTTTGTGTGGTGTGATGGCCGCCTGTGTGTCTATATGGGCCGTGCAGAAGGATGTGTTGCATGTTGTTTGTGAGCCACATGTCATGTGCGTGTGTGTGGCTGAGCAGCCATGTGTGTGTTGCATGCATGTGTTTGGGATCAGGGGGATGAGTTGGGATCCATTGCGGAGTAGTGTGTTACACTTAGAGTATTTTGTGCATAGGATTGCCAATCAAGTGGAAGCATAGAATAGAATTTTCGATCAGGTGTGAGACTACAGACACAGAGATTGGATGACAATAGCAAAACCCATAGGTAACTGATATGAGCATGAGTAAATTATTTAGCAGTAGGGAAAGCACTAAAATGAGTAGTAACAAAAAATTTCAAATAAATAAAATCTGCTAAACCCCACAAACGGGGGGAGGACTATATAGTATTGAACAACCCCAAAATGAATAAGTATTTTCTTAAAACACGTGCCTGCCTTATACATGCAGAAGGTGAACTGGCTCAGATGAAAGTAGCAGATTCGAGCTCCATTGATGCTGAGGTTTACTACTATTATGCTGGCAAGCTTGTTTCTTTATCATCCATCTAGCTATATTAAATGTAAAAACTACATTTATGTACTATTTATTGTATATGTGCATTAAAACTTTATTTCAAAATTAAATCGGATAAAAGAGATGAAATAGAAGAGGTATGAGAAATGAGCAGTCCAGCTGAGAGGAGCAGTTGGGTTGTAAGAGTAAATATTAGGATAGTAAAGGGGGCCCTAATCAGAAAAGAGGGGGAAGGTGGAACCCTTTACATATGGATAAGACATAAGGACCAACAAACTCTCACTTGAAAAGGAGGCCGTATTTAAGTGCTAGTCATTTTCCCATTTTTGACTGGCGAAAAATGCTACCCTATTATGTTATTATTCTCTCCACAACGGGAAAGCATTACAAGTATGAGTAATGATGGAGGAACTCAGGACCGGTAGCGCAAATCCAAAAGTGGGGGGATCTAAGGTGCATATATTAACACAAGTAGAGTATTTGATAAACTAGTTTCCAGAAGTAGGGATGAGTTAGAAATTGTGATAATGAAAAGAGAAGAGCCATACATTGAATTTTGCTAATAATGTTTGCTGAGTACGTTAGTACTCACCCTTCGTATTATTTTTCTCTGCTAGACCCTAGTCCAACTGGGGATTACCTTGAGTGGGATGAGGGACTCGCAGGCACCAATGAGGTCATGTGGCGTGATCACTATGAGGACCAGGGCGAGGTAGACACCCTATACAACATGGTGTGTGCCTACCATCGACCACCAGTGGAATGTTAAATCCTTGCACCTGCATTGTACACACACTGCTAGCAAAGTGGAAGAGCAAGTTAGGTGACCACAAATTTCTGGACCTGGTTAACTCTCTATTTCGGATGAATGCAACATTTTTTAAAGCCTCTAGATTGCAAGTAGAAAACTAGAGATAAAAAATATCTAGCTAATAACTTGGATAACAAACTCCTAACAAACTTCAACTAAATGCTATGCATGGCTCTGTGCATGTGCCAACCACTTCTAAACCGCAGTAGATGTGTGACTCAGACATATCCATGTCATGATTATTTCCAACATGCTCCCCCGTAAGCTTGACATGGAGGGGCAAGGTTTTTGACACCAATCCGATAGCGCATCTCTACGATCTTGAAGAGACTCAATCTCTTTGTTAGTGCATCAGCCCACTGCTGATCTATACGGACATACTTGTCCTTGATTTGCTTATTCTCCACACACTCCCTAATAAAATGCAATCTGGATTCAATATGCTTGCTTCGATAATGAAATACTAGATTCTTAGTAATTGCAATGGTGGACTTGTTATCAACAAACAGGACCACCGCTTCTTCTCCCTGTTTACCAATGTACCCATGGTCACACAAACAGAACGACAAACGAACAAAACAAATGTACAAATGAAAGATGGTACGAACGACTGTATGAATGGATGTCGTATGACCGATCGTACTATACGAATGACTAACTACATGAACGACAACGATGACTACGCGAATGAACACATGACTACCGATTGATGACCTAACTAACTACCGACCGCGAGAAAGAAGAAGGGATTTGAGAAGCATTAGGGAAGTCTTGAAGGACGGAGGGAGTCAAGAGAGAAAGAGGGGGAAGATGGTCATGGCTAACTAGACGATGGTGACAGGACAACACCAACACAGAACTACGACAATGACCGCATGACCTAACTATCGACCGACCACGGAAAGAAGAAAGGAGGGAGTCGAGAACCACCAGGGGGTCTAGAAGCATGGAGGGGGTCAAGACCGCAAGGGGAGGAGGCAGTCACCGACTAGCTAATTCGTGCACATAAACATCATTATGGCACAAAACAATCACTTAGCAAGAACAACTGACAGAGGGATACTAACATCTAACACAACAGAAATCACAAACACTAGCCATACTCACTGACCAACACAGATCACACGCATCTGGTATAGAGACAAGGATTGTAACTAGACATACTACAAAATACTAATTGACAACCATTGAACAAAATGCATGGCACAAATACTTATCTTAGTCACAATTCATATACACACAACACATATCATAAATCAACAATTTAACAGTGCACAATTAAGAGGAATTAGTAGTCAACAATAAGCAATTATTGAGCAGCAATTAAGAGCAGCAAAGTGACTAAGGGAGATGAGTTGGAGATAAACCCAAAAGGAAGAAGTACCAGAGGGCAGCTGAGGAGGTGGTTGGTGAAGATGCCATCGGGGTTGGAGAAGACGAGGTGGTCACTAGTGACATTGCAGTAGAGAAGCAAAGGAGAGGGTTACGGTGGAGAGATGTTGTCGCTGGCATGGTTGGAGTTGATGAAGTCATCGGTGTCGAGGATGATGCAGCCAGCAGTGCGGAGCAGAGGTGATGGGCTGCAGGTGAGGTGTTTCTCAGTGCTCGATTTGGTGGTGGTGGCTATAGCTTGCTGGAACAGGAGCTAGAAATTGGGGAGAGGAGAGAAAGTAGTGGGGGCTAAGGGAAGAAGAAATCTGGACTCGGTGGCTGGAGAGGCAGCGAGTAGGTGGACCGAGGAGCGGGAAGATGGCGACGGTGCTGTGAGGTGCGGTGGCACACGGAAGGAGGTGCGGTTGAGGTCAGTTGCCGCTGACAAGATGGCTCAGCCTCACCGGCGCCGGAGTAGAGGAATAGGGAGGAAAGCAAAAAGGGGGGCAAGGAAGAAGCAAAACCGAGCTAATCTGAAATTGGATTGTGGCTAGGGTTTTGTGGCCGGGATTGGAGAATGGCACTATACAATTTAGTCCTCCCGATTTCTAAAATTTGTAATGAGACCCTTCCCTCATTTAATTTCTTTTGTTCTATTCTTTAGAAACTCCGATTTAATCACATTTGTGACGATGCGTACATCTGTACGGAGTAGTCCCAAAAATCCAGATTTATCGTTTGTGCACCTCAATCGCGCCAGCCTATGAAAAATTGCAAAAATATAAAATGATCCAAATTGAGGAATTAATTATAGGAAAAGTATGTAAATGATGATAAATGGTCTCGAAATATGAAAAATATGAGCGTAAAATGACAAGTAAATATATGTAAAAATGATGTATGTCATATTCCCAAGCTTTAAACTTTCACTTGCCCTCAAGTAAATGGCATGATATTATCAAACCCATACAACAAGTTATTAAGGTAAAAAACTAGTTAAATGCATGCAATAAGTCAAGAGGCATACAATAATGTAAAATGAGATTATCTAACTTGAGTTTTGAGACCATCTGAAATGAGAATGAAACATTCAAGCAAAGATCTCAAATGGTAACCACAACATTTGACCAAATCAAGGTACACACAAAAGTGTCGAAATACACTCAAGTGATCACATAAATCCAACTAAAATTGTAAGGCATCGGAACTAGGTATGACATCAAGAATAAGCATATCAAAGAGTCATGCTAAGGCATTTGATATTTAAGACAAAGAGACTAATACTTGCATGATATTTATGAAAAAAAAATTGACACTTGAGCCATTATACCTAATTTTTGTTGTTGTTTAGCAAATTTGGAATACACATTGGGCACTTGTGCGACTTATTCACATCTTTGGGCAAACTTGCCGCTTTTATTCACACTTTCACTTCAGTTGAGCAATTTTTGCCACTTATTCAACACATTTTTAAACCAATGTGACATAGTCACTTATTCCACACACTCACACATTGCATCACAATTTTTTATGATTAAGCAACTTTAATCGATCGATTTTCATTAATGCTAAGTAATACGTGTCCTGAGACATGGATACCTAGATAGATCAACTTAGTTATTGGCTCAAAATAGGACTACCCCTTTCACAAATTTTTTCATTCAAGTATTAATATCTAAAATAACATAGTATGCCAAAGCATGAAGATATAATCATTCAAGAGGCGATGACTAGAACCAATTCAATCAGCAAATGTTTAAAACACATGCGTAACTCACAATGAATAAAATGCTATAGGATCACAAGGTTTCTAAGCACATCAAGGATAATAAACAAAGCTCAAGCTCTACAATATGATGCCAAGTGACTTAGGACATACAAAGAACTAGTAGCAATATAGCTCAATGAAAATTTTGGCATGACCTTTCTTGATTAATCATGACATGGGCTCACATGGCCAAGATATAAAATCAAGCATAACATGAGAGCAATGCTAAAGGCCATATATCATCAACATAAGCAAAATACGAAGCATAAGCATGACCATATATCATCAACTACACAACAATAAGCTCAAATGCTCACACATGTAATACAAACATGCTAGAACATCATCCATACACATAAGTCTTCCCCCATGCTTAAATTGAGCAATGAATCAAGAATGAACTTGAAAGGGTAAGAAAGAGCTCATCGGGCATATATGATGTAGTGGAAGTAGACGAATCATCCCGTGGCTTCTTGCATGTATAAGGATGAGGATCTAGCATGGGTCCTGAAATAAAAGGAAAGAAAAGAGAAGAAACTAACAAACGCTACTAAAAGGAATGAAAATAAAAGGAAAAGAGATGCTCATATGGGTGTAGCGGGAGGAGGGCTAAGGACGGGACATGGAAAAGTCACATGTCTGCCCTCCTCATGAAGTAGCATACCTCAAAAATCCACCTGGGTCCCAAGGAATATCGACTCGAACCATGTCCACTCGTAGTCGATGGTACAAAAGTGTAGGCTTGCAAATAAATTCAAAGACATGGCAAGTATGTGTGATAGGGTTGACGCCCTCTAAGTCATCAATAGAACATCCAATCACGTAGACATATCGATAAAGTACATCATGAGGACTATAAGTGAGATGAGCACAATCAGTATAGAACATGTCTCGTCAGGGCCAATGAAATCAAACCTGAGGTGACCGGAGAAGCGTTTCCATACTACCTGAAGTGAAGGTGAAGTAGAATGCATGGTAGTAGAAACCTCTTGAGGAGCGATGTTGACAGAGGAAGTAGCCAATGGATCAATAGTCGTACCCTCCTCGACATTAGAAATAATCCCCTCATAATCAATCATGAATGTCTCCATCTCCGGCTCAAAGATCAAAGAATCACCTAAGTGGCCTACTGTCGGAACCCAGAGCAACGACTCCTGGATCCTCTGTGTAAATCGCACTAGTCTAGGATCAGCTAGTGCACACAGTACAACAAAGATAAATACCAAGCACAATTGACCAATTATATTAAATAAGATGCACGGCCTTATGGCCAAGTCTTACATCAACGCCCATTGGCAAATATAAATAAAGAAAAGAACTGCGGAAGCAAACTGATAAGAAGCGGCCCAAGCTCGCCCATTGTGCAAGCGGCGATGAAGACACGGCCTATTCGTCCAAGTCTTCACCGTAGTCAACATCATCTTCCTCTGTGTGGAAAAAGCAAGGTGAGTACAAACTTGTACTCCGCAAGTCACACGGAAAATGCACCATAATGATAAAGGCTTCAATGGAAGGCTTATAGGGTTAGTTTGCATAAAACAGCATTTAAGAAATACAAAAATAGATTGAAAATGCTGAATTTAATACAGTAAGTAAAAACAATACTTGTAGTTGAAAATAATACCGTTAGTGCAGGCTCCGACCAAACACCAACCTATCCACGGGCATCCCACGCGGACCATCTTTTCCAAAAGATCTCGTATGGATTCCATTCATCCACATGTTTCTAAACACTCGTGGATTCCATCCATCCACAAGCTTCCAATCTCTCTCATGGGTTCCATCCACCCACAAGGTTTTCATTCTCTCATGGATTCCATCCATCCACAAGGTTTTCAAAAACATTTTTGAAAATCAAAATCTAATCCATGAAAAACTTTTACTCAGCATGCCCATGACCGTGGGCACGGCTATCCAGGATAGATTATACACTCTGCAGGTTGTACAGCTTTACCCACAAGACACGATCATCCTTTTGTGCCACGCGAGTTACACACTTCGTTAGATGTGCGACAAGGAGTCGTGACAAAGCCTTTACAATGCAAAGCCTTCAACCTGGTCGAGCCAACTCTAAGGTTTCACCCCAGTAAGGAATCCACCAGGCCGGGACCCCCTCTTGAGCCTAGACGAGACTTCTCATGGCTTAACCACGCTCGCCCAAGTGAGACTTCACATGGCACCAACCACGCTCACTTTCAACCTACGACTTGACTCAGGTTGGGACTTTGCAAATTATTCAGCCAGGGCTGTCCCATACCAGCCATGTGGTAGTACGATTAGGGCTTTGCAACAGTAGCTCACAGACCGGTCCTTAATCTGACTTAGGCCCAACCACATACCCCCTGTGCACGACAATCAATCACTGCGGCTCCAACTAACAGGGCATGCCTGCACCCACCACTCTAGCCAATTGCCTAAGTCTAAACTAGTTTTATATTTTGTTTTCAAAATAATTCATAAACCTCCTTGACTCACCAAAGTCAAGAGTACAGTTGAAAAGCTTATCATTTCATGTAAAAGGGTTATCATTTTATGTGAAAGATACCCCAAATCAAAATTATATGACTATGCAGGGCTAAGCATCTGATTAAACTCTCTAGCCAACACTAATGCACTAGCTAGAGTTTGATCTAGGGTGACAAGGTATCAAGGAATTCAATATCAATGGAGGAAATAACAAGTAGGCAATAACTAAATTTAAAATTGAATTGAAATACGTTGAATAAAAATATGCATGCAATATAATTTAAATCAACATAATTTTATTTTAAAAACTGGGATCAACATGATCAAGGAGTGTGATTTGCCTTGCTCTTCAACTTGGTTCAAACCTTCGTTGTCGAATTTTCCCAAATCGTCGAAGTCTACACGTGAAAATAACCCACCAAATTCAAATAAATTCAAAATAAATTCAAATTGACCTCAAACATTTGAATTGAGGCTAGAAATGGATATCGGGAATTTTTTATGAATTTAGAAATTTGAATGGGCTAAATCGGTGTTAAAACGAGGGAGAACGGGCTCCGGGAAGTTTGAAAAGAGAGAAAATGGAAAATCAGGATTTTTGGAATTATTTTCCTAAAGGAAAAGAATTTATGACCTCAGCATTGCGTCAGCGAGGAATTTTGAATTTTGGACGAATTATTTTTAAACAGTAAAAGTGGGGAAGGGGCTGACATGTGGGCCTAGGGTTTATAGACCGAGCCCACGGAGGGGTAGGTCAGCTGAGGTGGCAGGGCCGCATGTGTGGCGCTGACGGGGCGTGGGTTGGCGAGGCGGCGGAGATGTGGCGCCGTGTCACCGGACACGTGGGTACGGGGACGCCGACGTGGGAGGCTGGCCGGAGGGCGCACGGGGGAGCGGGCCTCGCCGGAGCTCCGGTGGATGGCGGCCGGCGGCGAGAGCGGCGGAGGGGAGAGGAGGCCGAGAGGAGGTGGGCTCACCGTGTTACAGGGCTCGGCGGGCACGGGGGCGGCCAGCGGCGAGGAAGAGGCGGCGGCGGCTCTCGGGTAACGGCGCGGTGGCGGTGGAGACGTTGGGAAGGGGTGGGGAGCGGAGAGGAAGAGAGCACGGAGTGAGGCGGAGCTCGGGGGCCATTTTATAGGGGCGGACAGGGGCGGGGGCGTCGCGGATTTCTCGCTGGAGGTGGGTGGTGGGCGGCGGCGGTTACAGCGAATCGGGGGGGAGTGGGCGCCGAGGGTGGGGAACGTGGCGGGTCATGCGGGGAAGGAGAACGGGTGGCGCGCGAGAGGAGGCGACGTGGGGGCGCGGCTGGGTAGGGTGGAGGAGGCGCAACGGCCTGGCGGCGGAGGTGGCGTGGGGAAGAAGAGCCCGACAGGTGGGCCCGTGCGGTCAGCGGGAGAGCTGGCGGCTGCCGGGTGGGGTCCGTGGGGCAGAGAGAGGAGAGAGGGGGAACGGGGGCGTGCCGACAGGTGGACCCGATCGGCAGAGAGAGGGCGAGGGAGGCGCGGGCGGACGGGGCGGATTGGGCCGTCGCGCACGGGAGGACCAATCTGGGCCGGACGCGTGGCGGCCGATGGGAGGAGGTAGGCGGGATGCCCGGAGGATCCAGGCCATCCAACTGGCGGCCGGAAGGAAGGGAGGGGAATTTAGTTTTTGGAAATTGATTTTCTTTTTCAGAAAACCCGAATAAACTCAATAAAGCTAAGAAAAATATGAAATAAACTCCAAATTTCCATAAAAATTCAGAGAACCTCCTGGAGATATTTTGGACTTAATAAAATTATTTTCAACTAATGTTGGTATTTAATTTTCATATTTGAAAATAGTTTTTAATTTCAAAAATACATTTTAAACTCCTGAAAATTCAGAAAACCAAATAAAATCCAAATAAATCCAAATCATTAATTTGACATAATATTTTTATAGAAAATCAAAATACCATTTTATTTAATAATTTTAGGTTTTTTGAAAATGCTTTTCAAATCCAGATTTTTTAAAAACAGAAATTCAGGGCAAATCCAAATTTAAAACTTAGGCACAAAAATACTTATTTTAATTTTAATTTTATTTTAATTAATTTTTATTTACTTACTTATTTATTTTTATTTTACTAAAAATCTGTGCTATTACACCTACATCATTAAACGTGAATCTCTCTTTATCAAGCTCAAGAAGTTCATAATCAGAGTTAAAGCAAGTGTCAAAGCAATGAGAGTCCTCCACATTGAAGCAAGCAATCTCTAACTCAGGTGCATCCATGAAAAAGTTATCAAACTGAAGTACTGAGTCTGGGTAGATGGCATCAATGTGAGCTACCATATGCACCATAGGAATGATATCATTGTCATCAAAGATAATCCGCTAGAGCTCAATCTTGTTACACATAGAATCTGACTCAAAGAGGTGTGCATCAATGGTACTCAGAGTCATCTCGGGAATAAGTTCATCAATCTCATCTATCCTGTAACACTAGTCAGATGGAGACCGAGTAGATTGCTTCTTATGGTGTCGATGTGGAGGATGTCTAGAAGCTGTAGGCTAACTATGCTGAAGCACTGGTGGAGTAGACTTAGCCGAAGTCATACCTGTCTCCGTGGTGACAGATTGGTAGTGAGCTAGAGAACTCGGGTAAGACTGTGAGGATGACAAACTGTCACAACGGGAGGTCAAAGTGCACATAGCCTCTTTGAGATCATGCAATTAGGTCATCCAAGTCTTCACACCACATAACTGTGACTCCAGGAGATGTATGCAAAACAGATAACTCGGAACTATAAATCTGATCCTAATGAAGAGTAGGTAACTGCTGCTGAGGTGTAGGAGTGGAATGAAAACTATGTTGGTGTGATGATAGAGAAGGCTGTGGCTGACTAGAGCTCAAAGTGTACTGATCCATCTGAGGAGAAGGTGCATCAACTCTAGCTACCAAAAAATCTGAACCGGGCTTCTCATTGTACCACTGGAACTGATGGAAAGTCATGTTCTCAATATGAGTGAATGCATCATCAAGTGTCTTGTTAGTGATTACTCCACCAGCTGCTGCATCAACTAAGGATCGTGTGGCACATGTCAAGCCTCTATAGAAGATCTGCAAAATGAGTCATCGTTCTAGACCATCATGTGGACATCTCCTGAGAAAAGCCTTGTATCGCTCCCAGGAATCATACAAACTCTCTACATCGAGCCGAGTAAAACTAAAAATCTGATCTCGAATCTGAAACTGACTGGATAGCGGAAAGTATCTCTCTAAGAAAGCACATAACAGCTGAGCCCAAGTGAACGACCTTGATGGTAGAGAATAGAACCAAGTACGAGCACCATCTCAAAGAGAGAATATGAATAATCTACATCTGATAGTGTCCTGAGAAACTCCATGGTCCTTAATAGTATCAGAATACTCCAAGAATGTGTGAATGTGCTCATAAGGGTCCTTAGTGGGTAATCCTCCAAATTGTGCCTCTTGAACCAAAGCAATCCGATCAGGTCTCAACTCAAAGTCATCGACCTCAACTACTGGCAAATGTGGCCCTAACATGACACTATGGCTACTGGCTACTTGGAGCCCAAAGATCATGAACTAATGCCATATCCTCACTATATATCTCTATCGATCAACCTACGGGGATGGACACAAAAAGACACAAGAGAAAGAAATAACTAGGGAAATGGTATGGAAGCTAGCAATATATCACAAATATGAATAAAGACAAAAAAAGACAAGTCAGCACAAACACAAAATAAACAAAAGAAAACAAAAAATGACCTAGTCTATAGCCTAACACTATTGCTCTAAGCTAATCCCAGGCAATGGCGCCAAAATACTTGGTCGTGCAAAAATAGCACACCCAGGTTGTCACTGAAATAGTGGCGAGTGTCGTGTTTTCCACAAGGACTAGACTGAGGCTACCTGTGCTCAGTTAAAGTTAGGTCAAACAAAATTGAGGATAGAACATAAAACTAAACCTAAAATGACTACCAAATGGCTGAATGACATAAACAATAAAAATGACGGAACGTAACCCTAATCACATGAATAGAATGACGAACGAACAAAACAAACATACAAACAAAAGATGGTACAAACGACCATACGAATGGATGCCGTACAACCGATCGTACTACACGAACGATAATGATGACTATGCGAACAAACACACGACTACCAACTAACAACCTAACTAACTACCAACCGCAAGAAATAAGAAGGGAATCGAGAAGCATTAGGGGAGTCTAGAAGCATGGAGGGAATTGAGAGAGAAAGAGGGGGAAGATGGTCGATGGCTAATTAAACGATGGCGGCAGGACAACACCAACACAGAATTACGACAACAACCGCATGACCTAACTATCGACCGACCGCAAAAGGAAGAATGGACAGAGTCGAAAAGCATTAGAGGGTCAAGAAGCAAGGAAGGGGTCAAGACGGCAAGGGGAGGAGGCAGTCGCTAACTAGCCAATTTGTGCACATAAACATCACTGCGGCACAAAACAATCACTTAACAAGAACAACTGAGAGCGGGATACTAACAGCTAACACAACAAACACAACAGAAGTCACAAACACTAGCCATACTCACTAACCAACACAGATCACACACATCTGGTATAGAGACAAGGATTGCAGCTAAACATGCTATAAAATACTAATTGACAACCATTGAAAAAATGCATGGCACAAATACTTATCTCAGCACAATTCATAGACACACAATACAGATCATAAATCAACAATTTAACAATGCACAATTAATAGGAATTAGTAGTCAACAATATGCAATTATTGAGCAATAATTAAGAGCAGCAAAGAGACTAAGGGAGATGAGTTGGAGATAAATCGAAGAGGAAGAAGTAGCAGAGGGTAGCTGAGGAGGTGTCGGTGGAGATGCCATCGGGGTTGGAGAAGATGAGGTGGTCACCGATGACAGTGCAGTAGAGAAGAAGAGGTGAGGGTTATGGTGGAAAGATGTTGTCATCAGCGTGGTTGGAGTTGATGAAGTCATTGGTGTCGAGGATGATGCAGCCGACGGCACAGAGCAGAGGTGACTCTTAGCACTACAATTTTGTGGTGGTGGCTGTAGCTCACTAAAATAGGAGCTGGAAAATGGGGGAGAGGAGAGAAAGCAGTGGGGGCTAAGGGAAGAAGAAATCTAGACTTGGTGGCTGGAGAGGTAGCAAGCGGGCAGACCGAGGAGTGGGAAGACGGCCAATGAATGGCCCAACCTCGCCTGCGTCAGAGCAGAGGAATGGGGAGGAAAGCAAAATGGGGTCAAATGAAGAAGCAAAACCGGGCTCATCTAAAATTGTATTGTGGCTAGGGTTGTGTGGCCGAGATTGGGGAAAGGCACTTTGTGATTTAGTCCTCCCAGTTTCTAGAATTTACAATGAGACCCTTCCCTCATTTGATTTCTTCTATTCTAGCCCTTGGGAACTCTGATTTAATCATAGTTTGATCCTACACATCTGTGATGACATGTACATCTGTACAGAGCAGTCTCGAAAGTCTAGATTTGTCATTTATGCACCTCGCTCGCGTTGGCCTATGGAAAATTGCAAGAAATGTAAAATGATCCAAATTGAGCAATTAATTATAGGAAAAATATGTAAATGATGATAAATGGTCTCAAAATATGAAAAATATGAGGGCAAAATTGTAGGTAAATATATCTAAAAATGGCGCATGTCAAGTATCCAAGTAGTCATTAGTCGTACTCGTAAGGTCAGTAGTCACAGTGGTCAGCAACTATAGTGGTCGTAAGCCATAGTGGTCGGTAGCTATAGTAGTCATAAGATAAGATCGATGGCTATAGTGGTCGTAAGACACAATGGTTGGTAGCTATAGTGGTCGTAAGCCATAGTGGTCAGTAGCTATAGTGGTCGTAAGACATAGTGGTCGGTAGCTATAGTAGTCATAAGCCACAATGGTCTGTAGCTATCGTGGTCGTAAGATAGGATCGTAAGCTATAGTGGTCGTATGCTGCGACAATTTTAGGCTTTAGTAGTCGTAGATAATATTGGATAGTAGCTGATGTGTTAGAGTCGGTAGAACTCTGTAGCGGCCCAAGAACATTAGTAGTCATAAAGAGAATTGAACCAACTGAGAAGAAATAATTCAAACTAAGCCGAAGTACTATGCGATCAACAAAGCTTCCCTGCTATCCCCTCTTCCACTCAACTCCATTCAACTATGTCAAACATCTCTCATGCACCCTCTAAACTTATATCACCGACCTCAATCCTAATAAAACTTAATGAAGTTCTCTTTGGATATATTTGGATCTTTTGCAGTCTTTTGGGTTTATTGGTCTTTCGATCGCTTATCGTGTAATTAGAAGTCGAAGTCCCGAAGGAGCACCAACTTGAGTAGAATCGAGACAAAGACGAAGACCAATAGCTTCACGAAGGTTTTGAGTAAGATCAAGACCATGGTAATTCAAGCAAGGCAATATGACAGGAGGGCCCCACCAGTCGGTGACAGAGGAGAAAAGTGTGGGGAGCCAAGCAGATGGGCGACATGCAGTTGTCGGGCAAGATCTGGCTGTTGGCGCAAGGAGAGAGAGGGTTAAGTGAACGCGGATGACTGGATTACAAAGAAGACAATCTGGGCTGAACACTTGTCAGCTCAGGGAGAGGGTTGGTTTTTTATTTTCTTTTTGATTTTAAGAAAAGCTAGGAAACTCAAAAAAGGCTTATAAAATCACAAATAAAGTCTAAAAATTATAGCAAAATTCACAAAAAATCCTAGAACTATTTCAGATTTAGTAAAAATATTTCCAATTTATAGTTGGTCTTTAAAACTTTACAAAAATACTTTTAACTTTGAAATTGATTTTTAAAATCCAGAAAACACATAAAAACCAGACAAAAGCCAAATGCTTTATAATAATTAATTTGAAATAGGACTTTTACAAAAATTCAAACTACCCTTTATTTAATAATTTTTTATGTTTTTTATTTAAATTACTTTTCAAAAGAAAAGCCTTTTTAAAAGTTGAAAACAAGAAAAATAAAAACTTTAAAATACACGAAACCAAATAACATTAAATTTTATTTTAGATACAATTATTTTTTATTACTAATAATTTTGAAATAAACAACTTGGTTGTTACAGGTTGACAGGGAACTCCGCCGACGATGGGGAAGGGTCGAGGGCGATGAGGTGGTGTTCCCACAACGATGAATCGACCCAGAGCGCCTTGTGGAGAAGATGACCAAAGTGGAGGCGGTGGTCGATCGGAGGTGGAGGAGAGGCGGGCGCAGCACCGAGCCTAGGCACAGGCTTCCAATTAAAGCGAGGGGTGGGGAGAGGATTCCTAGGGCACGTCGTGACGCGGGCGGATTGCCACGAGATTTGCCAGAGCAGTGGGATTGGCGAGTGGGTCACGGCGGTGTGCATGGGCGGCCTAGGGAAGAAGAAGAGGGGCAAGGAGGGAGGAGCAATAGGGCAACTCAGGTGTCGTTTTATGGGGGGTGGATGCGTTGAAGAGACGCACGCAAAGGAGTAATACCGTGCGGGGGCGTCGCTAAGGAGTAATGCTGGGTGGCGGGGTAGGGGCATAGGTGTAGGGCGTAGAGGGCGAAACCGAGGTTAGAGCGGCGCGGCGTAAGGGGAAAAATGGGGGCAGAGCTGGGCAGGTGCTGGCTTAGCGTGGCTGCCGCACATGAGAGCAATGGGGCTAGGCAAGCTGGCCATTAGGAGTGGAGGGAGGAGGAAAGAAAGAAGAGGGAGAGAAGGGAGCCGGCTGGGCCTGGGGCCAACAGCCAAAAAGGAAGAAGGGGCCAGGAGAAGAGATGGGCCAAGGGCCCCGAAAGAATTTTAAGAATTTTGGAAAATTCAAAAATTCAAATGAAATTGAAATGCCAATTTGAGGTTAAGCTTGAGTTTTGGCATTTTTGGTTATGACAATTTGAGGGGAGGATTTTAATATTAATTTTTGATTCACTTCCCATTATCAATTTTGGAATTCCAATTTCCAGTTTTAAATTTGAAATTTGAGATTAGCAAAAGGGACTTGAAATTTCTTTCCGATTTGATTTCCACATTCTTGGTTCTTGAATCAAAATCTTGATTTCCGTAATTAAATTGTTTAGCGCAAATTCAAAACAAGAATCTCGAATAAATGCTGAAAATTTTGAGATACACTGAAAAGAAATAAAAATATTTATAATTTTGGCAATTAAAATAGTTCCCTTTTTGGGATGTTACAGTATTGCCCATTATTATTTCCATAATATTATTGCTCCATGGATATGCATGCCTACTTTATTAACATTTTTGTAAACTACATCAAGACCAAAGATCTTATCTAAAGCCACTTTTCCAAAAATTTCCAAACTCAACCCATCTAGCAATATTCAAACTTTTCACTTCTTCCTCGACAACAAGACATAACTACTAAACTATCACATGCCTAAAATATAATTGTAGGACTGACATTAGCAATCAGAGGAGGTGAATGATTCTTGAAACCTTTTCTTCTAAGGTATTTAAAATCTTCACTCGAGTGACTATGATAGTCACCAAATTTAGATCACACCAACACCGCTAATCAAAAGTAGAAACAAGAGTCAACAAAATCAACAGCCTCCTACACAGAACTGGTTAGACCACCATTGAGGGGCCAGTCTAACTAATGGCATGTGATCGGTCACACCGGGAGGGTGTTCAGACCGCGGTTCTGGGGCCGGTCCAACCGATTCCCTGTTTCTAGACCTAAAAACCTCTCAGGTCAAAAGCTTAAATCTCAAGAATTTGTCTGATTCTCATCTAAACACTTCCAGGTTTTGCATTAGACTTGTTTAAGGCAATAGAAACCTAAACCAATCAAGAATCACAATGTTCTTAAGCTCGAGTTCACCAAATTGAAGAGAATTAAATCTAGTTCATAAGAACACCAAAAATCCTAAAATTCGAATTACTTCTTGCTCATGAGGATCTAAGACATGAGATTTTTCATATCTATTCTCGCGTGTCCTGGCAAGTTAATGTAAGCAAAAGATTGGGTTATAACTACTACGAACCAAAAATCATAAATCTAGCTCAAGAATAATCAAAACCAAGCAAGAACACAAACAAGAACATAATTAAGACAAAACTTTGATATATTTCAATATGATTATAAGGTGCACCCAAAGCACCACCCATTCCTCTCTCAAGGTCTCTCTCCCACAACCATGGAAGGAGACAATGTGGTAGAGCAACACTAAAACCTAGAATCATTGAATCTACCACGTCCTCTCCTCCCTCTAAATAACCAGTACAACCCTAATGGGTCTAACCCATTAAGCTTATCAGGGGACCCGTTAACCCCATTAACATGTGATTCACACACTTATGTATGATTCTCAAAGTATTTAGAAGACTCAACCTACTAACTCTTTAGCGATTGATCTACTTGTCAATTCCAGCTCTCCTTGACCTAAACAACTTCTTCCTTGCACCTCTCCACATCGTGGTTTTGATCAAAGCACCAATCCGATATTTGGCCACCAAAATACCCTCAATGAAGCTTCCGAGTACCTTCCTTTCACTCCGTCTGCACCTTCATATCAAATCATCTCCACATGCTTTGACATGCATGTCGTCTGTAGTGCCCAATAACTAGCCATCACATGTTCACGTATTCAGACTCCCCCTAACCGTCTCTTTGTGCATCGGCCTTGTCACTTGGCGCACCACATACACCAAATTGCCTCTTCATGATCCTTGTCTTCTCTGTACTTCCCACTTGAGCCACGTAGCCTCACCTGGACATACGTGACCGCTTAGATCTCAGCTCCCCCACCTAGTCTCAGTCCATTGCTGTCGACCGCTACATCCTCCAAGCCACATGCACATCAAAACACATGCACATCCAAAGACCAAGCAACTATATCGAGGACAAGTTCCATACACTTACCTCACGTTAATGAAAACCATGAACGATGCAATGCAACACAAATCGTCATAGCTCCTAAGTTATGAACTGACCTCAAACCAACTCAACTCAACTCAACTCAACTTGTACTTTAGGCGCAGCCTTGGTCCGATAGTTCTCCTCCGGCTGGTCGGACCGCCCTAGTCAAACCGCCAACCACTGGCCATTCTGACCGGCCACTCAGTGTGACCGCATTTTTAATGCCGGTCACACCAGTCAACTCACTCCGGTCCGACCACCAACCATGACCGGTCTGACCACATGTGACCAACACCAAAACCCATTCTCTGAAAAAAAAAGCAGCCACCAACTAAAAACTGGTCATACCACCCTGCCACCCAATATCCGGTCACACTGGACCACCGGTCAAACCGTCGTTCACAGGCTGGTCTGACCCCTTCCTTCTAGTGGTCCGACCAGACCGATCAGGAACACTACCAGTAACTATTGGATTTGAATTTTCTAAAACTATTGTAAAATTCAAATTCAATTTAACCAAAGTGCCAATTATTTATCACAAATATATATTAGACCTTGTATATGGTCTCTCAATAATATCGAAGCAAATACGAAAACCTAGTTTAGTTCCACATATGTAGCTTCAATTCTTACACTGATCTCAAGGGTAATCCAATGGCTGCAAGGGTGGTTCGACAAAACGCATCTTGCTCTTGGAAGACCAACCTTTAATTTAGCACTTCCGACTAAGAAAATATTGGCAAGCTAGGCTAGCTATTAGAACCTGAAAACACTGCACCCTCCCTTGGAGGCCATTCATGTGGCCATGTACAACACAATCATCACAAGAATATATGTAACAAACCACCAACATCATTGATTTAAACAAAGCAAAGGGATACAGGGATGCATGCATGCTACAACTGTCCCGGACAAGGACAACATTACATCCATGCATAATGAAAGACAACTGAGAATACATTAAGCATTCTTTTCTTTTCTTTTTTGAACGGGCAAGAATACATTAAGCATTCTTGTTCAAGCAAACCTAACAATAACATGAAAGATATTCTGCTCATGGAGCAGAAGACACATGACACGAGCAATACTAAGATAGATAGGACCCCTTACTAAGGGTAATCCAAATAAGAGACAGATAGACATGCACGTAGCAGGCCATGCATGCATGCACTTCGAAGAGCCTCCTTACATGGGAGGGAAAGAAGTGGGAAGATCAGGCCATGCGAAGCCTGCACCCAGATTGGAAAGCTGCATCATATCGTCCCCGGCGGCGAAGCTACTGTAGACCACGGCGCCGAGGTCCCCTCCGTTCCTGGCCACGTCCATGAGCCAGCCCTGCTGGTTCTGCGCCTGATCCATCGTCGGCGCCTTCACGTCCATGTCGCCGGCGGCATAGGGCACCAGGGGCAGGGACGACGCCGGCGGCAACAGCGTCAGCCGCGGTGTCGGTGCAGGGAGGACCTGCCCGCGGAGGTGCTTGATGCGGTCCTGGACGCTCTTGAGACTCATCTCCACCATCCAGCCGAGGCTGGTGAGCTCCTCGATGGTGAGGCCCGTGAGTCCCGGGCGGCGGCCGACGATGGCGTCGTGCATGAGGAGCTTGGTCTCGCGCTCGCGGTTGTCGCGGTCCGACTTGTGCAGCTGCTCCCGGAGCTTGGTGATGCGCTGCCGGAGGAAGCCCTCCTGGGTCATCATCTTCTTGCACTGCTCCAGCTCCGGCATGGCCTTGAAGCGTTCGAGGATGCTCCTCGCCTCTGGGACGGACGGCCACACCTCCGGCTGCGCCTCGCCCTCTCCGTACACCACCACGCAAGCCTTGACGTCGCAGAGCGTGGACAGCTCTTCCACCTTCTTCATCAGGCCCTTGCGGCGCTTCTTGAACGTCGCGCGCCGGGTCGAGTCGTTGGCGATCCGCAGGAGGTTAACCTTCTTGCGAGCCATTACCTCGACCGGATTTGTAGCGAGCAAGAGGCTCGCTACAGATCAAATCAAAGGGAAATGGGTGGTTTTGTCCGAGGTGAAAGCAATGGAAGGGGGGTGGTTTTATCCTGGAGGATCAGCATAGATGAGCAGATTGCAGCGTGCCAAAAAGCGTGATATGGAAAGGGATTACGTTACAGATATGGAAGATCAGATGGCATGAATCACTGCTTGTTGATGTTTAATTAGCTAGCTAGCTAGCTAGCAAATTCTCAACCCGTTAATTGTGTCCATCTGTTCCTTCAAAGAAAAAAGCTGTATCCATCTTGAACTTTCACTATACGTCCATAAGCAGTCTAGCTAGATGCATGATTACACCATAGATTTTTTTTTTGTATACACAAAAGGTCAGAATCAAGGTAAAACAAGATTAGTTAATCAAGATTTATGAAATTTGTTCAGGATACTGTAGGAATAAAAAAAAGCAGATGACTGTATTCTAGGATAAAGCTTACTAGGACTCTAGGAGACTGAATGGAAGGCTCCTTGCAAGATGCATGTCTTTATTAAAAACTTTATTACAAAGGATATGCTAGCTTTTAGATATATATTTCCAAAATAATTTTGCCGTTCTTCTCTAATATCTTAGATGTTTATTTATACATATCCATCCATCGATTTGTAACCAGGTTAAGAAAAATATCAATCAAGAACGTAAATAATCTCATATTGCAGGGGATGAGCTGAAGTCATCTATTATTTTTGGATACGCATGATATCATATTAATTCGAACAATTAAACCGATTGATCGACCCATGAACATTGGTGACTAGAATTCTGTCGATTTCTTCAATCTGTTAATAATTAGCTGCCATTTTATCCTGAGATCGTACGTTGCAACGAGCCGGTGGATCACTACTTGCATTCCGTAACGCGTTCACAAATGCTAGCCAGTACAAAATATATGCAGGATAGTGTGAAGATTTATCCCTCAGGCCGATAACCGTTTACAGAAAACAGTAACAGGAAAGGCCGAGCTTATGAACCATCCATCCAGAAGAGACCAAACTTTGTCCATTGGCTGGGTTAATTATGTTCCTATTTATTGCAAATGCGTTATCGTGGAACAGATATCTTTGCCGTGGCTAGATACAATTGTAATACAACTGGTAATGCAGATATATTCTTCGGATAATCTTGCAATATTTGTACGCTTGTATTTGTGAATGTCTAATGGTAGGTTTGTTTGGGAATTTCTGCCAATTTACAGGGTTCTAATCTCTACGAATTTGTAACACCCCGTCCACTCCCTGGGCCCGAAATATTACCATCTTTACATACTCTTACCATTTCATAATCAACTAGAAGAATTTAAGCCAACACTAGTTTATTCATATTGCTGCGTCCAGATACATCATAGCGTTTTTAGCGATTACTCTAGCATACTAGTAAAGTCTAAAATACACTGATAAAAGGTGGTACAAAGAGTGCTGCTGGTTCGTGCAATTTATTCATGTGCTACTCCTGTCGTGCAAGATGTCCTCAACGGTCACCTAAAAACAACAACGAAGCAAGAGTGAGTCCACCGACTCAGCAAGTACAAGGCAAAACAGTAAATAACAGGTTCACAAATCTGTCCATATTCATCACAGTTTCATTAACCACTTTTCCATTTAATCACTTTAAGTTCTGATGAACTATTCATCATGTATATGCACATGCACTTCCCTCTTATCTCTTTAGGCTATACCGGTATAGCAGAACGAGCACCCGTCGATACTCACCCAGGCCTACCCTGTTTCCATGCGGGGATCACAAGCCCGTCCTTTTTCATACGGAGACCACAGTAGTCCGTCATTTTCATACAGGGACCTCAATCTCCACTCCCGTGGAGTGTCCATACAAAGTGGACCGACACTATCTCTTTTCATGACATGCATGCAATGCAAGTTCTCCGTCTATGCATATCAACATATCATGTCTCACATTCATCGTTCATCATTTCTTATCATGCACCTAGAAATAGTAAACTTACCCCAACATGGTAAGTATTGCACCATTATTTATCTAACAACAAACACTACCCGAATTTACCGCTTTACCATGCACTTGCCTGGTTAGCTTCGGGGACGATGCGTGGACGGCTCCGACCCAGGACCTCCACCTATACAGACGTCAACTCGTTTTAACGCCATATTAAAACCAGAGCTTAAATGGGTAACGATGATTCTACATGCCTGACCTGACTCGGGCATAGAATGCACGGGGTTAAGGACCCATCGTGCAGGTACCAACCCCATTTTTTTCTTTTTTTTCTTTTTCTCCTCTTTTCTTTCCTTTTCCTTTCCTTTCTCTTCTCCTTCCTTTTCTTTTCTCTTCTTCTTCTCCTTTCTCTCTCTTTCTCTTTTCTTTCTTTTCTTTTCTTTTTTTTCTTTCTCTTTCTTTCTTTCTTACTCGGTCTCTTCTTTTCTTTCGGCCAAACAGCCTTACCCACTGCGCCATTCCTCCTCCCATCTCTCTCTCTCTCGTGCGCGCACACGACTGCCCCGGACGCTCCTCCGGCGGCGCGGCGTCGCTGGCCCAAAGCTCGCCGCCGCCGGCACCTCCGCCGCCCCCTGCCTTCTCCTCTCCCTCTCTCTCTCTCTCTCTCTCTCTTGCGTGCGCGACCACACCTAGGAGCTTCTCCGGGCGGTGCAATGGCACGTGGGCGAGCTCAGCTTGCCGGCCTCAGGCTCACCGCCGGCCGGCCCCCCGCTTGCCCCTCTTGACTTCCCCCACCGGATTCGCCGCCTCCCCTTGCGCGCGTGCGGCTGCGAGGCGCGTGGCACCGTTGCTTGGCCAGCACGGCCGCGCCTTCCTGTGTTGCCGTTGCGGTCGGCACGGCCGTCGGCTGCCTAACGCTAGATCTGCCGGCGCCGCCACCTCCCCCAGCGCCGCCCCTGGCCCAGCTGCAGACACTACTCCGGCATCGTTTCCCCCCTATGGGTTCGAGCTCGCCAGCCAGCCACTCCTATTAGGGCAGTCCTCCCCCTCTCACTTCTGCGCTCACTTGGTTTTAGCTTCTACTTGCGTGTGCGAGGGTGCTCGGTGCTGCACTATGGGGTTGTGGAGGGGATGGTGGGTGTACTCAAGAGTCAGCTTGGCGTGAGTTCGGCGGTCGCCGGCGTCCTCTGTTATCGTCGGTGCCGTCCTCACTTTCTGGCCTTCCGAGCTCCTTGGGGCCTCCCCTCCTCCTTGGTTCCCCTCTTCTTTGCCTCCTCTTTGTGGTGAGCTTAGGGGGGGTGTGGATGTGCTTGGGTTTGAGGTTGGCTCTTGGTCTTGGCAGTGAAAAGGAACCAAGGGGTGGTGGCTCCCTCTGGCTTTGCTCTTACCTTGGTTGAGAAAAGATGAGGTGAGAAATGTGCTGGCTTTTTAAGAGCATGATTGGGGCAGCCTCTGGCTTGTGAAATGACTGAAACACCCTCATCTAACTTCCATGCCTCTTTCATATACCTGACTGCCCAAGGGCAATTTGGTCCAAGGGGCTTTGTACTATGCTTTTGGAGTTTCAACTGCAGCAGGTAAGTTGGTAAAAAGGTAAGATTAGAATTTCTCGCCGGATGACAAAAACCCATAACGCAAGACGGTGCCGACTATCCCTGGGCGGTCTGGGAACCTCTGAGAGCGCTGCTTTTATCCGGCTCTCTAGACGGTGCCAACCGTCCCTAGATGGTCTGGAAACCTCTGCGAGCGTTACTTACTCGGCATTCTAAAAACTGATGGGTCTGACGGCAAAACTCCACTCTCTTTCCTTTATTCTCCCTTGGTTTGTTTTCATTCCATGCATTTCTTCCCTTTGCATATTAGTGGTATTACAGAATTACTCATTTGTTCGGTAATTGAAAAGAAACTCAAGTTAAACTAAATTTGCTTAACCCTGCAAGCTATTTTCTACGCCTAAATGTGTCGTGTGTCAGATAAGGGTGATTTTCTAATGGCAAATTTGTTTGGGAATTTTTATCAATTTTATAGGATTTTAATCTCTATGAGTTACTCATTGTTCGTAGGGCCACTAATTGAAAAGAAAACACAGGTTAGAACTAGTCCGCAACTCGTGTGCCTGCACCGTCTAGTTATCTGAACATATTTGTTTTCTTTTTAAATCCATAAGATGACTATATATTATTTGCATGGAAGCCTTAATAACTCTACATTCAAGACATACAAATATATTTTAACAGCCATTAAGTAATTATATGTCATACATTGTGTACTGGAGAGAGTTTTTTTTGTTTAAGAAATAAACTTCATAAAACCAACGCTTTCTGGTGGTAGTTGTATAAAACATTGGCCTCCTTGTCTTGTGGCATATAACCCTAGGTTTTCTGGTTATATATTTTTCAGAAACCCCCGCTCTAACCAACTCCTATGCAAGTTAACATGCTGGACCCACCTGTAGTGCTAGTGGGTGAGAAATGTTGTTTGTGTTGTCGATGTTCCAATATGAGAGGCTCAATAATTAAGAGTGGCATTGCAGGTTATTAGCGTGGTATTTTCTGAAACAATTGAGAGTTAGATATGACTATGAAACCTAGGGTTTTCTTAAATTTCTCCTTTTCTCTTGTCTCTGATTTCTAGACATTTTTCCTTTTAGAATTATATATTTAGATATCACATTTGTTTTTTTTTCAAAAGTAAACTAATAATAAAACAAAATACCTTTATATTTGGAGCTTGAATGCTACATTAATTAATTAATTCTCATAAGACGAACTAAATATGGCAGCTATCCCCCTACAAAAAATAATAATATACAAATAAATATGGCAGTTAACGTCAAGATCGTGAACATCTAGACTCGGATATAGTTAGTCTTTATTTTTCTCTCCCCAACCCGGATTAAAATATATAGTTCATGCCTTCGAAGAAAATCTGGGCCAAATAACATGTTTGTTTTCTCTTGTTAACATTGGGTTCTAGTTTTTTCCAATTACCATAAATTGTATTCTTTTTCTCACGTAGGATTAAAATTAGGGTCCTATTTTAGGACAATCCGAATAGTTTTATAATTAAATTTTGGTAAAAAAATAGATATGATTCGCTAGTTTCTAACACATATTCATCCATACAGGCTACATATTTTGAATAATGTTTGTATTGTTAACAATTTAATGTTGAATTTATATAAGTTAACACGACAAAATTTAGTTTCGCATTCAAAATTTTTAATTTTAAGTTTCACATTCAAAATATTTTAATTTTTAACTTTAATTTCTGAATGTATGTGCATTTTGATACAATAATTCTTGGAGTTTTTGAGTCCTAATATGTGTATTTATTGGATAACACAAAAACTTGAGAATATGTGTATTTATTTGGATTGAACAAAAATTTGAGAATACGTATATATGTTTGTAACACAAAAAAAATGAGAATATGTATATATATTTGGATACCAGAATTGAATTGAAAAAACCTCATCCTTTGGTATTTCAATTCCTAACTTAAGGTTACTTAACTAACATATATTTGGATATCGATCAAGGATATCGATGTTGTGCTTAGAAAGGGACGTAAGTTGATAACCCATCAGAAGAATATGTGAAAGAAAAGGTCAGTATTTTGGAACTTGACTTATTGGGAGGACTTAGAAGTTTGCAATTGCATCAATGTCATGCACATAGAGAAGAATGTATTTTGATAGCTTGATTGGTTTCTTACTGAACATTCGTGACAAAACAAAGGATGGTGTCAACGTACGGTGTGAGTTGGTCGCTATGAATATCAGGACCGAGTTAGCACCGATAGAGACCAATAAAGGCCGGGTGTACCTTCCCCTAGCTTGCTACACTATCTAAGTCCGATAGAACTGAACTTTGTCAGTGCTTGCATGGTGTGAAAGTTCCATTTGGTCACTCCGCCAGCATGAAGAAACTTGTTTTCATGGAAGATTTGAAATTAATTAGCATGAAATCTCATGACTGTCATGTGCTAATGACACAATTGCTTCATGTTGCAATTAGAAGTATTTTGCCGAACAAGGTTCGAGTGACAATCATGAGGATGTGTTATTTCTTTAACATAATTGCTCAGAAGGTCATTGATCCTAATAGACTAGATACTCTGTAGACCGAGGTGGTGACGACTCTATATCATCTTGAGATGTATTTCCCTCCGTTATTTTTTTATATCATGGTCCATCTCATTGTCAACCTTGTGAAAGAGATAAAGATATGCGGCCACGTGTTTCTACATCATATGTACCCATTCGAGAGGTACATGGGAATTCTCAAGTCATATATACGCAATCGATGTCGACCAGAGGGAAGCATCATAGAAGGTTATGCAACCAAAGAAGTCATTGAGTTTTGCATTGATTACATGGCTCAAGTTAAACCGATAGGTATGCCTCTATCTCATCATGAGGAGAGGCTAGAGGGTATTGAGACCATCGAAAGAAAATCAATAACTCCCAATCTGGAAACATACACTCAAGCCCATTTCACGATCTTGCAACACATGACTGAAGTGTCCTCGTATATTGAAGAGCACAAAGACATGCTACACTAGGAGAATCCAGACCAATCGGAGGTTTGGATCATAAGACAATACAATCGTCAGTTCAACGAATGGTTGAGGGTGTGATTCACTGGAAGGTCGTCAAGTGAAACGCTGCAATGGTTGGCAAAAGGGCCAAAATTTACAATTTTGATATGGCAAGATTATGACATTAATGGGTACATATTTTATGCATAGATCAGGATAGAAAGAGCACAGTCCAGAACTCATGTGTCCGTATAGATGCATTTCATGAGCAATTCGGTACTGCTACCCCAGGCTCCTACTACGAGCTTGTAGAGGAAACTTGGGAGCTCGACTGCGTAATTTTCAAACATCTCTCTCTTTCAGTGCCGTTGAGTTTACGGTCACGTCATTTGGCTTGACCAATGTGCCAATCTACTTCATAAACCTCATGAATAAATTATTCATGAAATATTGGACAAGTTTGTGGTAGTATGTATTGATGACATCCTATTTTATTCCAAGAAAGCTGAAGAACATGCTGAACACCTATGATTGGTACTAGAGAAGCTTAAATAGCACCAACTATATACTAAGTACAGCAAGTGTGCGTTTTAGCTGCATGAAATCAGTTTCCTCAAGCATATTGTGTCTGTTGAAGACGTAGCAGTTAACCCAACTAAAGTAGATGCTGTTTTGGAATGGAAGCAACCCAGCTCTATGATAGATGCGTAACTTTCTCAGACTGACCAGATACTACAAATGGTTCAACGAAAGCTTGCCAGACCTTTAACCCACCTACTCAAGAAGGAAAAGAAGTACGAGTGGAAGGAAGCTTGTGAGAAGAGTTTCCAAGGGCTAAAAAAGAAGCTAACCACTGCTTCTATGTTAGTCTTGTTAGACATACACGATGACTTGGTTTACAATGATTCCTCACGTCAAGGTCTTGGTTGCGTACTTATGCAAGGAGGAAAAGTTGTGGCATATGCGTCAAGACAACTCCAACCCCATGACGACAACTATCCGACTTATGACCTCGAGTTAGCTTCAAAAGTGCATGCTCTAAAGATCTAGTGGAACTACTTGATTGGGAACAACTGTGACATATACATAGACAACAAAAACCTCAAAAACATCTTCACATAGTCAGACCTCAACCTACGGTAGAGAAGATGGTTAGAGCTAATCATGGACTATGATCTAGACATCCACTACCATCCTAGGAAGGCTAATGTAGTGGCTGGTGCATTGAGTCGTAAGTCCTACTACAACAATATCATAGTCCAATAACAACAACCTAAACTCTACAAGGAATCGGAAGTGCTCAATCTAGAAATAGTAGAGGAAGACACCATAACTGCTATAGGAGTACACTTGACCTTAGAAGAATAGATTAAGGCCACCCAAGAAGGAAATTCTAGTGTCTAGAGATTCAAGCATCTCATGCTAAGGGAAAATCCGCCAAAATGAATAAGATCAATAAGGAATCATATGGTAGGGGGAACATATCTTTGTTCCCCACCAGAAAGAACTCAAGGACTTAATACTCGAATAGGCCTATAGCTTAGCTTATTCCCTACACCCAAGGAGTACCAAGATGTATCAGGACATGAAGACCCTATATTGGTTGCCTCACATGAAGAGAGACATCACAGAGTATGTAGCTTTTTGTGATATATGCCAACAGATCAAGGCCAAGCCCAAAAGACATGTAGGTCTATTGCAACACCTACAAATCCCTTAGTGGAAATAGGAGGAAGTTGAAATGGATTTCATCATCGGCCTGCCATGAACCAAGTCCGGATATGATTTCATATGGGTTATAGTAGACAGATTAACAAAGGTTGCTCATTTTATCCCTGCGAAGACCACCTACAAGGGAGATAGATTGTTCAAGTTATACATGGCATGTATTGTGTGTTTACACAAAGTACCCAAGAGAATAGTCTCAGATCGAGGTTTCCAATTCACCTTGCATTTCTAGGCTAGCCTTCATGAAGCTCTTGGAACCCACCTGGCTTTCAACACAGCTTGCCACACTCAGACTAATGGACAAACAAAGAGGGTGAACCAAAACCTTGAGGATATACTTCAGGCTTATGCTTTGGAGTTTACTGTAGATTAAGAAAAATGCTTACCTTATGCAGAGTTCTCTTACAACAACAGCTATCAATCATGTCTGAAGATGTCCCCATTCGAAGCTTTCTGTGGCAAAAACTGCAGAACCCCTCTACATTGGCCAGAAGCAGGAGAAGATTATATCTTTAGGCCAGATACACTAAAGTAGGCAGAAAAGAAAGTCCGCCTGATTAAAGATCGACTGCAAGTTGCCCAAACTAGGTAGAAGAGCTATGCTGACAATCATCGTAGGGAATTAACATTTGAAGTTGGAGACCATGTCTATCTCAAGATGTCACCTCTTTGAGGGATCCAAAGATTTAAAGTCAAAGGCAAGCTCACACCAAGATATATAGGCCCTTTTTGATCACAACCAAGAATGGATTAGTAGCCTATCAGTTGGAGTTACCCAAGTCTAGCATATGTGCATAATGTGTTCCACATCTCACAACACAAGAAGTGCCTCAGAGTACTAAAACACCAAGCCCTGATGGAGACCATCAAGCTCTAGAAAGACCTGACCTTTCCAAAGTGTCTGGTCAAGATAGCGACATCATGGAGAAGCAAACAAGGTGCTAGAACATCCATCTCCATAAAGTCCAATGGAGCAACTACACAGAGAGAGAAGTCACCTAGGAGTGCAAGGATCAGCTGACTACCCATATCTATTCTCCCGTTAATCAAAATCTTGAGGTCGAGATTCTGTTTAAGGGGGGTAGGATCTGTAACATCCTATTTTTGGGCAAATCAAAGTGCTTGAATGAAAATTCAAATTTTCAATTCAAACTCAAACCAAAATTCAAATTTAAGTTGTTTTACCAAAATCTGAAACCCAATCTTGGTTAGACTGATCCCAACCTACCTCCACCCTCCTTGGTCCTTGGTTTTGGCCCAACCCGGCCCATTCCCTCCCCTCCCACTCTATTGAGCACACCCGTCGTGCCCGGCATGCGCGTGTGTCGTGCCATGCATGCTCTAGCCCACATGCAACCAACGTCGCTCGACTCTTATGCGTCAACAGTGCCCCGCTTCCCTCCCTTGTGCTCGCTTAGCTCTCCTTCTCCCTCTTCTCCCCACTTGCATTGCGTGCCATCCATCATTGCTTGCCATGTCTGCCGCACTCGCACCATCCATGGCTTCCTTGGCCATACCATGCACTGAGCCATGCCACCCTTGACTATCGTACCCTACCTTGTGCATGAACAGTGCCATGTCATGCCCTCCTCCTTGCCCACTTGTTGATCGTTGCATCCATGGCTATTTAAGCTGATGTAGACCTCCCAAGCCTCCCTGCATCCCCCTATGGCCCACCCGTCCTTTGCTTGGTCATGCCGAGCTTCCTTTGAGCTCACTGTCACCATCGCCTAGCTCTACTCGGCTGTCGTCCCCACCAGACCTCCACGGTGAGCCCGGACCTCGTCTAAGCATGCCTTCGGGTTCACTTGCTCCCCTCTCTCTCACCACACCTTACTGGCTTCTCTAGTCGTGCAGCTCGCTAGAGCCCCCATTCATCCCTAACTCTGGTGCCCGGTCGATCCATCACCTCATCACCTCTCCGGTCGATTCCACCTAGCTTGAGCACACTCACCACCTCCTCCATCGATCCTCATCACCGGATTGGACCACCGTCACCTCCGCGTCACTGGTGTCATGCTCCTCCACCGTGCTACCATGTGCTCCCATCACCAAGCCTCTCCGCCACCTCTCCGGACTTTTCAACTGCACGGTGAGTTCCTTGAGCCCCGTAGCTGCTTCTAAAACAATGGTGGCTATGCCTCCGCCGCACCCCTTGTCATTGTGCCACCTCTCCAATGCGGCTCCAGCAAAGCCATAGTCTACCCCTAGGTGTGTATTGGCATAGGCATTCTGTTTTTGCCCTCATCGGCGACCGCTGTGGCTCCCCACGCTGATGATTAGCCATGCTCTGCTCAGTGGGAGGTAGAAGCCACTATAGCACCTGATTAAATTATGTTTAAATCTTAATTAGTGATAATGACCATTGTTAAGTTTCATTAATCTTTCGCTAACTAGTGTGCCCCTTTCATTAAGTTAGTTGATCACCTACTAACATGTGGGCCCAGCCCGTTTAAAAAATATATTAAGACCGGTCAATAGTAGTAGAGCCACTAACAAGTGGACACCTTTACTGTGTCATGAACAGACTTGGTCCCACTTGCCGGCCCCAAAACCTTTTCCTTTAGAAAAATTAATTTAAAACAAATTTAAAAATCACCTGTCAACCTCTGTGACCTTTACCAGTAAAAATAAATAAAAAATCAATGATAGAGTACTCTCTCTCCTCTATTTATTTGGGAGATTTAATCCTGATTTAAATTTGAAGAGCCCGTTCTCTCTCATTTTAACTCCAATTGAATGAAACTTGTTTCTAAATTCACCTAAATTCAAGATCTTTCTAATGACAGTAAAATTGTCCAATTTGGAGTTTATTTATATTTTCATTTGAATTTACTTGTTTGCTTGCTTATTTATTTGCTTTCCATCGTGATCTTCCGAATAGAGTACGAGGATACGGTAGAGCCACGGTTTGATTCAAATTAAGACCCTAAAACTTGCATTAACCATCTAGGCGGATGGTAAGAGGTGTTGGTGTTAGTACCGCCTAGAAAATTCTAAGAACACAATCTAGTGATGATCTCCCAATATAAAATAGTGCAACCACAAGTCTATAATAGGTACAAGCTGGCCAACTAATTTGCATTGACTCAGTGTAGGTTGTAGCATCCGGTGGAACATGGGATGAGTGCTAGCTTAAACCTCCATACAACGCAAGAGGAGCTTCTGATGCGGGTGGACATAGCCCCAAAGCGGTGAAATCCTTAGTGGGCGTGGCCTTGCTAGGGAGATGCATTGTAAAGGTATTTTGGTGGCCTTCTTGATTTATATTTCTAAGAAACTATGTGAAACATAACAAGTTGATCACCTCTTGTGAGTAAAGTGTACAACCTCTACAGAGTGTAAACTGTTATGAACAGTCATGCCTGCGGTCAAAGGCAGGTATAGGAACTTAGTCGAGTTAGTATCTATTTGTAAAACTTTGTTGGTAGGATGAAAACTCATCAAGTGGATATAGCCCAAAATTTGGATTTGCCTGAGTGGATATAGCCTAGTGATTATAATGGGTGATATAGCCTTGGTAACAAAAACTAGCATATGGTGAATGGATCATACATTGCTATTAATATTTCATACTTTCACTCCCTATAATAAAAAAATGGTTCAATTAAAAATGCTAAGTCATAGGACATTTCAAAGTATTGTGACTTTCAAGTCAATGCTTTTAGCAAGTAAAGGAACTCGATGCTACCTTTGTTAAACTTTGCATGTATAATATTTCATTCTGTGTGTTGACTCACGGAGCACTGTTACTTGTGCTCACCCTCGCTCACCAAATACCTTAGAACTTGTGGATTAAGATCACTATGTGTATTACAATGCCCTAGGAGCTAATGGAGGGGAACACGGGGGAGATTAGGGCTTTTTGTAGTAGGGTAGTTCTTACCTTAGCTAGGCAGACTTTGTTGGTGACTGTGTCTATATACATATATATTATCCAATTTCTTGGAAAGTAGTAAAGCATTCTTTTACCCCTAGTCAGTGGTTTGCTTGTGGCAAGATGTGCCTCTCCTTTTGCTATCACTTCCACTTTGTAATGTATCTGTTTGGCCTGATCAGCCCATGATGTAAATTTAGCCCGATGTGGTTAGGGCTGGCTATCAAGCTTAACGAGCTATTATCGACTTTCTTCGAAATTGATATATTTCAACATAAAATCATGTTGTTTATTATTTAAGTGGTTGTTTTAATTTCAAGCTAACGAGCCACTATTGAGCCTAGCCTTGTTAAACTTTTTTACTCAAAATGGATTCATTTCAATTTTAAACCCATTAACTACTGTAATCGAAGAAAATTTGATTCGAGACTTAAGAGCTTTTTTGTTAGCCCTAGATGTGGTTTATTTAAACTCTGATGTGTAACGTTAATGAATGGTATGGTACACGTTTTATATAAAATGATTAAGTGATGTATCTATGAGCACTGTCTACTGACTCGGATGCCGCCCTTGCCCATCGCACTCAATGTGGCCACCAGCCACACGCCGAGCCTGACCGCCACACCCGCAGCATCCAGCTGCTGCTAATCGTGCTCGATCGCCTGCTACAACTGACTGCTAGCCATGCATGGTTGCTTGTCATGCGAAGCTGCTGCCATGCCTGGCCCCGTTGGCCGCCGCCGCACCTGGCCTTCTAGCCGCATCTGCCTACTCCCGGCCTCATTGGCCACTGCCGTGCTCGGCTACCGCCACCTCTTCTCGTGACCGGCCCCACTAGCTACCATCGCATGTGCCTGCGCCGACCCCATCGGCCGCATACGGTGCTCAAGGCCACCGTCGGCCGCCACTCCCGCACCCTCACCTGAGGCCGCCGGCCACCACTCCCGTGCCCTCGCCCAAGGCCGCCGGCCACCGCTCCTGCACCCTAGCCTAAGGCCACCGGCCGTTGCTCTCATGCCTTCGCACAAGGCCACCTCCGCCGCCACCGCCTTTTTTGGTTCAACTGCCAAATGGTTGAGCTGGCTAGGAACCCTAGCCACCAGTTTTAATTGGGGCGGTGAGCTTGATTGGGCCAAAATGGGTCAGTTTCGGCTCAAAATAAGAGAGAAGTGGAGATTTTCGGCCGACAGAATTTTTTGCAATTTAGCCCCTATAAATTCAAAAAATTATGTTTCTCAAAATTGTAAATAAGTTCAGCAGACCGAATTTCTCACTAAAGAAATTAATTTTTAGCTATATGAGCTTTCGTAAATTTGTGAAACCTTAGACTTAGTATACCTTGGAAGCATCATATTCTTTTTATGGTTTATTTCCTAGCATTGTATGTTTGGGGATTTATTTAATGGGTTAGTAATTCTGAAATTGCTTAAATGCCTTACTAGTTATCAAAAAAATCCCAAATATTACTAGGAAAAATATGAGAAATGATAATTTATCTATTGAATAGATAATAGTAAATCTTTACTATTTGCACTCATTTCATGCACATGAGATTACTTACCAGCATTAAGCATGTAGGAAATTGCATGATATTGTAGGACTTTGAGCATTGCTAAGTGGATATTCGCTCACTCCGAATGATTGCAATTATATCACCTAGGCTTATTTCATTGTCATACGGTCCTACCACTGTCAAGCCTAACACTGACATAGTTGTACCCTTTTGCCACGGAAAGGTAGAAAATTTGTAGTTTATGAGGTATTGCCTCTACTCTACTCTGAAGAATGATTGTATGATCTAGATTGATCTGTTGGGCCTAAGGGCCTTCTCTAAAAGGATGGCCAATCCTGTAAAATGTTACTGGTGTTCTATAGGTACTTTGCTAGGATCTATTTCTGTCTCTAGGACTAGAAGTCTGCATGTGAGTATTACTCCTCCTTGCACCATAGTCTCTGGACTAAGTTTAGGTAGCCCGTATGTTCCTAATAAACAAGTGCATTCATAAGCAAGAATATGCCTACAGTGAACAATATGGAGATGAGTAGCATTCTCCTAGTTATCCCTTAGCTTTATTTAGATGTCATTTTCCTACATGAGTAGCATCACTAGTATAGATGCAACTCCGGTCGAGCTTGATCTTGCTCATAAAGAGCACCTTTTATGTTTTACTTTAAGCTAAAATTGCGCATTAGATAATTATTTTCCCAGATGCTATAAATATATTTGTTCTAAGTTGTTATGTTAAAGGCTTACCCCTGCTGAACAGTTTCTTAATAGAACATATTGCCAGTAACATATCTTACCTGCAGTAAAATAATTAATCACACATGCAATAAAAATTGTAAATATTATGCCTGGCATTTAAAAGGAACGATGTGCCAAACCTTACTTGAAGTTATTAAACATGTGCTCTTAACATCTTTTAAGCCTCAGATCATTAGTTCGTTATGCATTATTGCCCAAATGGCAATAAGAAAATTGTCCTTCTTGAAGACACAAAGAATCTAGTCAAATTTTAAATCTATGAAAGATCACCTCAACTAGAAAATGCAATAAACCTCAAATAAGTATGGGATAACTTACACCCAAAGACTTGAAGTCTATACATAGCCCCATCTTCCATATTAAAAAGTATATGTCAGTTTCACGCCAATAAAATTTTACTCTTGAAGTAGTATAATAGCAATTAATTGCTAAAACTCTGGGATAATTCAAAAAATGCTAGAAGCAAGCACTCTTACTCAGAATTTTATGGTTGGTGTGAAAAGGGGAGGAATTTGGGCATATGAGGAATATTGAACATTCGAGGCAAAAGAAAATATTGAAAATAAGAGTCATGACAAGCATAGTGTCATATCCTAGGCCCAATCCAGAAGCAAATAAGCTTGAAGCTATAAATAATCTAGTTTATTTGAGAAATAATTGAAACCACTATCCAAACGAGAAATTTCGATATTTGACAATATGTGCGCTCTCAACTTTTAACCCCTAATTATGCGCAAATTCTTTTGATTCAATTTTCTCTCCTTTTCTATTTTGACACTTGTCAAATGAGGAGAATGCAACCTTTTAAAAGAAAAGTAAACAAAAATCATTGCAACCTTTGAAAAGTAATTAATTTGTCCCCAATAATATGTTAGTCACTGGTATACGACCACATACATGGGAATTACATGGTAGCATGAAGATGCCGCATATATGTCAGATTGGTACACATTGAAGTATGCCATACCCATCTGATATTACACATGCATATTGGCAAATGCAGTCTGCAATTGTAATGCCATAGGAAGCTATAGCCATTTGCCTGAAGAAAATATAACTCTCAAAATACTAGATGACCTATTAGATTTTAATGATCTCGAATGATTTAAATCCATCATATTTATTTGGCATCATAAATTATAACAGGCATATAAATTACCTCCCAATTAATCACATATATTCCTAGTGAATAATTGTTCCATCTGGGAGGTTAAACTAGAATTATATTCTAGTAGAATATATTATATTCCATGCAGATTAATTGATGGTCATGTTTTATGTGGCAGTATAATATTTATGCTCTTGGGAGTATCCTGTAGATGTATATATTATGCTGTCAAAACATAATACTCTTGACCAGGTCAAAACATGTTGCATTAAGACAAAACATGAAGTTTGAGTGATCCAAATTTTAAATTAGAAGTATGAGTAATTGGATCATAATATTGGGCAATATATAAGAAGCTAGAATATTTCTACTGTCGTAGATTAATAACCCACTAGATGTTTGGATAATCTACCAGTAGTAGAGATATGCACTTTTCATGCCACTACATTTCTAGCTCACTGCATTAAATAAAAAACCCCCCAAATCAAGGATTAGTTAGTATTAGAAAAATCAATCATTTTACATATAATATCACCACCGTAGCATACACTGTTCTGGGCCACCACCAGTAGCTGGGACCAGATTGGCTCTAAAATTCCATTTATCATGTGTCCATACTAAAGAGATTTTGAAGTATGCTATTAAGCAAGATCAAATCTTAGCATCAGGTGGGAGAGAAATGCCCAAAATCTTTGAATGCCATGATATTTTCCAAAAGAAAGTTCTTTAGTATAAGATTCACGCACTAACTAAGCTAAATTTAATTTTAGTGAATACTCTTATACGCTAGAAATAGGGAGATTGCCATATTTCTTTTACATGGAGGAGTTATATAGTATTTACTTGAAGTAAATACGTCGCTAAGTTTGGAATACCCCAGTTTAATAGTATATCCATCTTTGTGAAGTTGACTTATTGTTCAGTGATCTAAAGTCTATGGGGACTTCTGTGGATCTAAGGTCTAATGACACTAGTCAAAATAATCGTTAAACAGTCCTTATATACTCTAGAAGAAAACTCACCTTGAAGTTGAGATACCTCATGAAGAGGCTCATCATGAAGTTGAAAACCCCAGTAATTAGATGTGCACATATTATAATACTCGGGGAACACGGAATGACTAATAAGCTTTCGTTTGGGAAATGACGAAGATTTGGTTAACACTAAAAGACACTGAGATATGAGGAAATTTGGAGAAAAATTATCGACAACCAGTTTGCCTCTAAAAATTTCTAAAGTTTCTCATATGAGAACATAAATCCGGAACCAAAGTCTATGGCCGAGCACTTGAAGTGTCCATATTGGGTAAAAATGAAGGAAGCAATTGAGGCCGAACCATAATTGTAGATGAAAGTCTTGGAACTTGTTAGTTTAGACTTGATGAATCATTATGAAATAATGAGGTGGTGAAAGCGATGGTTCAAAGATCCCTGTAGAGATCAATATTTTCCTATTATGAATGAAATAATGTTCCATTATATAATAACTCTGGCAGATGACAAGAATAAGATATGCAGTTATCGGATTATGAAAATCCTTGATGGGATCTTTGAAGGGACTCAAAGTTCGATCCTTGAAGGACTCCGTGTTTCAATAAGAAATTAAATTGCAACATGTATATATGTATATAAAACTCATACATAATAAACACTTACTCGAAGAAAGATTATCACCTAGAAGAGAGAACATCTCCTTAAAGAGAAATTAACTCACTAGTTGATCAAAAATATATCAACGATTATATAATCCCTAAAAGTGGGTAAGGACCCATCCAAGACCTGAGTGAATGGAATGGGAAAACTAAAAACCAGAAGTGCACTAGATAAGCACATATGAAGTGCATCTCCTACCAGAAACTGATGGAATGGCAATATCCTTTATTACCATGAGGATATCATATGCATTGGTGTTAATGGAAAATTTATTAATCCCCTAAGTGCCAAAATTAAGACTGGTTATACTGATTCTGTGATGGTATGACCATGCTTTTAGTTCTACAGAACAGACTTTTGTTCGTATAGTATTACTCAGAGATGGTTGTTAAATAGTAAGACCCTGAAAGGTTTGATAAGTCGTGTCCTGAAGTAATGTGGCATTGCAATTGATTACCCCCATATCCCAATTAGGATAAATTTTGCTTGTGTTGCACATATAGATAAGTGGTATTTTGGAAAGTTAAGTATATTGCTCCCAAATTATTTTATTGTCTCTTTATCTAGATGAATAATGAGACAAATATCTAGAAGACTATACATTGTGGCAATCTAGTAGATGTTCTCACAATATACTAGCCTGTATTCATTTCTTAAAATGTATTAAAGGCATTGGAATAATAAGACTTCACCAGAAGTGGTCTTCAAGGGGAGCATATGCTAAACCTCTATAGTTATGTATGAGATTCAGAAAATCTCAACTTTAGTCTAACCTAGAAGGTATTGACTTGATGATGAACCTTGAAGGTTTTACCACCTATCGATATAAGTCCAATTGATAGACATGATAAAGGTCTTCAAGATCACAATAAATCCTGAAGATAAGCGTTGTTCTCTTTTTTCCTTAACAAGTTTCCCATTGGGTTTCTTACTTGAAGGTTTTTAATGAGACAACAAGTGCAATACAATTTAATGAGTGCTATGTACTCTTTTCTGCATTCCTTTTTTCCCACTGGATTTTTAGGAGTTTTTGACGAGGCATATGCATATCGTGGTATGAAGCATCACAAGAATTTACTTGGCTCAGGCGAATGATTAGCCACATCAAGAAGTCATGTGGCATAAATACCATTGATAATCTCACTATTATCTATGAAGATAGTGTAGCTGGTGTAGCACAAATGCAAATGGGCTAAGTTAAAAGTAATATTACAAAGTATATTGCTCCTAAATTCTTTTATCCTCATGAGCTCCAAAAGTGCGTACAAGGCATAGAGATAAAGCGACTTATCGAGTTACAAGGTTCAGGAGGAGTAAATTCCTGAACTATAGTCCTTATTTAAGACTGAAATACTTATATGATCCTGAAAATCTAATATTGTACTCTTTTTTTCTTTGTGAGTTTTCCTGAAGTTTTCTCAGCAGAAGGTTTTTAATCAGGCAACAAGTGCGATATGAGAAACGGATGCGATGTACTCTTTTCACCATCCCTTTTTTTCCACTGAATTTTTTTGGAGGAGTTTTTAATGAGGCATGTGCATGTCATAGTATCCGCCCAAAGGGAGTGTTACGAAACCTAGAAGGTTGCGTTGTGGGCAAATACCGAATCTACTCCTAGGGGTTTTTTATTATAAATAGAAAAGCCTATGTACATGAAAAAGGATATGAAATCAATAAAGACTATGTTTTGATATTCTCTCAATTATTCCCTGGTGATGATCCCTCTGGTATTCTTATAATTGATTGTATGGATTTACATCGTCATTCGCCTATTTCTTAAGTTAGATATGAGAAGCCAACCATGAGCGCCGCACGCCCCTTTTCTGTCGCATCATTCTAGGCTCGCCACGAATTCACGTGCCACGGCGCGTTACGGTCGCGGAAGGTTTCTGTTGGGCGGCGGCGCCTCCTTCGCTTCGTTCGCGTTTTGCGAATCAGCCGGTGCAAAGCTATCTCTAGTTGGGCCCTGGGCTCGTTTTGGTGGGCGCTGCAAGGGCCGACGGCCCGATGGACAGAACTGCACAGCCACTGCGGATGAGACCTTCATGGCCCTAGTCGTGCTGGGACTGGCAGTTTCTGGGCCATCTTTTTGTGGTTTTCGCCTGGTTTCCTGCCAATCTTTTCTAGCGCTCCAGCCGTTTCAACTCACGCAGCCGCATGGTAATTCATCACCTCCAATATATGAATGACTAGGTAAAAAGATGAGCTGCGGCTCCATCCATCCATCCCCATTCTTAATTCTCAAAATCGATAATCTGCGGCACGCGCGCTAGAGTGGTTGTCCATATCGCGCGACTCAGCTCGGTCGAGCATCGCGTACGTCCTTGTCTCTGCGATTGCTCTCGTTGTTCTTGGCGGCGCGCGCGCGCGCTCATGCCAGTCAGCAGGCGAGGAAATTGGTAAACAATCAACGAACGGGTCGGAAGATCTACTGCAGATTTGCGATGCCGATCTAGCTACGCGCACGCGCGCAACATGGATCGAGTTGGATGATGCATGCCGACGCAGAGACGGTAGGCCAGGCGCGTGCACCCAGTAACTGATCGACATACCACCCTCTACGTCTCCGCTCTCCACTCCGGTATTAGTCTATTGATCTCAACATGTGTCATCTACACGCAGGACAAATTGGCCAAGGAAAAAAAATCTCGCTGCTTCCTTATAGTAATACATAGTTACATACATACATATAGCTAATAGTGAGCCAACAACTGCTTAATTTTGTTTATAGTTCTAGTCAATTTGTGATCAATCATGATAGGATAGCTATCGCTACCAGTTACTCTGCCATCTTAAGCAGTAAAATGTGTATGTATCACCCAATGATGGGGAAATCGTCCAGGGCCTAGACGAGCGATGAACGACAACCTTCAAGATTATACACGCGAACACGAGTAAAGCAGATTGATTTCTTCTCTTTTGCGACGCGATGCAGTGCTATCCATCTGCGTCCTTTTCTTCTTTCTTATATAGAGAAGCAACATACAAGACTTTGAAACCAACACGGCATACCACGCTGAGAATCTGACACGGAAATATCTTGATTTTCTATTTACGACCACTCTGAATCCTAAATAGACTCTGATTCCTGACCCCTTACGACTACAACTGCTACAGTGTTTTCACGACTTATGACCACTACAGTAACTTTACGACTTACGACAGCTTTAATACCTTTACGACTTACGACCGCTATAGTACTCGAACATGGTCGTAGACTACCATGGTTATAGAATGTGGTCATAGACTGCCATGGTCGTAGATTCGACCATACTTGAAGACAACTAGATTAACTCTATCAATCTCCTCCTTAAACTTGTTGTCTTCCATCGATGTTTCGCACACCGATCTTCTTCCTCAACTCCATGAACTTCATCTTCCAAGCGATTTGGTCAGGATGCCTGCGAGTTGGTCTTATGTGCAAACATGTTGCGCTTCTATCACCTCTGATTCAACACATTCTCTTATGTAATGGAAACGAGTGTCAATGTATTTGCTTCTCTCATGGTAGACTGGGCTCTTGCATAATGTTATTCCAGACTGATTGTCAATCTTTAAAGCTACTTTCTTAACCTTTGTTTTCAATATGTCAGCCAACAATCGTCTCAGTCATACCTCTTGACATGCTGCTGCACAAGCTGCAATGTACTCTACTTCTCACGATGATAAAGTGATCACCTTCTGCTTCTACTAACACTAACTGATTGGATTTGACCAAAAGAAAAATACTATGCCTGAAGTAGTTTTTCCGATTGTCCATGTCACTGGCAAGATCACTGTTCGAGTAACCGATCAGCTCCAAACCTTCTTCCTTCTTCTCGTAGACACACCCGTAACTCAAAGTTCCTTTCACGTACCTCAATATGCGCTTTACAGCACCCATATGTTCTATTGTCAGGTTCTCCATATATTGCTCATCATCCCAACTGAGAACGTCAAATTTGGTCGTGTGTGTAGCAAGTATCTCAAACTTCCGATTATGCTTCTGTACAGAGTCTTGTCTACGGGAGGATTTGTGCTGTTCTTACTCATCTTCCGGTGGGGTTCTATCAAAATTTGCGTTGGATTGTAATCCTTCATGCCGCATTTGTCCAACACCTTTGTTACATATGCAGACTAGTTGACAGTAATCTTCCTGGAGCTTTGATGTACTTCAATGCCCAAATAGTAGTTGAGTAACCCGAGAACGCTCATACTAAATAACTTTTTCATCTAGCATTTGAAGCTGTTGATCACCTCGATACTCTCTCTAGTGATGATCAAATCATCCACATAAACTCCAACCAACACACTCATTTTTCCTTGGCTTCGTTTGTACCCTGTATACTCTAACCGGCATTTTTCAACATCGAATGCCATGAGAGACTTGTCTAGCTTCGTATTCCAAGCTCTCGGGGCTTGACACAAACCGTATAAAGGTTTGTGCAATGTTAATACCAAGTGCTCTTCTCCTTTCTTCTAAAATCCTAGAGGTTGCACAACATAGACTTCTTCTTCCAGATCGACGTTGAGGACGGCTGACTTCACATCCATATGATGAACCTTCCATCCTTCATGTGCCACAATCGCAATAAGCAGTCGCACCGTCTCTAGTTTTGTAACAGGGGTAAAGACTTCGTTGAAATCAATGCCTTGACGTTGAACGTACCCCTTTGCAACTAGTCTTACCCTGTGCTTTACAATCACACCTTGGGTGCCCTTCTTCACCTTATACACCCACTTTAATCTAATCGGCTTGTAATTGACTGGCAATGGAACAAACTGCCATGTTCCATTTTCTTGGATAGAGGACATCTCCTCCTCCATAGCTCTTCTCGACTCTGGTTTCACCTTGGCTTCTTCAAAGTTCGTAGGCTCCTCCTCTTCGAGTACACAAAACTTTGAATCTTCTAGCTCGATTAGAGATGTGGCATCATAGAGACTTTTAATGTCACGCTCCTATCAAGATCCTTTAGACGAGCTTTCATGGAGCTCCAATTTTCATAGAGCACTAGGTGAGACCGACATTCCCACCGTTGCTACAGGAGTACGCAGTATAGTCGAGCTAGGCACCCCGATTCCCGTGCTCGTTCTTGCCGTGGTTGTGCTTGGAGTTTCTGCAACATGGTCGTGCCTTCCGACTTCATCCTGCATGGTCGTAGTGTCGGAAGCTACTACGTGGTCATTAGGATCTAAGACCATGTCGTGGTCGGATCCTCCGACTATGTCCACCGTGGTCGGTGTGTCGATTATGTAGTCATCAAGACCTGCATCAGTACTAGGAGGATAGTGCACCATGAAGATGTCTTCTATAGGTCGTACCTCTACCGAGGGATCTCTGCTCTACTCCCACTTCCTCTCCTCCTCGAACACAGCGTCACGAGTCACCACAACTTGTCATGTCGTCAGATCAAATATCCGATAACCTTTCATCATTGAATCATACCCAATGAACATCTAGGGTCCCCACATCTAGCCCGTTTACGCTTCATTAATACTTTATTTAAGTGTATATATGGATATGATATTCGTCATTGTTATACTGTGTGAGCCAGCTACTAATTTAGTGACTAGCTCAAAATACACAGGAGGTTTGGATTGTCTAAGTCGGATCACTACATTTTCCATGGTTAGTTTTCTCTATTGCAGGAGGTGAATGGTGGTGCTATCAAAGCATAATTTTTCTTTAGAACTGCCATCAAAGCATCATAAACTGGGCTAATTGGGCTGTGATGCACAATGCATTTGATATTGGATATGCTGCCCAAATCACGCATCCGGGGATAGGCATCCTTGCAAATCTATTGGAGGTGCACGAGCTAATCTAGTCAAAGATGACAGATAGATTAATGCACGTTGGGGTTGGCTGTGCTGAGCTTTCAAGATGACACAAGCAAGTCCCAATTTCCCAACTACTCGTACATAGATAGTGCCGAGTGGAGAGCTCTTCAAATGTACAATAAGATTACATTAGTTTAGATGAAACATTGTACAATAAATAGTATATCGCAATAGCTTAAGAGAAACAGAGTGAAAGACCATGTGATGGGGTCCAAGATACTGTTGTGATGAACCATTGCAAGTTTTGTGGAGTAATAAAATGGTTTTGCAAAGATTGCATTTAATTTGGGCTATTCTCTGGAAGTGTCAGGAAAATCGGAAATACCGCAGGTATTAGTGCGGTAGTTTCGCTTTGCGGAAGTACCACATACATAAGTGCGGTAGTACCATTTGGCGGAAATACCGCATGCATAAGCGCGGTAGCAATGGAAGTACCACGATTACTGTAGCAGTAGTACCGAGATTACTGTAGCAAGTGGTAGTACAGCAATTACAACGGTGGTAGTTCTGATTTTGCTTATTTTTTTGGGGTTTTAGTATATTGAATTACTAGTTTTTGTAGTGACCTTCCGTCCTAATTTTCATAACTCTATAGCTGTTGAAGTAAAAGATATGTGAATACTAAAAAAAAAATTAGAAGATACCATTCACCCCGCTCTATTGATATATTCGGTCTTTTACAGAGGTCGATCCGTAATCAAGATCCACATGGTTTGGACCGGCCGACCGACTCACACGAAGCAAAGCTCAATCCTAGCTTCACAACTTCAAACAACAAAAGTACATTACATCCACCGGCAAGATTCCTGCGAGATTGATTATACATGTTAGCTTTTTTGTGCTCATCTAGTATAGACCTATGATTGTTGCAGAAAACGGAGCTCAGATTATGATTGGTGATCACCTTGTTTCGAACCGCATGTAGTGTATTAAGTCTACTACTTTGTGATGGCGTAGACCGCGTAGATGATCCCAGGAAGATAGCCAAAGAAGGTGAGCAAGAGGCAGAGCCAGAACTCAACCTGTCACAGAGGCAATTCATCAAGCACATGGGTGTACGCAAGCCGTCAGATCATTGACAGTTCTGCGTCAAGCTAATCCATAGAGAGGAACAGAGAGCAAACACTAGTCTACATACAAGCGGATTTGCTACAGTAGTTGATTGAGGTGATCGACGGTAGATCAGCACTCACGTACGTACCTTGCATCCGAATTTGAGGAAGACGCCGAGAGGGGGAAGGATGATGGCGATCAGGATGTCGATGCAGTTCGCCGTGCCGTCCGCCATCTTGTTCCCTAGCTTGGGTTCTCTAGTTCTCTCCTCTCCCTCCCCTGTTGATTGAAGCGTAAGTGCGTAACTAAAAGGTGTGCGCAGCCGCGGCCAGAGGAGATGATGAGACGAGCTAGGCAGAGAGAAATAGGTAGCTGACCAGGGAGCAATTTGTAGGTCGCAGGCGATGAGGGGTATTACGTAGGGCGTGTCCGAATTCAACTATGCTGAGGCTTGCTTGGTGTAAGTCAAAATTAGGTGTTTATTTTATAGATACAAGCAAGGATGAATGGCAGCGACCCGGGGCAAGCAAATCCAATGGTGAAGAAGTCAAAAGAAGGTGAAGAAAGTATACTATGCTTTGGGCGGAGAGTACGGAGGCAAGGAGCCCTCAAGGAGGCGAGGTGAACACCTACCGCGCGTAATCTCTGTTCCCTTGCTTCATCCGTCAGTTGCCCGTTTGCTTGTTACCTTACTGCAGAGCTTAGCAGTAAATTGTGGAGCTCCCTGCATGTGGCTCGGCCGCCGCCGCCGCCGTCCCGTGCTCTGTGAACACAGTTCGGTAATTTCCACGGGGCCAAACAGCAACGTACTCACACCCAAGATCTTTACGACCACACACCAAACACTTTAACATTTCATCCAAAGTATGTCAACTACGCACAACTTGAGTACCGACCAGCTAGCGATCGAACCCACCTACCGAATCCCGGAAGCTGGGATCTTCTTTGACCATGCATCCCCCATATCGTGCGGTTGGTAGCCTTCCATTCTCACGGATTGGTCTCGTGATCTGCACAAAAAAGGAGTTACGTACCCGGACAAAGAGAAAGAGTCCTGACCAATCACGTCACTGCCGCCAGACGAACCTGCCCACGGCTCCTGGCTGCGCACGGGACCTTCTTCCGTTCAAGGTTGGAACGGCCGCGTACCGAACAAAGCATCCGGCATCGAAAAAGGAAAGGGGGCGTATATTCCTCGTTTGCCTGAAAATTTTTAAAGTTTCAATCGATTCTGTGAACCACCTGATTTCCTATGTACCAATGTGATGTATTAGAGCATCTCCAACTAATCTTCTAAAGTGCTCATATCCCCTATATTTTAGAAAAAAAGGTAAAAAAAGCTCCAACAGATCCCTAAGTACCAAAAATATAGAGGACTCCATTGTCCCCTAAATTCTTTGAGTGTATTATAGCTTTAGCTTTTTGGTCTTCAATATTGTGATTGTTCTGGCCTGTGCTTATTGTTGTTGGGCTTGGCTATGCCTAGCGTTGCTGGGTCAGATTGAGTTAGGATAGCCCACCTGTTAACGGCCACCTTTCGCATAGGCCACACGTTAAGCAAATTCTAGCCAATCTGGTACAACCCAATACACAAAACCAAAACGTCCAATAAAAAAGAAAACCGAAGCCCAGATAAATAACGAATGAAAAAAAGGCCCAACTCAAATTATTCAGAAATAAAAAACTTGCTTATCAAATAAAATACATTGGTGACTGGCTGGCACAAATCAGGTGAGAACTCGTTAGACAAATTGGTGACGCGGATGCAAATCGGGTTCGCCATGAACCTGCTCACGTACCCAACCGCAAAGCTGATATCCAGTCGGGTGTGGACCAAGTACCGGAGGCAGCCAACCACACTACGGTAGAACGTGGGATCAACAGGAGCTCTCCTTACTCAGTTTAAGACATGCCTCCATGGGCACTTGCACGACATTGCAGCCGGCCATGCCGACCTTATCCAGGAGCTTTGCCGCATACGCTGCTTGACTGATGGTGATCTTCTTGGGCTGCTGCTTGACTTCAATGCTGAGATAGTAGCTCAACTACCCGAGGTCGCTCATCTTGAACGAGCGCTTCATTTCCTCCTTGAACGACTCGATCTCAGCTTGGTCGGCACCGGTGAGGATCAAATCGTCAACATACATGCCCAGGAGCACACGTCCTCGCCCCTCGCCGTGTGTGTACACCTCGTGCTCTTCCTCGCAACGCGTGAACCCGAGCGCCACCAGCGTGCGGTCGAGCTTGGCGTTCCACGCCCGAGGAGCTTGTCGTAGGCCGTAGAGTGCTTTGCGCAGCCGCAATACTTGCCGCTCTCGCCCGGCGATCATGAATCCCGGCGGTTGTGTTACGTAAACCTCCTCCGTGAGGTCGCCATTCAGAAATGCAGACTTGACGTCGAGATGGTGGAGCACCCAGGCCTCGTGTGTTGCCACTGTTGCCAGTGCGCGCACAAAGTCGAAGTCCATGCCAGCGCGTTGTACATACCCCTTAGCCACCAGCCGCGCCTTGTGCCGAACCACCGCCCCCTGCACATCCTTCTTGATCTTGAACACACATTTGAGGCCAATCGGGCGGTGGTCGGCTGGGAGGTCCACCGCCTTCCACGTGCCATTATCCTCAATGGCTGCCATCTCCTCTTCAATTGTGGCGTGCCATGCCGGATCAGTGGCTGCCTCTGATCAAAGGAGGTGGGCTCCTCGGTTGCAACGAGGAGCCACTCGTCGGGGTCCAGTACGCGTGGCTCGGCAGTATCAATGCAATTGTCCATCGTGCGGAAACGCTGCGGCGCGCCATTGTCACTATGGTCGAGCCTTGACGGGATGTGCGACGGTGGGTGCAGTGCTCAACTTGAGCACCACCGGTGTCATGGTTGGCGTTCATGGGCGTTTGGGGTGACGCCACAGCTTCCTCTTCTTCCTCCAGGGACGGGACCACAGGGGATACAGGAGCGTTCGGCTCGCCGCCGCCCAAGACACCACTGACCGTGTACTCCACGGTGAACGTCTCAGGGCTAGCATTGCCGTTCGCCTCCCATTCCACCCTTTGGTCTCGTCGAACACCACGTCGCAGGTCACATGGAGCCGGCCGCCCACCGGATCGTACACCCGGTGGCCTTTGGAGCCCGGCTCGTACCCGACAAAAACCATCTTCACGCTCCGGACGTTGAGCTTCACGGTGTGCGGGTGTGTAACTTTGATGTGAGCGAGGCAGCTGAACGTGTGCATGAAATGCAAAACCGGTTTCTTACCATGCCAAGCTTCATAAGGCGTCATCCCGGTGACGCTCTTTGTCGAACTGTTCAAGACGAACACGGCAGTGCTCACCGCCTCCCCCCAAAAGGTGCTCGGCATCTACTTCGCCTTGAGGAGACAACGCGCCATGGCCATCACTGTTTGATTCTGGTGCTCCACGACACCATTTTGTTGCGGCGAGTATGGTGCTGTGAACTGCCGGTGAATACCCTTCTCCGCGCAATACTCGCCGAAGGTCACCACCGTGAACTCACCTCCTCGGTCCATGCATAGCGCACGGAGTTTCCTGCCGGTCTCCACCTTGACACCGGCTTGGAACTTCTTGATTGCGCTCGCTGCCTCGCCCTTCCCCGACAGCAGCACCAGCCACATATAGTGGCTAGCGTCGTCGACGAGTAGAAGAAAGTACCGCCTGCAGCCGTGCATCGCTGGAGTGACTGGCCCGTAAAGATCGCCGTGGACGAGATCAAGCCGGCCCATTGTGCAGTACTTGGCCTCCAGAGGGAACAGCGAGCGCCATTGCTTGCCGACAAGGCACGTGTCACACAGCTGGTCGACATGATCCAGCAGCGGAAGCCCACGCACCATGCCGCTATGCCCAAGTTTCTTCAACCCCTCGAAGCTCAGGTGGCCGAACCACTCATGCAAACGCCACGCATCATTGTTCACGTGCGCCAGGAGCAAGATCGATCTAGCGAGCGTGAGGGTGATCTTGTATAGTCGATTCGCCGATCGCCGTACCTTGGTGAGAAGCTCCCTCCTCGGATCGCGCACCCGCAGTACGCCGTCCTCGATCAACATTTGGCACCCGACCTTGTCGAGTTGACCCAAGCTGATGATGTTGCTACGCAAACGTGGGATGAAGTACACATCCGACAGCACACGATGGCGTCCACCCCGTGTCGCGAACATGATCATGCCGCGCCCGAGGATGTCCACCATTGATCCATCGCTGAACTTCACCGTGCCCGTGATGTCGCGGTTCAGCTCAGAGAAGGCTGCGCCATTTCCCGTCATATGGTTCGACGCGCGTGTCGAGATACCACACGTCGTCGTCCTGGCCGCCGGTGTGGTTGTCGGTGTCACCCAACTGCGCCGTCGCGTGTTCTTCATTGAGGAAGACCCGTCTATCGATGTGCACATGTGTGGCACGCTCTGGGAAGCGCGCGGGCACCGGTGAAGGAGAGGCCACCTGGGCCATCAACAGGGACGGCTCGTCGCCACCGCCTTCCTCTGCCAGCAGTGCTGCGGCCGCCCAATGCCCAGTTTTGCCGCAGTACTTGCACGCATCCTTGTCGATGACCTTGCCGCCACCGCCTTTGTGTGCGTCGTTGATGCCACACCGTGGCAAGATCGAGCCGCCGCTCGTACCACTTCCATTGGCGCCAGTGCTGCCGACGCGCGCACCCTCCTTGTCGCGCTTGCCTAGGCGATGGATGAGATCCTCCTCCTTCGACGAGAGAAGCAGCCGAAAGCCTAGTTCTGCAGCCGCCACCCACGCGTCGAGCCGCTGCTCCATGGATCGGAGACGGCCAGTAACCTCCTCGATGGACAACTCCTCGACGTTCAGCAGCGTCTCGATTGAGATCCCGACCTGCATGAACCGATCAGGGACCACCTGGAACAACTTGCGAACGACCTTGGTTTCGTCGATCTTGTCACTGACGAGACGTAGGTTGTTGGCGAGGCCCGCAATTCGCATCGAGAAGTCATCCACGTTCTCGCCTTCCTTGAAGGCGATGTTGTTGAAGTCGCGCCGGAGCTTCTGCGCGTTCGCCACGCGCACCCGCTCGACGCCCATCCGCATGACCTTGACCGCCTCCCACGCCTCCTGCGTAGTCTCCTTGCTGCCGATCAAGCTCAACATCTCTGTCGGAACCAAGCGAGCGATCGCTGCTAATGCCAGCCGATCCTCGCCGTACTCGACGTTGCCGGGTTCAATTGTGCCCCACAGGCCTTATGCTTGCAAGTTGATGCGCACCATCACCACCCACTTTGGGTAGTTTGTCTTCGTCAGCATCGGGTACGACGGACGCCGATGACTCCTTGACGGTGCGGTGGACGACGATCGGCCGCTCATACTGCACCTGCCCATGGCCGCCGCCATGCCCGCGCCCACGTCGCGACGGTGGCGACTGCGAACGACGCCGGTGGCTGGGCGGCGCACTCCGCACGCGGCGAGAGGAGTCCGACATCGCTGCTCCCTAGAACGAAACGGGCTCTGATACCAATTGTTGGCTAGAACTTGAGCAACCAAACGCACAAACGTAAGAAGGATTTGGCGCTGCAGAACTTGCAACTTTTCTGATTTTACTTCCTCCCTTTATAGCAATTAAACAAGAGAACCTGACCCACTAATTACTTGAGAAACTGAACTACTAATTACTTGAGAAACTGAACTACTAATTATTTGAGAAACTGAATTACTAATTACTTGAAAACTGATCTGCAGATTAAACTAGTAATTGACATGCAGAATAACTAGATTAGCTAAGAGACATCAGGTGGGTAGATTGACTTCATTTAAACTTTGCATTTCATGTTTCAGGCTTTCCCCATTCAACTGCGGAATTACAGGTTTGCTGATTCAATATCGAGTGAGAAGTGGGGGAACCAAGCCTTTTGGGATTGACTTGCAGACAAGAATATCCTACTCGAAGTTGACATGCAAATTAATACTAGCTGCATATGTTGTTCTAGTACTTTTCTTGTTCAGAGTGAATTCAATTATGATTTATGTCTTAGAGGTATATCAAGTTTAGGAATAATGGAATGTGCTAAGCAATATTTGAGAATTGAGTATAAATACCTTGTTTGGTTTGAAACAGTTAAAGCCAGAGAAACAAGCTATCCCCAACCCAGAGCCAGTTAAAGTGGTACTACAAGTCTTGTCCGCCCTTTTTTTTTTCATAAAACATGAATAATACAAAGTAGAAAAGCTCTTTCTGCCGTTTAGTGTGTTTTTTAAATGCTATCACAGAAGATTTGCGAGTTAAAATCAGTTTTCTATAATTTCTGCTACAACTTGTTAGCAAAATTCAAAGAACTAGATAAGTTCTGGAAATACTCGTAAGTACTTATTACCTGCAAGAAAGAATGTATTATGATAGAGGCCATAAATTCCATTACACCCAGTTGGAATGGATCTATGAATTTTGCATTAACAATTCTCTACTTTCTTTAACAAACAAGCATGGTATCTACAAACCAGACAAAGAGACATAGAAATAACTGACAGGATTTTTATACGCTAAGGGAGGTAACGAGGTTACATTTTCTTTACTATACTGTACACAAGTATAGCCTCAGCTTACCTTGTCCACTATATTCAGCAAAATCTCTCAACTAATCTATAGGAAAGACAAAATCAATTGAACCGCATGAACCATGATTGCTGCTTAGCATTTATCCATTCTTGCGATCCTTAGTTTCTTTACGCTGGTCAGGAAGAGCCTGAAAAAAATAGACAGGGATTTAGGTTAATTGAGCAGAAAAATGAAAGAGGAAAATGAGTCATTTAAGTAGAGCAGAAACATACTCCCATGGTACGTCCCCAACCATCATCCAGTCTCCGTCCTGGTCTTCATAGGTGAGAACATATACAGCCTTCTCGCCAGGAATTCGTTGGTGGTACTCCATAACATCAGCGTCTAATCATATTATTATCAAGCATTGCCGTATGTATATCGTGAGAAAGAAAGATGTGACCGCATGAGTTGAATTCATTACTATTATAAAAAATGAATTAGTGGTCGTACGTTTCTTCTCCAACCATTCTATTCTCAACTTCTCATCACTCTTCACTTTTCAATTGATCAGAGTAGCTCTCTTTCATAACATGATTATTTATATATCTAATAAATTTTGTTGTAACACATGAGCAGGTGACTAATAATCTATCATATTTTACATGTCAGGCAATAACTCTTTTTTTTTAAACAAGGTCAGGCAAGAACTCTCAAAACGGAAGAATTCAGAATTCGGTGGTGTGGTGCTAGCACCTCAAGCTAGTGTTGGAAGCGTTCCAATGAAGCTGCCGTTCAAGGATGTTGATCTATTTATTGATCGGATGGATCAGATCATGCGTGTGCATTCTCCTTTTTTTATGCAGTTTTCTGATCCTTGAAAAATGTTGTAATGCAGCTTGGTTGGATGTATACTTACAGGTGATGGGGGTCTTGAACATGTGGCAGAGTTTGACGAGAAGGCTGTCGTACCCGTCCAGCAAAAGCAAATCCAGCTTCCGGCCGATTGGGACGCCCTCCATGTACACCTTCACGAACAGTGTCCGCCGCCGGCGTGTGCTGCCGGGCGACGCCGCCAGGGCACTCCTAAGAAACGGTTTGATCGGCGGCCAATCGGAGAGTACTCGGTTCCTGCCGATCACCCGTACGTTCATGTTGAAAGGGTTGCTAGTTAATGTAGATGATGGGTACAAGCGAACCAATTAGATGAGTATTGTTGGGCAACTAATTCGGGATGCCCTATATTTCTAAAAAATAATAATGACAACAGGAACTCTAAAGTTGTTGTGAAGAACTGAAGATAGCAATGATCAAACAAGGCTAAAAAGTTTGGCTCAGTGAGAAATCTGACTGTATCTCTTGCTACATTTGTAGTTATCGAGTTGAATCTTCGAAACAAAAGAAACTTATCCTCTTAAAAAATCATTACTATTATAAAAGAATGAGTTAGTGGTTGTACGCCCATTCTCCTCTAATCGCTCTATTTCTTCAACTTCTCATCACTCTTCACTTTCCAACCGATCAGAGCAACTCCCTTCCATAGCATGATTCACTATACATCCAATGAATTTTGTTGCAACGCGGACATTTAACTAGTTAAAGAAATAAGACCGGTGTGAAGTGTAATCAACTGTTTGTCCGATCAAAATTGCAAGCTTTCGTTTCAGAAACTGCTAATAAGAACGTATCGAAAAAACTAACTACTAATAAGAAACAAAGAAGGATATACACTTAAGAAAATCATATGATGATCAAGATCTGATATATAAAGGGATAAACAAGAAAGCACACGATTGATCTAGATTCTAGAAGATGTTTTAGGCGTACATATAGATCAGTTCGATCATAGATGTACGATTCAAAAGAACTCAGGACATTTTTTTGACTAGGATGTGCCCCAGCCTTCAGGTTGCTTGCGTGGTGCACTGGTGCGTGAGCTGCATGCATGGTCGATTTGGAAAAAGGGAGTAGATCGATGGATCGAAGAACATGAACTAGACACTTGTCCATGTATGATCTGGCAGTGCATATCAATTTAAAAGAGAATAATGAACCAAAAATAAATCAAACAAAAACTATCAAAATAGCCACGCATATTAATTATTTTTCTCAGGGGTACCCTTGCATGCATGATCTGTAGAACTAAAATACAAACATACATGCAGAAAAAAGGTAGGGAGGAAGCGAAAAGAAATTGTTGTTGAAGAAAACCTTGGTGCAGAAGGGATGCTCTCAGCAGCCTGGAGGGAGGAGGACGACGACGAGAGGCTAAGCCCTAGCCGGAGATCAGTGCTGAGGTCCCCCCTCGCCGGCGGCCGGCAAGCCGACGACGTCGTGGAGAGCGCCGGGTGGGTGCTGCTATCCATGGAGGAGGGAGGAGACAGGTCACTACTACCCTTGCACTCCGCCATGTCTAGTACACAATTAGCACAACTGCATAACCGCTGATATAGCTGTGTGTATATCTATGTAGAAATGGAGGGGTGGAGTGAAACCAACAGCTACTACTCGTCAAATCAAGGAACTAAAGGAAGGAGGAAAGGGATATAGCTAGAGGTGTATATACAGCTGGTGGTGAGAACTACTGAGAAAGCCCAAAAAAATTTGAGTTAAAAATATGTGCGCACTACAGAAGAGAAAGAGGAGCAATCAGGTACTTATGCAGTGGTGAAACCACCTGTCTTCCTTTTGTATCTTGTTTCCCTTTTTTAAAATTAATGGCACCCTTTTTGTGTCTGGTGGACACAACTGGTCAGCTAAAACCATACACACGCTATTTTAACAAATCATGCTCCATTTTAAAAATTAACCGATGCTTATATGGCTGTATAAGAAAACCACCTATATTCTAAAACCGCATTTAGTTTCTGATAGGTTGATAGCGTATATAAGGACAGGTTAGTTAACTAATTAACCAAAGCAAGGGTGCAATTCTAAAATAGTTCAATGATAATAATCATATGGCTTAGCCTCCCAATGACAGCGGACGTGTTGGGTTGGTATGGGATGCACTCGAGCGCAGGGGATGTGACCACTGCACACCACTAAAATCTCCTGTGAGCCCCCCCTCTCCCCTCCATCCATTCATCATCCTCGACAACAGCACTGCAACACATGACTGTCCTCTCCCCTCCCCTTCTAATCATGGATGCCAAACTGCTCTCACACACAATCATGCGTGCACGCTTGAATAAAGCAAGCACGCAACCACATCAGATCCATTCAGCCAGCCAGCCATCACATGATCGACGGCATGCAATCAGTTTGGAGCAGTGATTGTACATGATGTAACAGTGTATTGGCGTGCAGTAGAGATCAAGTCACACTGTTTAATTGATTTTTTTTAAAAAAAAGAAGAAGTCGCACTGTGTTAATTGAGAGTGTAGAACAAATGACTAGTACTAGTGTGATGTAGTCGTCAAGTTATTAAGGGGCAGGCACGCACGGGCGGGCGCGCGCTGGCTGGCTGGTCGTAAAGAGGAGACCTAACCCACCGGAGGTGACGCGGATCTGGTTGACACTCGCGCAACGCCTGCCGCGGCAGAGGGCTACAGGCCGGCGACACGAGGGGACAAAGCCGCGGCCGGTGAAAGCGGAAGGTTGAAACCGACTCGTGCGGGGCTGTTTGGTTTTGGTCCTTGTCCTCGTCCTTGTTCTCGAGCAGTATCTCCTGAAATAACCCTCTCAATCTCGAATTTCCAAATTTGAAATCTTCTTGGGCCAAGCCCAGTCCCCGGCCCTCAGCCTAGCCCATCTGGGCTTGGCCCAACCTAGGCGAACCCTATCCTAACCCATGCCATCCTGGCCGCGTGCACACCAGATGCGCCACCCACGGCCTCCCCCTGTGCGTTGCCCTCCTTCGCTGCGCCCGTGCTGTGCGCCGCCGCCGATCCATACCCGCTCGCTGCGCAGTGCCTTGCTGCGCTCAAACCCCTCTCTCTCCTTCATGCGCCAAGCCATCCGCCCGTCGCGCCGCGTCGCACACTCCGTGTTGCCTGTGCCTGAGCCACACCTTCGCCACACCTTCGTTGTTGTGTCATCCGCGCCCTCATCACCTTGTGTGCCCTCGCCTTGCACTGACCTCGTCACCTTCGGCCCTCGCTCCACCCACTATGCATCCACAGTGCCTGTTGCACGCATTGAAGCCATGCGCACTGCCCGTCTCACCCTCTTGTGGCTATAAAAGCACTTGGACCGCAACACCTCATCCCCAATCACACCCCTGCTGCCTCCACCGCTCTCGAACGTCTCCCACCTCCCCTTCTTCCTCCCATCCAGTCCTAGCACCGCCACCGAGCCATCTCGTGCTCCACCACTCTTGGACCAATTGCCCGTGGCTAGAGCTTCGCCTAAGGACCCATAGGTTACCCCAACCACTACCAAGTAATGTCGTCCTCTCTAGCGAGCCACCCACGACGCCCTCTTCCCACCGCTTCGGACCTCCATTGCTAGCCCGCGCTGAGCCTACTCGAGCACCACCGCCACTTCGGGTACGATGCTCGCAACCCCAATAGCTCCCTTAGTGAGTAATTAGCGTCTAACACCCAGAGCCTCTGTAGTGCCATGGTCGGATTCCCACCACAGCCGAGCATCGCCGCCAACCATCTTGGACGCCAAATTGGCTGCGCCGCCTCATCTGGAGGTGTGTGCCAAGCCGTGGAGTCCATTTTGGCCTTCGGCCCGGGTCACCGCCCTACCTCTCACTGTCAGCGGGCTGCACCATGATCGGAGAGAAGAAGAAAGCTTTGTAGCATCACCATTAAGGTTAAGCATGAGATTAATTAGTTGTTGACAGAAGTTAGTAACCTCTAATCCTGCTGACATGTGGACCCCGCCTTAGTTAGTTTAAGTTTTGTCTCACTGACAAGTGGGCCCGTTGACATTTAATCCCTTATGAAACGTTTAAAAACCATGGGAACCACTGATATGCAGGGCCATTCTATTATTTATACAGTGCGATGGTCACACATGTCAACCTCTGGATCCTTTTCCCCCTTTTAAAAATGGATGGAATTTAATTTAAATTGTTGTGGGACCCAGTTGTCAGTCTCTATAATATTTTCCATATAAAATTAATTCAAAAGTTAATTTAAGAAGGTGGGCCTCACCTGTCAAAGAAAGTATTTCTCTCTCCTCTATTTATTTTTATATTTGATCTAAATTTGAACTTTGGAGAGCCCGTTCTCACTTGTTTTAGCTCCAAATTTGATGAAACATGTTTCTGATTTTTTTTTATAAATTCAAGATTTTGTTCACTTTGGAGTTCATTTGAATTTCTTTAGTATTTATTTATTTTTGCTTGTATGTTGTTCATTTTTCGATGCGATTGTCCGAGTAGAGTACGAGGACTCAGAAGAGCCCCAGATCAAGACAACACAAGAATTCCAAGACCAATCTGCTTTTGAGCCAGGCAAGTCAATACTTTGATCATATTGAACCTACATTTGTGCAAATTTGTGTTTATTTAAATTAATAAATTTCATGCTTAATTTATTATGCAAACATATATCCAACTTAAGATAGTTACACATGATCATTATAGTATGCCTACTGGATATTATAGTATTATTATTCAGTCATGCATCCTTGATATCTGAATCACATGATCATTGTCACTCTAGATACTAAATGGTAACCTTATTAATTATAAATCGTACTTAAATTCTATGCTAGTCATGCTTAAGTATTAGGGCAAAATTTGTCCTAATCATTCTCTTTTGAACATGAAACTTTTTTTGGGCAGTTATTGGATGGAAGTGACTGGTATATTTTAGATAACTTAGTTTAGGCTTCTCAAAACCCTAAAACTTGTTGCTACCATATCTGCAGAATATATATACTGTTCAAACAACCGTGCCATGGTTAAGGACGGGCATGGAAACTTACTCAAGTTAGTTTTTATTTTAAAAACCTTTATAGGTGGGATGAAAACTAGTCGGGTGGGTGTAACCCTGAATTTGGTTTTTCTTGTGTGGATGTAATCCAGTGGTGTTAATTGGATGGATATAATTCTAGTAATCAAAATTAAGCATATGGTGGATGAAACCATGCAACAAGTGTATGAAACTTGCACCGCTATAAATATTGCATACTTTCACTCTATAAATATTGCACACTTTCACTCTTTTTAATAAAAATATGATTTGATTAACATGCTAAGAAGTCATAGGAATATCTAATTATTGTAGTTACAAAATATTGATCTTCGTAAATAAAAGAACCCGAGCCTTTCTTGCTAAGCCTTGCATGAATAAATACTTGTATTTTGTGTGTTGGCTCACAAAACACCGTTGTTTGTACTCACTCTCGCTCACAAAATCCTTTAGAGCCCATGGATCAAGGACACTACATCTATTACGATGTTTTAGGAGCTGATGATGATGAAGACGGTGAAGATTATATTACGCTCTATAGTCTAGGTCTCACCCTAATCGGGCTGACTAAGTTAATGGTTGCATGCGCTAATATTGTCCAAATCTTTGATTAATATTAGTCGCACATAGGTCATCCCAGTCGTTTGCCTATGACGAGATGTGCCTTTCCCTTTTTGCTTCCGCTACCGCTTTCGCTTTTGTGTAATGTATCCTTTTGGTCTGATCGGCCCTATTATAAACTTGACCTAATACGGACTATTTAAATTCTGATGTTTGTAATATTAATGAATAGTACTATTTACATCATGTATGAAATGATACAATAATGTATCTATGAGCACTATCTACTAATATAAGGAATAGTACATTGGCTTTACAGAGGATTATGGATTTGGCCAAATCCAGGTTCAACATATTTCACAACCTAAAATGGTATAGAGTATCATTGCGTTCCATAACAGCTTCAATTCGGCTATACTGACGAAATTGATAATATCGTCTATTGAACTCTTGAGCTACATCACTATCGGGCTCAGCAGCTTTGCCGAGTGCCGGTGGCACTCGGCAAAGCACGAGAAACACTCGGCAACGGCTTTGCCGAGTGCCACCCACGGCATAGCTCACACGGCAAAGTTTCTGACGGCAAAGAGCTCTTTGCCGAGAGCTTTTCATCGAGCACTCGGCAAAGGCTTTGCCGAGTGCCGAAACGACCCTCGGCAAAAAAAGGTCAGTGGATGGTGAGAACACGATGACGGCGTCGTTTGCCGAGTGTCGTGGTAATGACACTCGGCAAAATCTTAAGCTTTGCCGAGTGTCATGGTAAAGACACTCGGCAAAGACTAAGAGTTTGCCGAGTGTCATTACCATGACACTCGGCAAACTCAAAACACTCGCAAAGCATGTTCCCGAATGCACAGAATGTTACTTTGTCGAGTGTTTTTACGATGACACTCGGCAAAGCCTCCCTTTGCCGAGTGTAACACACGACAAAGTGGCCAAAAACTGCCTATTTTAATTGTTTATTGCACCCCACTCAAACAAGTCACAATATATCACAGATATATCAACAATATATCACATATAGTCCACAAGTAATCACCACAAGTGCCATTCACAACCATTCACCAAGTGCAACCACAATATATCACATATAATCCAAGAGCATCACCAAGTATCATTCCGACATTATTCACCACAATATATCACATAAGCATCACAACCACAAGTATCATTCACCAAGCTGGCCACCCCGACTGATGTGGTGGGTCATGACTCATGAGGCACATTATTCGAAGCCGCCGATTGATTCTGCACAAAGGAGAAGAGATTGCATGTGTGAGACAAGATTTAAGGTAGGAACATACAAACTTAAACATTCATACAAGCAAAGCACAAGCGAAAGCAATAAACATGGTAAGTAAAGAGCTCAAGGTAGAGAAGGCAAACTCACAGGAGTAGTTGCAGGAGGAGGTGGAGGAGGGAATAGCTCCGGTGGCAGAGGTTGACCCATCCTCTCGCCAAGACTTTGCATCCACTGAAACATCTGCTCCATCCTCTGCCGCTCGGCCTCATTCCTCTGCCGATCGGTCTCCATCCTCGCCGCCATCTCCTCCCGTAGCCTCTTCTCTTCTTCCAGTTGGGCCTACAATATTTCACCCCAAATGTTACAATGCAAAGCAAAGGTATGTAAAAATTAATGAACGACGAATAAAACAGAAATAACCTGGAGTGCCTCCATCCAGGACTGTGCAGTGTCCGGCCGTGGGCGTATGGCCGGGCTTGAGCTCGTGCTCCTTGCTCGAATCTGGGAGAGAGTGGGAGTAGTGGACGTGTCAAGTGTGCTGTCGCCAATCCAGTACCGCCCATGCTTCTTGCCTCCTCCCACCCTCAGGACGACTTCTCCATCAAGGTCCTGGGTGCTCGGATCGTACTCTGGCCCATGGACCGCCCTTGCCATCGATGTGTACTCACTAAGGCGGCTGTGGACGGTCGCATTGCTGTACACCGAGGGCGGGTCCTCCGGGTTGTAGTTGACGTCGGACGTCACCTTGCCCTTGTGGGCCAAAGCCCATGCCTTGAACTTGGAGCAAGGCTGGCCACCATGTGACGACGACTGCAAAAAAAACAGCAAGATGATTAGAAATTATGCATAATTGAGCGTTATAATAAAGAAATGAATTCACGTACCCATGTAGCGCGAATTGCCGAGGCTCTGATTGCCTTGATGGTGTGGTGCACTGGCATCATCAAACGCCGCTCCGCAAGCGTTGTCGTCTCCTCCCACTCGGCGGCGCACCACTTGTCCACCATCTATGCCCAAAGATCGGAGATGCTTTGGCGCACCACCATGGAGGCACCTACACGTCATCAAGTATATGACATATAAGAAGATCAAATTAAGCGTGCTTAATCTTAGAAAAATCAGTATTAATGTTCTATATTTACTGCATGTATTCTTCCCGTCACCTCATGTTTCTTGCTTGAGTTTTGTTGATCTTCACTCCAAGGTAGGTAGCGTTGTATGTTACGATGGCACGGGCGCGCTCGTAATGCATGTCCTTCACGAGTTTATAACATGCTTTGTGAGCCACACTAGCCGCCTTGGCCTCATATCCCTCCCGGCATCCAAGAAATCCGCATATAGGCGCGATGTATCCGGTCATTATTTCAAGAATGTCCAATGAATGCGATGTATTGAGCAATGTAGTGCGAGGAAGACTTACCCACTCGGCCGTCACCCGCTCCGCCTTGTTGGCGAATACCACCATCCCGATCCGTAAATCGGGAAGGCGACGTAGTGGTCCCACGTGTAGGCGGCTCCGCCCTCCGCCAAACGCAACTGTGGCAGGAAGTGTAGCCTGCACAAAGACCGAGGATGCCATTGACATGGCGTTTGTGATCACCGCAGCCACAAGCGTCTAACCCCGCCAAGTGATTAAGATAAATTATTAGTTTCTATTGTGATTTTCAACATATCAAATGAAAAAGTAGTGATAACATCTCAAGTTACTTACCTAGCCCCAGTGGGTCGAATCTGCGGGCGTCTCTCACGAGGTATCGGTCGCCTCGGGAGGGTCGAGGGACCTCGCAACCAGACACCCGACGAACCAGAGGAAGCGGAACCCCCTGCCGCCTCCTCCTGCTCCTCCTCCTCCTCATCCTCCTGCTCCTCCTCCTGCTCCTCCTCCCGCTCCCGCTCCTCCTCCCGCTCCCTCTCAAGAGTGCTCCTGCTCCTGCTGCTCCTCCCGCTCCTCCTACTCCTGCTCTCCGACTGCTCAGCTGCATCGGGCCGTCTTTGGTAAAGCGACCTTACGTTCCTCATACCGCCCACCATCTTTGTTCAATCACCTGCAATTAAAAAGAGTAAACCAATAAGCACAGATAAACAAGGCGTACTTAGAAAGAGATGCAAAATAAACAAAACATAATTAGAAAATAACAAAGTATTACATGTATTAGAAATAATCATCATGATCGGGATTAGCTGAATCATAAGTTAATTGAAAATTTCGGCAGCACCTCCCCTGCACGGTGAGGTTTCCAAAACCTGCAACAAACGAATAGCACGATGGCCGACAACCACACCAACGGCACGATGGCTGACAACCACACCAACGGCACGATGGCCGACAACCACATATACGGCACGATGGCCAACAACCATTATTATCAAGTGGTATTGGTATTCCGGGGTTTATCCCTACTTAAACTATTATGAGAGCTTAGCCATTCACCCTATCACGATCCAAGACACGGGCTTGCATCAAATCATAATAGCCAGATCTCAAGGCAATTTGAAGACTGGACAGATCGTCTAATTCTTAAAAGGAAAAGTCTACTTCACACCGAAGTTTGAAGGTTCGTCTACTTAGCCCCATGAACTATAAAACAATGTATTCTACACCTTGAACTTATGAAACCGGAACAAATAACCCTAAGACAGTTTGGAGGTGGTTTCATTGGTGTGGCAATGACCTAGCTGGTGATGTGCCGATTACTCTAGAAATACAAAATATAAAAATTTGCACAGCAAGCTCCACATTACCACATACCAGGACGGGGCGCGGCGGCGCGTGCGTGGGCGGCGGCAGGCGGCGGCGGCGCGGCGGGCGGTGCGCGGCGGCGCGGGCGAGCGCGGGGCGGTGGCGGGCTCTGTTTGTTGAGTGTGTGGCGCGGCGGGGAAGCGAAACGTTATGTGTGTTTTGGTTGTTTGCCGAGTGCCCCGATCCGCACTCGGCAAAGCCTTCTTCCTTTGCCGAGTGCCCCGATCCGCACTCGGCACATACTACTACTTTGCCGAGTGTCGCCCACAAGGCACTCGCAAAGATTTTTTAATAAAACTTCCTTTCCTCTCTTTCTTTTCCATAACGTGTTTTACAAATTTGTTCGAATGTACTTTCAAAATGCCTTGTCAAATTCACTCAACAATGCATATTCGATGCTTCTACGAATATTAGACCATTATTTCATGCAATTATAGCTCAAATTCAATTTATATCAATTAAAATTCTATAATTGCAGTTTAAAAATTAAAATTATCAAACGGATCCAAAAATTACCAAAATTTCACATGAAACAATCTCTGTTGTCTATTGCATATACAAAAATTTTTGTAGTCAAACCACAATTCGACCGTCACTTTGACTCCAAATCTTACCGGATCCTTCTCAACTCTATGCTTCTTCTTCAAAAATGCTTCGGTTTGTAAGCATCGTACGTGACAACTTATGCGAAATCTTCTCAATTTTTTACCACAGCCTCCACGTATGATATCATGACATCTTGACAAATCTCATGATTTTCAGACTTCGTTTGCTTTTTTAAAATTTAAAACCATTCGCCACACGTTCGTGGTCGTGTTTCTGAACAAGATGTTCAAATTCCTTTTCATTTCACAGTAAGGCCTCAAACCAGGCTGAATAACATGAATATCATTTTTACTCATTTTTTCTATTATTTGAATCACTTACGGTTCAAATTTGACTTGATTCAAAAATTGCTTGAAATGCAATTAATTAATTAAATATAGCAAACAAATACAAAAATATACCAAATTTTAACATGGAGTACCATATATTGTATGTGGAGAGTAGAAAAAGTTTGAAGGGTAGGAAAGGAAAGGTTTGATTTCTTTGCTTGAGTGTCAAGAAAAGCACTCGGCAAAGACCTCTTTGCCGAGTGTCGACTCGGACACTCGGCAAAGTTCTAACGGCGGCGGTTGAGCTCTAACGGACAGTGGTTGGTGCCGAGTGTTTTATTTTTGCCGAGTGTTTTCTTGTCAGCACTCGGCAAAGAGCTTCTTTTGCCGAGTGTCTAATCTGCAGCACTTGGCAAAGAGATTATTTCCCGAGTGTTGTATGTTCGCCGAGTGTTCCCGTGGAGGCACTCGGCAAAGTGGTTGTTTACCGAGTGCCCGATAGATTGCACTCGGCAAAACTCTAGACACTCGGCATATAGCAGCTTTCCGGTAGTGCATGTTATACTTGATTCTACTTCTTATGTATTTGGAGTAATATTACAAGTGAAATTTGATATACATATAATTAAACATATGTACTTATAAATTTATATTATTATATTAAACCCCGAAAATGGTATGTTGGTACAAGTACCAAAATTTACCATTCTAAGAGCTAAACCAGTAGGTCTTCAAAATGGTATTGATGAGTATGATTTATAATATGTCTTTTAGGTTTTTGATGGAGGTCTCGGCACGCCTTATCTCGACGTACATGAGTAAGACTCAGTGTAGGACGCAGAAATTTACATGAATTTTTAGAGGATACAAAGCATCCAGTCTCATTCGATACGGTGGTTTTGCTACAAAACTCCTGCGTGCTAAACAACACCTCAATATGCTTAATTTTCACCGGCAAAACTCTACGAATTACGGAAAAAATTTCGAACGTGCGTATCACTGAGCAGCTGGCATGGTAATTGTCAGGTTCGCAAACAGGGGAACTGAGGTGCCACTTTCTCTCTCGTGCGCCCCGCTCGACTCCTCCGGCTCTTCAGCCACGCAATGGGCGTCGTGTCCTGTAACCTCCTCCTATCTGACGACGATCTGCCCGTCCCGACACGTCACCGCGATCGATCTTCCCCGACCGGCCGGTCAGACAAACCGTCTTTCTCCACGTCAATCCGGCCTTATTGAGGTCGTTTTCTCGTCGAATCCAATTTGCCAAGGCCCGTCACCACGTCCTCCTAACTTTTACTCCAATTTGTACGAGCTTGCTAGTGACATCAGTCAGGAAATTTTGCTACTCCAATTTGTACGAGCTTGCTAGTGACATCAGCCAGGAAGAGTGAATAAGACCTAATAAAATTATAAGATTTTTAAAAAATTTTCTTAAAGTGGAAATACGATTTTAAGTTTTTCGTTCCAATAACTATAAAAAATCATAAAATTTAGAGAACAATTACCTACACACAAAGATCCAAAATAAACTGCGCAAAATTTATAGTACTGTTGTACTAACCAAGATAGTACAGCTACATACTACAGTAAAATCACCAGTGCAACTACAGTACCCCTGTAGTGCTGCTGTTTTGGTGAAACCAGCATAAGGATAATAAAATCAACACGATTTTAAAATTTAAATTTAATGGAACTTTTGATCCGATGTTGCAAATGACTTGAAACTTGATATGCACCTTTATTAGGATATCAAGAACTTATTTCAATCAACGATTGAGGGAATCGTTGACAAAGTTATGAACTTTATCGTTGGAGTGAGGAGTGCATCAAAATCCGACAAAAATAGAAAATCTCGATCTACTTTTGCTCATGAGTTCTAGATGATCTAGGTGATCTTGAATGGGTTCTCACATATCATAACAATCTAAATCACATCACAAATTCAACCCAAAACATCCATAAGAGCAAAACTCCAAAATTATCTCTCTTGAAAAAAACTGAGTAAACTCAAGAACTTCATCTAGATTACATCTAGATGGATAGAATCTTATCTCCAGGAGACATCTTCACCTTTTACACGTTCTTGGCACCAGAAAAGATCAAAAGAAGAGAAATCCAAACAAGAAAACCTAGCAAATCACAAAACAAGAGAGGATACATAGCACAACTCACTTGGATAAACTTTGGATGATCATTTCATTTGAAGAAGAATCTTTTACAGGTAATCCCTAATGATATAGAGCTCTAAGCCTAGAGTATACACCCAAAAGGCTCTATATCTCATAGTTATAAGAGGCATACCTCTCACAACACAAGAGCTTATATAGTGGAGGCTCCTCACATCTCACTTAACCCTAACAACTAACCACTTCTTAGTGGATCACACCACTTACATATGGAAAAACTTGATAACTCACACACAGACGGGTTTTACACTCTCATACACTTATATGCTTTTCAAAGCATGACTTTTCAAAAGCTACATAAGCCCGATAAGATATTTCATCCACAAAGACGTAACATAAACCATGTAGGCCAACACCGCGATTTTGCAAACCAACACTCCATCCAGTATTACACAATTTTCCAAATTACCACCCACCAGACTTCACGAACAATGTGATGCCGATGACTTGTCACCTGAGCCGAGGCTGCCACCACTTGAAGTGTCCGAGTCCCATGGCACACTAACATCAAACTATAGTCCGTCATGCCCAATGCTTGCCGCCAAGATTATACGCCTGTTCCGAGAAACATCACTACTTGAAACGCATAAGATCAATTGTTTGCACCACATGCACGCATTGTCTCTCCATAATTCTTGTCTTTCTCTCGTGCTTCTCGGTTTTAAGATGTTTCTTCACCTGGACTTACACGACACGCCATGACCTCAAGATCCCTTTCATAGTCTCGGTCTTACTGCTAGCCACAACAATCACCAAAGCACCTGCACACCAAAGAGCAAAACAATCGATCTGAACACAAATAACATGCACTTCTCTCAATTAGCAAAACAAATACATGGACATACTATGACTCATACATGCATGGACTCTCCATGACTAACACTTACACGGACTACCACCGTGACTAACACCACCAAAACCAACACTCAAAACTAACTCAGCACAGGGGCCGGTTTGACCGTGGCACCCATGCTAGTCATACCGCCCAACACCACGCCGATCATACCATCTTGCCAAGGCCGGTCAGACCGCTACACCCCGGTCATACCATGATTACAACGCCAATACTACTGCAATAGTTCTCAACCTAAAAACTCCAAAAAGGTATCCTCTAAAAAATAGCTACCAACAATCACAGGCTGGTACTACCACTTCAGCTAGTCATACCACGGCACCCTTGCCGGTGTGACCTCTAACTTCAAACAGCAACAACTCAAAATACAAAAATCTCAAAATCAAACTCAAAAAATAAAGGCAATACACAAGTAATATAATATATTCATCACTCTGAGCTGTCGCCACGTGACCTTACAGTTACAAACAACTTTGCGGTGCAAGATTCACGCTGGATCGGGGGAAGGAAACTTTGCCACCATCGACAATGCGGAATCAACACCTAACTGTAACTGCTATAACCACTTTCCACCTTCATTTCGCTGATTAATTAAGTGGAGGGCAACATCAGGAGCTGCGCACTTCCACGCTCTGCGATTGGGAATTCGTTCTAGCCCCGGTCCCTTGTGTCGAGAATTGATCTTAAGCTAGAGATCCCTTATCCACCTCATCACGGCGATCTTAACTGCTAAGTTGTCGTATGGTTCTATTCAAACATTTTAATATAAAAAGCACGTAGATACACTTAAAAATGCAATTCTAGAAAAAATATAGCAAATATGGAGAGTGGGGATTCTATCAGTAGACTACTGATAACCACATATATGCTTGAAAATGTCCTCGCTTTTCTTTCGAGAAGTACAAAAATCTAACATTCGCATAACCAAAACTGCTAAAGAATGTGTGTGATTTTCTTCCGGCTAGAGCAAGTAGTAAGCACCTCTCAACATTCATGCCATCAACCAGCCTATCATCTGTTTCTTTAATAAAAAAGTAGCCTGTCAACTAATCTTCGACTTGTCGATGCAGTTAGTTTGTTGTTTGGTGAAAAGGCAAACGTTCCTGAGAAGGGAGGGAACAAGGGAGACCACTTCTACGCTTTATCAAGTAGTTTCCTGCCCCCACTTCTCTCCTCCCCTATTCGCACTCCTATTTTACACACCATATGCACGAGAGAAAAAGTATCCTTGTACGATCGAAGATCAGCAACAAAAGGGGTTGAACTGTACCTTAAAACTTTCCCTCAAGTATTCACTTATCCTTTACTTCTATAGCTACAAAGCTATGAAGATTCAGATAGGAATCCTACTCAAAATCTAGAGAAACTTAGAGCTGAGCCACTGTGCAAAATCTACAGGTGCGATACTACCACTGTTGTTTCTGCGGTACTACCGCAACCCTTCAAAAGACAGAGTGATCAGATATGACTTGAATGATCGTTGACCAGTGAGTGATCAAAAACAACGTGGTCGTGATCATTGACCACTCAAGTTGCGGTACTACCGCAACTCCCAGATGAAAAGGGTTTTTAGCCAACCGTGAGAACCAAAATCGACCGAACTTTCGTCAACTAAACCAAAAGCCGTGAAACTTTGTACGCATAGAGCTTAAGGTCTTTGGATGATATTCCATTCTTAATCAAAAAATAAATGACAAAGATGAGACATGTTTGTGATTTGAGTAAGCGCACATGAATTGAGATCTAAAATTGAAATCGTTGATCAGAACTTGCTCGTGGGTAAAGGATAGCAAGATGGCTTTGATTACATCCTCACATGTCACAGCGAGTCAGAACATCAACGAAATCAAATCAAAAACCCTTGGATCAAGAAATGGACCAAAGAGACCAAAGATAAACAAAAAACCAGGTTTTCTAAAGAACTTCCTCTAGATCGTGCTTAGATAAATGAGATCTTGCTCCAAGAGACATGTTCACCTCTTACATGTCCTTGGCACCACAAAAGCTCAAGAGAAGAGAAATCCAAACAAGAAAGCCAAGAAATCAAAAGCACATGAGGGGATTCATGGCACAACTCACTTGAGCAAATTTTGGATGTCCATTTCACTTCGAGAGGAATGGTTTTATAGCCAATCCTTTATGATAGCAAAACTCCAAACCTAGAAAACACACACGCTCTCTAACCTATCTCTCATGGGAGGGAGGATGAGCTTGCCACTAAAAGGTTTAGCTAACCTTCTCAAACCCTTTCTCTTGCCTCCCCTCCTCTTTTATAGGCTCACAAGCTAAACCAAAACCTAATAGATCCACCCATTAGGCCAAACCGGGGATAACCCGTTAACCCCACCTAACACCAGATTTTACCCTCTCACACACACTTCTGAAAGCGGCTTACAACCATTAACCTATTAGTAAATCAACACTTGATCCACTTCACATTTTCAGCACATACAAGAGCTAAACCACTTAGGCCAATGCCGCAGTTTCACACACCACCACTTTTTCGGTATTTGGGAAATTTACCAAAATGCCCCTCTATTGACTTCCACGAAGCTTCCCACTTCCTTTGCCACGAAGTATCACCCATCCTTCGCCATCTTCCACGTGGTCCCAATGACTTGCCGTCAAGCCTCTCACGCATCCAGATCCTACCGAACCGCCCTTGCTTGCAAACGACCCAAGGCACTTGGTGCACCACATGCCTCTTCTCGCACATGACGGCACCTGGCTTCCTTCACCATCTAGACCTCAACTCCTTCCTTAGCCTAGTCCCGATCCACCTTCTTGTTGCTGATCATGTCCATCACTTTGGTTCCTCATCGTCCCAGCTTGCAACCACCCCACAAGGCTCAATCATCTTCGGCATCTCCCTGACCATTCTGGACCTTAGCACCACCCTGTGCCTAGTCCCGGTCCTCCTACGCCTCATCATGACCTAGCTCCGAAGTCCTGCAACCAACACTAACAAGCAAACCGTCACGTAGAACCACATGATACACAAAGACATCAATTTGTGCAATTAATCCATACAATGCACCATGCAAAAAGTATGCAACTAAAATACTGATCCTAAGCTTAGGACTAGATAATAAACCCATGTGAACACAAGAAACAACACCCAGGTCAAACCATGACCCAAATTCCATGCATTCTAGAAAATAACCTCAGACCACCGACAAAAGCCAGTATGACTGCCAAGCACGGGCTGATCAAACTGCTGGCTGGTCTGACATGAATACTCGAGACACTCAGAGATCACAAAACTTGAAGTACTCGATGCTTATGAGTACCGATTAAGAAACCTATGACCATCACAATAGATCGCTACAACCACCACAACAGATCGCTATGACCATCAATCACAAAGGCTACAATGACCGATCGCAAATGCTTATGACTACCGATTGCAAAAACTTATGCCTACCAAACACGACCAGGCAACTACGACCATTGACCAGCCAGAGAAGCTACGACCATCGAGTACTGAGACCTCTCGACTATTGAGTACCTTCGGACTACTCAGCAAAAGGCCATTCAGACCACCCGACTACAAAGCCATAAATTTGAATACTCCAATACTCGTAGTCCAAGAACTCATAAACCATGAAGTCGTTAGACAAAATCGATCTTTTGCAAAATCCTCAAAAACGAAACTCAAAATCCACAAAAATCTAATCCAAAAATCAATTACTCATCACAACCATGGGTTGACCTTCACATGGTCTCACAATCTCCTCCTTGATGAGTATATTGACAAACACCGAAAAGGCATGAAGATGAGTTTATTTTTAAAAAGAAAAGCAACAAGTTGCAAAACCACACATGGTCCAATAACACAAAGAGAAGGAACTCATGACCATGTTGGCAAAATGTGAAATGGAGCAAGCAACAGGAAAGAACAATTTTCTACAAAAGCTCTAAATCACACCTAAAACCTCACAAAAGCCTAATCTTACTCATGGTCTAAAGAAAAGAGCAATTGCTCACCATGACCATTTTCATAGCAAGATGACGAGCCAAAAATGCAAAAGAGAGCAAATGATATGCAATGAAGCTCCCCCTCCCTCAAATCTCATTTAGCATTTTTAGGTTCCAGTTAGCAAATTTTGCAATTCATACCATGCATTCTCCCCCCTTAATGCTTTTGCAACCCTTAATGCTTTTTCTCAATCATTCTCCCCCTTTTGGCAATGGAGTTATCAAGATACATGGAAGAAGATGAAGCACGAATGAAATGTAGTGACTATATTTTATTCATTTTAAGCATTTAGGAGCCATGAAAATTATCCAAAGTGACATTCCAAATATTACACCAAGCCATAAAAAGTGAAAAATACTATTTAGATAATGACAAACCATGTATAATCAAGCTAAACCCAAATAAGCAATAATCTAAAATTAAATGGATTGTTTAACATGTCAAGTCACTCAAGATCATAGTTTAGTTAAAGGTATTTAAAAATGAGTCAAACAATGTCAGTATACTAAGTGGAACTAAGAAACCATAATTGAGTCAATTTAGAGTGTTACAAGTTCAAAATTGAGACATTGTGTTTAAGTACTAGATATCACTTGTAATTGACCAAATTTAGCACATGTGGCATTTTTAGAAATTCATGTTTGGCTTCAACCATTTTTTCACAAGATTTTATTTTCTTAGCCATATGCTAGATCTCAAGTCTTATGCGGCCACTCCAAGCAAGAAGCTTAAGGAAGTAATCTTGGTCATCCAAACCCCCTGAGTTCATGCCTAGTGCAGTGGTAAGCCATCTCATGAGAAGCGATTGGAGAGATCAGTTTTTTCCGTATGAAAGAGATCTTTTGCATTTTCTTGAGTTATTTCAAGAACAAAGAGTTAATACTAACTCATGCTTCACTAATGAACTAACAAAGCTAAATCTAAAGCTCAATGCAGATTCAAGACTTAGCTTATTTGATGTGGCATGAATCATAAAAGAATCAATAGAGCCAGACTAGTCACACGATCCAACAAGACATGATTTAACTCAAGTTGTTCACATTAAAAAAAGTTAGCATGGAAAAAGCTAAGCAACACATAGAAGGATATGATAAATCTAGCAAGCTAGCACAAGACATGGAAGATATAAAGTAAGATATCATTTCACATAAGGATAATAGTTAAAGCTCTATGATTTGTACAAGCATTCATGTATATATAATGCATGCTGAAATTAAAATGCAATATGATACAAATGAATGCACAAGAAGTAAGCTCCCCTGAAGAGTAGCCTAAAAAGAAGGAAGCTCTAACCCCCCTAAAAAAGCAAATTGAGATGAACCAAGAATTTAGGCATAAAATAAAGAAAATGAGGGTTCAAACTCAATGAGATTATTCCCAAACACACATTTCCCACATGGTCTCTAGCTATAACCTCATACCACGGAGCAAAAGGCAACACTATCTGTCATAACATAAGACACTAGTGACCAAGAAGAAACATCAACCTAGGCAATAAATAATCCTAGAGAACCATTTGGATGAGAGGTATGACTAAGATAAAATCATCTAGAGTTGATTCTTATCTATCCGATCAGACCGTTCCTACCACCAGAACAAGAATACTATGCAAAACCAAATGGTGGGAAGCAAGAAACTGAAGGTCACAAAGGAGCAAACCTTTTGTCACATCGCTTGATGGTGTGGTGTAGTTGATGTGGTGGAGGCTAACTGAAACTGCATCGTGAGATCAATAGAAACCTCCATCAATAGCTCAAGGGAGGTGAGAGACCCAAAGTATCAATATAAGCCACACGATTTCCCCCTCAAATCCACAACCTATAACTCAAACATAGGAACAACTGGTGTCCTAGTATTGAGGTAAGTGATATACAAGTATGGATCTAGTACTAAGACACATGATAACAAAAGTATCATGATAAATACAAATGATAAAGAACATATGAGAACACACCCCCACACAAGCTCGATCTAGCCCTCATCAGAGAATCTAGAGTAACAAAGTCTAGTGCAAACCAAATCTAGAACAAGCTTGTGGACTAACCAAAGTTCTCATGATATCTAGACATAAGCACAGTCCAAAACTTCCAAGATGTCATACAAACTATTTTCATGCTAGAATAGAAATGAATAAGTTCAAGATATACATGCATCTCAATGAATCACAACCATACACACATAGCAAGTGACAAGGAAAAGTCATAAAAGCATATGCTAGCATGGATACAAGTATAAGCATGTACACATAAACCAAAAAGATAAGAAGGCACGAATAAATGTAGCATCATAACATAGAAAACTATCCAAGATATAATCAAGCTCAAAATATCCATAATCAAACATGCATCATGTAGACATACATCATGACAAACAAAAATCATGGAAAGTACTCTAACATGTATAAATAATGGTGAATGGACATAAGGAGTAACATGTAAGCAATAAAATAGGATAGATATAACAAGGCACAAAGTGATGATAATATTTGACTCCTTAAACACACAATCAACAAGTAACTCATACTCATGAAGATAAAACACATATATCCACAAAAGATGAATAATTAGCTAGCACATAGATATACAAGCAAAATACACACAAAGACGTGATAAGAATGTAACATGAGTAATACATGTCAATATGGTACAAGTGAGCACACGGACAAGCACAACATGCTAATTATCATCAAACATGAATATAAGGGCATGAAGATATATGATAGCTCACAAAGTAGGTGGAAATGCAAAACGTGAAAACATATGCCTCTTGGAGGCCATCAAAAGGAGCAGAGAATCAACAAGTGTTCTAATCATGCGATGAAGCAAAAGACTAGAACTCAATCAAGCACATATTCTCCATCTTGCGTCCCAGCACCTACACATGAGAAGAACAAAGTGCCTAAGTTTTGGATCCTGAAGGGTTAGTAAGCATGTACTTGGAAGCCCAAAACTTTGACACACCCACAATAGAAGTATGCGAGTTAGCATGATGCAAAAGATGGTTCATGCAAGAGAATCCAATCCTAGAGGCACGCCACAAGAGGACAACTCAACGAGTAAAATAAGTGCTATCTATGGAAAAGCCGTGAATGCCTTACTTGAAAGCACCAAGATGAGAACTAACAGAAACACCAAAAGAACTCACAACTCCTCCTTACCGTAGGTGCGCACCTCGATGGTGAGAATGAGGTCCATTACTTGAGAAACGGTAGAAAATCTTCCTTAGGACAGCATGTGGACCAAAAACAAAGACAAAAGAACCATATTCATGATACTGGATGACATCACTAGGAAAAGTGACAAAGAACCCATAAGCCAAGCAAGCCCTCCTACTATGCTCACAAGTAGTCATGTCATGAGAAAGACTATATCCACCTAAAAACTTAGAAGCATAGGCTCGATGCATGTATTTGGCATGCCATAAGCAAGATTCTACTCTATGCCCATCCTTCTCGTAGAATAAGCAGTGATGCAAAGGTCTACTAGGAGACATGGTCTGTGAGGACACAACATTAGCAAGGCTTATAGAAGAATTCCTTTGGGCTAAGCCAGAAGAACCACATGACACAGAACCAGAACCCCATTGAAAACCAAGAGGGACAAGTCACCTCAGGGCCGGTCACACTGCCATTGCTCAGCTGGTTTGACCACCTTGCGGTCTGACCGCAGGAGTAATAGTAGTATGATCGCTCCCATGGATCTAGACCTAAAAACAGCAAGGCTGTCACTGTGCTTTGGCTTCCAAAATCGAGGTTTCATACTCTACACTTGATAATTCATATCATGGGCAAACTATGAACACCAAGAGACTTAGAATCATGATCTTGATGACACACTTGACTCTTATGCTTGGCATGACGAGAGCAAAATTGAACTTTGTATCCATCTTTCTTGCAATAGGTGCAATGGTACTTAATTTTGCATGTAGTACCAAATGAAGTAGAAGCACCGTCATTGCTACAATCCCTTAAACAACACTAGAAGAGCAAACAAGAGTTGCATTAGCTAAAGTAGGAGCATCTAAAGCATGCTCACTACTAGAAAGATCCAAATCCAAATGCAAGGAATTGACTAAGCCGCAAGATTCAGAGCTCATATCATTGCGCTCTATCCTAAAAGCATTTACATCATCTCTCAAAGAATGACTATATGTAAGAGATGAAAAATGCAAGCAACCAACGAATTGGATCAACAAGAGGAACATAGCTAGTACAAACACTAAACAAGAGAAGTTAGGTTATCAACATAATAGACACTTGAGACTATATGAGAATCATGAACAGAAGCACTTGGCTCACTAATCCCAAACCTAGCCAACTCAAGTTACTCTACACATGTGAGGTGAGTCAATTTTAATTTCTCATTTTCAGATTTTAAGTATGCAAGGGAAGGATTCAAATTTTCAACATCTGCATGTAAAGACTCACAACCTACACATGGCAAGTGAGATTCCAACTTAGCAAAATCATCATCAAGCAATCTAGCATTCTTATCATCTAGGCACTCACATTATTCCTAAAGCAAGCATATTCATCTTGGATAAAGTCAAGATCACGTGAGGTTCTACCTTGCTCATGATGAGTCAAAGATCATCCTCCTTATCAATATCATCATCATCATCCGTGGACTCTAAAAGCTTCTTCTCCTTGACACTTGAACAACTAAAGGTAAAGATGTACCACAAAGCTCACACTTGTGGTTTCTTGCAAATAAAATCACTCTATAGTTGATTTCAAGCCTCATGTCTCAAAGGATATCATTGGCAAAAACACCCCGACAAGATGTAGAGAAGAGCTCACAACTTTCCCTACTAGTTGCCATGCTCAAGATCAATTACGGTTAAACAAAGAGCAAACATGGCTCTGATACCAATTGTAGGACCGAAGATGGCGACAAAGGGGATGAATGGTGCCTTGAAAATTTCTCCCAAGTATTCATTTATCCTTTGCTCCGATAGCTACAAAGCTATGAAGATTTGGATAGGAACCCTCCTCAAAATTTGGAGAAACTCGAAGATGAGCCACTGTGCAAAATCTGTGGGTGCGGTACTACCACAACCAATCGAAAGGCAAAGTGATTGGATACGACTTGAATGCTTGTCGACTAGTGAGTGATCAAAATCAACATGGTCATGGTTGTTGACCACTCGAGTTACAGTAGTACCGCAACTCCCAGATGAACAGGGTTTTCAGCTGACCGCGAGAACCAAAATCGATAGAACTTTCGATCGATAAAATGAAAAGTCGTGAAACTTTGTGCGCATAGAGCTTAAGGTCTCAGGAGGCTATTCCATTCTTGGATCAAAAAGTCCTTTTTGTGATTTTAGTAAGCGCACATGAACTAAGATCTAAAACTGACATCATTGATCAGAACTTGCTCGTGGGTAAAAGATAGTCAAGATAGCTTTGATTACATTCCCAAATGTCACAATGAGTCAGAACATCAATAAAATCAAATAGAAAACCCTCGGATCAAGAAATGGACCAAAAAGGCCAAAGACAAGCAAAAACCCGGGTTTCCTCAAGAACTTCCTCTAGATCATGCCTAGATGAATAGGATCTTGTTTTCAAGAGACATCTCCACCTCTTACACGTCCTCGGTACCAGAAAAGCTCAAGAGAAGAGAAATCCAAACAAGAAAGCCAAGAAAATCAAAAGCACATGAGGGAATTCATGGCACAACTCAGTTGGGCAAAGTTTGGATGTCCATTTCACTTGGAGATGAATATTTTTATAACCAATCCCTTAGGATAGTTGAGATCTAAGCGTAGAGCATACACACTCTCTAACCTATCTCCCATGGGAGGGAGGAGCTGGCCACCAAAAGACTTAGCCAACCTTCTCAAACCATAACTCTCCCTACCTTTTATAGGCTCACAACCTGAACCAAAACTAATGGATCAACCGATTAGGCCAAACTAAGGATAACCTGTTCACCCTACCTAACACCGGGTTTTACCCTCTCACGCACGCTTCTCGAAGTGGCTTAGAACCATTAACCCATTAGTGAATCAACACTTGATCCACTTTCCATTTTCAGCACATACAAGACCTAAACCACTTAGGCCAACGATGTGATTTCACATACCGCCACTTTTCCGGTATTTGGGCAATTTACCAAAATGCTCCTCTACCACCTTCCACGAAACTTCCCGCTTCATTTGCCACGAAGCATCACCTATGCTTCGCTATCTTCCACGTGGCCCCCAATGACTTGCCGTCAAGCCTCTCACGCATCCGATCCCACCGAACCGTCCTCGCTCGCAAATGGCCCAAGTCACTTGGTGCACCACATGACTCTTCTTGCACATGACGACACTCGGCTTCGTTGACCGTCTAGACCTCGAGTCCTTCCTGAGCCTAGTCCCATCCACCTTGCCGTGGCCCACCATGTCCATCACTGGTAGCTCCCACTTCGGTTCCTCATCGTCCCAGCTTGCAACTACCCCGCAAGGCTCAGTCATCTTCAGTGTCTCTCTAACCGTTCTGGATCTTAGCACCACCCTGTGCCGAGTCCCGATCCTCCCACGCCTCACCATGACCTAGCTCTGAAGTCCTACAACCAACACCAACAAGCAAATCGTCACGTAGCACCACACGATACACAAAGACATCAATTTGCGTAATTAATCCATACAATACACTATGCAAAAAGTATGCAACCAAAATATTGATCCTAAGCTTAGGACCAGACAATAAATCTATATGCATACAACCAACAACACTCAGGTCAAAGCATGACCCAAATTCCATGCATTCCAAAAACAACCTCAAACCACCGAGAGAAGCCAGTTTGACCACCAAGCACAGGCCGGTCAGGCCGCTGGCTAGTTTGACATGAATACTCGAGATACTTAGAGATCGTAAAACTTGAAGTACTCGAAGTCTACGAGTACCGACCAAGAAGCCTACGATCATCACAACATATCGCTTTGACCACCACAACAAATCCCTATGATCATCAAGACTACTGATCGCAAATGCTTACGAATACCGATCTCAAAGACTTACGACTACTGAACATGACGAGGTAGTAAGCTACGACCATCGACCAGCCAGAGAAGTACGACCATCGAATACCGAGACTTCTCGACTACTGAGTACCTTCAGACTATCTCTTTGGACTACTCAGTAAAAAGCCGTTCGAACGTCCGTCTAAAAAGTCGTAAACTTCGAATTCTCCAGTACTCGCAGTCCAGGAACTCATAAACCACGAAGTCGTCAGACAAAAGCGATCTTTTGCAAATTCCTCAAAAACCAAACTCAAACTACATAAAAACTCTAATCCAAAAATTAATTACTTATTACAACTATAAATTAATCTTTACATGGTCTTACAATCTTTTGCTCGGCCTTTTATTAGCACATGTACGCTTTTTACTGAAGGCTACACGCAGATGCATTTCCAGAATTCAGACACCTCCGGCCTCATGCAGGCACGATAATGGTAGGCAGCAGTATAGTACTATATAATAGTGTACTAGTAGAGTAGTCGTGGCATATAATTGCTGTTATTATTGCCTATACGGTGTACTGTTCTCCAAGGTAAGTAGAGCTAGAAAGGGAGCCGTACTGATGACTTATGAGTGGATTGATCACTGTCACTGAACCCCATTTGCTTGTACTTTTCGGTAATGGGTGATTGTATGAAAGTAAGTATGCTATTAAATTTAACCGTGACGGATGCAAGACTAAATTGTAGCCGGTGCTAGACAAGGCTCCCCTGAGATCCGCCTCTGATTGAAGGAAAGATGTCTGAAGGTTAAGAGCTACCAATCTCATATGGAGATTTGGAGGATGCAGTGTAGTGGTCAACTCAAAGTCTAAAAAAACTCAAGCCTGTGTCGCGCCCTGATCAAGAAAAACTATTTCGTATTGGATTTTTTTTCGGTGGGTTGAGAAAGGGACGAAATCACTGAAATTTCATTTATTTTAAATGAATTTTATTCGAACGATTTAGATTAAATTTGAATTTTAAAATTTAAAGTTAGGATAAAGAAAATGTAAATCTCCAGTCAGATAATAAGGAATGAGTAGTCTAGTGGGAAAAAGGTGAGGCCCTCTAACAGAAGTCTTGGGTTCACTCTCCTTTGTACAAATTCGTTTTTTGGCACTGAAATGAGCGGGACTCGTGTCGGTGGAAGAAAATTGGACCCACGTGTCAGCAGAAGAAAATTAGTGAAAATTAGTGGCCAGAGATGGGATTAGATCCCTAGAAGCCTCATACACGCTAGAAGGGGCTAGCCAGTAGAGCTGCTATAATTTGCTTAGTGTAGAGATTTACTTCTCACTTATTTTAGCTTAAGTTTTTAGTTTATTTTTTAAAATTCATAATTTTCGTCTTTTTTAAACTTTTGGTTTTAAAGCTTTTTTACCGGTTTTTTTTCTAGTATTTGTTTGCGTTGTCCGTGATGAACTAACATATTTTTTCTATTATTATTTTTTAAAATTTAATTATGCCAAATAAGGCACCTTCAGTTACAGTGTAATTTCAGCCAGCTACAGTGCAATTTTAACCATAAGTCACTATTTTTTAGCCCAACCGAGCAGGGCCTTATAGTCCTTTACAAGCACAAAAATTTAAACTAGAATAAAATATTTTGGCTGAATTGAAATTATTTCAGGGGTAGTGAAAAGAACTAAAATTCTAAAATTTCAATAAAGTTTCGCTGAAATTATGAACCATCGGCTAGACTATGCGTAAAAAATGTAAGGCGTCATACGCAGGACAAGTGGCCAAAGTCACCAGCCTCGTGGTGTTCACGTGCACAGATTTGATCGACTCTCTCACGTAATTGATGGGGGGTACTACGAGGTTAGTGACGGTTATGCATTACCAATGGTTTTTGTTAGGGTTCACTTGAGAAGCTGCCGAAGGAGACAAGACAAAACATAAAGCAGGGAGAAATTTTTTTGGTATGAATAATCTGTTTTTATTTGAAATTACAGAAATATACCCGCGGAAAACTTTTTTACAAAACTAGGCTCCAGTCGCCTAATAAGGGGCGACTGGAGCCTATCGCCCAACCATGGGCCGACAGAGTCCCTGTCGCCCTACCCTAGGGCGACTGCAACCAGTCGCCCCCCATTGGGCGACTTTCATGCAATCGCCCCCCCATTGGGCGACTGCACTCAGTCCCCCTGAATGTTTTAAATTTTATCAATTTTGTAGTTTTAAACTGGTAAAAAATATGCTGGAGTTGTAATAAAAGTTTATGTTCATGTATCTTGTAGGTGCGTAAAAAATTTTGGGAATTTTTTTTGGAACGATTGACCATAGAACGATTGGTACATACGATGGTAAGTGATATTTTAATGTTACTGAAAATTTTCGTGCGGTTACCATCATTGAAGTTCACTATTTGTTTGGAGCGTGCATCGAGTAGGTAACGAGGAGTGTAAGTAAGCATGGCACAATACTAAAAAGTTCACATTGTAAATAACAAACGTAAGCAGTACATGAAAAAATGGTGTACAATCAGGACTACCCTCAGTCGCCACCCTGGCCTGCCCCGTCTCCACGCCCGTGTCCTCCCGTACGGCCCTGCTTGGCCGTCCTCCGCTGCAATGGGTTACGACGCCCGGACAACATAAGACGATCAGGAGCATGTCGCACCCGCCCCTGAGCTGGTGGAGTCAGCTACACCTCACGTTGGACAACAGGTGCACGATACATCTACCCCACTCCGTGAAACGATGGTACGCGCTGCTGTGCTCCTCGTGGCTCACCTCGGCACCTGCGGCGAGCCTATGCAGCATACTTTGGGCCTCCGTGACGATCGAAACACCCACGTCACTGAAGGAAAAGACATAAAATGGTTAATCATCCAAGGTAGCATTGTCAATAGGGAATATTTGAAAATACGTGTAATGTACCGCGATGTGCGCGTCCCGCACGAGGTGCGCGGGATATGTGTCTGTCGGAGCGGCAAGGTGTGCGGGGGGCGGATCCACGACATGTACGAGCCTCGTGCGTGTCCGGCCCTGGTACCAGCGCTAGTACTCCGTGTACTCCGTGTTGTCGTAGGGGTGGTCCTCCTCAACCAGGTCGTCAAGCGCACCGTCCCACTGCGAAATTCACCCCTGCATCTTCGTCGTCCAGTCCGTGCCGCGTTTCACTCCCTTTCTAGAGTGCCTGCTTGTAGGACCACTTCGTTAGTAATTGCCAACAGAATAGTAAGTGTGTACAATTTTATCAGACGCGGGCACTCACGCATGCACAGGAGGTGGCACTGCAGTTCGACTGGTACCGGGATAGCCTGGCGTAGACTAAACTGCCGCATCACTCGCTACGCGCGAGTAGTCCTCCACGAAGATGTCGTAGATGAGCTTTCGGCGCGTTAGCTAGAAAGCTTGGTCGCGCCAGCAGAGTGTCGACAACACATTGGGAGCACAGTCCATTAGTGCCGCATGTGAGTACGGCTTCCAGCGCACGTCGTCGGCCATGAGGCGGTCGATCTGCTCAACAAAGGGCAGATACGCCCGCGTGACCTGCACATATGCGAACTGCACCTGCAAGGACGAATAGGTGTTACGTACGACCGTCGTTAATACAAAAGAAATAACAAATTGACATACTCCCTCCGGTTTCCAAAAGGATGTCGTTTTCGACGTTTTGGACATGATTTCACATACCAAGGAGTGATTAATTAGGGTGTACGTTTCCTGCTTTCCCCATATTAAATGGCATGAAGGAGCATCTCTCATCAATAATGTCTACTTGTTCAACTGGTTACTAGCCCACGCTGCATGTAATGCAACCACGGTTCGAATCCCAGGTTGCCTAAAAAATTTTTGCTTGGTGTTGTTTTTGCATGGCATCGTGGTTGGGGCCTGGGGTGGACTTCTTTTCCCGTTGCGCTTTCCCTTTCGTATTTTCATTGCTGCGCGTCGTGGCCGGCCTTTGCCGCTGCGCAAAGTTTTTATTGCGCGCCGTGGTTGGCCTTTTGCGTTTTGCCGCTACCCAAATTTACTTTGGCGCCTGTTGTAGTGCTGTGTTTCTGCTCAAAACTCCTTGTCTTCTCCCTCTATTTAAACCCCAAATGGCTAGCACCTGTTGCAAGACACCCAACTAGTGCTGCTTCTTGGACTCTGCGGTGCTGCCGGTCACCTAGATGACGAGGTCGACATTGTCGCGCCGCTCCTTCTCCTCCACGACGCCACCAGTTAGCACGCAGTCGAGCTCAACGTCTTCGCACAGCATCTTCAGGTCCATGGCGCCGAGGACCAAGCAGTGAAGCAACACGAAAGGTGCGCCGGCAAGCAAGCAATGCGGCGCGGCGAGGAGACGAGCAAGGAGCGAAATGGCGCAGCAAGGGCACCAACTGGGAGCCTAACGGTGCAGCGGATTAAATGGAGCTGGAGGGCGGCAGCATGCACGGTGCGCGCGAGCTCCAACAGCTGCATGCGTGGGAGACGAAGCATACCCACTAATGCTTGCATGCATGCAGGGGCATTTTAGCCCGGATCGGTCACAAAATGGTGAAACGACTTCCTTTTAGCTACTTTGCTTCCCACCCTACAGCGACATCCTTTAGGAAACCGGAGGGAGTATGACTTACCCGTCGACGACACCAAAGAGAACTCATCGTCGGCCGGTCGACGTCTCCCATTGGATACATCTCGAGCCCATACGGACCCATGTCGTCTAGCAAAGGTCATCCGAGGTTGAAGCGCTCGAACAACTATAGCTGCAATAGCAGGGGACAGCCCGCAAGGACCGAGTTTGCCTTGGTCCTCGAGCACGCATCACACAGGCCACGGTACGTCGCGGCAAGTGCGGTTGATCTCCAGCTGACTTGGGGGGCCTCACCGTCCGTGATCGCCCTCGCATGAGCGATGAGGCTTGTATCCACGGTGTTGCCGTGGCTGGTGGTGAAGAGCACCTAACCAAACAGCCACAACACGTACGCGCTCTAAGTGGCGTGAAACCTGGTAGTTGTCTGCCTCTAGATCCATTCGCTCCACCTGAATGCAAACAACATGTTATTAGTATGTAATAGCGCAAATAAGAGTTTCGATGACACGATCGATTGTAAAGACCACGTACTCGGAACTGTGCGAGCCACCTGAGTGTCGGCCTGTGGGTCTGACTCGCTGGGAACATGTGGTAGTCATCGCGACACCCGATGGAAGGATCGCCTCGAATCTGCCAAGCAAGTCAGCGCGCCACTCGGTCGGGGCCTCCGGTAGGAAGGCAGGACCTCCCGCGATCGGAAGGCCAAGAAGGAGGGACATATCCTGTAGGGTCGGCATCATCTCTCCGAATGGGAGGTGGAAAGTGTGCGTGTCGGGTCGCCAACGGTCCACCAAAGCCGTCAGCAGGAAACGGTCGAACGGGAAGCGTCGTAATCGCTCCACGATGCCGTCCTCGCCAGCGGCCACGGCGGGTCCATCCTCGTCATGGCCTGCACCATCCGGGCAAGAGGGGGAAGGCCAGCATCCCGCAGCCTGCAAACAAAGTGAAGGTCAACACAGAACATTCTTACGGCAGCACTAAAACGCTAGCGGAGTGCAAACCTGACTGTCCAACGGGGTGAGTCTCCAGGCCACGCGAGGTGTGCGTGTCCGAACCACTCCCAGCTCAGCCGGCTCGTCCGCTCTCCCCAGTGGCAACACACGACGGGAAGCGCAATGCATGCGGTCCATGTGCTCGTCCAATAGGGGAAACTACCAGTTCAAGTCACGACCATCACGCGTCATACCTGCAAATAGAGTTCAAGTTAGCACTACAATTTCGTACGCATGGAGATTTCGTACTGATGCTAATTTTCTAAAACTATGTTCCCTAAATTATACATAACTACATACTTCTACGGTGTTAATTTTGTAAAACTACATGTTTAATAAATTTAGTATAACAAATATTTAACTATTTCTATCTAGATCTACACCTATGGTTGCTTCTTCGTCGCCTCTCCGTTTCTACGCCTACTAATTTCCTATAATTACGTTAACGAAATTTTCTATACTACAAATTTTCTATACAAAAATTTCTATACTCAAAATTGTACTAAAATCGTTGTACTAAAAATGTTCTATACTAAAAAAGTATACTACAAATTTTCTATACTAAAGTTTCTATACTAAAAACTATACTAAAATTTCCATACTAAATTTTCTACATCTACAATTTTTACTACCACTAACATTTCATACAAAATATACTACAAGTTTTCTATACTAAAAATTGTATACTACAAATTTTCTATACAAAAATTTCTATACTAAAAATTGTACTGAAATCTCTATACTAAAAATATTTCATACTAAAAAATGTATACTACAAATTTTCTATACTAAAAATTGTACTAAAATTTTGATACTAAATTTTCTACATCTACAACTTTTGCTACCACTAACATTTCATACAAAATATACTACAAATGCAATATACTAAAAAAACCCGGATCTGAAGATCTGACCCTCTCCTCTCCTCCTCCTCCTCCTCTCCCTCTCCTCTTCTCCACCTCCTTCTCTTCTTCCCCTCCTTCCTCCTCTTCTCTCCTTTCTCTTCTTTCTCCTCTCCTTTCTTCTCTCACGGCGCCGATGGAAACAAATGAGCCAACGGTGGCGGCGGCCGAGCGCGCTGCCTTTTTAACCCCCCGTCGCCCAGGCGTTGAGCAACTGGAATTGCTGTCGTTCAACGTTCAGGCGACAGTAATAACTCGCCCAACCGTTACTAAACTACCCACGTGTCACCTCCCAGTTGGGCGATTGGCTCCAGTCGCCCAATAGGGGGCGATTGGCTCCAGTCGCCCAATAGGGAGCGATTGGAGCCTATTTTTGTAAAAAAAATTGGTAAGTATATTTCTATAATTTTAAATAAAAAATAAATTATTCGTACAAAAAATTCAAGCAGGAGCAAGCTAGCTGCTAGCTCTCCATTTGTAAGGGAAGATTGCGAGGTGATCGATCGAGCGAGCAGGAGAGCATTCTAGAAGCAAAAGGGATCTATAGCCAGGCAGCTAAAGCTACTGCAGCTGCAGATCTGCATGGGCTCTGTGCAGACAAGGGGCGCGTTGTTTCATAGCAAGCACGAGACAGACCAGCTACGTGGTTTCCGAGCTCCGGATAACAAAGGAATTAAAGAAGCAACAGCTATGCATGTGCATGTTAATTAGGTTTCTTATACATTCAGAGCCTTTTGTTTCAGGAAAAAGAAAAGAGAGGATAAACAGTGATAGGAACCGTTGTGCTGGTACTTAATCACTTACTCAAAGGATAACGTGCAAACGGAAGGCTTTACGGCGCCTTTTGAGTTTTTGACAGCAACGATATTACAGAATGCAACTCTCTCTGAAGTTTTTCTATGCCTAGTTGAGCAGATAGTAGATGGGGACAGGAGCGAGACATGGCTCACGTTTCTTTGCATCCGTGTAAGGCCGCCTCTATCATCGCCTGCTGATTCGCATCATCACATCACGTTTTCAGCCTGTGAAAAATAATATGGGTGCAGAGCATGCACTCAAACTGTCAACTTTCTCCCCCCCCCCCCCCCCCCCAGTTGTCTGAAAGTAAGTTTGCGACTTTTGGAGCAATTCACAAGTGAATGTTGGAAAATCAAGATTCATTTCTAGGCATACTAAAGCAAAGAACAAAATATTTCCCCTAAACTAGTATAGGAGGGGGACACCTGTGTGGCGTAGTAGTAGAAGACACGGTTATGTGCCTGGGTCATAGGCTCAATTCCCATTTTTCTTCTTTAAAACAAAGATAGGCAATTCTTTCTGCACATTATTGTTGATCTGGAACAATCTCAAGAGCAAGACGACTTGCTCTAGGCTTGTCATGGCTTCGTACCCTCTCCGTTCATAAATATAGGTTGTTTTTTGTTTTCAAGGTCTTCAATGAAAGACTTTGACTATAGATTTTTTTATCATGATAAGCTAAAAAAATAATAAAAGTTATATATTATTGTAACAGCCCAAATTGGGGCAATTTAAATTTTTTAAATAAATTTGACATTTGGATATTTTGCAAATTCTTTGTTGGCTTTGGGGGTTGAATTGAAAACAAAATTCAAAGATGGAATTCAAAATTGTGACCCAAATTCAAATTAAGTTTTTCAAATTTTAGTTTTGGATTTAAGTTTCTGATTTTCTGATTTAATTTTAGCTATAACAAAGTGGGGGTCGGGCTCAATCTTCTCAATTGTTTTTCAAAAGAATTTGGATTCTAAATTTTGAATTGAACTCATTTTTTGAATAGCCCGACCCCCACTTTGAAAAACTTAAATCCAAAACTAAAATTAAACTTGAAAATCAGAAAATTGAGAAGAGCAGTTTTGGGCCCGACCCCCACTTTGTCGCGTCATGCTAGTGCCTCATTGACCGTGTCGAGCCATACTTCCACGTCATCCCCCGTCCACACCCATGCCAATTCCAATTCCTCCCTGTCGGCCAACGCACCGCGCCTTGCACTCAAGCTCACCGCTCGGCTATAAAAGCCGCCCTGAGCTCCCCTTGCATCCCCATATCTACCTTGCCACAATTTATCAATCAATTGAGCTCTCACCCCATGGAAAATCATCGCACCGTCAACACCATCCTCTTCAGCTAAAATCATCCTCTTTGCTGTCGTTTCCTCCCCGTGAGCCTCTGGCCAATTCCTTGTGCATGGAGCACCCTCTTACCTTCCTCACTTTGCCCTCGCCCAATTTTAGCAAGTAATGCCTCCAACTTACTAGTGCCGTGGAAGACCACCGTGCCACCTCGAGCTACTATTGCTAGACCTCCATGCCCCCCTAGATGCTCACCGCACCATTCAATTGCTCTCCTCGCGTGCTGGTGCCATGGCCACCATGGTGGCCGACCACTATAGCCGATGCGCGCTGTCACACCGCCGCCGCCACCTACAGGTGCGGTGGGACCCTGACAACCCATTTTGAGACTTGCCGGAGACCGCCGCCGCCTCCCACGCTGGCGACAAGCACAACAAGGCCGTGCCTTGTTCGAGCATTAGGTAGAGAGCACTACAGATGCATAATTAGTATTAATAATGTTCTTAAGACATAATTAAGTTAGTGTTAATGATGTTCATTAATTAAGTTTAATTAGCCACTGACATGTGGGCCTAACTAATTAAGAAATTTATTTAAAAATGGATTTTAATTTTGAGTCGCCGACAAGTAGGCCATCTTGAATGTGCTAGCCCCACGTGTCACTCACTCTCCTCGTTTCCTTAGATAAAATAATTCAAAAGAAACTAAAACCCCTAAGGTCCCACATGTCAGCCATTGTTGGATTTTATTAAGAAAAACAATTCAAAACTAAATTGAAATTTGGTTGGCCCACATGTCAACCTGTGGTATGATTTCAAATATGGAAATAAATCCAAAATTAAATTAAAAATGTGGGGCCCAGTAGTCAGTGAGACATAGTCTCCCTCCTCTATTTATTTTTAGTTTTTCCTGAATTTAAATTTTGGAAGGCCTATTCTCATTTTAAATCCAAATCAAATAAAACCTATTTCTAAATTCATCTAAAATCAAGATCTTTTTATTGGGGAATAAAATCATGAAGTTTGGAATTCATTTACATTATTATTTGGATTTATTTATATCCTCTGATGTTTATTTGATCCTTATCATAATAGCTCATTTAGACTACAAAGACTAGGAGGAGTAATAGTTCGAGCCCAACCAGGACTCACAATACCAACAAGCTTGTGAGTAAGGTGAATCAATACTTTGATCATTTTGCACCTATATTTTGAATGCCAGATATGTTGATTTAAATTATCAATTGCATGCTTTAATTTTATTATACAAATTATATTCATATTAAGCTCATAGTTAAGTCCCAATTAACAATTGTGCTATTACACCCACTCCTTAACTTTGGACATAAAACCTTGTCACTCTAAGAATAATGGTAAACATACTAGTGATAAGTCTGTATCTAAGTGTCATGCTTAGTCTTGCTTAGATACTCGGAGGCATTAAATTACCCTGACATCCTTTCAAATATTAAAACTTGTATTTGGATAGACATTGGATGGAAATGGCTGGTATTTGAGTAAAAGGATAGTTTGGATCCATAAAACCCTAAATTTGCTTAAATATCTAGGTGGATGATAAGAGAGATTGGTGTGGATGTAGCATAAGAGTGTGATTTGTGATAGAACCGTCTGGATAACTCTAAGGAATTAATCTTGTAATCCCTTTCCAATGTAAAATAGTGTACCCATAAGTCTATAATAGGTACAACTTGACTAATTAATTTACATTGACCCAATGTGGGTTGTGCTATTTGGATGAACATGAGTCGTGTCACTAGATGTAAGCCACCATGCGACCACTACTATAAAAAGGGTCATCATAGACGGCTCAAAACTGTCATCACAGTCGGTTTTTTGAACCATTTGAATTTATGCGTCAGTGATAATCAGAGGTTATCACAGATGGTTTGTGAGCCGTCAGTGATAAATACATCACAGATGGTTTGTAACTAAAACCGTCTGTGAAGAACATTATCACATACGATTCTACCTACCAACCATCTGTGATGTGTGAGTATCATAGATGGTTGGTATATAGAACTGTCTATGATACTTCTCCATCACGACGGTTTCTAGTTCAAGCCGTCTGTGATAATTCTTCACAACGGTTCATACCATAAAACCGCATGTGATAGTTAATTCTATACCTAAATTTTTTTATTTTTAGCTAGCCTCAGGAAATGTTAACTATATCATCTAAAAACAAACAAATATGGCAACAAACACAGCAACACATTCTATTTTCATTAATATTAGAATCCACCATTTACAACATCACAAGATATCGAGTAGGTTACCCATAGCATTGCATACGCAAGAGGACACTTACAATTTTACAAAGATAAACTTCACGACTACAAATTCAGAAAAATGCTTACATTACAAGAAACTTCAGGCTAATGCGAGCTAGACTTACACATCCTTCATTAAACTACAATCTAAAACAAGTGGTGCGGAAAAATCTTCAAATAGTAGAAACAAAAAGGCAACAAACACCATTTTCAGCTTCTATGCCAAAATCAACAGCTTCAATGTTGGCGACTTAGAATAGTGCAGATTTGTCATTGCCTTCTTTCTTTCCATCTTGCTTCAAGCAAAATTTCAGTCGTCCTTGCCGAACCCTTCTCACCCTTGCCGCACACAAACGAGTTAGAGTAGTACTAGTGGTATTGGTTCTTTGAGTAGGGAGAGGGGGTTAATAAGGGATGAGAGGTGGGGAGGAGAACGGTGCCTACCGTTTGATGCCGAGATAATGGACGGGTGAGATCGGGATCCTAGGGGATTTGCCGTGGATCGATGACGTGGTGTTGCGGGACATCACAGACGGTTCGGGTTACAAACTGTCTATGATAGAGATATCATAGACGGTTCATAACAAAAACCGTCTATGATAACAGGAGATATCACAGACGATTCATAACAAAAATAGTCGATGATAATGGCATCACAAAGACAATATATAGGTACAATATAAATTGCTAGTCTCAAAAGATAAAATAGCAATGGCTTATATATGCTCATTTGAAAGGATTCAATGAGATCTATAACTTTATAGTTGAGGCGAAACCCAAATTCCAAAGGGAAGATCAAAAATTTTGACAAAATAGAAATTGAAAACTTAAAACGCAAATTTGGGGCTAAAAATGGCCGATTTTGAGGGTCTTAAAGGGTGACTGGCTCTTTGAGTAGGGCTCGCCATTAGCTTTCCAACAAGTACAAGAACATCGAAAACGGACACCATATGCAAAAGTTATGCCCGTTTTACTAAAGGTGTCTCAAAACTGAATCCTACTCGGACTCAGATGGAAGATTATGAAAATTTGAGGGATTACGAGGCGGGAAACATATTATATATGGTTTTAATACAAACCGTTTGTGATAACTTCATTATCATAGATGGTTTTTAATACAAACCATTGGTGAAATATCATAGATGGTTTAAATCAAGAACCGTTTATGATAATTTATAGACGGTTCTTATCAAGAACCGTCTGTGATAATTTACAAACGGTTCTTATCAGTGATGTCTTGTATTATCATAGACGGTTGATACAAATAACCGTCTGTGAAAATACCACAGATGGTTATTCGTATGAACCGTCTGTTCTACTTATAGCACAGATGGTTCCTACGAACCGTCTATGATGTAAGCGTCTAGTTTAGCTTCTTTTGTAGTAGTGAACATAAGCGGGGGCCTCTAGAGTGAGTGGACGTAACCCCTAGCGGTGGAAACTTTAGCGGGTATAGCTTAGTTGGGAAGATGCATTCTAAAGACCTTGTGATGACCTTGATATGCATATCTAAGAAAACATGTGGAATAAACAAGTTGATTATCTCTTATGGGTAAAGTGTGCAACCTCTGTAGAGTGAAAATCGTTCGAACAGTCATGCCCACGGGTATGGACGGGCATGGAAATTTAATCGAGTTATTGTCTTTTTAAAACCTTATGGGTGGGATGAAAAGCACGATGGGTGGATATAACCTTGAGTTGATTTCTCCTGGGTAGATTTAACCCTATTAACAAAATTAGCATATGGTGGATGGAAGTATAAAAATGGTGAATGGAATCTAAACTACTAATATTACTGCATACTTCAACATTGTTTAGAAAGCATAGGTTAGTTGAAAATGTTAAGTCTCATGAACTTTTACTTATTGTAAATTTCAATGATGCCAGTTAGCAAATAATAGAACCCGAGCCTTCCTTTGTTAACCAATGCATCTATAATATTGCATTTTGTGTACTGGTTCACGGAGCACGGCTGTTTGTGCTCACCCTTGCTCATTAAATTAACTCAGAACCTGTGGACCAAGGCCGCTACGCCTACTACGCTACTCCAGGAACAAACATAGAAGAAGATGGTAGAGATTAGGTCATTATCTAGTGGTTTAGTCCTTACATCAGATAGGCATACTTTGATGGTGATTGTATGCATATCTATTATCCAAACTCTTGGAAATTTGTAAGGCATCCTTCACCTCTAGTTGCTTGCCTATAGCAAGGTGAGGCCTCATCTTTTACTTTTCGCTTCCACTTTTGTAATATAAACATTTGGTCTGATCGGCTCATTATGTAAATGCTACCCAATATAGGTTATTTAAACTCTGATATGTAATATTAATGAATAGTATGGTTCATATAATGTATGATTTTTCAGCAATGTATTTGTGAGTACTATCTACTGATCCAAAGAATAGTGCGATGGAATCACAAAGGATTTTGGATTACAAATTCAGGGTCTGACAATTATATAAGTATTTTGTAAGATTTATCTAATGACAGTATTTTTATATAGTTAATCTATATACTTTATCATATATCAAAAGTCAAGGTTTCAAAAACTTGACGTACGAAACCAATGACGACCTAAGTTTGTGGAGGGAGCAGGATGTAACATCTTGTAATATTTAGGGGTGTTTGGTAGAGCTCCTCCTCCCAGCTTCTCATTCGGAACTAGTGGAGCTATGCTAAACACACAGCTTTCAAAAGTAACTGGATTCTGATTCTAACGAGGAGTAGGTTGGAAAATGAACTAGGAAGGACAAGCAGCCTTGGGTGGATACTTGTTGTTGTTGGGAGCTAGCAGACCCGTAGTGTAAGGACCCCTGGAAGTTTGGGATATTTACCCGTAAAATGCCATTGCGTAACCCTTCGTTTCCTTCAGTTGTTTCGTGTGCGCGCAACCCCTATAAGCAAACGGCACGCTCGAGGAGTCGAGTAACTCGAGTTCACCTTTAGCCGATCGAGCCCATGACACGGTGACACTCCCTTCCCCTCCCCACTGCCAAACCGTAGCTCCTTCCCCGTGATCTCTCCAACTACTAAGCAAGCTTATTCCTCTCCCTCTCCGATCCCTATCCCCGGCCCTACGTTCCCCTCTCTCTAGTTTTGTTCGTTCCATGGCCTGTTGCGTGGATAGATCTTAGCTTTGTTTCATGTTAGAGATGTCTGCAGGATTTGGTGGGTTGTTGTTGGAAACCCTAGGGCTATTTAGGCAGTCGATGTGATCAGGCTAGGCTTGAGGGATTCGGTTGGGGTGGCCTGACTGTGAGTCGGCGTTAGGCACGTGACGGATCAGGGGCATCATGGAAGGGACGGGCTAGGCTAGTCTTGGCTTGTATTATTTGCATCCGCGTATTTCAATGTTGAGTTTGTAGTGGGTGGCTGAACCTCTAGCATAAAATCCATAAGCTATCTAGAAATTCATAATGCACACTTTCAAGCCATGGCAAACTTTCCCTTGTTGCTGAATATGACTGTATGCATAAAATCGTTAAGTGAAATTTTCCTCTGTGAACAATTGTATGCTAAAACAAATGGATTGTCATTAGACATATGATACTTTCTGATTACTAAAGTGTAAGCTTGTGTGATGATCAAGTGACTGAATAGAAACTAGAATATTATAATTTTCAAAAACTTCGATCAATTCCTGGTTACCTGAAGTTATAAGGCCAACTGGAACAAAGTATATTTTCCTGGAAAGTGTTTTTTTGGTTCACATAGCTGTACATTTATTTTACATAGTTATAACCTTGTTGGTAGTATTGCTCATCGCCGCCGAAACCACCTCCCACCGCCGGATCTTCACCGGATCTCCCACCACGCCACCGATCCGTGTCGCTGGATCCGCCCACCCGCCGCCTCCCTCCTTTGTAGCTCTGCGCCCACCAGCTCCGCCGTCGTGCGTTGCCCGCCGCCTCGGCCTCGCGCCTGCACCGCCGCCTCTCCGCGCCTCCTGCCGGCTGGTGCTGCTCCGCTGGCGCGGCTACAGAGCACGGCGGCGCGCGCACCACCGCGAGGACGACGAGCTCGACGACGGCGCACGGAAGCAGCAGACACGGTGGCAAGCCCGCCACCGCCCCGCCGCCACCTCCCGCACTGCGCTGCTGCCAAGGCCTCGCCGCCGCCCCGCCCCGCCGCATCTCCACGGGCGGAGACCGCCTCACTCGCCGCCTCCGCCACCGACGACGCGCCTCCCGGTGGTGCACCCTAGCGCCATGGCACCGATTGCGCCAGACGGCGGGCGGTGGGCTCGCCAAAATCTGTGCGGGAGGGAGGTAGCTTCCCTTAGAAGCTAACCAACAAACAAAAAAAAACAAAAAAGAGGATAAGGCTAGGTGTACCCGGTGAGTTGCACATGGAGATCCCACTGCTGCTGCTGTATCTTTTTTTTTCTTTCTCCCGATCACTGATCGGGGTTGAGTCGCCCACCGCTCGTCGACCTCGCATGTATCTACTCCGACATCGGCGTCGACTACACCGGCCCCTACCTCTTCAACTGTGCGGCCAGGCCGGGCACGCGATGTCGAGGGGACGCCTTCGCGCGTCGCGTCTCGGTCATCCAGTCCGCATGTCTTCATCACCGGTTCATCGCCACCACAGATCGGACGCCCACCGACTTCTTCCATTGTCGCCCCGCCTCGCGCACTCGCTTGATCAGCCGACAGCGCGATCCACCGGCTCCCGTGGACGCCCATCGCCGAGTACTACGCGCATCTTCTCCGAGCAACAGGGCGCTGCTATGTCGCCTCCTGGGCCGCAGCTCGCGCGCGCGTGTGTCCTCGCCGTTGCATCTACATCGCCGCCCCTCGTGCATCGACGCATCGTGCTGCGCAACCTCTTGTGCGCCATCCGTCGCACATGGTCTTCGCCATACCGATCGGGCCTTCATTGCCGACATCGAGCGCTACCGCCGCCGTACCTTGCGTCAGATCGCCGCCACGCGCCAGCAAGGCCCGCCCGACGCCCGCCGGTAGGGAGCGCGCTCCGCATCGCTTCTTCTTCGCCCAGCACAACCACGCCCGGTTGGGGCCTCTTGTACGTCCGCATCGGCAACACCGTGCGTGTTGCCCTCGACGCTGCCGGTCCGCAAACTCGCACACGCCGCTCTAGCGCTTGATCGCATCGACTTCGCATCGACCCTCCCGCCTCGCCTCGCTCGCTCGATTGCATCGCTGCTGCGCCTACATCTCGACGCCTCGATCAAGGCGACCTCGATCGCTCGCCCTTCCACGACGATCGCCTCGACGCTGCCTCCGCTATCACCATGGCGCTCTTTTGCGCCGCGTTTGCGCGCGATCGTCTCGACATCGGTAACCCGACCATTTACTACGCCGACTCGGCTATCTCCAGCACGGTATCTCGCCCATGACTACTCCGCCGCGCGCCGGCTACCTCGACATCGGCACAAAGGGCTACCGCTTGCTTGAGCTACTCGCCGGTTCCTGCTCCAAAGATACGCGCGCATCAACGGTTATGATCGCGGGGATGTTAGCTCTTCGGCTTCTTCTCCGCCTCACCATCTCGCGACGCTCCCGCTAGATCATGGGGATGTTAGAGTACAATACATATTTGGTAGGATAGAGTCCAATTGGGATTACAATCCCATGTACCGTCTTGCCCCCCCAAGTCTTGTACCTCTATATATACCGCCCGAGAGGCTCAATGCAATACATCTAATTCCACCCAATTCTATCTTCCTTCACTTTGAATACTGCAATGAAGCCTAATGTGGGTATCAAAAATTATGTAGAGAATACAATTGCAGTTGTGGGCTGAAATAAGTGCAAGGATAGTTTTACTGAATAATTAATGATGACTCTGTTTTGGAGTAAGCAATGACAGTTCTGTTGTCATGTCTTGTACAGAATGTGTAAGTTGAGTAGCTAGAATGGTCACAAGATTCTGTCCCTCTCTCTCTAAAAAAAAGCATGGTCACAAGATGAGATGATTCTATTTTTCTCATGTAATTTTGGTTGCATGGCCGGTCAATACCATTGTGGTGGTGCTTTCCAAGTGGTGGCAACATTGTAGTGAGTCAGGATATAAGTTTCTTCCTATTCAAATTGCTTATGACTTGTCGGGTGGTAATATGCTTAGTCTTTTTTTATTGATAGCTCTCCTGTATTTAACATGTATTTCTATTTTATCTCTATCATGACTCATGGATTAATTTTATTGTGTATTGTGGTAATGCATTGTGTATTATGCTAATACAATGAATTCATGGTTGGGTGATGTCAACGTAGCAGATGGGTGACAATGCTGAGTGAAATGACAAACACACTAGGATAGTATGTGAATTGTTTGTTGAATAAGTAATTGATGGGAATCGTCCAAGTAACCCATTTGAATATCCTGGCTATACCATAGTAATTGCTAAATTTGAGGAGAAGATTGGGGTAAAGTACACAAAGAGACAATCTAAAACAAATGGGACAAACTGAAGAATGACTACAACACTTGGAAGAAATTGACGACAAAGGAGACAAGCTTATTTTGGGATCCTGAGAAGAAAACAATCACTCAACGGTGGAAGGAATTAAAGAAAGTAAATCATTATACATTACACATTCATGCACATATGTACAATCCTACCTATGTTTATTAACTTATATCATTGTTTTTGATAGGAATATAAAGGATGCGGCAAGTTTGAGAAGGGTGGACTTCAAAATGAGGACATGTTGCGCATGATGTTTGAAGATATTTACAACACCGGTGAAGACCATTGGTTGCGAACCTTACCACGAAGTCCTTTGCATGCATCCATATCTATTGAAGTTGAAGCACATGAAGACGACAATGATGACAACGATAATAGTGAACAAGAAGATAAGTCACCGATTAGTGCTAAAGGGAAGACAGCATGTGGTCCTACCAATGAGAAGGGGAAGAAACCAAAGAGTGGATCTGCAGTCATACAACACCAATTGAAACGAATCGTTGAGTGAGATGTTGCATGCATCTTTTGTAGCGTTTGCACGAAAAAGAGAGGAAACTTCGTTGTGTACCATTAAGGATGTCATGGAGTTGGTTGAAAAGTGTGGTGTTATTATAGGGACTAATGAGCATTTTATTGCATCTGAACTTTTTGTAAAGAAGGAGCAACGGGAAATGTTTGTGACATTGTGCGATAGCGAAAGACAGTTCGAATTGCTTAAAAGGAAGTATGATGCCAAGTATGCCAAGTTAAAGTTGGGTTGTAACCTTATGATGTTTATGAAGGCAATCCTATAAGTAGTTTGTCTTGTATGATTTATCTATCTTTCATCTCAATTGGTTTGTAAGACTTTATTTTAATTGTGAGACATTATTTGCCTAGTTATGTATTGTCATTTCAACTCATGTAGAGTCATGCAATTTTTTTATTGTCATTTGTCTCATTTATGTGATGTTCACATTGTACTAATGATATATTTAGATGGTTTGTTTTAATTGGAGTTTATCTAATCTAAGTTGGTACTTTGTTATATTTTCAAGCACAGATGTCCTCTTCAGAAAGCGAAACCTTAAGCATTCTAGGAGAAAGTCATCGTATGTTTTGTATGAATGCTACAATCTTCTATAACCTACATGATATTTTGGTCAGTTCTTACAACTTGAAATCAACTACCCATATGAGTTCCATTGAAGCTTTGGCTATTTTCCTGTACATTTGTGGTGGCTCTGAATCAAACTGAAGAGTGCAGAAGCTGGTGAGACAATTAGTAGAAAGTTTGATGAGCTTTTGGAGTGTGCGGTCAACATGTCTCGGGATATTGTGCAGCTAAACGGTCCTAATTTCTCTACTATTCGTAGTAGAATTAGAAATGATAGGAGGATGTGGCCACATTTCAAAGACTGCATTGGAGCACTCGATGGTACACACATCCTTACAACAATTCCCCAAGAAGATTAGATTAGATATATTGGTATATCAGGTAAGTACAACTCAAAATGTAATGGCGATATGTGATTTTGACATGCGCTTCACATACATATCTATTGGTCAGCCAAGAGGTATGCATGATACTAGTGTGCTTTATCATGCATTGGATATAGATAGAGATATCTTTTCATATCCTCCACAAGGTTATTTTTATTTCTCATATCATTTGTGAATTTATTACTACTAATATTCATGCATTTGATGTTAACAGAGGTAATTTGCACATTAATTTTCAAGAAAATATTATCTTGTCGATGTCAGTTATTTGAACAGGCCTGGGTATCCAGCGCCATACAAGGGGCAAAGGTACCACGTTCCTGAATTTCGAAGAGGTGTTGCTCCGAGTGGTGAGAAAGAAAAGTTTAACAAAGTGCACTCTGGTGGTCGTAACATCGTTGAGAGGACCTTTGGTGTATGGAAGATGAAATAGAGAATTCATCTGAGGATGCGAGTTTTAAAATGTCCAAGCAAAAGATGATTGTTGCAGCTACTATGGGACTTCACAACTTCATACATGATCATGCTTCGCTAGATAAGTATTTCCATAGGTTGAGCGGGATCCTAATTATGTGTCAACAATATCATCAATATATGCAAAATATGTCATTCTCAGGATGCATCAAATGTGTCAACGTCACAGTCGAGTGATAGAGCTATGGATAGGTTTCGTGATGACCTTGCAAAGGCAATTGCTGAAAGTTGGTGAAATCCATCATGTTAGTTTATTTTCATAGTCATGCTAATATAACACTGTGATTTATGTCACTGTTGTAGGGGTGGCCCCCACCTAAGCCCGGCCGGCCTGTTAGAGGATTGTAAAGCCCAGAATGGGACATGTATAATGGCGTAAATGCCCTTGAGAGGGATACTTGGGTGTAAGGGCACAATTGTAAAACACTCCCCATGTGAATATATATATATATATATATATATATATATATATATATATATATATATATATATATATATATATATATATATATATATATATATATATATATATATATATATATATATATATATATATATATATATATGGGCACCTAGGTGTCTGGACACCTAGTCTCCCTACCTTTGGATTGCTTTTAGATGCGTGCTAGTGTGATTGAGACTTTCCATCCATGATTAAGACTTTCCTTCCATGATTGATTTAGCATGCCTAATATATTACATACCATACATACCATTGCTCTAGCACGTATCTAAAAGCAATCTAACTACAGGAGCCTAGGTGTCTGGGCACCTAGGTGTCCCATTTCAAATATATATATATATATATATATATATATATATATATATATATATATATATATATATATATATATATATATATATATATATATATATATATATATATATATATATATATATATATATATATATATATATATATATATATATATATATATATATATATATATATATATATATATATATATATATATATATATATATATATATATATATAGCCATCCAGCCGTGGGGAAGCCCCAAACATTGCTCACCTAACATCTTCACTACCACACTCTCACCTCTCTGTTTGGTCTATAACCACAACAATCGCATTATGCATGTTAGTTTGTTAGATGTTAGTTTACGGCCGCCGCACTGACCGTTGCGACAAAATTATCATACAATGTTGGATCTGATACAGGTTAACCCACTTAAAATGCTAAAAAAGTTCTTTGAAGTAAATGGTTCACAATTCCCGTTACGTCATTACCCCACTTGTAATGCTAAAATATTCTTGAATCAATTACTTCAGGATGCACTCAGGTCTAGAGCCCCTAGTTGTCACAAAGAACAAAGCTACGACGAGGTGCCATACAATGATGTCCAGTACTTCTCAAGCATCGCCGTTCATCATCCAGGATGATATATCTAAACAGGAATACAACAGCATCAACATATCACTGCATTGGCATGGTACAACATATGTGTTTTTAGACCAAAAAGAGGGAGAGAACAAGTGAATAATATGGCCATGGCTGTGTCAAAATCCATGGCCTGTAGCAGCAAGTTGGTCCAAACAAAACATTGGGTGAGTTATTTTGGGCTAATGACTTATGTTTTATAGCTTAAATATTTGAATTCTGCGAACTCGCGAGAGGTAGTACGCACAGGAAAATAGTTGCATGCGATTGTGGTCGGTACAGTTGAACTCAGTACACTTTTTACTACAATCTTTCTATTGACTCTGCCTTAAAAAACACACCGTTTAAAAACTAGTTACTGTAGACAGTACGAGCATAAACCAGCTTTAAGCTAGTTCGAACCAGCCATTGACGTGTTTCAATTAGGGATAGCATGGTCTTTTTGTCTACAATTTTCTCTTATGTTTATGGAGTCAACCTACTAGCTAAACGCTTTTCGGAGGTAATTCTAGAGTCTCAGAGAAGTGGATTCTAAAAGAATCCAGAATAGAAATTGAAAAATGAGAATCTAAAACTCTACTAAACAGGCTCTTAAAACCACCATTTTGTAGCTATGATCCGATCATGTCAACCCGAAAGCGATCCTGCCCAATCTTGATAAACTTGCTTGCTCCTAAAGAAACGCGGAATTGATGGAAATTATAGTGGCAGCGATGGGAGAGGCGATCGATCTGTTAGGCTCCTCTGCATCGATCGGTCCAACGCATCGCCAATGATACACAGGCGTGCTCTTTAGTCGTTATGTGCATGCAACGCAAGCTTGCACACCTAAGCCTTGCATGTTTCGCGTAATGCTGCTCCCTCCCTCTCGGAATCCCCTACTCAGAGATCTCAACAAGTGATGGTCAAAATTAAGATGAATTTGCGAGTGTTTTTTTTCATGTTTCTTAGACTGCTATGCACATTGTTATTTTCAGTATTGATGATGTTATATTCTATGAATATATATGTGAATTTGAATGGCAATATAGAATTACATTTTATATGCAATTTATGTCATTCTTATCATGCTATGTCCTCATGTTATTGTTTATATTATGTTGGCTGGAATTAAATGTGCAAATATGCTTATACCGCATTATTTACAACAATCCGAAAATCTATATTGAAAGAAATGGCTTCCTCACCGATGTCGTGAAACTCAAGTGTTTGACTGAGCCAATTTCAAGCTACGCGCAGCGAATTTGGCCGAACCTTAAGCTCTTCGGTCATCTCAAATCCACCGCAGGAGATCCCCGAGACGATGAAATGGGAAGATGCTAATAATGCGCCTTAGCCCGCTTGTTGCCATCTCTAACCGCTTGTTTGACGCCTATGTCAACTTCACTAATGCCAAGCAACTTTGGGATGAGCTCGAGGAGAAATACTTAATGGAAATGAGTCCTTCATTACAGCCAATTACTTGAACTACAAGATGGTTGAGGGCCGATCGGTGATGGAGCAGCTCCACGAGCCACTCCATGTACGTGACTTATGTCGCACGATCGCGCTCCCGCTCGAGAAGTTTCAAGTCAATGTCATTTTGGCTAAGTTACGCCTCGTGGCGTGACTTTGTGACCGCCGAGGCATATAAAGGAGCGCTTGACGCCAATGAGTCACACCGCTATTAATGTCGAGGAGCGTGCTAGAGCCGTGACGGCTCCCGAAAGGCTCAAGTTCAGGCTCATCAAGTTCAACTTAAGAATGGTGGAGGACCTGGGAAACCCAAGTTCAAGAGTTATGATTTCTAGTGGTCAAATCCGAGGTGAGTGACATCGCTACTAATATAGTGATGGAATCATGCGACATTCTTTGAGCATGTGTTTCTATGAGACCGAATGATGACAAGTGGACATATCGGTGAAGATGATTTCTCTATTCTTCCTAGTGTGGATAACACCGCTCCAGATTTGGAGTTGAGGAGGAGTAAGAGACAGAGGACCGAAAAGTCACTTGGAGATGACTTTGTCACCTATGTCGTGGATGATGAACAACGCAACACTCAAGGATTTGTGGTTGAGGGGCAAGAAAGGAAAGTATGTCGATTGATTAAATCTTTGTATGGTCTAAAGCAAGCTCCTAAGCAATGGCATGAGAAATTCGATAGTACGATGACGCGGTCGGCTTTTGTGTAGCTATGATCCAAATGCAAAGCTACATAAGAACACAACAAGTGCCTCATATGTCTGTATGCAGATTGAATACGTCCAATCCAGAGATGATCATTGATAGCACTAGAAAGAGTACTAAGCCTTTGGGAATACATTACTCGCATCCTACGCCTTGGATTCATGATGCTAACCGATTTGACATGAAGGCTACGAGTGGTTATGTTTTCGCGCTTGATTCAGCGGTCGAGAGGCGTAATGGATTCGAGAACTCCTTTCGACCTACCGCTTTGTCAAAAGCACCTACGACAACGGTAGGAGTAAACAAAGCCCCAAATTAACACCTGGTCAGCTCACAGATAACATGAAAGTAGTAAAATGTATCATCAGGCTTAACTTACCAAAATGCCATTTTAAAGGCTCTGATCAGGACAAATGTATTGTTACCTATCTGAATGAAAGATGCAGGTTTCCTTTCTCTCTCTATATATGTAGAAAGCATTTTTCTACTCTTAGGAGTAGTTACTCCCTATATTGTATCTTACAACATAGGAAGTATCTCGTGTAACGAATGGTATATACATGTAATATATAGGTATATAAGACCATCTAGGCGGTATGTATATTTTTTTAAATATACTCCTTTTTATGTGCGTATATGAAGGTATTTATAAAATACGTTAAAAACTATAGACTCTTGTCGGTGTTTTAATACCAATCTTACATATGATTCCTTGGATTGGGGGAAACTCTTGAAAACCTGGACTACAATCACGTAGAGGAGAGACACGAGAATTTTTATACAGGTTTGGGCTTTCTCCTGGGAGAATAACAACCCTACTTTCTGTGTGGCTATTGCTCAGAGTATTGATTACAACTGAGAGAGTAATGCGAAATGCCTTGCACTATGTCTTGCTTAGACTGGATTTGATCTCCTCTAGTCAGTCCCTTTTTCTCTCAGACATCAACCTTTATATAGTTGGCGAAGTGGCGGCCGTTGTCCCACACCAAAAGACACATTAATGCTTTGGATGATAACCGTCCAACGGAGTTATTATCAAAGAGACATAATGGCCCGTTCGTCGTGCGGCAGTTATTGTCAGATAGAGATCATGTATGATTATTAAGAATAAACACACGTTCTAACCGTCTTGTTAGATATATCCATGATGTCGTAGGTCGTCATAGACAAGTCAATCGGAGTTAGACTGGTCATAGGAAGGTCCACAACCACGAGGTAGTCGTAGAAGGACTTATGACTATATAGTCGTAGAAGGATTTATGACTATGTAGTCGTAGAAGGATTTATGACTATGTAGTCATAGAAGAACTTACGATTATATGGTCGTGAAAGGACTTACAACTGATGAGTGGTCGTAGAAAAACTTACAACTAATGAGTGGTCATGGAAGAACTCCGTGAAGCCTCTCCTTTATCAATAAGAGGTATACTCAAAGAATATAATGGTGTAATAATTTGAGGATTATTATATTCTCGTCATCTAGCCCCCCAACATCAAGTGAAAGTAACTTATTTGAGAAAAAGAGGTCATAGATGAAAGATGGTCGAAAGCAAAGGCTTTTCGACTCTCTTAGACTAGAAGTGAGCTTGATCAAGAAGGTAACTTTGCTTGAGTTGTGAAGAAAAATGAACTTTAAATAGAGCAATTAAAGAATTTCAATTGACTTTCACCGATATGTCCACTGGAGCAATTCCCGAAGAGGTAATAACCGTTCAGTTCTCAAGACGGGTAACCGGTTTGCATGGTTATAAGAACATACCGCAGGGTAACCCTTGAGTTTCTTACTTTCCCCTTCTGCTTCGATCCCCTTTGAGCTTCCCGCTGCTGACCAAATCGTCTTCTTCCTCCAATTTCTTCCAAATCCAAACCAATCACTCGGGAAAAATGGCTATGTCCTCATCCAATTGGCCGATATCGGAGATGGATGCTATGAAGTTGAGGGCATTGAAGGACGCTGAGAAGATTCCTTCTCGAAAATTCTTCAGATGGATTGAGGCTGCTGGACAAAATTGGCCATTGGGGGAGTTTAGATAGATCCATGTGTTCTAGGCATACTGTGAGTGCGTCCTTTGACTTCCAGCTCACCCTTTCTCACATTTGTACTGGAGCACTTTAGGGTCGAATTGGTGAACTTGGTTCCCAATTTGATCACCATGCTTAGTGTATTTTGTACCTATGCAAAGCTTATCTGGAGATTCCTTCAGATCTGGAGCTCTTTTGGTACTACTACGAGATGAGTAGGCAGATCGAAATTGCCAAAAGCTATGGTCTAAAGATCCATGATGGCAAGATGGAGTACATTCCAACATTTACTCGGTCATCATGGCCGAACTGGAAGAAGAGATGTTCTACAGAGAGACAACCAGTGAAGACAACCTTTCCTTTGTGGGAAGAGTGCCGATAAAAACACTTCCTGGAACTCGGTCCCAAAACATCTAAAGCCCCTACATCTCAGCCATCAAAGAGTTGAGGGACAAGAGACTCACTGGCTGGCATGTGGTATTGGACTTCATCACCTGTCATATCAGCCCCCTGAAGCGACGAGCACATCCCACGTGGATGTACTTGGGAGCCACAGATACGACCAGGGACTACGAGGACATTAAGTTACAATATTTAAAATCGTTTTCTAAATTTCAAGTTCTAGTTGCCGACCACTTTCATCTGTCTATGCATATCTTGCTTTGGGTGAGATTGATTCTCGAGTCAAAGATGTCTGTGAGAAGGCTCCATCACTTGATGTGTAGGCTCCTCGTATGCTGGTGGATGTATCCATCAAAGAGAGAGAAGAACAACTAAAGGTAATCAAAAATTGACCTCATCTTTAGGCTTATGCAGTCGTATGGAACGACTAAGCACTGTTCTTCTTTCTCGCAGAATGTAGGCATGAATAACCATCAGCACGACCAAGGGGTCGAATGGATGGTCATGGAAGAAGAGGCGGAGAGAGCCAAGGCTCCTTCGGCCTAGAGACGTCGGCTGACAAAAGTTGCCGACAAGAAAAAGGGGAGCACAAGTGCTTCCGTCCCCTTGCTATCCTTCCTCCTGCTGTTCGACCAGCCCCATCGAATAGTTTTTACAGATGTGACTACCACAGATGAGATAGGGCAACCGTACTAGAGCAACTAATTCCTAAGATTAAGGTACCATTCTATTACGATACCGAAACTTTCTTAGTTGGCGCTTCTCAAGGCTTTAACGAGCAACTTGAAAAGGAAGACTAGAGTAGTTTTGTATCTTTTGTGAATGGGACGACTGCAACAGCTGAACCTATGATCAAAAAGGAGACTGCCCTCTAGGTGGTTGAAACTAGTTTCGACTACTAGGAGGGGCAAGAGAGACAAGGAGCAGTAACTATTGCTCAAGACCTTTGACGAGACATGGTCAAAGATGTTCTCATACAACCAAACATGGTCAAAAAGAAGAAGTCGAAGAAACTAATCTCTGGAAAGGTTTCTTCTAAATTCAAGATCAAGGATATAAAAACAATGTATGAAAATAAAAGCACAGCTTCTACCTCTTTTGTCATCTTAAATGCTGACTTATTTCTCTTGTTGTGATTTTAGCTCGGCTTCTGCGGTGGAGATGGTGGTCGAGGAAATGACCACTGTAGCAATAAAGGCTGCTACCGAGCTACAATGATTACGACCATGGAGGTGGTCGTAGCAACAGAAGTACAAGCGGCTAAAGACAGGGTAGAAATACCTTTGTTGAAAAGTTGGACATTCTTCTGACTACTGCGTCGAGGAGGAAAACACCGAAGAGGCTCCTCTTTGTCTCCAAGAAGGCACAGACGGAGAAGAAGAAGAACAATATCCTAACTTTTTCTCTTCATTTTTTAACCTTGCCTTTATAGTGGGATTTTCTACCGATCGACCTTCCAGCCAACTCCCATAGCCCAAAGACCTTTTCTGCAAGGGGAACATCTTCAATGATTAGTGTCTTGAGAAGGTGTGATGGAACAAGGTTAACGAGCTTGATCAACTCAAAGATTCTAGGTGGGTACTTGCCAAGTTTTCTCGTCGGAGCATGAATGTAAGTATCGAGTACTTAAACATTTGTGCTTGGTCTTTTCTGGCCTCTCACTATCCTTCTTTACTCAGAGAGCGTTGGAAGACATGGAAACTGCGGCTGAGTACCATAGACAACTCACGCTCTTACGATAACAAAATATTGAACTCTCCAAGAAAGCAGAGGAATGGTAAGTCACGCGCTTGTGTAGTTGAACTTTGTTTTGACCACTTGTCCAGCCTTTCATGTCTGCTTTGAACATTTGCATGTCTAAGAGCGACGAGAAATTTTTGGACAACGAGAAGGTCAACACATAGAGGCTAAAGAAAGAAAATGCTTATATACAAATAAGTTTCCTGAAGGCCAACTATGCAATTAGCACATTTCAGGAGAAAATAAAAAGTAAGTCCTGAACTTAAGACTGTTTATTCAGATGTCTTTCTTAGCTTCCTCTAACTCTTTTCTTTTAACAGATAAAGAGGTTAAAACGAGTAAGCTCCGCACCGAGGTCGAAGAGAAAGCCAAACTGATTGGAGAACTTACTTGTATCATAAGAGAAAAAGACCAGAGAATAAAGCTACTAGAAGAATAGCACAAAGTTTAAGTCGATAAGCCTGATGCTCGTCTAGCAGGTAAGAAAAGCTTTATCTTCGACCAATTCTTCTAATAATCTTTTAATAAGTATTTTCCTGACCATTCTTACTCTGTTTGCAGAGGTTGTGGTCAAAATAAAGCAACTCGTAGAGGCTTTGACTCGTAGTCAGGAGCAAACAAAGTTGATGAAGACCATTCTTCAGGACAATGTTGCACTTCTCAACAATCTACTCAGTGGGTTTGGTGCAGAGAAGATGAATCCTTCTGAGGACACTGTAACCGCTTACGTGAGTATGATCGAACAACAAGTCAGAGCATTTGAGAAGCTCTTATCTACTTTGAAGACCAACCAGGCCAACTCAATTCGGGACGCGGTTAAGGGTGCTCTAAGCTATGCCTTGGCAAAACTCAAGGCATGCGACCAGAGTCTCAACCTTTGATTGATCGATCATGACTTCGATCGCTCAAGCGAGGCAGCTGGCCCGATCAAGAACTAGAGCCAACCGGTCGAGAGGTCACGAAGGAGATGCAACTCGGCTCTCCTTTGTCAGAGTAGTTTGTAATAGAAAACTTTGTAAAAACATACCTTTTGTTAATGGAAATCATCTCCCTTTTCCTACAATCCATCTCATTGAGTAGTTAGTACTCGTAAGACAAAAAAAACCAAGAAAGAGAATGAAATTATGACTAAGAATTGAAGTTATATTGATAACTTTATTGATGAGGCGATGGTGTCCCGATCTTCCGATAGGATGATAACTATCGATTTTGGCGGAGGCGACCCTTGCGATCCGACTACAACCGAACGACGCCGCTGGCGCCTTAGCAATCGTTGAACCACACTCCAAGTTGTTATCAACCGCTGCAAGAACGCGTTGACCTGACCATTTAAGGTCTATTCCTGCATGCAACCAAAGAACACGCAAGAACAAGATAACAAGCAATCTGAAATTGCAAATATTGATATGAAGATCAAAAGGTGGGATTCGAAGGCTGTCTTGACAGTGGTCGTCCGACACAACTGAAGAACAGAAGTTTGCATAATAGCTAAACCTAAACTCAACAAAATCCAAGTCCTAACAAGGGAGGCGGGCTCCTTTATAGGAGAACAACCAGGAGGGCGTCCAAAGTGCATGCTCTAGGGTTACAAGGCCCATGGGCCCAATTGGTGGTGGCGCAGCACCCTTTGACTCGGACTCAAAACCAACGTGGATTGTTTTGATGATTGCCGCCGGCTCGGATGGAATTTGAAGATGAGGTTGGATCTGTTGGAAAGTATACTTCATAAGCTTTCCATGAAGTACAAGAACGTCCCAAACGGAGTTCGTATGAGAAAGTTATGTCCGTTTCAACTTGCACCATTGCAGCAGTCCGAATCTGATTCCAGTACGTGACCAACACGGACTCTTTTGATGATTGCGGCTGTCTCGGATAGAATTTGAAGATGGGGTTGAATCCTTTAGAAACTAGACTTGATAAGCTTTCCATCAAGTCCAAGAACGTCTCAAACGGAGTCCGTATGAGAAAGTTACGTCCGTTTAAACTTGCACCATTGCAGCAGTCCGAGTCTGATTCCAAAACGTGTCCAACTCGAATTCGTGCTTGACTTGGTCTCAAAGTGACGTGGTGAGCTCCATTATTCCTTCCATGCATGTCCAGGGTTCCATGTCCCTTTTCTTCATCCTTTCCCAAATTCCTAAGCACAATTAAATCACTTGTATTAGGTAGCGGTCTATTCTCAGTAACATATGAAGGCTGAAGAAACGAATTCACCTTTAGTTCAATCTTGATATTGGGCGCGATTGTCGTATGTGTTTGTGGCGTGGTCACATCATCCTCCCTTCTTGATAGAAACCGCCCTCGGTTTTAGCATATGTGTAGCCTCACGTATTGCATGATCTTCATCATAAATCTCGGTACATAATAACAAACGCAACAAACTCTCATTATGTAATATCATATGTTCTTTATCACACAAAGTAAAACCTTTTGAAACGAGCTCACCTTATAATTTAAGTGATGCGTAGGAGCTCTTGTAATTGGAACAACAAGCATAGCAAATATGGTTGTATCCATAGGGTCGTGTCCTCATCATCCTCCCTTCTTGAAAACAAAGCCGTCCTCGGCTTTTGATAAACTGAAAGTATGGTAACAAAGAAGCCAAGGTGTATGCATGGTATATGTATATGTCATCCATTTTAACAGTTCTTCGTTGTTGCACAATTAATGTTATAACACAGCAGCAATCATAAAAGCTCATTGTATTATTAACCCAAAAGTAATCATATATGTTAATGAACAAATCAAAATTTCACACAGTAATTATCGCAACTTGTTTTGCAAATGTAAGTGAAGCATTTATGCAATTCAAATCCTTGAAGTTGTAAACTTGTTGTGGTGGCACATATAGGCAAAGCTACAACTTTTGGAATCAAACAAAGTTTATCCATATAATCAGATTTCAATTGAGCAATAGCAAATTCATCTAGTAAGGGTGAAAATATTTGCAAGTTCTTCCATACATCAATTTCATTATTCAGATTGCCAATGTTAGATGGTTCAATAAGAGAAGAACACATAGGCATTGAATGATCACTAAAATTTATTTTTCTTTCATAATGAACAAGATTGAGCATACAAGAGTTGTTGTTCAAAACAACAAGCTGCAATTCATCCATGTGGTCACAAGTTATGCATATTCGATATACAAGAAATTGATTTCCTACACCATAATCTCCAATCAAATTAAACTTATACCCAGGGTGTAGGCACTAAACAAGAATTTTGAACATGTAAGTTCAGAAACTTTCTCCAAAGCATGTGACAATTTCATAGGAAGATCCAACATGATATAACACAATGAATTGGCAGGAGAAATTCTAGTTAAAACTTCTTTATGTCTAACCAAAGCCACATGATCATTGTATGTGATTAATTCATCACATGAATCACTCAAAACAGTAGGCAATTCAATTATTTTTGACAAGGTGCACTCAACGTATTCTCAACACTCAAATCAATGCAGTGTGAATTCTCTACTTGAAATATGGGCATGTCGAATTATTTTCCACTAAGTTTTGCTCTAAAATAGCATGAACGGTGCATAATTGTTGTTTTTCACAAGCATACTCACCGTGAGTGATGATAGTACCATGATCTTTACCTTTTGGCTCCCTCGATGATGTAGGTGCATCCATCTCCTCATCTTCGTCTCAACGAATGGAATCGATGGTTCAATCAACTCATGCTCCTTTTTGACATGGTTCTCAACCGCTGCAAGTTGTTAGTCACGAGAAAAGGCACAAACATGGGTTTGCTTTCATGTTTCTTATCATCAAGCACTCTCAATTTCTTCTCAATCTGACGCTCAACATTACATGCAAGTATAAACAAATGAGGAGAGAATTATATTCTTTGTGAATGAGAAGGTCCTGAATTTCTTTATTAAGGCCACGTAAGAATCTATTCTCTGTAGCTTCAGCATGTTCCTCTAAGCCACAACGCAACAAAAGAGCTTTCAATTCTTCATTGTATTCACTTACGCTTCTCCTACCTTGTTCTAAACGTTGCAATCTGTTTAACAAGTCACGTGAATAATATGAAGGAACAAATGTAGATCTCATCACTCGTTCAAAACATTCCAAGTTTTAGGTACATGTGGTAGTCTACATTGTTTCCTCCACCAAAATAATGCGAATCAGTGAATTCACTAGTAGCAGCCCTAACTCTTTCATCATCAGAAAATCATAGCATGCAAAATTCCCATCTAATTGTATTTCCCAATCAAGATAAGCTTCAGGTCATATCTACCAGCAAATGGCGGAATTGTAAACTTGGCATCATCATCACATACCTCTCTTGTTAACCTACTTGTGCCTTGTTGATTTTGTCGGTCGACAATGGTCGTGATCATTGGATCCCTCAATTCGTTGTTGATGGTGGTGAGGGTCTTATTAATACGATCCAACAAGTTGTTGGTCTCACAAAAATTGCTACAATGTGATCTTGAACCTGTCATGGTTAGTAGAAAACAAGGAAATACACTAGAATTATGTAAGTCCCTATAAACTATTAGGAGGTGGAGCATCAAGTCACACATCTCGAACTCTTACCAAGCTCTTACAAGTTCTTACCAATGCAAAACAGTGGTGCAACCGGTGGCTGGTTCGTGATAACTTAACTCAAGTGATGAGTATAGCGATTGCAAGGTACAGCGAAACCTGTCTGGTTGTAGAAAAGTGGAGCTTGGATAGGCTATGTATTTTGTAGCAAAGGAAAACAATCAATTAATTTCAGAAATTGCACAGAATTGAATTATAGTTCGTATCTAGCACTTAGCCTATGTTGCTGATCAACCAAAGATGGAAGAAGGCTAAAATAAGTGTATGACAATGTATGGGAGTGGTAAATACAAGATAATTCGATCGAATGCAATCTGGAATTGAAGAACACAAGGATTGTTCCAAAACTTGGAAACTGAAGATTTCTGTCCACTGGACAGCGCGTCGGTATTTCGGCCGTAACTTTTTGTCAGTTGCCTTTTTTTCAATGATTATTTTTTTCTCCGTTTTCTGACGGCTTTTTCTACAACTTTTGTTTTTTGGCCAAGGTCTGGAAACCGACCTAAAAATTCGCACAAAATTCACAAGTGCCGACTGTTGCAGATTCAATCTGGAATTTTGGGTCAACTTCCACCGCAGATATCTCTTAGCTGCCTTGCTGGAATGACGTAAAATTTTACAGATAGATGGATGATAAATTTTTGAATCTAATGGTGGTGTTCTCACTCAAAAATAATCTCGGAATCAAAAGATATGGCGTTTTTTGTGGCGGCTGCAGAGAAAGGACAGATCAGCCGAAATTGGAATTAGGGTTTGGGGTGGGGGAATTTTTTTTATTTGGATTTTTCTTGGAACAAAGATATGACCAGCAACTAGACAAAACTAAAACGGACACAAATTCAATTTAGCAAACCAAAACTAACTGATTGAAAAGCACAACGGGTTTGGACAGCGAAATTAACTCTTTTTGTGGGGCAATTTTTCTGGACTATGGGAAATAAAAATCAATCTACTAACTAAGGATACAAGAAATTCCTACCGGTCAATCAAGCTCGATACCAACCGATGAGGCGATGGTGTCCCGATCTTCCGATAGGATGATAACTATCGATTTTGGCGGAGGCGACCCTTGCGATCCGACTACAACCGAACGACGCCGCTTGCGCCTTAGCAATCGTTGAACCACACTCCGTTGTTATCAACCGTGCAAGAACGCGGTTGACCTGACCACGAAGGTCTATTCCTGCATGCAACCAAGAACACGCAAGAACAAGATAACAAGCAATCTGAAATTGCAAATATTGATATGAAGATCAAAAGGTGGGATTCGAAGGCTGTCTTGACAGTGGTCGTCCGACACAACTGAAGAACAGAAGTTTGCATAATAGCTAAACCTAAACTCAACAAAATCCAAGTCCTAACAAGGGAGGCGCGGTTCCTTTATAGGAGAACAACCAGGAGGGGCGTCCAAAGTGCATGCTCTAGGGTTACAAGGCCCATGGGCCCAATTGGTGGTGGCGCAGCACCCTTTTGACTCGGACTCAAAAACCAACGTGGATTGTTTTGATGATTGCCGCCGGCTCGGATGGAATTTGAAGATGAGGTTGGATCTGTTGGAAAGTATACTTCATAAGCTTTCCATGAAGTACAAGAACGTCCCAAACGGAGTTCGTATGAGAAAGTTATGTCCGTTTCAACTTGCACCATTGCAGCAGTCCGAATCTGATTCCAGTACGTGACCAACACGGACTCTTTTGATGATTGCGGCTGTCTCGGATAGAATTTGAAGATGGGGTTGAATCCTTTAGAAAGTAGACTTGATAAGCTTTCCATCAAGTCCAAGAACGTCTCAAACGGAGTCCGTATGAGAAAGTTACGTCCGTTTAAACTTGCACCATTGCAGCAGTCCGAGTCTGATTCCAAAACGTGTCCAACTCGAATTCGTGCTTGACTTGGTCTCAAAGTGACGTGGTGAGCTCCATTATTCCTTCCATGCATGTCCAGGGTTCCATGTCCCTTTTCTTCATCCTTTCCCAAATTCCTAAGCACAATTAAATCACTTGTATTAGGTAGCGGTCTATTCTCAGTAACATATGAAGGCTGAAGAAACGAATTCACCTTTAGTTCAATCTTGATATTGGGCGCGATTGTCGTATGTGTTTGTGGCGTGGTCACATCATCCTCCCCTTCTTGATAGAAAACCGTCCTCGGTTTTAGCATATGTGTAGCCTCACGTATTGCATGATCTTCATCATAAATCTCGGTACATAATAACAAACGCAACAAACTCTCATTATGTAATATCATATGTTCTTTATCACACAAAGTAAAACCTTTTGAAACGAGCTCACCTTATAATTTAAGTGATGCGTAGGAGCTCTTGTAATTGGAACAACAAGCATAGCAAATATGGTTGTATCCATAGGGTCGTGTCCTCATCATCCTCCCTTCTGAAAACAAAGCCGCCCTCGGCTTTTGATAAACTGGTATGGTAACAAAGAAGCCAAGGTGTATGCATGGTATATGTATATGTCATCCATTTTAACAGTATCGAACAACAAGTCGAGCATTTGAGAAGCTCGATCTACTTTGAAGACCAACCAGCCAACTCAATTCGGGCTGCGGTTAAGGGTGCTCTAAGCTATGCCTTGGCAAAACTCAAGGCATGCGACCAGAGTCTCAACCTTTGATTGATCGATCATGACTTCGACTGCTCTGAAGTAGAGGCAGCCCGTCTGATCGAAGAACTAGAGCCAATCGGTCGAGAGGTCACGAAGGAGATGCAACTCGGCTCTCCTTTGTCAGAGTAGTTTGTAATAGAAAACTTTGTAAAAACATACCTTTTGTTAATGGAAATCATCTCCATTTTCCTACAATCCATCTCATTGAGTAGTTAGTACTGTAAGACAAAAACCAAGAAAGAGAATGAAATTATGACACTTTATCATAGCCCGACTATATGCGACTTCGATTGTCATGTTCTGGTAGCAAATGTGAGGAACGAGTCGATGCTAGGAAGTTCCTTCTAGTGGGCAGGACCACATGCAAAGAGGAGAGACTTAAACTATGTGACATTACATTTCTTCGACTAGGTTAATCAAACCGAAGGGATAACCGATGATAGGATAAACACTTAGAGATCATCCGTGTATCGTTGTGGACTTTCAATTGTCATGTTCTGGTAGCAAAAGTGAGGAATGAGTCGACGCTAGGAAGCTCCTTCTAGTGGGTAGGACTACGTGCAGAGAGGAGAGACTTCGACTAGGTGACGTTACCTCCCTTCAACCAGGTTAATGAAGTCAAAGCCATAAATGATAAGAGGATAAACACTTAGAGTTCCTTCTCGTACATCTGTTCAACATTTTCTTAGACAACTCACTTATTTTGTACTAATAGCAAGAGTTAGGAATGGTTCGCCACTACGAAGCTCCTTCTAGTGGGCAGGACCACATGCAAAGAGGAGAGTTATCGACTAGTGGTGCTCCTTTCTCCAACCAGTTAAACAAATTAGTTGTACTACAAGTGGTCAAACAAACATAAAAGAAGCTCTACTAAACATACGACAATAAAGATTTAAATAAACTAAAAGCTTTATTGAAAGAGTAGAAAAGTTACACATAAATTTTGCGTAATTGGTTGATTTTCCAAGAGTTTGAGAGAATCTGGCCATCCTCCATAGTAAGTCGTATCGAGCCTAGTCATGTGACTTCGACCACAGTGTAATGACCTTCCCACTTGGGGCAAAACTTGTTCCAATTAGACTAAGATTGATTTTTCTCAATACCAAGTCACCTACAATATGGATACGAGGTTGGACCTTACGATCGTAGTACTTACACATGGCTTGCTAATAGACTACTGATCAGATTAAGGCTTGATTCCTCTTCTTTTCAACCAGGTTGATGTCATCCGCTCAAAGTTGCTCTTGGTTGGAGTCGTTGAAGTTCTAGACTCTTGTCGACTGGATCCAGGGGAAGCATGGCTTTGGCCCCAAAAACTAGAAAAAAATGAAGTCTCTCCTGTCTCCCAACTAGGAGTCATGCGAACTGCCCATAATACTGAAGGTAATTCTTGTACCTAAGCCCACAAGCTCTTTACAAGCTGGTCGAATACTCGAGTTTTAATTCCTTGCATTATTTGGCCATTCACATGCTCGACTCCCTATTGCTTTGGGGATGGGCGACCGAGGTATAGCAAAGTTTGGTACCCATTTTGTCACAAAATTCTTAGAATTTTGCTTACCATTGTCAGCAATTATTTGACTTGGGACTCCAAATTGAGTAATCACACTTCTCATCATGAACCTTTTTGTAGCTTCCGTTGTTATCCCACCACAAGTTTGGCCTCAATCCATTTCATAAACATGTCAATGGCCACGAAAAGGAATTCGAACCCCCTGGTGCTCTTGGGAATGGACCTAGGATATTGAGACCTAGGTTGTAAAAGGCTAAGATAGAGGAATCGTTTGAAGAGCTTGAGCTGGTTGGTGCATTTTCCTGCTACGAAACTAGCATTGTACACATTTCTTAACTAGCTCTTTAGCATCATTGAGGGCTATTGGTTAGTAAAAATCTTATCATAAGGCTTTTCTAACTAGTGTTTTGTAAGAGGCGTGTGCTCAACAAACGCCCCCATGTATGTTATTAAGGAGTTGTAATCCTTCTTTTAGTGATATGCATCATATGAGAACCCCTTGAGTACTCCCTTTATAGAGTACCCCATCGACCAAAGTATACATTTTGGCCTTGTGGGATAGACGATCTACATTGAGATCATCATCAGGTACTGAACCCTTCTAAAGATACTCGTACATGGGAACCATCCAGGTATCCACGTACTCTAGAGAGTCTGTCTCATTAAGAGTTGTCTCTGGTACTTCGACCAGAGATGGCTTCTAGAGTTGCTCGAAGAAGACTCTGGGTGGTACTTGTGATCGGGAAGAAACTATTCGAGCCAACTGTTCAACGAGAAAGTTATCCTTCCGAGGGATATACTTAACTCAAAACCCAAAAAGTGCTTCTCCAACTTTCTGACTTTCAACAAGTACTGAGACATGGTCGAATTAGAGCATTGATACTCCTTTTCGACCTAATTCATGACTAGTTGAGTGATATACTTTAAGGTCTCTCCTACGGGAGCATCCTAAGCGCTTTCGACCTAATTCATGACTAGTTGAATGATATACTTTAAGGTCTCTCCCGCGGAAGCATCCTAAGCACTTTCACAACTCGTATGCCAACCAACAAACCTTCATATTCAGCCACATTATTAGTGGCTAAAAATGTAGTTCAATGATATACTTTAAGGTCTCTCCCGCGGGAGCATCCAGGACCACCCCAGCCCCCGAACCACTTAGTGTAAGCGACCCATCAAAGTACATCATCCACTGGTTGTGAAAGTTGTACTGGGAATCCTGAATGGGTTTAGGATTTGTCTATTCAATGATAAAGTCTGCCAAGATCTGGGATTTAATGGCCGTTCGGGACACGAAATGGAGGTCAAACTCCCTAAGTTCTACCGACCATTTTGCCATGTGTCCCTCTGTTTCCCTATTCTAGAGGATCTCTCCTAAGGGAAACTCAGACGACACAATAATTTTGTGCACTTGAAAATAATGCCTCAGCTTCCTCGAAGACATAAGGAGGGTATATAAGAGTTTTTAACTTGAGGGTAGCGCTCCTTAGGCCCATGTAAGACTTCATTTACATAGTAGACTGGTCATTGGATGCTTTCATGTTCTACAACCAGTACTACACTTACTGACTTTGGCGTGGCAGATAGATATACTAAGAGTATGTCGCCTAGTTTCGAAGAAACGAGAACAAGAGCACTCGTAAAGTACCTCTTGACATCCTCGAAGGCATCGTTAGCCTCGAAACCCTTGCATTTCCATACAAGCTTGAAGAAACGAAGTCCTTTCTCTTCCAGTCATGCAATGAAATGACTTAGAGCCGCTATGCACCCGGTGAGATTTTGAACTTATTTCTTAGTGGTCAAAGGGTGCATCTGCTCAATGGCCTTGATCTTTTCAGGATTTGCCTTGATACCTCTTGCCGAAACATGAAACCCAAGCAATTTTCCTCAAGAAACTCTAAAAACACACTTCTTGGGATTGAGTTTCAAGCGGTGCTTTCTGATGTTGTCGAATGTCTCCTGCAGGTCTGAAATGTGATTAAGTCATTTGATACTTTTTACAACTAGATTATCAATGTAGGCTTCCAAGTTTTGACCCATTTGATGTATAAAAGTCAATTGCATCAAACACTAAAAAGTCGGACCAGCATTTTTCAAGCCAAATAGCATTTTGATATAGCACAATACTCCAAATGGCATAATAAATGCGGTCTTATCTTCATCTTCTAAAGATATACTAATATGGTGATAACTAAAGTATGCATTTAGAAAACTTACCATTTCACAACCATCAGCAGAGTCGACCAATTAATCAATACGAGGAAGCAAGAAATCATCTTTTGGACAAACTTTATTTAAATCGGTATAGTCTATACACATATGCCACTTACCGTTAGACTTCTTAACCATAACAGGATTAGCCAACCACTCTGAGTGATTGACTTCTCTTATAAAGTCTGCTTTTAGTAACTTGTCCAATTCTAATATGATAGCTTCCCATCGATCTGGTGCAAATCTCCATAATTTTTGTTTTACAGGTTTTTTGTCAGTGTAGAGATAGCCTGTGCTCGATCACCTCCCTGGGGACCCCGGGAATGTTGGATGCTTGCCACGTAAATACATCTACATTTGCCTAAAAGAAAGTGACGAGGGCGTCTTTCTATGCGGGGTCGGAAGTAACGCCGATGCCAACGGTCTTCAAAGGCTCCTCTGGATTCAGAGGTACTTCTTTGACTTGCTCGTTAAGCTTTGGTGTAGCTTTAGGCTTCAAGTGCTTAGTCAAAGTCTGCGTTTTGGTAGCTTCTCGAGTCGGTAACTGTCTGACCATCTCGAGAGACTTGCGGTCGCATGTTAGCACCATTTTCTTATCACAGGGAAATGTGATCACTCCTTTGGGACTTGGCATCTTAAGACATTGATATGCATAGTGAGTGACAATAAGAAAATGTACTAGAGTTGGTCATCTAAGTATGGCGTTATACACCATGTTGAAGTTGACCACATCAAAGGAGACTTTCTCTGTCCTAAAGTTGCCAAGAGACCGGAACATAACAGGTAGAGAAACTTGTCCAATAGGCTTGGTTGAAGATTCTGGTACGATCCCATGAAATGAATATTGTACAAGCTTTATTCTGTTATGAGGAACTTCCATCTTGTCCAGATCACTTAAAATAAAAATATTTAAGCTGCCATGAATCAACACTCGATTCACTCGACAGTTATTGATGGTGGGCTCAACCACGATCGAGAACTAACCTGGTCAAGCTGAAGGGATCAAACAGTCACTTGTCTTAAAGGAGACAGTGACTTCCAACCACTTAGGAAGATTATTGACAAGAAGAGGGTAAATAGAGTTAACCTCTCACTTGACAGCTTTGTACTATCATTTTGACTCGTATGCCGAGGATCCTCTATAGATGTGCTTGATGGTGTGCTTTGAATCCCAGAACGGCATCTCCTCATTATCTTTCGATTGCTTTTGACCACTCGTTTGTCCTGATTCTTGGATCATAGGGAGTGGTCCCTTGCCAGAGTAGTAATCCTCAAGTGTTCGTTGGAAAACTCGGCGATTGTGAAGGTCATGTCCTTCCCTTTTATGAAAGGGACACCACCTAGGCTTGTTGTCTTTTCATGTGGGTGTTTTGCCTTTGCCCCGATCGAAGTATTGCTTGGGGTTCCGTGGCTCTTTATAGCCTACAGCCAAGACTTCCTTCAAACTTTTGGCGTGAGGCTTCTGACCTTTGGCCTTGTTCTTGGATTTCTTGGTCTTCTCCTTCCTCTTACTGCCTTCGTCTTTCTCTTTGGAACTTCGATTGACATGATCAATGATTTTAGTCCATTTGACCACTTTAGCAGCAGTTGCATAATGGTCAACCATCTCAAAGAGCTCAACGATGGTGGTCGGAGGATTCAAGGCGATATCCTCTATGAACCTCCTATTGCGGACACCCTGCTTGAATGCCCTGATGATAGAAGCATCAGAGACCTCCAAAATTGAATTATGAAGCTGACTAAAGCATCTGATAAATTGCCATAGGTCTCGTTGTTGTTCTACCATATCTAGTGTAGGTCGTCTTCTTTCCTAGGGCGGTTGTATGTGCCCTAGAAGTTGGCCAACAGAAGATCACATAGATGTTGCCACGAATGGATCTACTCGAATGGTTGGTTGGGCAACCACGATCGAGCGATTCCTCGAGCACCGTCAAAAGATGATTTGCCATGACATGCTTGCCTCCTCCTGCTGCTCGAACTGCGGTCGTGTAAATCTAGAGGAACTCGGTGGGATTTTGGAACCCATCAAATTTCTCTATATTTACTGGCTGAAACCACGCGGCCAGCGCACTGCTCGGAGTTCAGTCGTGAACGCCCGACATCCAGTAATGAGCTCATGACGCCTCCTTTATAGGAAAGGGTGATTGGTGTCACTAGGCAATCGTACTCGGCAATGCCCAACAGTTGATGGACCCGACCTGTAATTGGCCTCATCCATACAAGGTAGTAGTACTCGTACTCTATCTGCTGTTGCAGATTCCTTACTCGAAATGGTGGTTAATCATCTCCCGGTGAACTCGTCGATCCGGAGTCGTTCGAGGAACTCTCCTCCAGCTAGAATCGTTGTAAGGGGACCGACATGACCTGTCATCATGTTAAACCCCACGTGGTGAGTTTTGTGAATGACTAGACGCAGTCATACCTATCCGACTCCTAGAGTTATGCCGATGAGGCTGCTCGAATCTAGCCATCATGCTGCGGAGTCTTTGCGTGATCCTTTTGGCGAAGTGGTTGTAGCCTGGCACTCGAGCAAGCCCTTGAGTTGGGTTCTCGAGCAAGTCGTTGATGTGTTGAAACTCTCGAGCCTCTTCGGGTAAGTATTGGGCACACCCAAGCAAAGATCTCTGGGCAGCCAGTTGTCTCTATCGAATAGTCTCGGGTGCTCAATGTTTGAGCCTAGTTGAGGCTGCATCAAAGGATAGGGATTATTTCTAGGATTTATCTCACGCTCATCAGAGAACTGAGCGGGTTCATCACTGGAGGTCTCCTCACCATCCTAGCGAGGGTGGTAGTGTGTAATCGGTGGGGAGCATCCTCAAGCCTTACTCAGAGAGTGTGATTAGAATTTGCGGGGAGGGTGAAGTCCTCTTGAACAGGATCTCCACTCGTGTCAGATGCCTCCTAGCATAAGGAGTCATCCAATGACAGAGCCTCACTACATGGAAGAGGCCTCTCCAAAAAGGAGGAGTCTGGGTTATAACTGTCACCAATCGGAGTTGAACCATATGAGAGTGTGGACGGACTCGCAAGGAGCCTACCCACATTCTGCGTAGGGACAACTGGAGAGTTATGACCACTAGTTGACGATGGATTCCCGAAATGATAGATTCCAGGACTCGTCGAGCTTGATTGAACGATCGCTGGGGGACTCGAACATTTGGGAGCAGGCCTATTGTCATGTTGTGAGTCCTGTTTGTGATCGGATTGACCCTTGCCCTTTGGGGAAACTGGTTCCTCTGTTGGGCATACTGCTGCAGGGATGCAGACCCCTCCTCAGTCTTTCCCACGGTGTGGTCTCTAAGGTTTCAAGATGGATCTCTAGAGACAGCCTCACCGTCAAAAGGAAGCATTATCTACTCGTAGTAGTAGCAGGCATTCATGTTGAGATTTGCATAGTCGGCCAGGTCGAACCAATTCTTCTCGTTCCACTCTCTTGCCATGAGGACATCAGAAGGAAGAGAACTTGCCGACAAGAAAATTACCGTAGTCTTGGAAGAAGTCTCCCCAAGGATGGCGCCAACTGTCAGTGTTTTAATATAGATCTTACATATGATTTCTTGGATTCGGGGAAAACTCTTGAAGACCTGGACTACAATCATGCAAAGGAGAGACACGGGAATTTTTATACAGATTCGAGCCTTCTTCTTGGAGAATAGCAACCCTACTTCTTGTGTGGCTATTGCTCAGAGAATTGATTACAACTAAATGAGTAATAAGAAATGCCTTGCACTATGTCTTGTTGGACTGGATCCGATCTCCTCTGGTCTGTCCCTTCTTCTCTATGACGTCAACCTTTCTATAGTTAGCGAAGCGGCGGCCGTTGTCCCACAACAAAAGACGCTTTAACGCTTCGGGTGCTAATCATCCAATGGGAGTTATTGTCAAATAGACATGATGACCTATTCGTCGTGCGGCGGTTGTTGTCAGAGAGAGATTATGTGCATTTATTAAGAATAAACACACGTTCTAACCGCCTTGTCAAATAGACCCACGATATAGTAGGTCATCGTAGACAAGTCAGTCGGAGATAGATTGGTCGTAGGAAGGACCATGACCACAACGTGGTCACAGAACAACTTACGACTATGTAGTCATCAAAAGACTTACAACTATATAGTCATAGAAGAACTTACGACTATGTGGTTGTAGAAGAACTTACGACTATGTGGTCGTATAGGACTTATGACTGAGGAGTGGTTGTAGAAAAACTTACGACTGAGAAGTGGTCGTGGAAGAATTCATGACTACCCTATGAAGCCACTCTCTTATCGATAAGGGGTATACTAAAAATATAATGACGTAATAATTTAAGGATTATTATATCCTCATCAACTCCCTTGCACTTTTTTCGTGTAGTTCACATTGAGGTATCTTATAATTAGTATATAAGTATATCTAAAGTGATAAAGGAGTATGTCAAGTTTGTTTACATAGTATACCAGAGGCGAGAGTAACTAAACATAGAAGTAAAAGGGGGTGTACGGCCGCGCTATTCTGCACATGTGCGCACTGTGCATGTCAGAAAGTTACCGTCGCGCGTGAGTGAAGTTACTGTCAAATACATGTAGAGTTACTGTCAGTTTTATAGTGTTACAACAGATAGTAACTCTACATGTGTTTGGTAGTAACTTCACTCACACACGATAGTAACTTTCTGTATGAGTTATTTGCTATTGACATGCATGTTTCTCTCTCCTCTCAATGCATGCATGATGGTAGTAACTTCACTCATACACGGCAGTAACTTCATGAATTACGAATGATAACTATAAATAACTTTATGAATTACAGATGATAGCTATATGTACATATGATAGTAACTTTACCATAATTAACAAATATCAATAACTATATATGGGGTGGGATGGTGGAGTAGTTGGCTGGTTGGGTCGGCTAGGGGCGCGCGTTTATTCTACACGTAGCCACTAATTAGTAATTATATACACATACATGGTTACGCTGTTTTGCACACCGGAAAGTTACTGTCGTGCGTGAGTGAAGTTACTGTTAAATATATATAGAGTTACTACCAGTTGTATAGTGCTACAAATGACAGCAATTCTACATGTATTTGGTGGTAACTTCATTCACGTGCGGCAATAACTTTCTATCACGTATTCTACACCAGAGGGCAGAATAGTAATTATATATAGAGAGAGAAAGATGAACTTTAGACAAAAAAACACTTGAGCGTACATGTCACTGGACTGGCTGCCTATACATGCATGCCGCTTAACGAACAAATGATTGTGCGCGCGTGTGGCTCCCCTAAAGCGCCCACAAGGACAGGGGTGGACCTCATGGATCCTGCATCGAGATGCGTGCACAACAAAAGATGCACATCATTTTAAGCACCCTACTCCCCTTGGGGCTTCATCACAGTGCCTCTATGCATGCATTCTGCGTGCTGAGCAGCAAATACTACTTGTTCTTGCATGGTTGGTTCAGTGATTCAGTCAGAGCTGAAAATTCAGTGCTACTACTACAATTAGCTGGAAAAACAAAAGGCTAAAAACCTACTAGTACAAGCTTGTTTGGCTGCACCCAGGGACAAGTTGGAGCCATGCATGAACTCTAATGATTGTGCCCTTGTCCGATGGTCAATCGATCGATACCCGGTCTGGTCCCTCCCTCCATGGCCTTTAATTTGTTCACCAACAAAAGATGCATATATATGCATGTCAAGGGTAGAAAGTTAACCAGGGTTAATTGGGTGAGCAAGAGGAGGCAGCAGACAGACAGGGATCCCTCATCCTCGGTGATCTGCGTTGGTTTCTTGTGCTAATCATTTCAAGCTAGGGTCTGGGGCTCTCGAGGTGTGTTCGCTTGTCATCCTGTGATCTTGCAGGTTTTTTAAAGTGCTCAAAGTGACCACAGCGCATGCATGTCTATGATATATGCATACATGGTCCTTCAGGTTCAAACCAAAGGAAGTTGTGTCAATTATTCTTTAGTAGTACTTCCTAGGACCGTGTTATCTCAAATTAAGAACACACCATAGTGCACTAGTACTGTCCTTGTCATATGAATCTTCAGTACCTTCATCTGTCTTTTTGTTCTAAAAAGGGTCATGAGGAATGGCTGGGAGTACTTTACATTCGACGTATTCCAACGTCGAAGGAAACAAGATTATTTTGTTCTGAGAAAATCAAGCAGTAAAATCATATTGTGAAATCTTGCTTATATGCTTTGGCTATAATGCACTCTCTATACAACATAGTAGTAATAAAATTTGCTGAGAATTCAGATCTCTACTGAGGTCTTATATATTATATTGTTGCTTGGGCCCTCGGTACATGGAAGCAAAGAATGTCATACAAGAGATTTTCAATTCTGCATTTTCACTGCTTTTACAGAACAATGCATTTCCATTTATTCCGTACTAGTGTTTACAGGATCAAATTACATGAATGGCTGCACAAGTTGCATAAATGAAATCTGAAACAATCATTCTGAACGGCGAGTGAAACGTCCCCCTACAATCCTAAATTCTAATTAATTACTATCTGGAAAAAGATCAAAAAGTACAATACAAGAAAGAAGACCGCAAAATTCTTGTGAAACCTTACTGCTTTTGGCCTCACCTCATCTATGCAACAAAATTCAACAAGTCTGATATTTGTGAGGCACTCTTATACGCACCCTCGACACATTGGCCCAGGGCAACTCCCGCTACATAGTTCCCTCCTATGAACAACCCGTCGTAGCTGCCTCTGCAAGGGCAGATCTTGCAGCTTCACGATGATCAAGATGCCCAATCAGGAACTGTGGTATGGCTCGTGGCCACACTCGGACGCTGAGGACTAATGGGTCCACTGCTCTAGGATTTATCAGCATTCTCCAGAGGTCACGGCATTACGAGACGCATCATCACAGACGATTCTAAGAAACCGTCGATACTGTAATTATCATAGACTATTTTACAAACGTAACCGTCTATGTTACAAGTGGCTAGTTACATGTCCGTGCGTTGCAACGAAATTAATTGGATGTATAGAGAATTATGCTATAGAAGGAGTTGCTCTTATCGATTGGAAAGTGAAGAGTGATGAGAAGTCGAAGAAATAGAGCGGTTGGAGGAGAATGGACGTACGACCACCGACTCGTTCTTTTATAATAGTAATGATAGTTAGAACCGTCTGTGATACTATCACAGACGGTTCGGATTACAAGCATCTGTGATGTCTTCTGTTATCATAGACGGTTCTTAATCCAAATCGTTTATGATAATTTCATTCATCATAGGTTTTTACTCCGAATCATCTATGATAATTTCAGACAACACATACAGTTTTTAATAAGAACTGTCTGTGATAATTATATCATATATGGTTATTAAGAAGAGCTATTTATGACATGTTTTTTTGCCTCGCAATCCTCTAAAATTTCATAATCTCCCGCCCACTTCTCCCCGAGATGAATTTGAGTCTGAGTAGGATTCTGTTCCAAGACACCTTTAGTAAAACAGGTATAATTTTTACATATAGTGTCTTTTTTTCGACGTTTTTGTACTAGTTGCAAAGCTAACGATAAACCCAATCCAAAAAAATGGCCAGCTTGCGCTCATCACCCTCTAAAACTCCCAAAATCGGCCATCTTTAGCCTTACTTTTACGTTGCAAGTTTGTGATTTCTATTTTTGCCAAAATTTTCGATCTTCCTTTGGAATTTAGGGTTCACCTTAATTGTAAAGTTGTAGATCTCGTCGAAACCTTTCAAATGAGCATATATAAGCCATAATAAAACTTTGCTATTTTATCTTTTGAGACTAGTTCAAATTGCACTGGTATATACATATACTGCCTTTGATAATTATGTATTACAAATGGTTTATGGTTCAAACCATCTGTGATAATTATATTCCTGATCGCTGGGCCCATCGATGCTCCCCAACTCAATCCCAACCAATAGAAACCCACTAACCCTCACCCCACAGATTGTAGCTCTACCTCTCCATCCCCGCGCCTATTCCGTCAAAAATTTTCCCACTCGTGCCTCTCCCTCCCCTATATATAATCACCCAAACCCATCTACTGCCACGCTCAAAATCTCTCCAGTCTCCTAATTGTCCTCCTCTACCCCGATCTTGATGGCCCTTACGAAGTAAATATTACGCAAGTCTACAGGCAACAAGGCGCTGCAAAGCAGCTGGCTCAAGACGAGCGCTGCATTAGGGGCGAGAGGGCCTAGGTATAGAGGCCTTGTTAGCGCGGTTGAGCTTCTACTGTCTGCTAAGATTTCTACTTCTTTTATATTCTTGCCATTTTTAAGAGTTGGGTTCGTAGGATTAGGAGATATGTTCTTGGCATGTTCTTGTTATGTTAGATGAATAATCTGCTCATTATCGTATGATGTTATAATGGTGGATTCTAATCTTAATGAAAATAGAATGTATCTGCTTATTTTCAAAGGACGAAGCTAACATTTCCTGAGGCTAAATGAAAAACAAAAAAAATAGGTATAGAATGAACTATCACATACAGTTTTGTGGTATAAACCATCTATGAAGGACTATCACAGACAAGTCGAACCAAAAACCTTCTGTGATACTTATACCATCACAAATGATTCTATCTACCAACCGTCTGTGATGGGAATAGAACCGTCTGTGATACTCGCCCATCACAGATGATTCTAGGTTGGTACCTACAACCGTCTGTGATATGTATCATAAATGGTTTCTTGTTCGAGCCGTTTGTGATAAGGTTCTTCACAGATGGTTCAAATTATAAACCGTCTGTATTATAATTATTATAGACAGCTCAGAAATCGTCTGTGATAACCTCCGATTATCATTGACACATAAATTCAGACGATTCAAAAAATCATCTGTAATGATAGTTTCAAACCGTCTGTCATAACTCTTGTTATAGTAGTGCGGTCAACTGCTTCTACAAGATCGCTTTCAGTCTGCAAATGAGTCGGTGTTAGTACAAATAAAGCCAATAACAGGCAATCTAACATACAGACCATCGGGACTGAATATGGTACAAAACCAGTGGCACAGATTACCATTAATTGTTCATTGCAGTTGGTGGTGAAAAATGCAGTCAAAACATTTATGTTGATCATGAAAAATTAAAGCGATAAACATATCAGACAATCACAAAAACACGAGGATCAATTATCTTCTGGAAAATTTTGTTCCAGCCACTCAAAATATATACAATTTTATTTCTGCCATCAAAAATTGTGCAATTTTGTTTCTACCATCCTTCCGTCCCTGCACATTTCGTTTTTATCACTCCATCCAATTTTCCGTTAAGTCAACAAACTTTGATTGTGTGCGATAGGTGATGTGTGTCGGTTGATTTGATAGAAAATTGGATGGAGTGGCAAAACGAAATGCGCATAGAAGGAAGAATGGCAGAAATGAAATTGCACAAATTTTGAGTGACAGGAACAAAATTTTCCCATTATCTTGACAAAGAATACTACCTTGGAAACGATCCCTGCTTTTGTAGCACCCCCTATGTAGTTCAGAAGTAATACCCTTCCAGCAGGAGCACAATTTGGAAAGAGTGAGGAGCTATATATTGTTCCTAGAAAAGGATATACCACCAATCAGTAAAAAAATAGCCAATATTATTCGCAAGATTAATGCAAACAGGAGAAATCAAAGTAGAGTTCGTCGATTGGAGCTTAAGACTCAATCCCAAGAAATACCTAAAGTGTTAACTCCTTGACTACGTGGATGCAACTGGCCGAAACCCTTGGAGCTCCCCATCATTTAAGCATTCTTTTCTAATTGCTTCTTTTGGATATGAAACGGTTACAGCAGCAACTGGTGGATATAATAGAAACTTGATGGAGCATCTGCTGCATCACTCGTGGAAGGGAAAAAATAAGTTCAATGAACAGGAAGTATGCCTAGACTACTTTAGAGAGCCTAAGCAATGTGAAATCAACTACAACTTACAAGTGCAACCTACAGGTTAGTGAGGTATTTTAGGAGGTGTAGAGCCAGGGTTTCAAATCTCACTGGTGACTGGCAGCTAGAAGAAAGAGCTATTAATTTAAATCTGAGATTTTGAATTTCAGGTTTAAATTTATGCTTGAATTTAAGTTATCAAACTCTCCAGATTTATTAGCCCCATCGGGAACCGGTGTTGGCCTATCTAGGTGTTAGATGTGTATTATACCTGTATATTTCCCCGTTGTATAAAGGGTTATCTGCGTATATGTTACACCTGTACGTGTATATATACTAGCCCATTGGCCTCATAATGAATACAAGTGCTATTCATAACATAGTATCAGAGCACATACCTAGGGTTTCGTGTCATTGGCTCATTTCTCCAGCTTCTGCCGCCGCTTGTTGTTCCTCTAGTCGGTTTTATCACCGTCATCATCGCTCAGAGTCTCTTCACCACACTGTCGCACAGATCTACAAGGCCCGGTCGGCTTTGCAACTGCAGCTCTCCATCTGCTGCCTTCATCTCGTCCGACGATGGCCTCTTCGACCCCCTCGGTGCCTCGATCTACAGGTGTCGATGCTCGGACACCGCCGTCCTCATCATCGACGCCATGGAAGCTCAAACGCCGTCTCCTCCTTCCGGACGACAGCTGCCCTGTGGACACCGCATCTTCGTCCGCCGCTCCGGCGAACGCAGGGTCTCATCGCCGCCTAGATCTAGCGCCGGTTGTTGGATCACATGAGGTCTTCACACGGGGTCCGGTGGATTCTTCCGCTGCCAGCTGAGACCGCCGCCTGGCCGCGGTCGCCAAGCTGACACTGGTAGGGGGATCTCAACGCTGCCACAATTGCTCGGTCATCTTCTTCAGTTGTTTTTGACCGACCAATTGCCTCGGTGATCTTTTTGTTGACTGATCGAAGAAAGCAAAAAAAAAGAAGAAAAGAAAAAAGAGAAGAAAAGAAAAGAAAAAGAGAGATAAAATGTCTTCTTTTACAGGCACCATTTCTGTTCCTCGTTGCCTAGTGATCTTCGATGGTTTCAATTATCGGGACTGGTTTTAACACATGTGCCTTCACATGCGTGGTCAACGCCTTTGGGAGTTTCTTACTGGTGAGTTGTCTTATCCGCCTTACCCTGCTCCACCTGCTGAGCTTGTGCTCTTGAATGATGCTTCTAAAGACGCTCGTACAAAGCATCTGATGCTTTTAAAGATGCTATAGAGACTTTTTAGATTCAATATGTTGCCTACAAGACATAGACCGATGAGAATACTCGTTCTTCTGCTATTCTGGTTGCTAGCATGGAGTTGCATCTCACTGGTGATGTGGTTGGCTTAGATTCCGCACAGGCGATGTGGGCGCATCTGCGCAATCGCTACGAGCCATCTGTTGTGCATTAGAAGCAGTCACTGCTGTAGGGAGATGCCACTATGGACAAGTTCAATGCTCAGCTGTCTACGGTATGGCGTCAGATTAACTCTTTGAGGCCAGATGTTTGCCGCACCTATCAGTGCTGTCAGCGTCAGCAGTCTCATCAGGAGCTTTGCCACTTCTATGACTTTTTGACACATCTCTGGTCTGAGTTTGAGTAGACTTGTGCTCAGTTGCTGGCTCGTCACCCTCGTGACTCTATTGAATTCTCTTGCAGCTGTTTGTACTGAGCAGATTCGTCTTCGTGGTACGGGTCTACTGTCATCATTATCATTTCCATCAGTTTTGACGGCTCCTCCAGCTTCTACACCTGCTGCGCCTCCGGTTTCTTCATCACCAATTGCATCTCCACCAGTGACAGTTTCTCATTCGAGTGCTGAGGCTGAGTTGTGAACTATGGCTTTATTGACTGCGGAAGTTACTTGGCTACGGTGGTTACTTGCGGATTTTAGTGTTTCTGTTTCTGCACTGTCTTCTCTTTTGTCTGACAGTACAGGTGCTATTAGCATTACTAAAGATCCGGTGAAGCATAAACTTATAAAGTATATTAGTGTTGATACTTTCTACATGTGGACCAGGTTGTTACTCTTCAGTATGTGCCTTCCGAGTTTCAGTTGGCAGACTTCTTCACAAAGGCACAAACCAGGGCCCAGCACAGCTTCTATCTCTCTAAACTTCTTGTTGTTGGTCCATCATAAGTTTGAGGGGAGTGTTAGATATGTATTATACCTGTGCATTTCTCCGTTATATAAGGGGTTATCTGCATATATATGTTACACCTGTATATGTATATATACTGATCCATGGTGTTTTGATGAATACAAGCGCTATTCATAACAGGTCCAGACAAGGGCGGACCTGACCTTCAGGTGAGCCCGAGCAGCCGCCCGAGCTCCCCTCGCCGACCGGACCCTTGTGTTCAGGCTGCCGTCGTATGTACTGACATGGATTCATCCTTAAGAAAGTTCAGCGCTTCCTTCATTTCGCGCTTCAGGACAGACGGCTATGGGCCCGTGGGGCGCGCGAGAGAATCTTACCTGCCTCGGTCTGATTTGCTACCGTTCACTGTGCACTTATGCTCTGATTAGCCCACTCAATCGTCATCACGTGTCATAGTTATCAGTCAATGAAACTATGCAGATGAGTCCATCAACTAGCCAGGAGTACGTACTAGGTACTACCATATAATTAATCACTTAGGGTTGACCAACCTGAGGAACCATGGCTAGAAGCCACTATTTACAGAAGTTAAAAAATTTTGTAATGAAAATAAGATTCCAGTGCTAAATATGGATGAAGCGATTCCAAGATGGGGCCGATCAAAGAGGAGTGGGATCACAGTCACTCAAGACCATCATTATCGTGTTGATACTTTCTTTGCTGCCATTGATGCTATTACCACTGAGATAGATCATCGCTTCAATGAGGTATCTTCGGAGTTACTTGTATGTTTTTCTTGTTTTGATCCAAGAGACTCCTTTTCAAAGTTCAATGTGGATAATATTGCTCGACTTGCAGATATCTATGACGAAGATTTCTCTATTTCTGATCGTGCGGCTATCAAGGATCAACTTAAAACCTTCATTCTTCATGTGCGAAGAATTAATGATTTTGTTACTTGTCATGATCTTGAAAGTCTGGCCGTGAAGTTGGTTGAAACTGAAAGGCATATTGCATTTCCATTGATCTACCACCTCATCGAGTTAGCATTGCTACTACCGGTGGCGACAACATCGGTTGAAAGAGCCTTCTCGGCTATGAATATTATCAAAACCGATTTGCGTAATAATATGTCCGATGATTGGCTTAATGACTTGATGGTGTGCTATATCGAGCGAGAGATATTTAAAGGATTTGATCGTGAAAAAAATCAAGAAACGATTTCAAGACATGAAAACTCGAAGAATGAAAATGCCTCGTTCTTCGTTTTTTCATTGTCCTTCCGTTATCTACATATGTTAACATGCGAATTGTCGTTGTTGTTTCTATTTCGTATCACATACTTTTATTAGTGTGATTTGCAATATAGTTTGATCATGGATTGTTTTGCTTTTGGGTACTATTTCACGCTTATTTCATACCTTTTTTTTCCTGGGTCCGCCACTAGACTTCGCCCTACCTAGATTTTTTTCCTGTGTCCGCCACTAGACTTCGCCCTACCTAGATTTTTTTCCTGTGTCCGCCACTGGGTCCAAGAGTTTTTTTTTACTGGAGCTAGTTTTTGAAACCTTGGGTAGGAAGTTCTCAAACTCTTCCCCAGACATCAGCTACAACATATAGCTTAATGGGGAACAAATACATGTGTCCAGTGCCACATACATAACATATCCATAAAAACAAAATTGGACAGGGAATCTAGCAAAAACAGCAAACATCGCCTAAACCAATCTAGTTCACCTTGTAATATCTGACATGCATTTAGATCAGACTCAACTGGTTTGCAGGCTCAAATAAGATAGGAAACCTTACAAGGTGAAGGAGAATAGCTTCTCATGCTGTGGAACTTAGATCCTCTGCACTATTCTAAAAATCGGGCGATTAGACCTAATAATAGGCTGTATACCAGGAATAGGTGCCCTCCCAGTTTCAGTATAATCAGCTGGTTAGGACGTATAATCACTAAAAGGTGGGGGTGACTGATCGAGTACCAATTACCGTATTTTAGAACACTGGTTCTCTGGTGCTTTATCTTTTTTTTTTGTTGACATTTACTCTGTAGTTGAAAAGTCTTCTCCTTTTAATATATAGTATTATACACATTGGTCTCTTGTGTCATTTTGTCAGAACATAACTTTAGAAACCTACAAATTTTCTTGTTTATTTCAATTACTAAAAACATACAGTTTGATTGGTGCGAAAAGGTCTCTAGCCCAATGATTAGAGGCTTGAGTAGCAGATTGGTGAAGAATTGATCCAACTTGTGAATCAGTGAACCATGGGTTTGACCGGGTTGGTCACCAATCCAATTCTGATAAGTATAATCTGTATAATCTGTATAAACAAAATCATAACTTCCCACACAAATTTCAAATCGTGTGTTCCATCCAGAAGATAGAAAGTGGTTGTTGAGATGTCAGTCAAATCAAACAAAATGTTGTTTCAAGTTTGCTAAATGGTTTCGTAGTGCTAGTACATCACCAGTGGAAATGTTGATGACCTTGACTGCATAGCAGAAAGAATCGATCCCTAAACATGCGCAACTGAATGCTACTTCCTATTTCCCAGTTAAGTGATAGGTTGGATCTCAGGAAGCCAAGACTCCAGCGTATTTTGGAACATAAAAGTTAATTCGGTATACACTTACTGAAAGCGGGCGCAAGATATCGCTAGCAACATATGACGGAATGGTCATGATAACAATTTTACCTTGCACTGAAACAGCTCCTCCTGGTACATATCCCTGGTTGTCTGACTCTGTAATGCTTGTTTCCATGACAGTTTGACTTTATTATCCAACCTGAAAATGGAGGAAATGCAGAGCAGCACATGGTTAAGTACATAAGTGACACCTAGCATCAAAATAATTACTGGATAATGATCAGGTCTATGTACAAGGAATTCACATACCAACATGCTCTATAAACTGTCCTCGTGGAATGTCTATTGATGACTAGCATCTGCCTAATATTGTAGGCGGAATTAGTATCAACATTGTGAGAATGGTCGAATAAGTGATCAAGCCATCCATCTAAATGCTTCGGATGATGATGCAATACTCTGTGAATGAATTCCACAAACAACAGTAATTTTACCTAGATAGCTGTCCATCTATCTGAACAATATACACTCTACAGCACCTCATATCTGTAGCTGAATCACTAGGTAAATATACAAGGCAATGAGACAAACCTAGATGTAATAAAATTTGGGAGCACGGCTAGACCATTCCTGAAAGATGCAAACGTCTGCCCCTTTGGCTTTGGAAGGCGGGCTAATTGATGCAACAAAAAATGTGCATTGTTCACTTACGGATCTCTCGGTGGTTTAGGATTCTTCCCCCTCTCCTGAATTGTTTTTGAAAGCGTTATACTGGATTTGGCTCAACGCAATGAATCGTTTACTCATGCGAAGCACATATATATAAGCCACACCCTTGCCATAACCAATCGACCGATTTATAGAAGTAAATATCGGGAGGTCAGGAGGGATAAGCGGCAGGAAAATACAACGCCATGCAAGGCTAAATATCAGGAGTCTAACACCCCCCGCAGTCGCAGCGTCGGTGGAGCGGACGTTGAGACTGGACCGAAAATCGGAGAACACCGTCGTTGGGAGACCCTTAGTGAAGATGTCGGCGTACTGAGATGTTGTTGGGACATGAAGAACATGAACTGTGCCAAGGGCAACCTTCTCTCGGACGAAATGTAAATCTATCTCGATGTGTTTAGTGCGCTGATGCTGGATTGGATTCATCGAGAGATAGACGGCGCTGACATTGTCGCAATAGACAAGAGTGGCTTTAGCTGGTAGGGCATGTAACTCCTGAAGCAGTTGGCGAAGCCAACAGGTCTCAGCCACGGCATTGGCGACCGCCCGACGGCTTCGCGCTGAGCGAGACATCGAGTCTGGCGCTTGAAGACCACGAGACCAAGTTATCACCAAGAAAAACTGCATAGCCCGAGGTGGAGCGCCGTGTGTCCGGGCAGCCAGCCTAGTCAGCATCTGAGAAGGCGACGAGATCATGCGTGGAAGAACGCTGAATAACCAGGGCATGATCCAAGGTGCCGCGAACATAGCGGAGAATCCGCTTCAAAGCGGCAAGATGGTGCTCTCGGGGATCATGCATATGAAGGCACACCGCTGCACCGCATAGGCAATGTCGGGCCGTGAAGGTAAGGTGCTCGCAGCTCAGTGAAACTCCTGAGTCGGTAGGATCGAGGACGGTGCGCTCTTTGTGGAGGATAGCTTGGAGGTGGTGTCCACTGGTGTGTTGCAAGGTTTGCACTCACTCATGCCAGCTCGCTCAAGAATCTCAAGACAGTACTGACGCTGGCTGAGAAGGAGACCAGAAGGCTGCCGAGTCGCAGAAATACCCAGGAAGTGATGGAGTGAACCCATGTCCTTCATAGAAAACTGGGACTGAAGAGCAGAAACAGTCCACTGGAGCAAAGCTGTACTGGAGGCCGTCAAGACAATGTCATCGACATAGAGTAGCAAATAAATATTGTCATCTCCTCGGCGATAGATGAACAAGGAGGTATCGGATTTTGCCTCGCAAAACCCGATGGACATCAGGAAGCTGGCAAAGGTGCTGTACCAGGCACGAGGGGCCTGCTTAAGTCCGTAGAGAGACTTATTGAGGCGGCAGACTCGGTCAGGGTGCGAGGAGTCGATGAACCCAGACGGCTGAATGCAGTAGACGGTCTCATCAAGTGTGCCATGTAGAAAAGCATTCTTGACATCCAACTGATGAATTGGCCAATCACGGGAGACAGCCAGGCTGAGAACAGTGCGGACAGTGGCAGGCTTCACAACTGGACTAAATGTCTCATCAAAATCAACACCGGGGCGCTGAGTGAACCCGCGAAGAACCCAGCGGGCCTTGTATCTGTCCAAAGTACCGTCTGCCTTGAACTTATGCCGAAAGATCCATTTGCCGGTGACGACATTCGCACCAGGGGGACGAGCAACAAGATCCCAGGTGTGGTTTGCCTGGAGAGCGGCAAATTCTTCCTCCATAGCGGCACGCCAATGGGGATCGGCGAGGGCCGCCCAGTAAGTCCGGGGAACAGGAGAAAGTGCAGTAGCATGGAAGTTCTCTCGTTGCTTGGGTTGCCGTAGGCCGGTCTTGCCCCGTGTTATCATTGGGTGGGAGTTGATCACTGGAGCTGCGGGAGAAATGCCGAAGGAAGTTGTCACCGAGGCGCCGGAGGCGATGCGACGGGCGCGTCGGGGACAGCTCGAGAGGCAGGGCCAGAGGCACCGCCCCCGCAAGGCGATCAGGCGGGAAGGGCCCAGTACTCTCGACTGGCCCAACAGGCAAACCCGCCGCCTCCGCAGGTGGAGCAGATCGAGGCACCGGTCCACTAGGCAGGTTTGCAGCTTCAGTTGGTGCAGCGAGTGGAGCGGGCCGAGCCGGCCTAGCACATGGTGACAGTGGCCAGGCCTCAGAGGGCCCAGTCGATCCACCAGACAGGGAAGGCGGTCCGGCTGTTGATGGCGGCCGAGCGGCAGCACGAGTAGCCGTCCCAGGGAGTGTGACGAGGCGAACAGCCAATCGTGAAGTGGTGCCGGCACGGCCAGCCGCGGTGCAGGAGCACGGCTAATCGGCAGCTGTGAGGAAGCTGAAAAATCATCCAAAAATGCCAAGTCAGTAGCACCTGCCGTATCACAAGACAGCTCAGCATAAGGGAACGTGGATTCATCAAAAAGCACATGCCGTGAGATCATGACCCGATTGGACACGGGGTCGAAACACCGGTAACCTTTGTGCTCGAGAGGGTAGCCAAGAAACACGCACCGCACGGAACAGGGAGAAAGTTTGTGTGAAGCGGTGGCGGAAAGGTTGGGGTAGCAAGCGCAACCGAAAACACGAAGATGTGTATAGGTGGGTGCAACACCGTAGAGAGCAAAGTAAGGTGTTTTGTGGTTAAGGGTTTTGGTGGGATGACGATTGATAAGATGTGTGGCAGTGTGAAGAGCCTCAACCCAAAAGGAAGCAGGGAGATGTGCTTGGAAAAGGAGAGAGCGCACAATGTTGTTCAAGGAGTGAAGCATGCGCTCTGCCTTCCCATTTTGAGGAGAGGTGTGAGGACAGGACATGCGCATAGTAACCCCCTTTGTGAGAAAGAAAGTGTGGACGGACGAGTTATCAAACTCACGGCCATTATCACATTGGACACTGTGTATAGTAGTGGAAAACTGAGTATGGACGTAGGCAAAAAAAATGAGATAAAGTAGTGAAGGTATCTGATTTAAGCGAGAGAGGAAAGGTCCAAACATAATGAGAGAAATCATCAAGAATGACAAGATAGTATTTATAACCCAAACACTCGCAGCAGAGATGTCCATAGATCACAATGAATTAACTCGAAGGCAAACGTGGTTCTAGTAGAAGAGCTAGTAAAGGGCCGAATATGTCGATCGAAATGAGGTGCATGACAGGTGTTGCTGGAGACTCCATGGGGGATGACGGACGAGCGAGCGAGGCGGGCGATAGTGTCCTGACCCGGGTGACCAAGGCGCCGATGCCATAGGGTGGCGGAGCTGGTGAGGAAGGCACCGGCGGGTGGTGGAGCACAAAAAGGATAGAGGTCGCCCGAGCTATTGCACCTGGCGATCACGTTCCTGGAATGAAGATCCTTCACAGAGAAACCAAGGGGATCAAACTCAACGGTGCAGTTGTTATCGGAAACAAAACGATGAACGGATATGAGATTTTTAATCATATGTGGTGAGATCAAAATGTCATTGAGAGAAAAAGAAGTAGCATGTCCAGGCAATAGAGTAGAACCAACGGAAGTGACAAGTAAAAGAGAGCCATTGCCAACAATTATATTAGAAGGGGCATCAATGGGAGGTGGGCGAGAGGAGCAAAGGGTACCGGCATCCGAAGCCATGTGGGATGTTGCACCCGTGTCCATGTACCACTCATTTGCCGACGAGGGTGGCAGCGTCAGAGAGACGGAGTGGAAGGCGTTGGCCAGAGTGTGTTGATCCCACACTGGCGCCACTGTGCTAGCAGCGCTGTTCCATGTCATTGGAGAAGACGGCGCCGAGGACATGGCACCAACGCTGGGTGCCATGGGCAACCCCGCACCCATAGTTAGCCCCGCGCCGTGGGCCTGTAGCAGACCGAGATGGCCGACAGGAGCTGTCAGCGCAGCGCCGGCAAAGGGCCCCGCCCCGGGCAGGCCAGGAGGGCGCGGACCGAGAAGACCGCCGCCACCGTTGCCGCGTTTGTTGCGGCGGTTGTTGCGGGAATTGCGCCCGCCGTTGCCTCGAGCCCCGCCGCACCTCCGAGCCGTGGCCGAAGGCGTCGCAGGATTCGGGGCAGCAAAGCTCCCGGAGCCAGAGCCGCGTCCCGCTCCACCGCCAGAGGAGGCGGCGGCGAGAAATGCCGTGGAGGCGCCCGGAGCCCGATTGCCCTTCGTGATCTCCTCAAGAAGCAATTGAGAGCGAGTCTCGACGAAAGTGGGGAATGGTTTCTGCAGTGGGAGAATTGTTTGCAAGTGATGAAAGTTCTCATTCAAACCTTTAAGGACGGTGAGGACAAGCGTGCGATCGGTGATGGGCTCGCCGAGATCGGCGAGACCGTCCGCCATGGATTTCAGGCGACGACAATAGTCGGTGACGGAGAGATCACCTTAAGCGAAGCAATGGAATTGCGCCGAGAGGTTGAGGGCGCGCTGCTCCCGATTTCCCAAGAACTGATGTTCTAGGCCACGCCAAATGATGCGCGCAGTCGAGGAAGAAGACATCACGATCTCGAGGAGCTCGGCGGAGATGGAGCCGTAGAGCCACGTGAGTACCACGCAGTCCATCCGAACCCAATCCGGCCGATCGGAATGAGAGTCGTCGGATAGGACGTGGTCGGTAAGTGTATACTTGCCGAGGATGACGAGGAAGAGACCGCGCCACTTGGTGTAGTTGGAAGCAGCGAGGTCGAGGGTGACGGGAATCAACGTCTTGATGTTGAGAACCGCAACCGCCTGAGCGTGGAGCGAAGCCGTGGCGTCGGTATCGTCCGGAGTGGCGGACAGATCTGCGGGGGCAAACGACAGAGAGGCCGACGCCGGGTTGTGGAAGGAGGCGAGTGCTGCACGTACTGCGTCGGCTGTTGCAGTAGCGATGGCATCGGCAACAGAGACAGCCGAGGCGTCGGCTTGCGGAGGGAGAACAGCGGCGCGGGCGGCAGCGCCAGCCGCTGCGGACGGGGCGTCAGGAGCGGCCATGTGATGCCAGGGCGAAGGAGGATTGCCGGCAGCGAGGGTGGGAGAGGAGCGGAAGTTTAGGATCGAAAGATATCTGATACCATGAAAGCGTTATACTGGATTTGGCTCAACGCAATGAATCGTTTACTCATGCGAAGCACATATATATAAGCCACACCCTTGCCATAACCAATCGACCGATTTATAGAAGTAAATATCGGGAGGTCAGGAGGGATAAGCGGCAGGAAAATACAACGCCATGCAAGGCTAAATATCAGGAGTCTAACAGTTTTGATGGTTCCACTAATAAGAGCAAGTACAATAGTATAACCAACTAGTGGCTATAACACTTGTTCATTTTATCTATAGCCTTCAAAAAAATAGTTCATACAATAAGGTAGCTATTACAATAACTATTTGGCCCTACGTGTAAGAGAGTGAAATGCATATTTTTACTTAGCTAGCTGTAATTTAGTAGCAATGTATTTGGTTGATATTATATTTGCTATAGTCTACTAACTAAGCCTTATTGTACCTGCTCTAATACCACCTCTGTCTCCTCCAGCCTCCAAACCTTCCCAAATGCAGCCTTCATACTGAGCTTCGAAGGATCACCAGCATACACACCTAAAATCAGCATTGAAATCGTTACATTTTTTTATTGAAATCATTGCAAGCAGAAGGCTGGAACAAACAGCCATTGCACACTACAATAAACACCTGAGAAGAAAGGTTCGATGAGGCGCTCAAAAGACCTCTGCGCCGAGGTTGCGGCGCACAAAGTCCTCCACCAACTCCTCACGCCCCTGAAACCTTCGCCGGAAACGCTCAGTCCCATTGTTGACTACAACAGAACAATCGAAATTCACAAAAGAATCAAGAATGCAGCACGGGAGAGCACAAACTGGAGGAGGCGGGCGAATGCCGAGCGCGCCAAGGCCGGCCCTGAGCTTGCGGGGGATGCTCATGAGGTCGAAGAAGGGCAGGTCGGCTGGCTTGGAAGGCACGGCCTCATCTTCCCCTCCCACAGGACGAACCGCGACGTGTTCGAGTCCCCGAACACAAATCTGTTGGGAATTTTATGTCGTTTTTAATATTTATTATAGTTATTATCTATTTTATTCAATGTAGAATTATTTATATTATTGATGTAAGTGATAGGAAATATTTGATACGAAATTTAACTCGAGAAATTAATATTCAAAGTTCCGAGGACGGCTGTACTAGAATATGGTAGATATATTTATTAAGATCAAATCTACTGAAATTTGATATGCATGCATTTGTTTATCCCAAGCACAGCACAGGGCGGAATAGCTGAGTTTGTCTTGCAGGATCGGTTCTGTAGGCTGTTGACCCATATGATCAGTTTGGAATTGATATCATAAACAACCTGATCATGGCGCATGACTCACACATATGTGCTTCGGACTAATATATTTTAGACTCATAACATTGATCTGTCTGATCGTGGTTGGTAACATGGTTCAGGAGTCTCACGGGATACCAAAACAAGTGGATCACTTTACAACACTTGGAAGTAGAGTCTATAAATAGGTCCTTACTCTCTAACCTCATTACGCATTGTAAGCGACACCACAAATAAGAAAGAGAAATAGAGGATAGACCGAAAGTCTCCATAAAATTAATCTAAAATTTAAAGAAAATCCAATATTAATATCAGTGCAAGGTTCGGAGACGACACGGAAGCCGAACGCACGGCGGTCGAGCACGCAGACGAAAACACGGCGCGCGGTTCACGCCATCACGCAGAAGCAATTTCCATCAATCCTCAGTTAGCGTGCGCTTCCTTCCATTTGATACACGTGACATGAAGCTTGTTTAAGAAGAAATCAGAAGTCCACAACCATCAGATCTCAAACCGCGTGCCTGGGAATTGAGCCACCGCGAGAAGCAAAGGTTTTTGATTTATCCATCAGATCTCAGGAAGCATGTGCTACATCTGGTGCTGCGAACTGTGAGCTACAGGGGAAGCAATCCACTTCCATCAGATCTCGGGAATGGCGCTCCTATCTGGTCCAGCGACACGAATTTTTTTTCTTTTTTTCTTCTTTTTTCACGCGCAAATTCGATTGGCGGTGGTCTTCACGGCTTCTTCAATCGGCATGGAAAATATTTGCCAGGCTATCGCGCACGCCAGTTTCCTTGCTCGATGCGCCATCAACCAGAAAAGCAGATCATTGCACGCGGAATTCTTTGGTCCCAGTAACGATTTTTCCCTGACAATAGCAACCAACAGCGTATTTTCTGAACTACTTAGATCTTGTAAATTGGATGGCTCAAATTGTACAGTTTGAAAAAGAAAAATCATATTTTTACTTTCTGCTGGAAACATATGCAAAAGAATATGATAATTGGATTAAGAATAATATAAAGGCTAGTTTTTTTATGTTGGGATCACTGAATGATTCTTTGGCAACTGAGTATGAGGGTGAACAAAATGCGTAGAAAATAATACGTAGCCTAGTGCATGACTTTGGAGAAGTATCTCTTATTAAAGTGCTTAATTTTGTTAATCGCTTTCTCTCTACTAAGATGTCTGATAGCACTTCAGTTAATGAGCATCTCAATAAACTCTGTGTTTTAGCAGATAAATTAAAAAGGTGCTGGTTATCCTATTTTGGAAGAAGTGCATATCATGGTTGTTTTAAACTTTTTGGCAAATTCATGGGAACGATTTAAGATATCTTTCTTATCATTCTGAAAGGATACTTAATATGCGCACTTTGAAATATCATTTTCTTATGGAAGAAGATACAAAACTCTCTCAGGGAAAGGAAAGAAATACTTCTGAGTTACACCTTGTTGAAGAAAAAGGCAATAATAAAAGGAATTGGCAAAAGAGGAAGTCTAATGGTAATCTGAGAGAAAAGCTTAACAAGAAATGCGATCGGGATGAGTGTAAAAATTATAACTCAATTCAGAGGAATGAAAAGTACAAGAATTTCAAATGTGACAACTGTGGTTAGTACGGGCATTTCAGGACTGACTACAGGAAAAAGAAGAAACAAAATGAGCAAAGGAATCAAAACAATCAACCAGCTGAGCGTAAAGGCAATTCTTCCCCTAACAGTATGTCTAATATTTTTGTATGCACTGAATCTTTACTTACTACTACTTTTCCAAATAGTTGGGTTGTTGATTCTGGTACTACTTCTCATATTACTAGATATTTCACTTTTATGCAAACAATTTCAAGGAGAAATAGATATATCTTCTTAGGCACTAATGCTAAAGATGATGTACTTGGAATTGGAAATAATGTCCTAAAACTCCCCAATATAGGAAAAGAATTATTACAGGATATTTTATATTCACCTAGTATGAGAAGGAATTTAATCACTTTTGCTCAGTTAGAATATATTGGTTATGATATACTATTTGGAAAAAGAAAAGTTAAAATATTGCTCAATGAAAAATTAATGCATACTAGAACTCGTCATGATGGTCTTTATTTTCTTGATGAATTATCAAATGATGACAATATTGATTACTTAGTTGGTGAAAATAACTTCATATTGAGAAATTTAAATGATTGGAACACATGCTTAGGGCATCTCCAATGGTTATAGCTAACAACTAACTATAAAACTTCCACATCATTTATATAGTACACACTAAAGCTAGCATTCTAAAGAACTATCTATAAGGATAGCTATTTGATGCTTACATGCACACACAGAATTTATAGAGGCTGCCTCGTTTGGCGTTATAGACTAGTGCCTAAGGAAGAGCTGGTTCGATTTTTTTTTGCATATTCTCTTTCCTCCACATAGGATATATGCTGATGTGTACATGCATATAGCTAGCTGACTCAGACCATTGGAGATGCCCTTAGAGTCATATTTATGGCATTTATGACCTAGTCACATATCTAAAAGTAAAATTAAGAGGCTTATTAATTTTGGAATTCTGCACTTTAAGTGGGAGGATTTTGGTATTTGTGAGGCATGTATAATGCGTAAGATGACCCATGCGCCTTTTCCAAAGGCGCAAAGATCTAATGAGCCTCTAGCCATTATTTATTATGACATTTGTGGTGAAATGTCTACTCCCACTAGAGGTCAAAAGATTTATTTTATCACATTCATTGATGATTATTCTAGATTTGGATATATGTATCATCTTAAACAAAAGTCAGAAGGTTTTGATATGTTCAAGACATTTAAAACTGAAATGGAAAATCAATTAAATAGAAAGATCAAAATTTTAAGAACTGATCGTGGAGGAGAATACACTTTAGGAATATTAAATATTTTTTAAAAGCATGGAATTATTCATCAGTATACCATACCTTACACTCCATAACAAAATAGTGTTGCTAAAAGGAGGAATAAAACCGTTATGGATATGGTTAGGCCTATAATGGATTATTCTGATCTTCCTTTATCTTTTTGGGGAACTTTACAAATTGCTGTTTATTTATTAAATTATTCATCATCTAAGGCTGTAATAGTCACTCCTAGTGAGTTGTAAACTGGTAAAAAAATTACAGCCTAAAAATTATTCATATGGATGTGAAGTCGGCTTTCTTAAATGGAGATCTGGAGGAGGAAGTACATGTAAGTTAACCACCAGGGTTTGTTGAGAAAGGCAAGGAGCACAAAGTCTTGAGATTGCATAAAGCCTTGTACGGCCTAAAACAAGCACCAAGAACCTGGAATTCAAAACTGGACAAAACTTTAGTACACATCAGCTGTGAGAGGAGTCCTTTGGAGCATGGAGTATACAAAAGGAAGAGAGATGGGAATTTGCTTTTGGTTGGTGTTTATGTGGATGATCTAGTCATTACAGGAAGTAGTGAGACTGAAATAGGTGTTTTCAAGAAACAGATGCATGGAGCCTTCAAAATGAGTGATTTGTGCTATTTGAGTTACTACCTTGGTATTGAAGTCCATCAGGAGTAAGGAAAGATCACACTTAGCCAACAAGCTGTAGGACCGAAATGGCAACAGAGGGGGAGGAGTGAATGGTGCCTTCAAATCGCCCCAGGTATCCATACAATCCTTCTTCTCCGGTAGCTATAGCAGCTATGAAGACAGAAGGAATTCGCTCACTGAAAGTGAAAAAGATTTTACCGATTGACCAAAGAAACTCACAAAAGAAGCAAAACCAGACCAACATAATATTCTCTGAAGAACAGACAGACAATGAACTTCACTGACAAAGCAAAGAAACAGACTGGAATCTACAAGAATTATTTGACTGAAAAATGGAAATGAAGCCGGTCTGATCGCAATTGCTCTGCTAGTGTGACTGCAGTTGCACTGCCGGTCTGATCGCAGCTGCACTACCGATCTGATCGGAAACAGTAGTTTCAATTTAGGTTCTAAATTTTAGTTTAGTAGACCGGCAAATAGATGCCACAGAGATACTACAAAACTGAGCAGGCAATAGGAAGCTACAGACTGAGTTGTCAAACAGTAAATACTGTACACAACAGACAAACAGAAAAATTGGCAAATGATTGCTGTATTCCTCTGGACAAATGATCAAGACTAAAACCAATAGGGAGACCAACTGCAGGAAAGGAGAATTCAGATTAAAAGAATTGCTGGGTAGAAAACAGAGAGAGCAAGAAAAGGCATTCGACTGCAGAAGCTGAAACTCTGAGATTTGAACAAGAAAACAAGAAATAGCCACCCGACCGAGAGCAGGAAATCATTTCAACTACAAGTACCTCGGTCTGACCAGGCACCGATTCAACGATAGAAGACACCGGTGAACGGAAATAGAGAAGCTGATTTGTTGCCAAATATCTGACTAAAGCAAAGAGAGAGCAGAAAACAAAGAAGTTCAGAAGCTTCAGAACAGAAACTATAAGACATGAAAAGCAACTAAAAGAAAAGGCAGCCAAGATACAAAAGAAGACCAGAAAGAGGCTAGAGACTTGTCAACACAGTAACCACTGCAGAACATAGAAAAACAGTTACAAAGGTCGATCGATTACTGCTCTTCTCAGGTCATTTGATTGAGACTTCAATCTAAATAGCAAATGGACCTCAGAAACAGGAAAGTACGAACAAAGAGTAATTCGGTTGAAAATTGACAACAGACAGGGCACGAATTCGAAAACTAAATCGCTGAACAGAGTAACTGAAGAGAAGAAAATTGAGTAATCATTGAAACCAGATTGAGAACAGATTTTGATTAACTGATCATACGGCCGAGAGTTCTCAAATCTTACAAGAAAAATTACCTCGTCTCAATAGCACACAAAGAGAACACAACTCCTCTGCCTCCAGAAACAGTAAACCGTAGAAAATTGGGAAATAGAGGAAGTCTGCAGCAGATTAAATCTTGGAAAGAAAGCTGCAATAGAAATGTTTGCTCTCAGGTATAATCTAGCTACGGGGCCTTGAGGAGATACCCAGTTCAGAGCGAAATGAATCTGCAGCTTCTTGACCAAAACACTTCACAGTGAAGGGAAGATCACAAAGAGGGTCAGAAAGCTGCCAAGAAAGAACTGAAGCATCCAAAAACCAGAAGTGAGTCACAGAGAGAAAACAAATATCCAAAACATCTCAAACACAAGACTTCTCATATTGAATTAGAGAGATGAATGATTACATAATATATCTGTTACAGCCATCTCCTTACATCTCCACAATCCGAGCAATGCACAAGAGAAAGAAAACCCTAAAGCCCAAGGTTGCCCAACTACTCACGCAGGAAACCAGAACAAGGGCACAGACTAACCGAACCTACCCAACAACTCCTCACACAAACAAAAGCAAAAACGCATGCCCACTACTAGTGCACGCCCCATTTATTTATAGTCTTCCATTACCGGGTTTACAAACTTGCTTCACCCAATAGCTCCAACAACTCTGCACTTTACCCATTAACATGAACCGAATCCGCTTCCACTTTGCAGCCTTGCGCATTTACCAAAATGCCACTCCTGCACCTTTTTGGAAGCTTTCTCCTTTCTTACTGCCCAAGCCTCACAACCACCTTGAACCCTCGCCGTCTTCGGCATCTCTCAACCGCTTCGACCTCAGCACCACCTGTGCCTAGTCCAGCCATCCCATGCCTCGCCACAACTTAGCCTCAAAGTCCTACAACCAACACAGACAAGAAAACATCACATAACACCGCTCGAAATAGTATGAACAAAGATCTGTATTAAGAGAAGTTTACTCACAAAGCATCCCTGCTGGTCGTAGCCTACATGCAACAGATTGAATTCACAAGGTATGAAACGCTCATAGACTACGACTTAGCACAAATCAAACTCAACCTTTCCAGAACAAGTGTCAATTACTCATCACACTCATGGAGTCATCTCCACATGGTCTCTCAGTCTCCCTCTTGATGAGTATATTGACAAACATAGAAAAAGCATAAAGTTGAGTTTGTTTGAAAATCACACATGGTCTAAAAGAAATAACAAGGAACTTATGACCTTGTTGTCAAAATATAACACTGGAGCAAAAACAGAAAGAGCAAAATTTTCTTCGAAGCTCCAGAAAGTTTCCCTTGAACTGGCTTTTTCTCTATTATTCTCCCCCTTTTGGCAATAAAATCATCAAGATGCATGGAGGAAAATAGAACACAACTTAGATGAAATGACTGAAGATTATTGAGTTTAAGCATTCGGAGCCATGAAGATTATCCAAAATGACTTTTGAAGTATTACACCAAGCCATAACACATAAGAATGCTATTAACATTATGATAAGACATGTATAATCAAGTTAAACCAAAAGATCATAATATGAAAATTAGTCGAATTGCTTAGCGTGTCAAGTCATTCAAGAGTATAGTTTAGCAAGAGGTATCCAAGGATGATGCAAGCTATGTCAATGTTCTAAGTGGAACCAAGAAGCTAGAATTGAGTCAATTTAGAGTGCTACAAGTCCAACAATGAATCATTTGTTTAAGTATTTGATCCTTTTGTAATTAAGTAATTTTAGCACAGTTTATATGTTTGTCCTTTTAGAAACTTATGGTTGTTTCCAACCAGAATTTTTGTTTAGTTATGTGCTAGATCTCAAGCCTTATGCGACCACTCCAAGCTAGAAGCTTAAGAAGATGATCTTGGTCAACCAAAACTCCCCCTGAGTTCATGCCTAGTGCAATGGCAAGCAGTCTTATGAGAAAGAATTGGTGAGATCAGTTCTTTCGCACAAAAGAGATCTTTTTGCTTTTGCTAAATTTAGTTCAAGAACAAGGAGCTAATAATAACTCATGCTTCATAAAGGAACTAGCATAACTCAATCTAAAGCTCAATAAAGATTCAAGACTCAACTTAGCCTATTTGACATGGCATGAATCATAAAAGGATAACTAAAGACAGACTAGTCTCAAGAGCTAATCATGACATGATTTAGTTCAAGTTGAGTAAACCTATCCTGGTAGAGACTAGACTACATATATAAAGTCATGATGAATTTAGCAATTTAGCACAGATCATGGTAAGATGTAATGCATTGTAAACAGATCATAAAAGGATAAAAATCAAGACTCCATATAGTTATATTACAATGCAGAATGACAATAAAGCAAGAAAATCCAGCTCCCCCTCAACAGTAGATGCACTTTTAGTTCAAGTTAAGTTATGTCAACATTAAGCTCTAGCAAATCCCAAATGAACTCCCCTTGAACCAAAGCAACAAAAATGAAAAGCTGCCAAAGAAAATCAGAAAAGACAGTCCTTAAAGCATAGATAAGATATAGAAGATACTATGGCTCAGACTAACTCCCATCTACCCCATATGACTCTAGAACTATCAGCTGGTCTGCTAACACACTAGGGAGTAAACATGTTCCCCGTCTACCCAAGGTGGCCCAACCCTCACTACACCTACAAGAAGTGAGTGAACTCAACCTAGTGAGAAGAGAGACAACTAATAAGCAGCATCCTAGAATCACAAGATGAGAGGGAGAAGTCTAAGCAACTAGACGAGAGAACCACTATAATCTATGCTAGAAGGACTAATCCAAATGCACCCTCATGCAATGCAGTAGAATGAAACAGGAGCATATAAGGAGAATAAAACATGAAGCACGAAGCTCCCCCTCATAACAGTCCATAAGGATAGACCACCCCAAGCTCTCCCCGCAAGGCTGAAAACCTAGAGCTATCCAAAGGCTTAGTAAAGATATCGGCCAACTAGTGATCACACTCCACAAACTAGAGCATTATGTCACCCTTCTCCACATGGTCTCTAAGGAAGTGATATCTGATATCAATATGCTTGGTCCGAGAGTGCTGCACTGAGTTCTTGGCAATGTTGATGGCAAAAGTGTTATCACAAAAGAGTGGAACACTATCTACACCTAACCCAAAGTCTCGTAGGGTCGAAGCCATCAAAAGTACTTGGCTGCAACAATTGGCGGCAGCAACGTACTCGGCATCTGCGGTGGACTATGCGACACCGAACTGCTTCCTAGAAGACCAAGAAACAAGAGAAGTGCCAATGAATTGACAGGTGCCAGAGGTGCTCTTCCTATCTATCCTATAGCCAGCAAAGTCTGCATCGGATAGGCTCTAAGGGAAAGACAGAAAGAGGAGGAGTACCAGATACCATAGTCTATGGTAGCTCGAAGGTACCAAAGATGCGTTTCACCGCCTGGCGGCAAGATACGTCAGGGGAGGTCTAAAATCGAGCACACAGACACACGGAGAAGTGTATGTCCGGTCTCAAGGCAGTGAGGTACAAGAGGGAGCCAATCATACCGCGGTACTCATTTTGATCAACTGGCTCGCAATCCTCATCTGGATCGAGTGAAGCTGATGATGCCATTGGAGTTGACACTGGCTTACCATCACTCATGTCAAAGCGTCTCAGGAGGTCATGAGTGTACTTGCCCTGATGCAAGAAAGTACCCTCCCGGGTCTGTTTGATCTAGAATCCAAGGAAGAAGCTCAACTCGTCCATCATGCTCATCTCAAACTCTGTGCTCATGACATCAGAGAACTGGGAAACCAGAGCATGAGAGGAGCCACCAAAGATGATATCATCCACATAAATCTGGATGAGTAGAAGGTCATTGCCATGCCTGCTAATGAACAATGTCTTGTCTACCTTACCCATCTCAAACCTATGACTCAACAAATAGGACTTAAGCCTCTCATACCAAGCTCTAGGGGCTTGCTTAAGTCCATACAGGGCTTTCAAAAGTTTATAGACATGGTTTGGGTATTTGGGGTTCTCGAAACCTGGAGGATGCCTAACATAGACCTCTTCCTCAATATACCTATTGAGGAAGGCACTCTTGACATCCATCTGGTAAAGTTTAAAGCCCTTAGACGCTGCGAATACAAGCAAGATCCTAATGGCCTCTAGCCTAGATACAGGAGCAAAGATCTCCTCAAAATCTAAACTCTCAACCTGGGAGAAACCCTGAGTTACTAATCTAGCCTTGTTTCGAATGACTACCCCATCCTCACTCTGCTTATTTTTTAACACCCACTTGGTACCTATGACATTACGACCTCTAGGGGGCTCAATAAGCGATCAGACCTTATTCCTCTCAAAATTCTCTAACTCCTCATGCATGGCATTGACCTAAGACTCGTCAGAGAGAGCATGACTAACATTCTTGGGCTCGAAAGATGCAACGAAGGTAGAGTGGAGACAGAAATGAGATATGCCAGATTTTGAGCATGTGACGCACTCAAAGAGATCTCCTATCATCTGTTCTGAAGGATGATGCTTTTGGATATGTCAGGGAGGTCATGGATGAGAAGAAGAAGTGGCTTCTACCTCATGAGCTAACGAGGTAGGAGCAGGTCACTAGCTCTAGAGGATGCGGAAGGAATGGGCTGATCTCCTCGAGGTACGGTGGAAGAAGCAGGTACCTCAAGGGGAGAAGAAACTGGATCAGGTAAGCAACCTTCATGTCCATCCTCCTCATCATCCACAAAGATGGTCTCGAATTGCTCTACTGAACCTGAGATATCGGGCCTAGTCCCCGGACTGGCCTCATCGAATGTCACCTCATATGTCTCTACCATTTTGCTAGACTCGCAGTTCCAGACCCTATACGCCCGCAAAGAATTTGAGTAACCTAGAAAAATCCCATCACAAGATTGTGACTCGAACTTATCTAGATTCCTAGATTTCAAAAATGAAACACTTGCAACCAAACACGTGAAAATGAGAGACACTGGGCTTTCGCCCATATCTCAACTCATAAGAAGTGCGATGCAACTGTGCCCAAAGAAAAACTCTGTTCGAAACATAGCACGCGGTGGCTATAGCTTCAGCCCAAAACTTCTTAGGTGTAGAGTATTCATCAAGCATCGTCTTGGCCATCTTGACCAAGGTATGGTTCTTCCTCTCCATAACGCCATTTTGCTGGGGGATGTGCGGAGAAGAGAACTGGTGCTCTACACCTATCTCATCGCAGAACCTCTCAAAGTAGGAATTTTTGAACTCCGTGCCATTGTCACTACAGATCGCTCGTAAGGCCCCCGAAAGCTCAAAAGAAAGCCTACTAAAAAGACCTCGAAAATGGGTAAATATCTTATCCTTCGAGGCTAAGAAAAACACCCAAGAGTACCTCAAAAAGTCATCGGCCACAACAAGAACGTACCACTTCCCTTTGTCGACTGCACTCTAACTGGACCAACTATGTCTATGTGGAGCAGCTGTCCTAGTACATCGGTCATAGTCACTGTGATTGGAGGATGAGAAGCGGCAACCACTTCCCATGCTGGTAAGGAGCACAAACTAGGTCTTTGACCATCTTGAGTTTAGACAGACCACGAATGAGATCATAGCCGCTAACTTGGGTTAAATGGTCAAATCCAATATGATCAAGTCTCCTATGCCAGAAAGTAAGGTCGTGGGACTCGGAAGCAACTAAACACTTGAGAGGATCACCAGAAGACAAAACAAAATCAGAGCGAAAAATCCTCCCATATCTAGAGATCCTGCAAACCAAACTCCCCGAAGAATCACGAATTTTGCAAGCGTTTTTTTAAACTTACCTCGAAATTGTCATCGGTAAGCTGAGAAACAAACAACAAATTGTATTGCAGCTTACTCACTAAGGCAACATCTTTTAAAATGAAAGAATTATTAACACGCACAGTACCTTTAGCGATACACGCCCAGATGAGGCATTTCCGAAGGTGATAGTCTCATCACCTGGAGCTCGGACAAGGGAAGAGAATCAATGAGAGTCTCTAGTCATGTGTCGAGAATAGCCGGAGTCTACGAGCCAAACCTCTCCCTTCCCTGCCCGGCGAACCTGAGTCAACAAGAGAGGAATGGCTCAGTACTGGGATAAATCAAAAGAGATTTTGGAACCCACTTCTGAGTCACACGTCAAGTAGAAGAAGTAGTTACACACGACTGACCTCTAACTACCCTACACTCTCCGTCGCTCAGAAGGCCAGAAGGTCTGTGAGCAGACCTAAAGTTGTTGCTGGGCTTGACTGCTATGGGAGAGCGAGTCAAAGCATTAGCAACAAGTTGATCTTTCCGCGGGTAGCTATCTCGATGGGGAAAACGAGATCTACCCTTAGGACGACGGATATCACGACCAGAGGCAAATCGAGGATGAAAATCAAAAAACCAGAAAAATCAAGTCCTCGACTTTGCCTAAACACCTCAAACTGATCAACCCTAGACCTCGTGTTGGTCTTAGGTGCACTCAAAGTCTGGGGCTGACCCTGAATATGCCTAAGAGCGCGAACACAATCCCGCTCGATCTTGGCGTGCTTGAAGCATCTCTTGATCATGTGTCTATCCTTCTGACAAAAGATACAATGAAACTTCGCCTTCTGAGAGGTCGAAGCAACAGGTGTTACCCCCTTACTATCAGATATCCCTTGGACAAAGCCCGCATATTTGAACTTAACCTTTGTGGTTCTGGGCTTGACCTCGATCACACCTGCTGCTATGGGTCTGAGAACAGCAGGTGGATGCTTCCTAACATCCTCAAGAAAATCGTATCCTAGACCTTGATTAAACTTGCAAATTTTGGACTTGTCTAGAATCAGATTCAACTTCTTCTTGCCTCCTACAAATCTCTTAAGAGTGTTCATAAGATACTGACACTCCTGAAAGAGAGAGACGAAGAAGAATCAACAGCAGAAGAACGAATAGCATGTGCATGACTCTCCTTGTGCATAGCCGCCTCAACTTTGAGGGCTTCGCAGGACATGGAAGGGACAATCCTACTAGCCAACTGGTCCTTGCGGCTAAGCGTCTCTACCATATCCTTAGGCTTCTCCCCCACCACCGCACACACATCACAACAAGATTGTGGCTTCTCTAGTAGGTCCTTAGTTAACTTCACACATTTATCATTCAAAGCAACGGGTTCAAATTTTAGTTTTTCACAATTATTGCATAGTGAGCTAACAGGATCCTTAGACGCATAATGAGCCATTTTGTTGTTGTGGTCAATCATTTCTTGAAACTGTTTTGGGACATATTCAAGTTCAGCAGTCAATTTAGAACAATTGGTGCAAGAAACAATAGGCTCTAGCAAGGAAGCATGCAATTTAGAAATTTTATGATCTGCCTTCTTTAAGTTCATTTTCAAGTTATTGCAGCTTTCACATGTTTCAGGCAGATCAAGAAGCATAGTGTAAATACCTCTAAAAGCATTGTCCTTATCCTCACATGAGGTGCAGGAAGTAGTCTCAACAGTAGATGAAAGAGAAGCTACCCTAATCATCTCTAGTTCAGCAAGCAGACTAACATTCTCCACCTTAAGCATGTCAAACTCGGTAAGCACACTATCATGAGAGATCCTAAGCTTCTCCATGTCATCAAGCAAGGAAGAACATACATCACAATCGTCACGGGAGGAAGCAGATCTAAGTGAAGTAAACTCCCGTGACAAGCTCTCTACTTTCTTCTTCAACTCACTACACCTAGATCTAGATCTAGTATGAAATTTTCCTAGTTTGAGAAAGGCAACGTTGAGCTGGTCATAGGAGGGACAAACCTCATCGGAGTTGCTGTAGAGCTCGCTGTCGCTAACGTCGGTCTCGTTGGCCATGAAGCACATGCTGATGAAGTCGTCGTCGTCTTGGAATCTTGATCATCTTTGCCGTCGTCATAAATCCACCCTTCCATGTTACTGAAGTTAATGTCGTCGAAGGCGGTGAGGACGCAGTGGAAGAGCTTCTTGGCTTTGCCAAGGTTGTGGTACTTTTTCTCTTTGCATTGGGTGTGAGCTGAGGGCTTTTGTTGCGGTTCTTGTTGGTGTAGTCATTCTTGCTCACACCGCTGTAGTCGTTCTTACTCTTCTCCAGCTTGGGGCAATTCGCTCGAATGTGGTTAGGGCCACCACACTTAAAGAAAATCACTGGCCCTTCTCTCTTTCTGTCCCTCACTCTCTTGTATGCATGGGAGAATTTTCTGGCTAGAAGGGCTAATTGGTCCTCTGGTAGCTGCTCTAATTGATCATCGGCTACTTCATAGAGAGCAGCTAGGGAAACACCAGTAGCATTATCAGAGAAAACACCAGAAGCAGGACTGGGATCGGCGACCAATGCCATCGATTGTGATTTCAACTTGCGAGAGACAATGTCAATCTCGTGAGTCTTGAGGCGTGAATATAGCGCGTCAAGAGTCAGGGTCGAAAGATCGGTTGTGTCTTTGATGGTGGTCACCTTTATTTCCCAAACTCGCAAATCCAAAGTAGAGAGCATCTGTCGAGCATTGTCCGAGTCAGGGTATGTGAGACCGACTGCTCGGAGGTTGCTCAAGATCTTGTGAAACATCGCAAAACACTCATCAAGGGACTCTCCAGCGAGCATTTCAAACTTGTTGTAATCTCGCCTGTACTGGTCCTGTCGTACTGTCTAAATTTGAGTGGTTCCCTCATGGTAAGCATCGAGGGTCACCCAAATATCGAAAGCCGATGTGAGATGAGAGATGCGATCGAATTCGCTTCGGCTCAAATATTGGATTATGATGTTCCTCACCTTAGCATTTGCCTCAACATCAGGCATGTTTGCCACATCGATGCTCTCATCGGCAGGAACAACAAAGCGCGTTTTAACCTTTCTCCAGATGGCATAGCCCTGAGCCTGTATGTAGGTCTCCATCCTGCTCTTCCAGAAGTGATAGTCGATCCCATCGAAGATAGGGGCTTGGTGGAATACTTGTCTGTTGCCGTGGCTTACAGACCGGTTAAGATCTATAGAGAAGAGCTAACTGGCTCTGATACCAATTGTAGGACCGAAATGGCAACAGAGGGGGGGTGAATGGTGCCTTCAAATTGCCCCAGGTATCCACACAATCCTTCTTCTCCGGTAGCTATAGCAGCTGTGAAGACAGAACGAATTCGCTCACTGGAAGCCGAAAACGATTTTGCCGATTGACCGAAGAAACTCACAAAAGAAGCAAAACCTGACCAACATAATATTCTCTGAAGAACAGACAGACAATGGACTTCACTGAAAAAGCAAAGAAACAGACTGGAATCTGCAAGAATTGTTTGACCGAAAACTAGAAATGAAGCCGGTCTGACCGTAGTTGCTCTGCCGGTCTGACCGGAAACAACAGTTTTAATTTCGGTTCTGAATTTTAGTTTAGTAGACCGGCAAACAGATGCCACAGAGATACTACAAAACTGAGCAGGCAATAGGAAGCTATAGACTGAGTTGTCAGAATAGTAAATGCTGTAAACAACAGACAAACAGAAAAATTGTCGAATGATGGCTGTATTCCTTTGGACAAATGATCAAGACTAAAACCAATAGGGAGACCAACTGCAGGAAAGGAGAATTCAGATTAAAAGAATTGCTGGGTAGAAAAACAGAGAGAGCAAGAAAAGGCATTCGACTGCAAAAGTTGAAAACTCTGAGATTTGAACAAGAAAACAAGAAATAGCCACCCGGCCGAGAGAAGGAAATCATTTCAACTACAAGTACCTCGGTCTAACAAGATACCAATTCAACGACAGAAGACACCGGTGAACAGAAACAGAGAAGCTGATTTCTTGCCAAATATCTGACTAAAGCAAAGAGAGAGTAGAAAACAAAGAAGTTCAGAAGCTTCAAAACAGAAACTATAAAAGAAGAAAAACAGCTAAAAGAAAAGGCAGCCAAGATACAAAAGAAGACCAGAAAGTGGCTAGAGACTTGTCAACACAGTAACTACTACAGAACATAGAAAAATAGTCACAAAGGTCGATCGATTACTGCTCTTCTCAAGGCATTTGATTGAGACTTCAATCTAAACAACAGATGGACCTCAGAAACAGGAAAGTACGAACAAAGAGTAATTTGGTTGAAAATTGACAACAGACAGGGCATAAATTCGAAGACTGAATTGCTGAACAGAGTAACTGAAGAGAACAAAATTGAGCAACCATTGAAACCAGATTGAGAGTAGATTTTGATTAACTGATCATACGGGCGAGAGCTCTCACATCTTACAAGAAAAATTACCTCGTCTCAAGAGCACACAAAGAGAACACCACTCCTCTGCCTCCATAAACAGTAAACCCTAGAAAATTGGGAAACAGAGGAAGTCTGCAGCAGATTAAATCTTGGAAAGAAAGCTGCAATAGAAATGTTTTTTCTCAGGTATAATCTAGCCAAGGGGCCTTGAGGAGATACCCAGTTCAGAGCGAAATGAATCTGTTGCTTCTTGACCAAAACACTTCACACAGAAGGGAAGATCACAAAGAGGGTCAGAAAGCAGCCAAGAAAGAACTGAAGCATCCAAAAACCAGAAGAGAGTCACAGAGAGAAAACAAATAGCCAGAACATCTCAAACACAAGACTTCTCATATTGAATTAGAGAGATGAAGTTTACTCGCAAAGCATCCCTGCTGGTCGTAGCCTACTTGCAACAGTTTGAATTCACAAGGTATGCAACGCTCATAGACTACGACTTAGCACAAATCAAACTCAACCTTTTTAGAACAAGTGTCAATTACTCATCATACTCATGGGGTCATCTCCACATGGTCTCTCAGAAGCATATACAAGGAAGGTGCTTCAAAGTTGTGGCATGGAATTTTGCAATCCGACTCAAGTACCAATGGAAGCAAGACTCAAGTTAAGCAAGAAAAGTACAACACCACCGGTGGATAAAACTATGTATAGAAGCATGGTGGGAAACTTGAGGTATCTTACCACCAGACCTGACTTAGCATTCTCTATTTGGATGGTTAGTCGATTCATGGAATCACCTACAACTAAACATATGAGTGCAGTAAAGCACATTTTAAGATATATCAAAGGAACTCTCAATTTGGGCTGTTGCTATGGAGAAAGAAGGAATGAAGAGGAAATTTGCTTGATAGGTTTCAGTAATAGCGATATGGCTGGAGACGTCGATGACCGGAAGAGCACAACAGGAGTAGCATTCTTCCTAGGCTCAAGCCTGATCAGCTGGTTGTCAAGGAGTGCTCCTTATTTCCCAGGGCTCAACTGGGATTCTCAGAGAACTCTAAATCGTACCAGAGTAGAAAGAGGGCCAAAGCTGACCATGAGGCAAAGCTACGAGAGGAGATTCATGCATTCCTCAAAGAGGAGATCACTGATGCCATAAGAGGTGAGATACAATTGCAGATGAAGAGCATGTAGGAAAGGTAAAGGAGAAATTACTTGGAAGCCCCCGCCACTCCTGTGCTAACCAGCCCCCCAACCATTAGAGTAGCCATGCATCCAACCCTACCTCAGAAAGTGACCACATATTTTCAATCGATGACATCCTGGTAATAATTATTATCTCTAGAGTGCTTGATCTATTGATAGACCTGTTGGGATAGCTAATTTGTATCGTTATGTAGGTGGCTACGAAGTGCAAGCTCCAAGTGAGATATGCCTCCGTTGCACTGTATGCTACTTGGGGCTAGGTATATCCATCTGGTTCTGGGGCCTTGGTGCACGGTATAACTCTAGCGCCAGGTTTTACAAAAGTGAATGTGGACAGTGTTCATACCAATGTCGAGGTCATCCCGCTGCAGATGCCCCCAAATGACGAGGTTGTGACTCTAGGGCAAGCCATTGGAATATTCATCTAGTAGCCTAAGAGGGACATCTACACCGACATCAACTTCACAAGACAGTCCTGCACTAGAGCCAAGTCCATGGGAGCTATCTGCACTAAAACTACCTACACCAAAGTTACCTGCACCGACGCGGCAAGAGCGTGGTGAATCGCATGCATCTACATCTCATGGAGATCAACTACTGTGAAGTTGACCTCTAAATAGCGAGGCAGCAAGGGCAAACCGAAGAAGACCGATGATATCCCCTACTTGTCGTTGGGGTAGAAATTCATGCTAGGTGAGCTATTGGTCGTCCCGATAGAGCACCTTGAAACCCTAGGGCTAGCTTGCTAGAGATTGCATGCATGGTACATGAAACAAGCCAACAAGCCAGATGGACAACAGCGCTCGAGTGTCAACGTTAAAATCAGGCCACATCATCTTCAGCACAAGATTCATGACTATGTCTTCATGGTGACCTTTGAGGACTTTTTCTTTCTCTTCAACCTTGATGCTCTTGATGCATCACTCATTCGATGCTAGACACTGTAAGTATGTATAATCATGGTCTACATTCATGTAATACCTATAAATGTCATACATAATTCCTTGCTTTTATATATATATACACACATGGTGACTGAAGCCAGATTAATGAAATCACCAGTAGGTTTCCTTGACCCACACTTAGTCTCCATAAATATCACCAAGGAGAATGCATCCTTCATCGAGAATTACACGACGACGGCATTGGTGGTTCATCGCAACAAGGAATTCATATTTATACCCTACAACCAGGGGTAAGTGTGGCTATACTTGTTGATTTATACTTTATAAGCAACACGAACTTAGGTTTAATGACCACGATGACATACTTGTGTAGGTTCCACTAGATTCTAATTGTAATTATACCAAAATGGAACAAGGTAATATACATTGATTCCCTAAAGAGGATCAAAACTGACTTCACAGTTGTCCAACAATTAATCAACGGATAAACATATTCCTCCATAGATAACTCTATTGTACTTTTTCCTTCCTTCACAATGACTAAAACTAACTTTTTGTAATCACATAAGTTGTTTGCCGAGTATGTTGCTACTGTACAGAAATCTAAGGGAGGGATCAACGCCTTGTGATATGATCTAGATTTCCCTGTATTCGCTAGTACACATTAATCATATATAACACTTCATAGTAATGCCTCTCGAATTAACTAATTCTATTTTTACAGTGCCACCAGTAGCCACTAGACAACATCTGTGGATACTATGTTTGCCACAATATGAAACTACTCAGTTGCACGAAGACCAATCATCCTCAGGTTTGTTAATCTTGCGATAATTATTTCATACTTATCAATTTATATGTATGCACGACATTAATCTTCCTACCGATAGGTTGTGACTATCACTACAACTACGTTGGAACAAGGCGAGCTCTAAAAAATTCAAAAACAGTGTGCCTTGATGTCTTAGGTCATAAGAGAAGATAGGGAGTTTCACTATGTAGATTGAACTTGTTTGGAATAAGATTGAACTTAATTGTACATGTGTGTATTTGTTCATGCATGGTTGATTTATTTCATTTCAGTTAATTTATTTGTGAAATGGATATTCTTGTTTCTGAACTTATTGTGAATTGGATGTATACATGATTTCGGAGGGTATGGCTAGCATTTCTTGAGGCTACCCAACAAACAAAAATATATTTAATAGAAATAGTTTGTGATATCTGATGTATCACAGACGGTTTCTACTACAACCATCTGCGATAGTATGTATCACAGACGGTTTGAAAACCATCGGTGATGATTCCATGTCATTACTGACCTATAAACTTAAACAGCTCACGAAACCATCTGTGGTTATGTTTTGTATTCCTTTTTGTTCTAGAGTATTGACATCTAGTCATAAAAAACAATGATATCAACTTAGAGATAATTCAAAAAGATTTGTATATGCAAAAAGCAAATCCCATTTGGACCAATATTTGCAATCTACTCATGTTTAATTAACATGTATTGAATTCATGTGCCCTACAAGTATTGACAATCTAGCCTCAAGTTGACTAAATCACACATGTATGTACGTTATATATGCTTCAGTCCTAAAATAAGTTGATGCGCGATTTGGAAAAGAAGTCTCTGCATCCTAGTAATGTCAGCCAACATCGTCAGACAAGTACTTAATAACTGCAAAGACTAAAGTGCACATAAATAGAGTATGCGAAGGAAGTGTAGTTATTTTTGTTTTTGCATGCGAATAGACACCTAGGAGATTGATTCTTTGGTTCTTCCAAATTGGCTAACATCATGGCATCACTAGTCCAAAACTCTGTGCGCAAGAAAGCACTCTTTATGTAGCACTAAAGGATCTTTCAGGGTAAAATCCATATTGACTTGGAATACTTTCTTTTGAATAAATCTTGAATCTAGATGAAGAACAACCTAAATAAAATATAGCTCATTTTCCTGTATGCCATCTGAATTTGCATTCTGAATAGAAAACACAACAGGAAAATAGCTAAGATTATATATACAAATTTATAGATTTGATACAATCTAGGAGAAAACTGCTGCAAAGGTCCAAATTTCTAGTGAAGTTATTGAGAGGATCCTCAGTGCCATCCTTCCTATATGCATTTAATTTTATCACCCCATCTATCTACACATAACTGCATAAATAGAGTTTCTATTTTACCATAAAATCATATATGCCTGAGTAGTACCTTACTATCTAACTCATCATTACAAAAGTTAATTTCACAATCACAATACTATAATTAAAATCACATGTATTGTAATATGTAGTAGATGATAAAATTTATAGAGGCATGTATTTACATCCTCAAGAATCAATCTAAGATTCAATTTAGGAAGAATCTGTAGTCATATTGACTTAAAAGCAATGAAACATGTGAGCTTACCTCGATCTCGCTCTTAAAGACCTCGACCTACAAGAACATGCCGTCAAAAAAATTGTCGATGCATAGGTAATACCACTTGGGATCTTAGAAATAGGATTTTCTCTTTTGTCCTGTCACGCAAAAGTTGCATGTGGAGACAATGATGGAGAGGCAACGGGGGGCTAATTAGGAGAATGAGTAATACAGAATCTATGCAACTAATATTGCTCACGTGTAAATAACAATTTAACACCGATACTCAAAGATTGTGACATGACATTATTGAAGGCTATTGTCACTAATTCTTGTAGTGTGGATTCACCAATGGACAATATACTGCATCTTTGTTCAATTGATATGCATTTATACGACCCACTTGAATATCATAATCTTGATGTGCTAGTTAGTTTTCACTTTTCAGTGATATCTAAGACAATTTAAACAAAACTTATAAGTTTAAAAAGATGAAACTGCATAAGTATGTGTGGACTAGCTATCGTGCCTTGGTAAATACGAATTAAAAGAAAAAAGGAACTCGACTATGAAATAAATTAATTCTAATATTCTTTTATATTGCAAGTTCTAATTTTTCTTATCTTAAATATATAAAATATGAGAAATAATGTTACTAATCCATGTACAACTGATTTTTGCCTGCAACAAATTGCAAAAATTGAGAAACATTTTTCTATAGTCCACCTTGCGAAAACATTTTGCAATAATTAAAGTATTTTTCACTTCCTAAATGATTTAATAATTTGCTTCATAGAAAAATTGTGCATTGTGAACAAGCGCTATCGAAGATACACCATTGTTGCTTGCATATAAGAAATTTCAACAGAAAGTAGCTTTTGTTCAAATTGGAACTTCATATTATTTTTCTTTATTCGATGGTACTACTAGTTTATTGATTATTTTGATGAAACATAGTTTATTGATTATTTTGATGGAACTTCATTTATTGTGAGTTACACCATGGCCTCCCATGTCCAAGCTGTGAGTCTGATAAGAGTCCATTTAGAACTTTAAATTTATATTAGTTTGAAATCGCCCCGGCCAGGGGCTACCAATTAATTTACAAATCGCCTCTAAGGTATAGAACAAGCAAGCATTTGACTATTCTAGCATAGTAGCAGGCCCCATCAAGTTGATATGCATGAGAAAAAAAAAATCCAAGATAGGTGGAGTGTCTGCTCACACAAAAGGATTTGCGGTCGTGCGTTCAGTTATCGATTCCCTCTGTTTTTTGTGTGCGCTAACTGCTAGGTGTTTTGTTGACTAGTCATTTGAATTACTAATAAAACAGACACAATCATTCGAGGGGAAAAAGGAGAGAAGGACGCTACAATTTCTGACCGAGGTATCTTTAAGAAACATCAAAAGGCAGAATCCTTTTCCACCGCAGAAAAAGGCACCATCCACTAGATAATATATGTTGCTTAGATTGTGCATGCGTTCCTCTGGTACGTTCGCCGAGCATTCCAGATAACCGGAGAGTGTGGTAGAGCACATCCTTCCGGTGCAATCGAGAAGGACGACGGCAAGTTGCCAATTTGCAAAGCGCAGGTAATACATGAGCCGTTGGTGGAGATTATACGTCGACGGTGAACCGGGTGCCGCACGGGAGCATAATGCCACCGCCGCAGTTCGCTATCCCAGGTTCGACTCGCACGTGCCAAACAACGCCGAACCAGGCCGCCCATGTCCGTCGTCACGTCGCGCACCGGCGCGCTCCTTTTGCCGGGAGCTGGATTGACGGCGACGGCACCGGCGCAAACTCCCCCGCCCCGCCTACGTGCCTCGCAGCCCGTCACACGATCCGGTCCCGATTCCCCGTTCCGGCCCGGTGCACCGTGCACGTCGCCGTCGGGCGCCTGGCCCGCGCCCACGCGACAAGCGAGTCGTGCACCGTGAACATCCACGAGCATATACATACGCACGCACGTGAACATCCACGCGCCGCGCATGCGCGGTGCCACCTGTGCGCTCGCCCACTACCTTGCTCGCCGTCCTCCCGGAGCGCGAAACGTAGCCATGTCCGCGGCGTCCCGTAGCTAATATAAGGGCCAAGAAACGTCGGCGTCCAACGCTCGCTGTCTCGCTCGGCGCAGCTAGCGCGGCTGAATCTGTGTCCGCGAGGCCTCGATTGCTGTAAGCTCCACCACCTTTATTCGTTAGTTAGCATCAGCCGTGGGAAAGTCGGATCGGTGGGGTTTGCAAGTGAAAACGAAGCTACTGTTGTAGTTTACCGATGGATTCAGAGCTAGCATTGCTTGGACTTTTTAACAGTTGGAACGTTACAGCCTCTCATTGCAAGCCTTGGCCAGTGATACAGTTCCGGTGCCCACGCATGCCTCTTGGGTTTTACAGATCGACCAGGTGATGCGGATGACACCTAGCCACATGTAGGGTTTCACGGTGTGCAGCTACAAGGCCACATGATTCCATCGCCAAGATCTGTGGCTATATTACTTCCGAAATAAACACTTGGCAGGAAGAGAGCTAAAAAACGCTTGGCCGGAAGGGCTCTCTCGCGGATCAAGTTCGAGTGATAAAAAAGGAACTTGATTAAAAATCTGTCTCACAGTCAGCGATGCGACAACTACATGATCATGCACCTGCAGCTTAGGAGCAGATTTATCTTGACTAGCAAAAGTCATTCCATCGATCGGTCATGCACATATTATTATGATACGAAAAACTGTACACATACAAAGATGCACAAGTTAACATGCCTCTTCTTTCAGCTTAAGAGCTGTTTTTAAGGTTTTTTTACAGTAACTAGATTTTAAATAGAGTGTTTTTTATGATAAAAGTCTATAAGTTGGTTATAGTATATACTGTAGCGACTTTATTTATATATACAAAAACTACACGCAAGTTTATGCTAAACCCTCTCTCATAAACAACCCAAAAATCATAAGCAAAACGAAAAACAATACTTTTATTTTATATGATTCAAGTTAATTAATTTGTGTGTATATTTTTAATGTTTGGTGCAATAGATTTGTTGCATATATACTATCTGCAATCAACGATGTTGTACACAACTCCAATTGACGCTCGCATCAAGTTACTTGATGCGAAAGAATTCAAGTGCGTATATATGTATCGCAATCACTGATGCAATGTCCACACATATAGCTTCCGCGACTCCTGCAACTCTCATTCAACACGTCTCCATTGTGATTCATACGATCATAAAATCTATACATATCACATAACAATTGCAGATATGTGTCGACATTCAAGATGCGCGACAAATTAACTTTGTCTTATATTATTCGAGTAATTTTAATATTTTTTGTTTTGACACGGCAGATTGGTTGCATATACCTACATTTGTGACACAAAACATGGTACAACCACATAATTATGAACCATACCTTGGTTAATGCAATATATATATATATATATATATATATATATATATATATATATATATATATATATATATATATATATATATATATATATATATATATATATATATATATATATGTACAACTCACAGAGAGAATCTGAGGCAATGTCTTATATAACCATACAAAGAATTTAGGACAATGTCTAGTATATCTTTGAAACGTAATTCATTTGATTTTCACCTTGATCTACAGGGCAAGAAGAAGATATGACATATATACTTTAAACCAAAATCTTAATTCATACCAATTAATTAGCTCCATGTGTAATATGAATCATGCCAAAAAAAACCACCTTCATTCTTACACTCATCTGGGCAGCTTATTAAGTCACATGCCCTTTGTGTATATATTCTGCACAACTATTTTTTTATTACGATTTTAGCGTATGATGGTTCATTGTTTTTTTTTTTGAGACCGATGGTTCATTGTTTTTTTTTGAGACCGATGGTTCATTGTTTTTTGAGACCGACGATTCATTATTATGATCTGCACATATTTCACTCTTTAGATGGATACTTAGACTATTAATTTGTTCCTAACTTGTCTTCACTATTGCAAAATATGTTATCACAGACGGTTCAAAAACGTTATCACAGACGGTTTCGTGGGCTTTCGAACCGTCTGTGATGCAGTATTTCACCACGATTTCAACTACAAACCATCTGTGATAGTAGAAATCACAGACGGTTTGTAGTTAAAACTATCTGTGATGTTCTTTTCTATTCACAAATCTATTTCTATTAGTTGGTTAGCCTCAGGAAATACTAGCCATGCCCTCTGAAACAAATATATCAACATAGTATATATACATCCAATTTATATTCATTGATTTCAGAAAGAAGAAATCCATTTTACAAATCAATTAACTGAAATGAAATAAATTGTCCATCCATGAACAACTATATGTACACATGAATAATTAAGCCCAATTTTATCCTAGTGAAATTTGTTATACATTGTGGAATTCTCCATCTCCTTTTATAACTTTAGACCACAAGAAGTACACTCACTATCCTCGAATCTCTGAGAGGTCGGGCTATTCCAACGGAGTTGTAGCGATGGACAGAACCTGTTGGTAGGAAGATCAATGTCGTGCGTACATATGTAAATTGATAAGTATGAAATAATTATCGCAAGATTGACAAATTAATCTGAGGATCAATATTGATCTTCATAGAATCGACGAGTAGTTGCATGTTGTGGCAAACATAAAATCCACAGGTGTTACCCGGCAGCTACTAGTGGCACTGCAAAAATAGAATTTATTAGTTCGACAAGCATTACTATGAAGTGTTATATAGGATTAATGTCTACAAGCGAATTCTGAGAAATGTAGATCATGTTGCAGGGTGTCCATCCTTTTGGATTTCCGTACCTTTGCAACGTACGTGGTGAACGATCTATATGATTCCAAGAAAATAGCCTTAGTTATTGGGAAGGAACGACTACAATAAAGTTATCAATGAAGGAAATATGTTTATCTGTCGATTAATTTTTGGACAACTGTGAAGTCGGTTTTGATCTTCTTTAGGGAATCAAGGTATATTACCTTGTTCCGTTTTGGTATAATGACAATTAAAATCCAGTGAAACCTACACAGGTATGTCATAGTCATTAAACCTAAGTTTGTGTTGCTTGTAAAATACAAATTAACAAGTATAGCCACTAGTGCAGCACTTACCCCTGGTTGTAGGGTATAAGTATGAATTCCATGTTGTGGTAAGCCTCCAATGCATTTGCGATGCAATTCTCGACGAATGATGCATCCTCGTTGATAGTATCCATAGCGATCAAGCGTGGGTCGAGAAAACCAATCGGTGATTTCTCTACTTTGGCTTTAGTCACCATGTATCTACACACACAAGCAACGAGTTATATATGACATTTATCGGTATTACATAAACGTAAACCGCGATTGTACACGCTTACAGTGTCCAGCATGGAATAAGTGAGGCGTCGAGGGGCGTTGAGTGTGTAGAGATCGAATAAGTCCTTGCAAGTCACCGTGAAAACACAGTCATGAATGTTGTGCTGAAAATGATCCGGCGTGAACTTGACGATGAAACTCGAGTACCGTTGTTCCTCTAGCTTGTTGGCATGTTCCATGTACCATGCATGCAATCTCTGACAAGCCAATCCTGGGATTAGGATGCACTCTTTCGGGACAACCAATGGCTCGCCTAGCATGAATTTTTGGGCCAACGGCAAGTAGAGCATCCCATCATCGGTCTTTTTCAGTTTGCCATTACCACCTCAGCTGTAGGTCGACTTCACATTAGTCAACCGGGCATGAGATGTAGATGTATGACGCCCTTGTTGTGTCTATGCAGGTAGCTCCGGTGCGGATAGGCCTAGTGGACTTGGCACCGGTGCAGGTAGCTTTGGTGCAGATCGCTCCTGTGGAATTGGCACCAGTGCATATAGCTCATGTGGACTTGGCACCGGTACAGATTGCTCGAGTGGACTTGGCACTGGTGCAAGAGTCTCTAGGCAGATGTCCCTCTTGGGCCACTGGATGAATGTTCTAATGGCTTGTCCTAGAGTCACAACCTCGTTGTTTGGGAGTATCTGCAGCGAGACGACCTTGCAATTGGCATGAACACCGTCTACATTCACTTTTGCGAAACCTGGTGTTAGAGATACACCATGTACCAAGGCCCTAGGGCCGGATGGATACACCTGGCTTCAAGCAGCCCATAGGACAATAGAGGCATATATCACTTGGAGCTTCCATTTCGTAGCCACCATACCCAACGGCATCGAAACAAGAGGATCTTAAAAAGCACGTAGTCGAGCTCCCAAATCTTCTCTATGAATCCATAGTATGAGTTCCTCAACCTATCGGTACTGAACGCATCTATACAGACATCGCTGTTCTGGTTAGTTCTCTTTACATCCTGAGTTTGCGTATAGAATGTGTACCCATCTATATCATATCCTTGCCATGTCACAACTGTAAATGTTAGCCCTTTTGCCAACCACATCAGCATATCACTTGACGAGCTCCTAGCGAGTCACTCCTTCAACCATTAGTTGAACCGACTGGTGTGTCATCTCGTGATCCAAACATCTAGCCGCTCTGGATTCTGTTGCCAAAGCATGTCCTTGTGCTGGTCGATATATGGGGACACTTCAGTCATGTGTTGTAAGACTGCGAAATGGGCTTGACCATATGCATTCATATATGGAGTGATTGCTTTCCTTCTGATAGTCCCGGTACCCTTGAGCCTGCCCTCATGGCGAGATCGAGGTACACCTATCGGTTCAATATGAGCCATGTAATCGATACAGAACTTAATGACCTCTTCGGTTGCATAACCTTCGATGATGCTGCCCTCTGGCCGAGATCGATTTCGTACATAGGACTTGAAAATTCTCATGAACCTCTAAATGGGTACATGCTACATAGGAACAAGGGCCCACACATTTTTTATCTTCCGCACAATGTGAACAATGAGATGGACCATGATATCAAAAAACAACGGAGGGAAATACATCTCAAGATGACATAGTGTCATCACCACCTCGTCCTACAGAGCATCTAATCCTTGGGGATCGATGTTCTGAGCAATTGTATTAAAAAAATAACACAGCTTCATGATTGTCTCTCAGACCTTGATTGGCAAAATATTCCTAATTGCAATAGGGAGTATCTGTGTTATCAGCACACGACAATCATGAGACTTTATGCCAACTAACTTAAAATCTTCCATCAAAATAAGTTTCTTCATATTAGCGGAGTAACCAGACGAAACTTTCACACCATGCAAGCACTAGCATAATTCAGTTCTCTCAGCCTTAGACAGAGTATAACAAACAGGGGGAAGGTAAGTTTATCCTTCATCGATCTTTATCGGTGCTAACACAGGCCTGATGTCCATATCAACTAAGTCAAGTCGTGCGTTGACACCATCCTTTGTTTTGTCACGAATGTTCAGTACAAGACCAATCAAACTGTCACATACATTCTTCTCTACATGCATAACATCGATGCACTGGCGAACCTCTAGGTGTTCCCAATAATGTAAGTCCCAAAATATTGATCTCTTCTTCCAGACGTTCTTCTCACGGGTTATCGATTTACGCCCCTTTCCGAGCACAACATCTAAATCCTTAACCATATCATAGATCTCTTTTCTGCTTAAATGCCTTGGAGCTAAACTGTCCTCATCTCCGTCGAATTTTTTATTCATCCTACGTTATGGGTGAGCCCTCCGAAGGAACCTACGGTGACACATGTACACGATTTTGCGTGAGTATTTCAGCCATACACTCTCGGTATCATCTAAGCAGTGAGTACAGGCTTCGGCCCCTTTTGTACTCTGGCCCGCAGGTTAGCAAGGGCATGATAATCATTTATGGTGCAAAACAAAAACAAGCGTAAATTGAAGTTCTCTCGTTTGTATGCATCCCATGCCTGTACCCCTTCGATCCACAGTATTTTTAGATCTTCCACCAACGTTGCTAAGTACACATCAATATTATTCCCAAGTTGTTTCGACCCTTGGATAAGTATTGACAACAAAATATACTTTCGCTTCATACACAACCAACGAGGAAGGTTGTGCATGCAGAAAGTCACGGGCCAAGTGCTATGCCAGCTGCTCATGTTACCGAAAGGATTCATTCCATCTATACTCAATCCGAACCTTATATTTCTCGGTTCTACACCAAAGTCTGCAAACCTCCTATCGATGTTTCTCTACTGGGCGGAATCAGTAAGGTGTCTTAGTATTCCATCATTCTTTCACTCCTCCGAGTGCCTACGCAATAATTTTGCCTCCTTTGGGTTCGCAAAAAATTGCTTCAAACGGGGAATTACAGGATGATACTATACCACCTTAGCAGGATGTCCTCTCTTCACCTCTATTCCCTCGCCATCATCTGATTGATTCTTACACTTGTATCAGGAGGCGTTGCACATCGGACATGTATGCATGTTTGCATACTCTTTACCGTAGAAGATACAGTCATTCGGACATGCATGTATTCTTTCTACTTTCATTCCCAATAGATAAAGAACTTTGTTAGCTTTGTACATGGTTTTGGGCAACTCGTTTCCCTCCGAAAGCAGGCCACTAAAAGACCTAATAGTGTTGTGAAAGTCTTGTCGGACTAACCGTTGCTTGCCTTCAATTTCAGCAGTTCAAACACGGCTGACAACCTCGTGTATTTTGACTTGCAGCACATGAACAAATGTTTCTCTGAGTCCTCCATCAAGCCCTGAAATTTAACATAATCTCTCTCATCATAGTTCCCTTCCACATCGCGAAACATCTGATCTAGATTGTCATCATGCAGCCTATCCGAATCAGAACCACAATCGACATCATCTGGCGGCATATCATTGATTTCATCGGTGATATCATTATTACTACCTTCCTGTGTAATCTGCTCTTCACCATGACTGGTCCAACGCGCATACCCCTTTTTGAAACCCCCTCAATCAAGTGTGCTATAATCTGCGCTCGGTTCTTAAACATCTTTAGATTATCGCAGTCAATGCATGGACAATACATATATTCCACCCCCTTATTCAACATATCTTTCTCGACAGCTCTTGTGAAAGTAGACATGCCATTAATGTACTCTTCACTCACACGATTCCCAGCGTATATCCAGTTTTGGTCCTACGTTATGTATATAATTAACAGTTTAGCAAAAATAAGTAATTAAATTAAATTAAGTAGAAATAAACTATGAATTGACTAAACTCTAAACAATACTAGATGTAAATAAACTTCTCTCTAGATCTAAATCTATAGTTAATAAACTTCTCTCTAGATGGAAATAAACTTCTCTCTAGATCAAGCTAGCTCGATTTAAACCATCTTCAGTTTTTCTTTCACCAAAAGCTATAGATCTAAATTATAATACAATTAGAAACAAATTACTAATCATAGGTAGTCAAGAAATGAATAGATCTACAATCACTCTTGCCAAATAGTCTCATTTCACCAAATCGCCGCCTCAAAGCCCCTGCCTCCAGCTCAAAACAACAGGTAGATCTGGAATTTAAGACAGAGGGTCAACGGGTCTGCGCACAGTTAATATAGTGAAATTGTCATAGACATTTTTTAATACAACCGTTTGTGATAACTTAATTATCACAGACAGTTTGTAGTTTGTGATAACTTAATTATCACAGACAATTTGTATTAAAAACTGTCTGTGATGTAGGCAATATCACAGACGGTTCTTGGTAAAAAACCATCTGTGATACTTCACAGACAGTTCTCACCATGAACCGTCTGTGATATTATCTCTTCACTGACTTTTTTTGGCGCTGATAGCAACACAAACGGTCTCTAAACTAAAATCGTCTGTGCTTATATTTAACACTGACGGCTTTGAGGAACCGTCTGTGATGCACCGTCTAATATTAAACTTCTTGTAGTAGTGCATGGTGCATCGTGCATCAATAGGAGGATTTAAGAGGGAAAAAGAAACTAGGTGATTGATCATCAAAGCATTTTGATTGGGGTGAATGCAACTAATAATATTTAGCACTAGATTTAGTAAGCACAATGTGCTTGATCCACTAGCAAACTCGTGTTCTTTTAGCGGTATAGATATAGATTTGCAGTGAAATGACGATCAATAACCAACTGTAATCGTCTGATATTATGTGAAATATTTGGAAATCATAATGGTGAAGATCTTTTCCTGATTCAAGATGGAAGATTGAACAAAGGTCACTTAACTATCCCCATAATAGGCTCACACCAGATCAAGGGGTTTATTAAGAGTTCTTTTAGACGGTTGATTAGGGTTTTCATTAAGATAATATGAAAAACTCGATTAATTGTCATCCTAAGAATTGACGATGAGATGTGATGACATAAATTACAAATTGTGAATCGGATGTTAAGTTCCTGTACTTTCTGAGAATTCTGAATTGCATGCATCCTGAGTTCCCTGTCCAGGAAATTATTCGTTTGGTTCATTGTACGTATAATTTGGTTAAGTCACTTTGCCATATGGTTGCTAGCTGTTTCATTGTTGTTTATTAGTTGGAACATGGCCTATCTGACTAAATATTAATTAAATGTAAGAATGCATATGACTAAATTGATAGGGCAGCCGTGCAGGGACTATACAAACATATCATAGACGCACAAGGACACGAAATTTATGAATAGTGAAAATAAACCAAAAGCCAGAGCTGAAGCCGAAATGAACGGGGCATAGAGTACTAGGATCTAAATGAATATTTATGTTTAGATGAGGTGAGGATTACCCTTGTACTGGTAAAGTTTAAGAGCTCCTTAATTAGCGCAAAATCTGAGGAGATTTAGGGGGTGAACCGGGCATTATAATACCAGGTGTAGGAAAACCGGAACCTGGCGGGTTTCGGTTTACTGACCGGCTTTCGCTGGTTTTTCAAACCAAGTTAGACCTAGCTAGCAAGCTACCCCTCTTCTCATGCTCAATTGCTCAGTCAGCCAACAACTCGATTAATCCTCATGATTGGAGTCCTTTCACGACCTAATCAAGTACTATATTTCTAAATTCCAACTACTATTAAGCAGCCAACTCCCATATATTTCCAATCCATTATAAATAAAATGAGTTTTATACTAGCAAATGAATACAAACAAGATCATATCTGGTACTGGAGAGTGAGTTAAGTCACAACCATACGTGGAGCGGCGATGTCTACGTGCCGTATTAAAATCAATCAAATCAAAGAAACAAATAAGTGGAATCCCAGGATTGAGTGGAATAAAGGAAACCGGTTGATAGGATGAGATAAAATGAATGCTGCAAATAATTCATTTCATATGGAAGATTTGTCTGCGTGTAGGATGGTTCTAGTAAGGTGGTCGTAGTACTGGAGCACACGATCGAAAATGCTGCCAACTTGTGAAAACGAAAGGGGGTGAGGGAAGAATTTCTTGAGTACTGCTTACTATTCAAAGAAGATGCACTGTGGCGCACGTACTGTTAACATCTTTTTCCAATTTGGACAACCAATATATTCATAAGTAGTTAGAGTGGCCACATAAAAAAGACATAAGTAGATTCATCCTCAATATAATTCTGTAATATAGGATTTCTGTAGCTAATACAAACATATCGTGATCTAATTAGTGGTGACAGTTGCATTGCATCTTAATTTAACCGTGAAAGGTTAAAAAAATAGCATCTGTTTTGGACTGAAGGTAGTAATTTCAGGAGCTAATACAGACATGTTATGACCAAATTAGTGGTGACAGTTACATCTACAAGACCATGGAAAGCTAAAACATAGAAACTATGTTGAACCGAAGGTAGTAATTTTAAGAAGCAAAGATTTACAGAACTCTGGATTACTTACATGTATTAAATTTGCACCTACAATATCAACAAAGAACACATCTTGACTAAAGTACTCCATTTTTTTACGTGCTTTCCAAGCTTTCCAAGATGCTAATTTTGACCATTAGTTTTGATTATAATATAATTCTAAGGAAAAAAAATCTATTTTTCAATCCTAAACTCTGACACGGTTTGTTTTCAACTTTTAATTTTGAAACCGTCCGAATTGGGACCTCGAACTAACAAAATTATCCATTTTATCCCCTGGGCCCAAACCATGGTGCTTTTGCCTGACGTGGTGACTACATGTCAATGGTTTTGACACGTAAGCTCGTTTTCAATGACATGGTAGCCACTCAACAAACTATACAAATAAATCCAAAACAATATTTATAGGACCCACATGCCATCCTCTCATCTCCTTTCTTCCCCCTTTCTCACTCATCTCTCCCTCTTTTTCCCCTCTTCTCCATGTCAGGCACCAGCAAGGCCGGGCTAGACCTCGATGGCATTGCCACCGATCTCACCTCGTGCGGCACCATTGTCCTTCACCACCAAATTGAACCGCTACCCATACATCTTCTACCACGCTCTCTCTCCTCCCTGGGCCTCGACGGTCGCTTCCTCCTCATTCCCCGCACCCACCGCCGTTGGCCCCACTCTAGGCACCGCCACCACAGAGCTCCTCCGCTAGGTCACTACCCCCGATGCATGTATCCTGCCCGGTGCTCCACAAGCTCACCACCTTCGTCTCTGAGGACGGCGTGACATGCGAGAAGGCGGAGGCGACGATCCCAACATTGTACAAGATGATGAAGGCTGGATAGGTGAGGCAGAGGCAACGATGTTTGTGATGTGGGCGGTGTGCCACAAGTACAAGGTTGTCAGGCACGCCGTGGAGGTGGCAACGATGTCCAAGGACAAGTTGACGAAGCTATTGCTATTGATGTAGAGCGAGTGCTCACTGGCGGCGAGGCAAATGGTGTCGAAGCTGCTCAAGATCTTCAAGGTGAACACCAAGATGCTATGATGCCGTGGAGGCTGATGTGGATGCATGCATACATGCCATGTTAGTGAAACAGGTGCACGTAGATACCATGTCGGACAAAACCCCATGGTTTGGGTCTAGAGGGATAAAGTTGATGATTTCTTTAGTTCGAGGTTCCGATTGGGACGGTTGCAGAGTTTGAGGGTTGAGCCAAAGTTTAGGGTTGAAAAGTGAACCGTCTCCTAATTCTAAAAGCTAGAAACATGTATAATTTTTTTTAATGACAATTCTACTCATATAGTTTCATATGGATGGCCAATCTCACTTTTTAAAAAGTTTCATATTGCCAATCTCAACATGTACACAATTCTTTTTGAGACTTACACAAATATTTTTTGGCCAATCTCTGCATGTATCCAACTGTCACTTTCTGTGTCTGGATTGTAGAGTAGAAAGAGTAGTTAATTAGCTAAATACAAAAGAGTCGTTAGCGAAATACATAAGAGTAGAGAGTTTATATAACTAAATCTTGAAAAAACACAAATGATCCACATCCACCTATAGCCAATGGAACTTTAATCCCAACTTCTCACCGAAATGTATATCGAGGAGTCCTGATAATTCGGATACATATGGAAACCTAAAGTTGATAAGCCGTTTGACACTGCAAAAGGCTTGGTTATATTAAGCAGATCGACTCAGTAGTATACAATTAATTTACCATTTGCTTCGGTGACGTTGGGTTAATAATCAACAATCAACATGATACTTGTCGTACGCGTCCGAACGACATATATTGCAATATACTAGAACCAACTCTTTGAGCGAATAAGAAAGGGCAGACGAGCGGTTGTGCCTATTACGATGATGACCACAGCAGATCACATTCTGGAAAAATTAATTCATGCAGTGGTTATAAGAATGTACAGTTATTTACCAATTGGTAGTATAGAATTCGATGGTTCCCAGTAGAATTCCAGTGGATACTACATGCATGCGCCGAGCAAATGCACTATGTATATTGCAGATTATTTATGCACGAGTACAAAATACAGCCGACTTTGGCTGGATCAGTGTGAATAGCCAGCCAGTGGCAACTTTGTGCAGGCGTGTGTAAAATCTCTTGTGATGCATACAGCTACCAACTAACCGATGCATGAATCTGGTTCAGCTAGCTAGGAGTATGGCATGTAAATTATAAATAAATCCTCGTATACTTTTTTTAAGAACTAAAACATACTGTACTCGTGAGTCATGCATACCTGATTGCCCGAATTCTGATGCACCGGTTCCGTCTCCAGTTGAAAATAGGTTAGCCGACAAAAATATGCCATACTCCCTGTAGCTCAACATGCCATATGTTTAATGCCTCCAACACTGCACATGCCCGGTTACCAAGGAAGTCACCGAGGAATGATGGACACTGGATGCGTGATATCTGTGCCTTCTTTTGCAACGGCAAAGATGGTGATGTCATTAGCAGGACAAGGGTATTCTTAGGACCATTGATCTGAGTAGCAATGGCAATTAATTAAGCCAATGGAAGTCGATGCATAAATCCTGTGTCTTCAGGATCAATGATTAGTGGTGGTATGCAGTACATGTGTGACGTGAGGGAAGCAGCTTTCCCACGCTTTGTAGCCACACATCGGCATCACCACCGGCACCTTTCTTTATCAGTGGAAGCTCTTCAGTGTGTCCTCCAGTACTCTCATCATCAGTCATCGGCAACACCGAACCCCATACACATACACACATCTGGGCTGGATCTGCCCGCCCAGCAAAGTTGCTTTGCTTCCTTTAACTCTCCATCTCTTTCTTTTTGCTTCTCTCTACTGTGGCAGCGATGCCGCTTTTGGCTTTGCAGAGTGAATCCCAGTCCCAGCCATGCACCACCACTACGACTGCAGTTGTTAGTTACATGCCCTGTAGTGCAAGCTCTCATTCATGGTCACAAATGGATCGGTATCAGCAAGTACATGCCTGTGTGCAGTCCTTGTGCAGCTGTCAACTACAGGGCACGAGCTGCAGCAGTGTTGCCGCTGCACATCATTTCCTTGATTGGTTTGGTCCCCTCCAATCACCCAATAATTCATTCCTAGTAGTTGCAAGGTAAACCTACAGTTGACACAAAAGCTAATTAACACGATTGTTAAAAAGGAGATAATAAACAAGCTAACCAACTGTAATCCAACTAGTATGACACCGCCTCTACAAGGTATCCTAGTAAATTGCAAGGGTTCAATTTGTTGCTAGCTAGCATGGGATCAGAACGTAGTATTGAAACACGTCAACCAACTGCGTGGATCTTGGGAGTAAGTGTTGCACCCAACAACTCCTAGCTAGCTAGAGTGGGAGGAGGGGAGCATAAATCCAAGGGAGGAAAATACAAGATATCCTAGACTACAGTGGACGGATACACATACCGTGGGGCGGGTGCAGAGAACCCCGCTGCTGCGTTGCACATTTGCGCGCCTTATCTGCTTGTCCATTTCCATCGCCTCGGCTAGGTCCCCCATCGCCCCTGCCTGCCTCTTATATCACGCAGAGCAACAGTGCAGCTGCTGCCCTCGCGCTTGCTGTTCACTTCATCTCTTCATCTCCCACCGAGAGCTCCCCTCCCTCCTGCAGCAAGCTACATAGGAACAAGAAGCAGCAGAAGCAAACCGATTAGCCGTCGCATTAGACCAGTAGCTGATCTGTGCTTGCACCTCCGTCTGTTTCACTTCTCACCTTCGGCCGGGAGCTTGTGCGTCGATCTCCCACTTGTCCCTCCCTCCCTGCCTGCCCGGAGATGTGAGTGCACCCAGCTCGATCCTTCTCCCCCAATCAAGTTGAATGCTTTCGATCGGTTCTTGGTTGTGTGCAACACTGATGATGATGCATGTGCCTCCCTGTGTGGGGTTTGTAGGTCCGACGGCAACGAGTTTGCGGAGCTGCTGTGGGAGAACGGGCAGGCCGTGGTGCACGGGATGAGCAAGCACCCCCAGGCCGCCTTCCCACCGTTCGGCTATGGCGGTACCATCAGCAGCAGAGCCCAAGAGAAGCACCCCGGTGGCGGCACGGCGGCGGCGTCCAGCAAGACGGGCGGCGTCTTTGGCGCCATGGGCATGTCACCGTCAGTTCAGGACTTCGCTCCCGGCTTAGACGCCACCCATGACAACGGGGACGATGACACCGTCCCCTGGATCAATTACCCCATCATCGACGACGACGACGACGACCCAGCTCTGGCAGCCGACTACTGCTCGGATTTCTTCTCAGAGCTCCAAGCGGCGGCGGCCAACCTCGGCTCTGTGCCACCTTCTAATCACAACGCCACCAACATCAGAAGTTCCCCAGTTGCCACCAGAAGCAGAGAACCATCCAAGGAAAGCCACGGCTTATCTGTTCCCACCACCCGGACTTCCGAGCCACAGGCGGAGCTTGCTGCTGCCAAGCAGCCTCGGCCGAGCGGCAGCAGCGAGGGCGTGATGAACTTCTCGCTCTTCTCCAGACCGGCGGCACTGGCAAGGGCAAGCCTGCACACCGACAAGGCGTCCAGTGTCACCGCAAGCAACCGCATGGAATCGACGGTTGTCCAGGTGGCTAGCGAGCAAAGGAGTGGCCCCGTGTTCACCGATCAGAGGACGGTGTGGCCGCAGCCAAAGGGGATGCGGTTCGCGTCCACAGCTGCTCCAACGGCAGCGGTTGGTAACCTGCAGCAAGAGATGGCTCGTGACAAAGTTGGCAACAATACGGTTGTGAAGAAGGATGATGTAAGAAAGGCACCCGAGGCCACGGTGGTGACTTTGTCGGTGTGCTCCGGCAATGGTGCTGTGAACGATGAGCCCTGGCGCCAGCAGAAGCTGAAGAGCCAAGCAGAGTGTTCAGCTAGTCCAGATGAAGTAAGTGAATGATATGAGATGCAGTGTATACGAACTGGCCATACCTTACTTATCGTACAATTGGTTCCCTTCAGGATCTTGACGATGAGTCCGGCGTGTTGAGAAGATCTGCCACCAGGAGCACAAAACGCAGCCGCACCGCTCAGGTCCATAATTTGTCAGAGAGGGTAAGCATGCCGCATCCCAATGCATTGATCATCGTATCCTTTCCTTCAATCTCGTGCTGCAATTGTATTAACAGTATTGGAATGCAACAAACCTGCAGAGGAGAAGGGACAGGATCAATGAAAAAATGCGCGCTCTTCAGGAGCTCATTCCCAACTGCAACAAGGTACAGCTAAGCCATTATATCATCTTGCTTCCTCTGGGTGTCTATATCAAGAACTTTTGGTAACATCAGACATATTATCTTTTGTAGATTGACAAAGCCTCAATGCTGGATGAAGCTATAGAGTACCTCAAAACCCTTCAACTTCAAGTTCAGGTACACTGAAACTGCTTCTTGTCAAATGCAGCATGACTCTGTCTGGTAAATATATACACATGTGCATTGAGAAGGTGTGGTTTTCTTGGCACAGATGATGTCCATGGGAACTGGGCTATGTATTCCTCCGATGCTGCTGCCGCCAGCCATGCAGCACTTGCAAATTCCTCCAATGGCTCATTTCCCTCATCTCGGCATGGGATTGGGGTACGGGATGGGTATCTTCGACATGAACAACACCGGAACAATTCCGCTGCCGCCCATGCCTGGTGCTCACTTCCCTTGCCCAATTATCCCAGGTGCGGCACCACAAGGTCTTCGAATCCCTGGCACAAACGCTGTGCCAATGTTTGGAGTATCTGGGCAAGCAATTCCTTCGTCAGCATCTAGTGTACCACCATTTGCATCTTTGGCCGGCCTTCCTGTTAGGCTGAACCTGGCTCCTCAAGCTTCAGGCGCCATGGCTAACATGCTGCAGGAGCAACAGCAAGGCATAGCGAATCAACAGCAGAAGAGTCTGAACAAGGAAGCTACAAAGGGGGCAAACACAGGTGATCCACAAATACAGATCATTATGCAGGTAACAATTCACAAGTAATATCAAACAGATAAAAGCGATTTGTTAGGTTCTTGTATGCATTACTTATGTCCAATTTTCTTAATTCTTCCAGGGTGAGAACCAGCATTTTAGGGTACCCTCTTCAGAGCAAACAAAAAGCAGTCAATTTTTTGATGGTATCGGCAAGGAGACCAATACTACAGGGAGGAATGGGGCTGAAACATGAAAGATGGCCAGTAGATGTAACATGACTTTCATGCTAAACTTGAGAGAGATCACTGAATTTTGCACAATGTTCTTGTCTCAAGACAGTAAATGGCGGATGAATTTCAGGTACCAACTAAGGCCGTATTTGTTTAGGCTTTTCCTCCGGCTAAGAAGAAAAAAAAACAAACACCAAAGCCTAAATAAATTGGTGGGTTTTTAACCAAGCTTTTGAAAAGCAGCCAATTTACATTTACAACTTAAGCCAAAAGCCAAGAAACAGGTGCTTATTTTGGCTTTTGTGGGTTGGAAAGAGGCCTTACCACCCAACTTCGTGGAAATTACCCACCAATGCCATTGTTTATATAGTCCCAAACCTTCTCTTTTCTCCTCATTTTTCCTCTTCCGCCAAACTAAACCGCATGACTCGCTTATAGGACTTGGCCCGCACCATCCCCATGCCGGCGCCGACAGTACTGTCCTCCCCAAGCCCAACGTCGATGGCCCCATCCTCCCCGCTCATCCGGCACTTCTCTGCGGCCCCGTCCATCTCGTCTGGATATCCACCATCGCCACTGGATCCCCTCCATAACCTCCATCCAGCCACTCCCCCTTTTTCATACCTGACCAATGTCGCCCTCCACCATTGCTAGCCCCTCTGACCTCCCTCTGCCGACCTCGTCCGTCACCCCTGGTGGATCTTGCTTCCTCTGTTCAGATCTGGAGGAGGGGAGGCTGGGCGGCGGCGGCGAAAGATCATCTCTAAATCCCGACGATGGGAGTGATGGTGTCCAAACGGCAACGACAACCCGCCGGTGAGGCCGATGGTGGCTCGGCGATAGTGGAGATGCCACGGTGGTGACTGGCGAAGATGTGGATTTTTTTTTTACATTTTTCTTTCTTTTTTTGAATTAAACTGTGATTACCAAGTTTATGGTCATGAATTGAATTACCCCTAATTGTTGTTTGTTCTACCGATTATTGTTGTGATTCGACTTTTTTGAATGATTCATGACGTTGTTGGTCAAATCTCATAAAACCATGATGAACTTTGGAATTACTGGATCATAATGGAATTCATTTCTGACATTAGAACAAGGGTATTTTAGATATTTCAAAAATAAGCCATCGCTCAAAAGGCAAAATAGTTAGAATGCCGAATAGCCTGGCTTGGCTTAAAAGCGGACCGCTTTTAAGCTACTTAAACGAAAAAGCCTAAGCTTAAACAAATAGGGCCTAACAAGCTCTGGATATGAAAATTAGCAACTCATCCTGGGAGGAGTTACTAGTATGAAGATCCACAATGGAGATGTATTAGCCAAGATGCTCCAAAATTTTGTGTAAAATGTAGATGGTAGATGCTGCCAGGTTACAAACTGTAATCCATGATAGTCAATGCAGTTTCCCTTGAGTAGCTTTTTTTGCTTTCTTTGAAGCCTTCCTGGACTAGTGTATCTTAGGGGTGCAAATGGAGTGGATATTTCCCGACCGTCCGTCCGTCCGTTTTAATTCGGATACAATTCGAAGCAAATTTTTGTATATCCGAAGGTTTTGTCAGATACAGAAAAGGAGTCGGATATTTTTTGTCGGATACGGAAACGGATTCGGAAAAAGCATTATCCGACGGATACGGAACTATCCGGGTATTTTTTCAAATAGTTACCGAATACGGAAACGAAGTCGGATACTTGGCCTCTCCGGATATCGGATACCAGATACGAAGGCCTTGTGGAATCATTTGCTAAGTGTAATGAAGTTAAATGAACTAGTGATATACTTGACTACTTGGTTATGGGCAATTCGTAATTTTGAACCATGTGACATGTAGCTAGTTAGCTACTACTTGTTTAACTAACCTCTATCATTTACTTGCTACTTTGCTAGTTAGAATTTACTAGTTGCTTAATTTGTCCTTGTCACCATCTGAAATTTGCTTTTGCACATTATCCGATTAAATATTCGTGACCGAAACTAACCGTATTCGGAGCGGCATGTATTCGCTCTGTATTCGTGACTGAGAATATTCGTATTCGTATTCGTATCCGACACTATCCGTGTCCGACTCCGATAAAAAATATGGAAAATGATACGGGATGAGTAATATCCATCCATATCCGCTCCGTTTGCACCCCTAGTGTATCTTTCTTTCTCGTAGTTATAATATCAGATGCATGCAAAAAATAGTTTTGTGACTCTTTGTGAGTGTTGTAGTATATTGCCCATCTTCCCTCATCAGGTTAAGCTTTTAGGTGAACCGGTCACTGCATGAAACTCATTATAAGTTTTTAGGTAAACTGGTTAGTGTATGTAACTTCATATGGTATCAGAGCAAGACTAATAGGTCTTGAGTTCAAAATCTGGCTAATGTCTTGAGTTCAAAACTTGGCTAACACAATATTTTTTAAAAAAAATAATTGCGGCCCACTTCGAGTTCATGTCTTAGTCTTGTTGGAGCCTAGACGTGAGGGGAAGTACTGAAGTATATTGCCCATCTTTCCTCATCAGCTTAAGCTTTAGGGTGAATTGACAGGTGCATGAAACTCAATAGTGAGTACAGGCTAGGGCCGCTTGGTCTTTATGTGATTTTATTTTCCTTGCTGTAACTATATAGTGCTTCTTGCACAAATAGTGAACTTACATGATTCAAAATTGTTAGGCCTATGAGTTAGTCCGATTTAGGGCCTGTTTGGAACGCAGGAATTTCACAAGAATCAGTTCAATTCCCGTAGGAATCAGGAACAATTTCCGCATTCCAAACAAACAGGGCCTTAGTCAGATTATTTGCAGGGAAGAAGAAACACACTTAGAAGCACCTTCTTTTGAAAAATGAACTTGGAATCAAATGATCACTACCGTGAAAGTAGTGGCAATAGCAAAACTTTAGTTGAATATTATTGGAACATTAGGGAACACATCTGAAACAATTTATTCGATTGTACACATAAATATATGATTGGTTGGTTCGGAATAATTTGGCATCTATGCCTAAAAAAGAGATTGAATTTAGCAGCATCGATCACATCCATGGCAACATCTTGAAAAGTATGTGTGAATAAACGAAATTCGTAGCAACGACTAATTTAGCCAGTGATTTTGCACATTGGCAATTTTTAAATGGTTCTCAATATTAATTAGCTAGGGTGTTTGCAAACATCATCTGCTAAGATAGAATAGATTGAAAGAAAGTGAAAGAACGTAACTGTATGTCAAAACTGTGCATGGCTTGAATTATTTGCTTTTAAAAAACAACGCTAAAGAGGTCAAACTAGGACCGAACTAACTAGTAAAAGATCTAGATCCTAAAGTATTCAACGGAAAACAACGCTAAATCGGAAGAACACAAACGGAAACTGCATGCAAATAAAATAGTGTTGTACCTGAACACAAACGGAAGAACACACGCGGGTAGCTTGCGCGGGACGGGTCTTCACGCGGGGGCGATCGGGTCTTTACGTGAGGGCGAACAGGCGCCGTCGCGCGAGGAGGGCGTGAGCGGCGTAGACGCGAATGGATCAGGCGAGAGGGAGGCCAAGCGTCGTGCGAGGCAGACGGAACGGCGGGGGCCGGAAAAAAAGATGTGAACCGGTAGGGGGGTTTTGGCAAAAACGTTTAAGTGGTTTGGGTGCTTCCACCTTCAAAGATCCAGGCCGTTTGAGGTACATCCGATGGTCCAAATCCGGAGTTCACATGTTAGCATCGAATAGTGCATTAGCACTGGATACGTTCCCATATATACATATTATGTATATAGTATAAATAACAGGGGCACCATGGTGCCCAGCCTCCATGAGTGAGATTTTCCATCTATGACTGAGATTTTCCATCCATGATTAAGACTTTCCATCCGTGTTAATGACTTCCTTTCCATACTATTGTACAACACACATCTAAAAGTAATCAAAAGGCAGAGACTTGGTGCCTGGGCACCATAGTGCCCCATTTCAGCGTCCTATATAGTATATATATATAGCCTTTTGGGCTGATTACAATACATCCAACTATTCATTCCTTTCTCATCTCCATCTAACATGGTATCAAAGCACTAGGTTTCTTCTAGCCTCCGCTCATCTTCCGCAGCTGCTACCCTCAAGTGGAGCGATCTCCATTCTTGAGGGCGGCCACCTCGTAGTCGTCGTCATCTTCTAGTAACAACTGCAGCAGGTCATCTTCGACGCGTGCCAGGAACCGTCGTCTTCGTCAAGCTGTCGCCGCTACCACGCCAGGGATCCGGCGCCGCCAAAGACGGTCTTCACCAGATTCGGCGTCGCTAGTCATCTTCATCCTCGGATTTGGGCGGATTGAGCTCTCTCCATCGTCCCTAGTCTCGATCCACATTGGATCCGTGTCCCCGGTGTCGTCAGGCTTCCGGATCTGGCCAGCTCGTCCTCTTCGCTTGGCCCGATCCCCTGTTGCTTCATCCCGGGGGGGGGGGGGTCTTTGGAGTTGCTCATATCTTTGCATCCTTCAATAACACATTCATCCATGTTACTGACTTGTCTAGGGGGAGACATTTGTTTGCATTATTGGTGGCATGAAGGTCAAGATATACTTGCTTCTCAAGATTTTGCACAGCGTTGCAAGGAGTTTGGTATTACTTCTTAGTATTTTGGTTTTTTCTCTTGAGTTTTTCGTTGTATCCATCCAAGTCCGTATCATCTATCTTTCAGTTCGTCTAAGCCGTGCGAGTCCACAAATTCCTTGTCTGTCAGTCCTATGTGTTGTCTTCAATAATTCAAGTCTTATCATGAATTTTCAGACCTATGTGTTGTCGTCAGTTTTCAGGCCTATCTTCAGATCGTCCATTGATGGACCTTGCTCCCCTCAATGATGAAATGCTTTGCCTTGCAAGTTTATTCACTTTTGCCAGCTTATCTTGTGCTTCTCTTTTCTTTTCCTCCTCTCCTTTCCTATGACCTATATTTTACTTTTTGTGAATGCGTACAATTAGCTTAGTTCCATCCCGAGTTAGCTTTAAGTCTCAGTCAGCAACTATGTGTGCCCTGATCATCTACAGTACAAAAAAAATAAAGACAACGATATCTGAGAGAGGAAACATTGATGTTCATATATTCAAGGACTGAAGTGGGTCCAGCCAAGAAAACGGGCCGGTGACATTTCATGTGGTGTTAGTTGGCCTTGAACATGCACATGATGAGACAACTCTATTGTCTTTATTCTAGATATTATTCGATCCAAAGCCAGAGGTGTACTGTGATGGGTTCAACAATCACAATCAACTTACACATTTAATCGAATTGATACCCTGCTATTCAAGATTCTTCAAAGTTCAATCTGAACAACAGAAACGTAAGCAGGGACTGCGGATTTTAACCAACCCAGTTCAGGCCAAGCTGCATACCAATTTTAAGCCAATTTTAGTGTGCTACAATTCCAAGTATATTGTTTCACAATATTATCTCGAAACATTGTTCAAAAAAAAAATATTATCTCGAAACATGGAAATCAGCACTCATAAATTGTTTGATACATCCTATATTCGTTGGAAATTGTCCACAATTACTGTTATATGGATAGCTGAATCCACTCCAGTATGTCAATATGTCATGGAAGATACACTTCTCGAACTTCTGTGTTTGACATTTGACTAGGACTCTTGTTTTGACTTGAATTAACAGAACTATTTGTCTAAATGAATGTTATAGTTGCATTTCAATACAGATAGATAATTAAAATCACATCCAGCATAATATTTTTAAATTTTCTTTATTTTATGTAATATTTAAAAACTATGTAGCAAGCTATGTTCTCTTCATCTGTGTTCGACAAGTTGAACACTAAATTCAACTGGGTGTTAGAACTTGCATCCAACTCCATGTAACACCAACAGAAATTTGCCTCTTTCAATCGAGCATAATCTAGCAGTCAGGCAACTGGCCAGAAGCTGGCGTTGATGGTAGTTTCCTATTCCTAAATTGTTTTAGAAACCCTACAACTGCCTTATCCTAACTTTCTGATGTGATATTACGTTAAGAGAACTACAGTTGTTGTTTTCTATCCAGCTAACCTAATTAGCAGGAGAAGCTATGGCCTCTGATAGTCTGATGTGATATTAGGTTAAGAGAAGTACCAGTTGTTGTTTTCTAGCCAGTTAATCTAATTCGTAGAAGTTATGGCCCGGCATCATTGTTTACAGGAACATACTAATTTGTATTCATAATCCTCTCATTAATCAGTATAGCAAAAAAAAACTTGAAAAGGCATGAGTCAGTTTCAGGGTATATGTTCATGTTGTGAATCATTGAAAACGGTTAGCACTGGCATCATATATAAGCAGTAGCTATACAGAGAAACAAGTTTTCTAAAAGCTTAAAGAACACTTAAACCCAACAGACTCACCAGTCAAATAGATTCTTCAGCGCCTCTGCATTTAGTGTTGCTGGCCATTCTCGTATGGAGCAAAGCTGATCCTCAAAATGTCAGCATCATGGAGGGAGAACAGTTTTCTGACCAATCAATTCCATTATTCAGAATTAAGATCCATCCATGCTTCTCTGCCACCCTTCAGGTAGCAACAATGATCAGAGGTGCTGACAGTTAAAAAAAATGGTTATGTTACTATAATAAGTTAAGTTTATGAAATACCATTATTACAAATTTACGTGACCTCATACTGTAGTAACAAGTGTTATTCAACTTTTAGGATAGGTACAATATGAAATGTGAACCACATGTTTTGGGCATCATTATACAGAACACAAACAAATTCATAGGCATCCTCTTGATAAGTTGAATATTAATACAGTAAAATAAAACGCCCTGGGAAACCTCAATGATAAAGAGGAGCCATATGCTTCAATCAGTGAGGTAAAATATGAGTCAAAATGTTGAGGTTCAAAGAACAATAAAAAGACATCAAGAATCATGGCACTCTTATCAGGAATATTTCTGCAATGGAACTGCCTTTTTTTTATAAGAGTATCATCAGAAGGAACACAACACATACTAATGGGGCGAAAGATTTGACTAGATCACACAATGTTTAATACAAGACACATTTAATATGTGAAAAAAGGAGCTTCTAGATGGCCTCAAGTTTAATGTTTGACAGGTTATTGCTCAATGATTCAACAATTTCATCAGGTGATTCTTCATTGGTATGTAAAACTGGTTCCTCAACTTGCATATGAAGGATCTCATCCTGCAATTCTGCTTCCAGATTCCTGAATTCTTCCTCTATATCTTCTTCACCATCCAACAACTGGAGTGGTACTGATTCTACAAAAGAATCGGATTAGAATCTTACAAAAAAACATAAACCACATATAAACATCCATTGATCCTGTTTATAAACTGAGGGAAGCAGATTGATGTTGTCGCTGTAGACCAGAAGGCCTATATATAGAAAGCGTGTGACACAGAAGTCTAAACCAAAGACAATATGGGACTAAACCCACACTAATACAATTATATCCTTATCAAATCCAATTACATGTGTGAATTTTACACTGGAAGCAATACTAGCACAACACTGTTCAGTGTTCACACTAGCTACAAGTGAGAACATGATAATTTAGACAGAAATGGTTAGCAGCGAGGCTGCGAAACACAATGTATTTCTACCTCTTCTCTAGAACTGAGCGCATGTGGAACTCAAATATGTCATGTGACACATCATAAGATCAATAAACAGTGGCATGATTGACCAAGTCGCACCAATCACACCATTGAAAGTTTGAAACAATGCCATCTCTAAAAAGAAATTAGTTTTCCAAACATAAAAGGTCCAAAAGGAGGTTCAATAGCCATTCAGATGGGCTGGGCTTGGTGCAGACTAAAAGTTCAGTTGGGCTTGGGATGGCCTGAGGCTAAGTTGTATTTGGGAACTTGGGCTGGATCAGGATTGCACTAGGTTGAGTTTAGAATGGGCAGACGTGTGCCAGACTTGGCAAAATTTAGCTTAGATTGGTAGGAGATTAACAAAAAATTCACAATATTGTGCTCAATATGCATACAACCCTTGTTCTAGTATATAGCTTGGACACAAATTGTATATTATTTTTTTCCATAAATAAAGAGAACATTGCATGCAAATAACACTACTCTTAGGTCTCTAAGATAAACTACCTTAATTGGAAACCGGAAATTCCTAGTAAAAGAACCACAGATGACAACTTATCTATGGTTGCATGAATTTCTCTTTGTGCGGCAACAAGGTCGTCAACCTCCTTTATGTCATGTGCCGAATTACTGCTCATTCGCACTGTTCATGTATATGAACAGTATCCATGCACTGTAGCAGATGCGCGTGGCAGGGTCAAATTAGTTAAGATAGAGATAAGAATAATTAGTTTCCTTATTATATGAGTTTACTATTTTATAGACATATTCTATCTATTAGAGATAGTCTTCTTTAAAGATAGAGATTATGTCTTAGAAGTCAAGTTATTCTTATAAAAGAGACAACATATATCCACTATCATCAAGAAATGAATAATGAAGAAGTATTCCAAATCCCCGATTCCTAGCACTAGTCTCTCCTCTAGACTGACTACTCTAGATCCATTCCTCTCCCAATCGGTATCCTCTTTCATCTAGCACCGTTCTACCTTAAGTTGTCATCATCTGACATCTTTTCGATGGATGTTTATCCCATTATAAAATAAGATTCATTACAATTGGTATCAGAGTCAACACCATAGCTTCTGCTGCCGAGTTAACATGTGGCATGATCATGTTGGCTATGAAGAAATCCTCGCTGAACTCAAGAATGTGGAGAGCATATTGAAGAAGATGATGGCAGCAGAGGAGAAGAAGGCACAAGCAGTTGTTGCTGCGTGATCTGTGTCGGCACCACCTCCGCTACCATCGATAATGCTTCTCTCAATCTCGTTGCATGTGGTCGTGATAATGGCGCCCTCGCCAAGGAAGAAGAAGGCCGTTGTTCAGCGGCCAACCTCTCCATGCCGGGGCCGACACTGTGCCTTTGGAGGTGTGGAACGCGGCGAGTGATGTGTGGGAGGTCACGATGTCGTCGTATCCGTGACCATATACATAACAACTTCCAAGGAAACTATGCAAAGTGGGGCGATGCTGACTAGCTCTTTCGATAAAACAGGTTCCCGGGGAGAAGCTACGGGAGTACTTTCGATGTTTCATGAAGGTTAGATGCTAGATAAAAGACGTCAGCGAGACAACGATCATCAGAAGAGGCCCCTCGCGAAGTACAATGCCTAGAAACCTATAAGAATGGTGGACAAGCTCCTTGACAAAATAGAAAAATACACAAGGGCCGAGGAGGACACTAGGAGGTATGAGGCCAACGTCGCAGGGCCCACCCTCACGGCCCCAAAGGAGGGCTCGAACCGCAAACAACGAAAGGTTGTGGCATCGAAGGGGGTGACGATAAGGTCTCTACCCCCTAGAGGCCACGACCACGGCAAAGCAACAGGTCACGACCACGGAAGGGCGCGAGGCCATGAGGATGGGCGTCAATAGGGGGCGTGGTGCCAAGTACATGGCAAGGGGGAACACACAACGCACGAATGCCCCACCATCGCGGCGCTCCACAAAAGCACGGATAGGGAGCATGCCCAAGACGCGAGGACGCTGATGGTGGCGCACGTACAACAGCCTTCAAAAGTATTGCTCGACCAACCCTTGCTGAGCGTTGTGGATATAGGCCCCCAACGCCAGACCTTGCCATCACAGGAGGGTTCTCTCTCGTGTTCCCTTCTGAGTGACAACAGAGGGCCTACGCATGCCAGATACACTACATCGCCTCATACCCAGCACTGGTGCTCCTGGCATGGGCCCGAGTTGACATCACCTTCACAACAGAGGATGCCTCGGGGGTGGACTTCCATCACCAAGACCTGCTGGTTATTGTGGCCAACGGTGTGAAGTGAGCTGAGTCCTAGTGGACGGGGTAGCCTTCGATAAAATGGGCATCCTGCGAAGCAGGCTTCAGCTGCCCAGGGTCCCACTGCAAGGCTTCGGTGAGAACACATCTTGACTATTTTGAACCGAAGGTAGTAATTTTAAAACATTCGTTATACATCTTTAATACCTTTGAAAATATAGCTATATTTGTTATACAATTGTAACAGTTGCAACATCTATTTATGATTAATCTGCACTGTTATAATCTAGCCACACCAAAATAAATGGTATAGATATTTTCTTTTTCTTCCGATTAATGAGAGAATATCTAGGAAATTTGCTTTTTTTCTTATTTAAAGATTATTGTGAGATTTCGTAGACCTCTAAAACGAACAAAATACCTTGAATATCACCAGTTGTTTGTAGATAAATAGTTATATTGATCAAGTCTGGCAACTAGCAAGATTTAATTTTGTGTACACTACTGCAATCCCCAGTGTACAACTGTCCTAAGCAATAGCATCTTTCGAAATGTTTAGCCTTTGGGTCTCTGCAATCTACAAACAGAAAACCTATATATATGGAAAGACATCCTTTTATAAAGCACAAGTGTTACACGCAAATTGTAAATAGCATATTTCGAAATGTTTAGCCTTTGGGTCTCTGCAATCTACAAACAGAAAACCTTTATATATGGAAAGAAATCCTTTTATAAAACACAATTGTTACACGCAAATTGTAAATAGCAAGCTGAGAAGTAGACTAACATTTCCCATCGGCGATCAAGCACATCAAGCTGTTGCTGCAATTTCTCTTCTGCCCAAACTAAATGCAAGGTGTCGTAGTCAAGCTTCGAGACAGCAGGAGCTTGTGAAGCCACAAGTGAAACCTTGACACCCTGAAGGTAGCCACCCAATTAAGTAAAACACAGTAGGGCACTTGCTGCAACAAAACCACAGATAATGGACAAACAAAAATTGCAAACCTCAACAGGGTCTTGCTTCCTAGCCACAAGATACCGTGCTTTCCCACACTGCGTCAAGTAACATAACACAGCATGAGCATCTTCCCATCCATCGAAGAAGCTATTGAATTGCTAATGGTTATTACACACGTCAACGTCCAATGAGAGTCACTCAACTGCCTAACAATGTCCGCAGCGCGTTCCTGCAATCGACTAGCAGGGCAGCAAATTAGCGTACTAGCACTCTACCAGAAACAGGATGTATCATATAGACATATACCTTAACAAGTGATTTGAACACGAGGATGTCCTCATGCACAATCGGCCGCCTTGAAACAACAGCCATCTGGCTCACCCTCCAGAGCAGTTGATACAGGCTCCCTGAGGTCGGATCAATTAGCTCGGATTTCAGCAGTATCTCCCCATCGGCACGCATCTCTTCCTGAAATGTCGATAAATTTTGGTTGCTAGCGCACTGCAATAACACCAATATAGTGAGGTTGTCGTGGAAGCCAACCAGAACTTGCGGCAAGCAGAGCGGCGTGAGGCCTCCGAGGCGGGCGAACCAAGCACTCGTCACCTGCGGTTGTCGCTGCCGTCGTATCAGAAGAGAGCAAGCGAACTCGGTCAAGTGGGGGAGGGGAGTGGGAGGAGGTGGTGGGGCGCTTACGAGGTGGGCGGGGGCGGAGCAGAGGCGGAGGTCCTTCCAGAAGAGCAGCTTGGGCGGGGGCCAGTCGCGGCGCTGCCCCGTGAAGGCCTTGAACCTGGCGCGGAGGTCGGGGTCGTCCCACCAGCCGGCGCCCACCTCCGCCCGCACCGCCGCCTCCCACCCTTCTCCCCCCCACCGTCCTCGTAGGAATCCATAAGCAGACGAGGGCGCCTCGGCAGCGCACACGAGACGTCGTTGCGGCGGTGGACTCGCCGGGAAGCGGTTAGCGTGATCTGTTTCGTAGCGGAGAAGACGAGTTCGAAAACGATCCGCCTTATGAAAGAGAAAACGGAGGACAAAAGAGAGGGAGGGGAAATGCGCACGGGCCTCGATCTCGTAACCACGGCCCAAGTCAATCTCGTAACCACGTATTGGTCCGACTCGAGCAAACACGGCCCAATGAGGGCTCATTCCTCAGGCCGGGCTCAGCATCTTAGAGCTTGTTGCAAAGCCCGACCCGGCCCAAGGCTAAGCATTTCGGGGCTGACACTAACTTTTTCTTAAGAGTAGGGCAAATTTGAGTAGAACTAGAGGACACGTCTCACTTCAAAAAGGAAAAAAAACAAAAGAAGGGGCACGCCTTGCATGCATCATCGATAAGCAATTAAACAGGCCACTAATTGCGGTTTGGGGATGCTGTACTAGGGCAGCCTTGAGTTGTCGCTCTCTCCCTCCCTCCCTCCGTATATGGCCGACGTCTTGTGGACGGCACTGAAGTGGCCAGCCCTCTCATCTTTGTCTGCTCATGACACCTGTTCAACAGTGAATGCCCAACTACTCGCTCATTACGTCCATGGCTGGGTACTAAAATAACGAAAATCTGTGGCACTATCAAAGTCACTTAGTCCGTGATGGAAATGTCGATTTACGTGGAAATTGTTTGATTTTGTCAATACTTGTGCTACGTTGTGTGTAGAGATGGCAATGGGTATCCGATACCCGAATACCCGACGGATTTTACCCGATAAAGAGAGGGCATGGAAAATTTTATATACCCATAGGTACATTATTGGGCAAAATCCTCTACCCACCGGGTAGGCGGGTGCGGGTGTGGGTATATACTACCCATACCCGCCTACCCGTGGGTAATGAATACCCTTATTCAACAACTAGACATCCCACTCAAATGTTAATTTTATTATCTACTTGTTGTTGATTGTTTATTTGTTTGTCATATGTTGATATGGTCATGTCAAGTATGTTTATGTGATGTACTAATTCTGATCATTAGACGCTTTTGTGCTTGGCATGTATGATTAATGTATGTCTAAATTGATGATATTCTTATGTGTTGAACCGGGTATGCTTGCGGGTACGGGTTACCCGTCGGGTAGTAATACCCGCGCGGGTACGGGTATGGGTAAATTTTCCTACCCGCGTACGGATATGGGTAACCCGACGGGTAAATTTACACCTAGCGGGTACGGGTATGGAATGGCAATACCCGATGGGTATTTACCCGTTGCCATCTCTAGTTGTGTGTGCTTTCTGTTCTTGCATTGTCAACTCGATTCATGCATTTCGAATAGAGTATGGGCCTTTGTTCTTTTTAGCTTCTGATTTATAGTTTATATTTTAGTAACTAGTTTTTAAAATAAAGTATTTTTTCAAGACAGAGTCTACTAGTCGATAATAGTAGATATTGTATCGACTTCATTTATATCGATTAAAATCATATATGACTATTTTTTTTTAGATTTTTTTTATAAACAACTAAAATTTAAAAGACATAATATAAAAATCATAACCACAGTAAAAAAATGCACCCTCCATGTTTGGTACATAGGACTTTTGCTGGAAACTAATTAAACGGTTCCTTCAAAACTCCCGCATTGTACTTACATGAATGGAGGGCAAGACACATGGACCGATACGAGTCCAAGTAAGGGCCTGTTTGGGACTGCTCTGCTCCCACTTTTGCAGCTCCGCTCCTAAACTACCCAGCCAAACAGGTTCAGCTCCAGAAACTCCGCTCCAAAAAAAAGGTGGAGTTGAGGGCTAACTCCACGTTTTTCCTGGAGCTCCTCAGGGGGTACTCCAGAAACCAGCGTTTTGTATCTTCTCGTGGAGTTGAAGGGTAATTACCCACCACTGCCATTACACAAACATACCGATTCGATTGTTTTTTCTCCTCCCCCACCCACCCGCGACTCCTCTCCTCCCCACGCCCGCAGCGCCTCCTCTTCTCCGCCCGCGCGCCTCTTCACCGCCCGCCCGCGCCTCCTCTCGCTCCGCCCGCTGCCCCGCGCCAAGCCACAAGCCTCCTCCGCCCACCCGCGCCTCCTCTCCTCTCCCCTTCGTTCTCTCTCGACCGAGCGGCTCCGCGAGTTCGTCCTTCCCAACCCTAGCCTACGCCGCCATCGATTCCGGCCGCGACGGCGAGCTCTGCGACGAGGTGATGGGCGAGGTGATAGATCCGATGATCCTCTAACAGATGACCTCTTTCGGCCCCAAATCTCCTCATTGCCGCGACTCGAGGAAGCTTCGCCGGCCGAGGGTCGGGCCGCCGCGGCCTCCTCGGCGGCGCCGCCGCCGCCGCCCGGCCCAGCCAGGCCGTGGCTGCCCGTGCGCCGCTCTCGGCCTAAGCCCGGCTGCTGCCGCTCAGGCCGCCGCCAAGACGCGTGGTGGCGCCGGCGCCAGCCGCTGCCGCCAGGCCGGCCGCCCGCACTGGTGGCCATGGGTGGCCACCCAACAGGCGCCCACGCTCCTGCCGCCCAAGCCACGGCCGGCCACCCAACAGGCGCCCAGGCTCCTGCCGCCCAAGCGAAGAAGAAACGCGCACCACCAGCGAAGACGAAAGAGGAACAGGTATTGCTCCTTCCTGTATGATCTTCATGAAGCCAGGATCCTACAATTGCTCCTTCCTGTATGATCTTCCTGTATGATCCTACAATTGCTCCTTCCTGTATGATCTTCCTGTATGCATTGATAATGTTGTCTTGCTCTGTGGTTACGTGGTTATCTGCTGATCAACAAAGTTGAATGGTAGCTAATGCTCATAGTTATGTACATATGTGATGCACCTTTGTTGGTTGATTATTGCTATAACGATAAGACGAATGTAGCTCCTAGTGAACTTGTCTGGCCTTATGGTTTGATTTCATCTACACATTGCCTTGCTGTTTACCTTAGGTCGTTTGATTACACCTAGAGCATCTTGTCTATGGTAATACAATTGATGTGCAGGCTGGTCACACCTCTTTTCTCATTGTGTAAGTTTAGTAATTAGAGCTTAGGCATATATTGGATCATCCATGACAGTGATGCCCTGCAAGAACAAAAAAATGTAGGTAGTCCATTACTCATGAAAGACATGTGCAGGCTGGTCACACCTGTTTTCTCATTGTGTACTTTTTCAATATCATGGTCAGGGTGATCAAATGGAATGGACCGATGCACATGTCACAATAGCTTGTGAGTTGATGGCTGAACAAGTTAGTAGAGGCAATCGCCCAAATACTCATTTGAACTCAGAGGTTACACCGAGGTGTCGATAGGTTTCTACAATGACCAGTATCTTATTATCAAAGACTCAAATAAAGAACAAGTGGGATAAATTAAAGGCTGATTGGTCCATTTGGCTAAAGTTGAAGAGGAGGCAAACAGACACTGGTTGGAACAATGTGACAAAAACAATTGACATGGAGAATGAGTGGTGGAAGAAGGCAAGAAATGTGAGTGTTGTCAAACTGTCAATAATTATGTACTGATGTACTGATATATGTACTGATGTATGTGTTTTTATTTTTACAGGATATTCCAGGGTGTGGCAAGTTTAGGAAAAAGCCTCTCGAATGAGGATTTGCTTAGGGAAATGTTTAGAAGTATTACAAATGAGGAAGCAGATCATTGGAACCCTATGAGTGACAATCCTATTATCCCTAGTACTCAAGAGCAACCTTTTGATGTAGACAGTGAATATGGAGGTGGAGAGAATAATGCCCATGGTGACCCATTTGATGCCAACAATTTGGGGGATGAGGAGGTCCAGGAGGTCACTCCAAGCGCGCTTCCAAATAAAAAACCTCGTGTTGCTGCTGTTGATAGGAAAAAGGCAAAGTCAAGCATAGCACTTCTTATTCATGAAGCAATTTCGAAGATATCTGATTGTTCAAGTTCCTTTACAGCAAAGAAGCAAGAAGGGGTCACAATCAGGGAAGTAATGGAGCATGTTCTGGACTATGGTGCGGAGTATGGCTCAGATGAGCATGACATTGCCACCCAGCTGTTTGTGAAGAAGGATTTTAGGGAAATGTTCATGACCCTTCCTACTAGAGAAATTAGGTTCAATTGGCTTAGGAAGAGGCACAATGACAAATATGGAAGCTAGAATTTTTTTATTAGGTTCAATTGGCAACTTTGTATGCAATTTGAACTCAGTATGCTATTTGAACAATTATTTGGCAACTGTATGCTATTTGAACCATTAATTGGATCTATGTATTGCTATTTGAACCATGATTTGTCTCTAATTGGCAACTGTATGGCCATTTTTGTCTCTGTATTGCTATTTGTCTCTAATTGGCAACTGTATGGCCATTTTTGTCTCTCAGATGCTATTTGTCTCTAATTGGCAACTGTATGGCCATTTTTTTGTCTCTGTATTGCTATTTGTCTCTAATTGGCAACTCAGTATGGCCATTTTTTGTCTCTGTGCAGAGTGACGAAACTGAAGTGACCAAAGCGACTCGACAATGAGAGCATGGCATTTGGAATCTTGCAATGGGTGGTGCTAAACTTGCTGCAGCTTATGTTGAATTATACTTTGACAAAAATCCACCTAGGACATCAAACCTTAGTGGTATGGGGTGGTTACTAGAGACATTGAACACACCGGGTGAGTGTCATTCGCAGCTTCGGATGAGCACAAAGATGTTCTACGACCTTCATTATTTATTGGTTGGAAGGTATGGTCTGAAACCATCCCTACATATGAACACTCATGAGATGTTGGCAATGTTCTTATTTACATGTGCTGGAAATGAATCTAATAGAAAAGTACAAAACCGGTTCAAGCACTAGGGTGAAACTGTTCATAGGAAATTTGATGAGGTCCTCAATGCTTTGATGGAAATGGCTAAAGATTTTATTAGACCAAAGAACCCCAACTTCCCAACTGTTGATAGGAGGATAAGAGATGACCGTAGAGCATATCCACATTTCAAAGATTGCATCGGTGCTCTAGATGGCACTCATATTAAAGTTTCCTTACCACCTGATGATCAAGTAAGATATATTGGAAAGTCTGGTATACCTACTCAAAATGTTCTAGCAGTTTGTGACTTTGATATGAGGTTCACTTATGTGTCATGGGACAACGGGATCTATGCATGATACTAGTGTCTGTACAATGCAATAAGAGTGGACGAAAGCTTTTTCCACACCTCCAAAAGGTATTACGAATATGAACATGCAATTTATTTTTTGTTCAAATGCTTACAAATGTGGCCTGATAATTTTTTTGCTCCAAAATTATAGGCAAATATTATGTTGTCGATGCGGGATATCCTAATCGTCCAGGGTACCTCTGTCCTTATAAAGGTGAGAGGTATCATATGCCGGAGTGGCATAGAGGAATGGAACCAAATACTCCTAAAGAAAGGTTCAATCGTGTTCACTCATCCATCCGCAATGTTATTGAGCGATCATTTGGAGTGCTAAAAATGAAATGGCAAATTCTCTACAAAATGCCACCCTTCCCGATGTTCAAGCAAAAAATGATTGTTGTGGCTACTATGGTCCTTCACAACTTCATTCGTGAGCATGGCGGTGAAGACTTGGACTTCGCTCGGTTCGACCGAGATCCAAATTTTGTTCCAACAATACCTGAAAGGTATCACAAATATGTAGCTACATCAAATGGGTCTACTACAGAACTGAATGCTCCTACTATGGATGTATTCCGTGATGAGTTGGCCACCGCTCTTTCTCTAGCTTGGAACTAGAATTATGTATTGGCCACTACTCTCTAGTTATCTATGGACAATTATTTGTATTCGAATGATGGGCTTTGTTAATTATCTATCATTAATCTATGGACATTATTTGTATTCGAATTATGGACTTCGTTAATTATCTATCAAGCACGTTGTAATTTATGGGACAAAAGTACGGAATTATTTGATCAAAATATTTGTTTTTTTGTTTTCTCCAATAAATTAAATGCAATTATGATATTTTACATCATATTTAAATTGGCAAAAAAAAATATTCAGTTACATATGCTCCGCATACATCAAAACATACATCAAACATCATTCAGGGGTATATTGGACCTTTCTCAGGGAAACCTCACAATCCTGGAGCTGGAGCTAGCTGCGTGCCAAACAGGACCACCTGCTCCAGGAACTCCACAGTGGAGCTGCTCCATGGTGGAGTTGGTGGAGCAGAGCTGGAAAAACTGGAGCAGAGCAGTCCCAAACAGGCCCTAAATAGTGGGTTTACTGTGAGAGTTGTCAGGACAAGTGCGGTCCATTCCAGCTTCGCCTTGCGGATTATAAGCCAGAAGTAGCGCGTTAGTTTTTTAATTTTAGTTTTTTCTGTTTTCTTTGTATTGGTAATAAAAATATAACGGTATTGTTCATTTCCTTATTTTATTTTATTTTTTATTTAATTGAATAATTTAGATAAGCTAACTATTGCTATAGTACAACTTCAATCAAAATCAACTATTAAAAATCAGAAGCTACTAAAAAAGCCCAATTGAATGAGGCTATGTACTCCTATATTGCACTGGTCATTCCGATCATTTCTTATTAGCCTGTAAAGCTATGCATAATAAGTTTACATTAATTGTCTATAGTCTTTACTGCTTAGAATTTTTGCTAATGTGGATGAAAGAGAGTAAAGAGAGAGAAATTAGTTGTCTACTAAGGCCAGTCTCAATGCAAGATTTCACCTCCCAGTTTCCAAGATATAAAACAAAACATGAAACAAGTCTTTTCTCTCAGTGTATAGTTTCATTGTGCGGTTTCATAGGTTATTTTAGCCTTTCTGTGGTCCTCTCTTCCTTCTCTTCTCCAATCAGAAGCACGCTCGCACGGGATGAAACCCAACAAGGCTCTCAGTGGGGATTTCACACGATTACCAACGTTTTGGAAACAACGCTCAAAGGTTTCATGGGGATGAAATGTTTTCCTTCTCTCTCCTCCTAGTTTCATGCAAAAAGCTTCTTTTGGCTGATGTGGCACCGTATTTAATGTGCATGAAACCCTCCATGAAATTCCATTGAGACTGGCCTTAGTAGCCGGCTATTGCACAAGAAACAATGAAAAAACAATAAAAGAGTATGTTATTGCACAAGAAACAAGAAAAAACAATGAAAGAGTATTAAAAGACATCACAATCTATAAAGATAAGTAAAAGATAATCTAATGTATAATCTGTCTATAAATGATATAGATATATTATAGATAATAGCTATCTATATTATTTGCTCTAAAGAGATTGTAAGGGAATTTAGGTCCGCAAGTGACATCTCAAGCAACGTACCCTTATCTAGATTAGCACCTTTATGACCTTTGCCGGACAAGCTGCACATGCAATGCCGTTTCAATGCGCCGCCAGACTGGAACAATTGCTCGATCCATCCATACGGTCAATCGGCGCCCGACAGATATGCCTTGTCCTTTACCCTAAATCTGACGACCTTTCTCTCACGCGAATCTTTGGCCGTTCGATGACGACGACTACTACATTACCAACAGTTGTAGATTCCTGCATATGTAGTGTAGCTAGCATGCACATATCACCGATCGCTCAGGTGGTTGGCTTTGAGCAATGAATGAATGAATAAGTTGGTAAGTTGGAAAGGTCTCATACTCTAATGGAGTAGTCGTACATGCCTAGATAACAGGACAGTCCTACCGATACCGACATGAAGCGAAAGGAGCTTCTGATCACGCTGGAATTGTTTACACAAATCACACTATAATCATTTTTTGAATTTGACCTCCGGACTTCTATGGCAAGGAGGAACACACAACGCACGAATACCCCACCATTGCGGTGCTCCACAAAAGCGCGGATAGGGAGCGTGCCTAAGACGCGAGGATGCCGATGGTGGCACACGTACAACAGCCTTCAAAAGTATTGCTTGACCAACCCTTGCTGAGCGTTTTGTGGATATAGGCCCCCGACGCCAGACCTTGCCATCACGAGAGGGTTCTCTCTCGTGTTCCCTTCTGAGTGACAACAGAGGGCCTACGTATGCCAGATACACTATATCGCCTCATACCCAGCACTGGTGCTCCTGGCATGGGCCCGAGTTGACATCACCTTCACTACAGAGGATGCCTCGGGGTGGACTTCCGTCACAAGACATGCTGGTTATTCTGGCCAACGGTGTGAAGTGAGCTGAGTCCTAGTGGACGGGGTAGCCTTCGATAAAATGGGCATTCTACGAAGCAGGCTTTAGCTGCCCAGGGTCCCGCTGCAAGGCTTCGACGAGAGCCCAGCTAAGGCGCCAGGCCAGGTGGTGCTCAAAGTAACCTTCGGCCGTAACAAGCAAATTAGGGTGGAGGTGATCAACTTTGACATTGTGAATCTCCCGTATCTATACAACGCCATACTGGGAAGGGCTACGTTTAACGTGTTTGGGGCGGTCCCACACCACAATTACTTATGCATGAAACTCTTGGGCCCTAGAGGGGTCATCACGGTAGTTGGTGGCTAGGACCTTACATAACATATCGAAGTGGGCACGTGAAGCCCACTTTGGAAGCTGCATACATTGAGCGAGGGCCTAACCCCTCCCACAACAACACCCCTCCCTCAGCACTAGTGTGGACACCGAAGCTAAGGCCAGATGATGAGGTGAAAAGAATACTGCTCAATAGTGACGACCTGACAAAATAGGTCTCAGTGGAGAGCGGTCTAGCCCCGAAGGCAGAGCATAGCCTTCTCGAGGTCCTCTAGAAGAACGCATATGTCTTTGCATGGTCCCTCATCGACATTACGAGAGTTGACCAGTCTATCATCAAACACAAGCTAGTGATGTGTGCCTTGATACGAAGCCCGTTAGGCAAAGAATGTCCCTAGATAGGCAGGAAGCCACCAAGGCAAAAGTGGCCAAGCTGATTGGCTCCCGTGTCATCCATGAGGTGGACCACCCCGATTGGCTAGCCAATTCGGTGCTGATCAAAAAGACAAATGGGAACTAGTGTATGTGCATTGACTTCATCACCCTCAACAGAGCATGCCCTAAAGGCAACAACCCCCTACCACGCATCGACCAATTGGTGGACGCCATTGCCAGATGTGAGATGATAAGCTTCCTCAATGTGTATTCTAGATATCATCAGATCTGCATGGCTAAAGAAAACGAGGAGAAAAACAGCTTTGTCATCCCCGGCAAGACATATTGCTTTATTAGGATGCCCTTTAGGCTAAAATATGCTGAGGCTACATTCACTAGGCTCGTAGCATTGGTCCTTGAGTCCCAGATAGGATGAAATAATGAAGCCTTTATAGATGACATGGTCATTAAAAGCAGACATGTGGATTCGCATTGGCAAACCTCTAGGAGACATTCGACATTCTCTGCCAGGCCAGCATCAAACTCAACTCAGAGGAGTGTATCTTCGAAGTCCAGGAAGGTAAGCTACTCAGGTTCCTGGTGTCCGGAAGGGGCATCGAGGCTAACCTTGACAAAATTGATGCCATACGGTCTATGAAGGCTCCCAAGACTATTAGGGAGGTCCAGAGGCTCGCAGGCTACCTTGCTGTCCTCAACTAATTCCTGTGAAGGGCCGCGGAGTGGGTACTCCCCTTTTTCAAAACCCTTCACGGCTCTAGCGATTTCCAGTGAACCGATGAGTGTGTGCAGGCCTACCAAGATCTAAACAAATACCTCGCGAACCTCCCCAAGCTCGCATGCCCAGCAGTAGAGGTTTTGCTTCTATTGTATCTAGTAACAATCCCACAAGTCGTCAACACGGTACTGGTGCTCGAGGAAGGATGAACTCAACACCCAGTGTATTATGTGTATGAGGCATTACAAGGAGTAAAGACGCAATACAGTGAGCTAGAGAAGCTCCCCTATACCCTGCTAATGGTTTCGTGGAAGTTGAGGCAATATTTTATAGTGCCCAACATCATCGTGCCCTCGTCTCCCCTAGAGAATGGGTGACTGAGATGGCGCCATTCCCCATCACTTATGTTGTCCGCACCATAATAAAATCTTAAATCCTGGTGGACTTCATCGCAGAATGGATGCCCATGCACAAACCAAGCTACCAACCACCCCCGAAGCTAGTGTGGGCCCTACATATTAATGGTGCATGGGGTGTTGCAGGGGCCAGGGTAGGGGTTGTTGTCACAACCCTTGAAGGCCAGAGACTAGTACATGTAGCACACCTTGAGTTCCCAACCACCAACAACGAGGCAGAATACAAGGCCCTTCTATTCAGCCTCTACAAAGTGAAAGCACTCGGAGCCAGGAGAGTGCTCGTCCATAGCCACTCACGACTAATCATGGGCCACATCAACAAATTGTACCAAGTAAAAGACCCCAACCTCACAAAATATCTAGATGTAGTCAGGGCGACAGAGCGACACTTCTTGGGTGTCACCATCAAGTCAATACTGAGAGCCAAAAACACAAATGTGCACCCAAGCAAAGACAGCCAGTCAAGGGTGCGAGCCCCCTCTGGTGTGTTCTTCGAAGTTCTCACATTCGATGCCGCTCTGCAGGAGCAGGCGAACACCCTCAAGGTCTTATGTATGGACCAAGAAGACAATTGGAGGCAGTCCATCGTCTCGTTCCTCCAGGGGTTGAGGAACTAGATGACTCGCAGGAGCACTAAGCGATGACCTTTGACATGATGGATGGAGTGCTCTACAAATAGGGCGTATGCGCATCGCTCCTACAATGACTGTCGCTCTGGGAAGGTCAAGAGCTCCTCATGGAGATTTATCACAGCCTGTGCGGCTCGCACTTGACCCCGTGCACCCTGGTGGGGAAGGCTTTCCGCCATGGCTTCTACTAGCCCATGGCCGCTTCAGACACACGAGAACTAGTCAAGCATTGCTAAGAGTGCTAGCGCACAGTGAGGTTTAGCCACGTGCCGCCAACCCCCTCTAGTCAATATCATTGATGTGGTTACTGGCATGTTGGGGGCTCGACATCATAAGGCTACTCCCCTGTGCTCCCAGTGACCTCTGGCTCGTCATCGTGGCCTATGACTATTTCTCAAAGTGGGCTGAGGTGATACCCTTTCCAGGACCACATGCTTGGTAGCACAAAAGTTCCTCTAGCAAAACATCATATGCCAGTTCGAAGTCCATTGAGAAGTTACCATCAACAATGGCTTGTAGTTTGATGCAGCAGCCTTCTAGGCCTTCTATGAATGCATGGGCATCAAAATATGCTACGCCTCGTGGGACACCCACAGTCGAACATAGCCATTGAACATGCCAATGGCACCATTTCAAACAGAATAAAGAAGCATTTGATTAGCCTTCCGAAGGGAAAGTGTCTGGAGGAGTTGCCCAAGGTCCTCTAGGCCATGCACACCATGATCATGCACCCTACCTACTTCTCCCCATTCAAATTGATGTTCAGCGACGAGGCCATGACACCCAAAGAGCTTAAAGTGAAGTCTCGTTGCATGGTAGTCGAGGCACCATAGGAGGAACGCCAACTGTTGCTAGACCTCATCGACAAAACTTGGGTCCATGCAACCAACAACATCGCCAAGTACATTTGAATGATTGCAACTTCCTACAACAAGAAGGTTAGGCCATGTCAGCTTGCAGTAGGGGACCTCATCATCAAGAAGGCTCTCCACATCGACACGATAGACAAGCTGGAGTCAAAGTGGGAGGGTCCCAACATAGTGATGACCTCCTCTAGAGCAGGCTCGTACCGCCTCTCCAGTCTCCACCCTTGATGGTGAATCTCTCAAGCATACATGGAATGGTGACTACGCTCACTGCTACTATGCCTAGTCACGTGGAGGGATGCACTAACTAAAGGGCAAGTAAGCATCCAATTCACAAGCCTGTGTATCACACCTGTAAGTACATGATGTAAAGCTTACCTGCGTAAATGGGATTGAATAAAGCCATTTCCCTTGACAAAACAAGTATATGAATGGCTGCCTTTGGAACTCTACAGAGTTTAAAATGAACGCTGGTGGCCAGTGTACCCCGATATACTCTACAGAGTCTAAAATGAACACCGGTGACTAGTGCGCCCTGGCGTACTCTACCGAGTCTAAAATGAACGCCGGTGGCTAGCACGCCTTGGCATACTCTACGGAGTCTAAAATGAACGTTGGCAACCACTGCACCCCAACATACTTTATGGAGTCTAAAATAGCCTCGGCATACTCTACAAAGTCTAAAACGAATGTCGGTGGCCACCACTTCCCGATGTACTCTACGAAGCCTGAAATGGACGTAGGAGGCCATCGCGTACTCTTCATAGTATAAATTAATGTGAGGAGGCCATCATGTCCACACCAATCTACAAACCACAAATTGAAGCCTGCGGGTAAGTGCGCCTACAACAGGTCAAGCGCACGACAAAGTTTACCGCCATTTTTGACAATGCTCATTCGAAGGGTGGGAACGGAGCATGCCGAACCAACAGAGTCTTACACCATCTCTGACGATGCTCGTTCAAAGGATGAGGATAGAGAGCACATGTATCTACGAAGTCTACCATTGTCTCCAATTATGCTCATTCAAATGGTAGGGACAGAGCATGTACGAACCTATGAAGTCTACCATTGTCTCCGATGATGCTCGTTCAAAGGATGGGGATGGAGGATGTGTGAACCAATGGAGTCTACCATCTTCTTTCATGATGCTCATTTCAAGGGTGTGGATTGAGCACGTGCAAACCTATAGAGCTTACCATCATCTTTGATGATGCTCGTTCAAAAGATGGTGATGGAGTGTACACGCACATGAGCGAACTAAGATGTCTACTACCATCTTCGATGACATTCTTTCGAAGGGGGAAGGTGCACGTGTGAAGCTGTGAGGCTTAAACCATTAGCATAGCGTGAAGGCCGCTCCCAACTCAAGCAAACAAAATAGAGATAAGAGAAGACATAAGGGTTAGAGAGTATGGGCTAATTGTTCTCATCGGAGCTCTCTATCTTAATATACTCGGTGGGATGAACATGTGGCTAAGTCCAAAAGCTCGCCCAAAACTGCATGGAGTCTTCATGTTGATCCCATCTGCAAAGCGCATGGCAAAGTTGGCCATCGGTGAGCGAGACCTACCGATAGTAAAGATAGTAATGACACAAGCAAACAACAAACACATGAAGGACATGAACACTATAAATAAGTCTTCACCAAAGTAGGCATAACAATGTAAGGGCAGAGGGGATCCTCCCATCAAGCAAAACAAGACGAAAAGAAAACATAAAACAAAGATTACATACAAGGTGGCCTATTGACTACATGCCACGAAGTAGGAGAAAGGGGTTCCATGGCTTTGCACCTGCTAATCTCCTGCGTGGGTGATGAATGGGGCCATGCTAAGTCTGGTCCATCTTCATACACCATTGAGCCATGAGCCCACATCGGTGGAGTCTCCTAGCACTTAATGGAGCAAAACCTTCACCGCAGCCTCGCCAAGGTAGCCCCAAATGTGCTCGTGAAAGGAACGAACAGACTTCCACGTCGCATGGATGGTGCTCATCATCATCGCCGCTCTGGGGGCAGATCAAGCTAGGGGTCCGCTAGGTGGCCACATGGCCATAGCTGTGCGTATGAAGCATCCCCAGCAGTAGATGCACAGTCCCTTGGGAGCAGTGATTGCCATAGGCCTAGGCGGCGTTCAGAGAGAGTATGGACGCATCGCATATACATTGAATTTTGTTGGCGAGGTCCTCCGGGCCATGCAACCTCGTAGGCACTAAAACAGCCAGCTCGCCAAGCGTGTGCTCCAATGCTTCCATGTACTCCCATGTCAACACAATTGCTTGGTCGGGAAGGCGGTGGTCCTCTGTAACCTCCACTACCAGGCAGGCCTTCTCCTACTCGAGGGCAGTGATCTACTATAGAAAGTTGTGCCTCTCTTCCATTGCCTGGGTATTGGACTCTAGTGCTACAGCCTTCGTGTCAGCAATGGCCTTCACCTCTGTCTTGCTAAAGCAAATCCGATCCACCTACTCAGTAGCGAGTGCCAACGCATCCTCATCGACTCTCCAAGTGACCCCGAGTTGCTCCTATGTGTGCATGGACTTGTAGCGGATTGTAGACTAGAGCACATGCAATAAAGCCACTATCTGACAAAAAATATGGGGCACAACATGAAGCACCAAAACCGAAACAAACAAGGAAGCATTCAGTGGGCAACATACCTTCGCCTCACAGGCCTTAAGGGCACTAAAAAGCAGGTCCACTCTGTATGACTAGAGTGCCCTTCGATCCAACGAGGCATCGATGCAGTCCGCGGTGGCTCGCATTGTACAAATCATGTCCGGCTAGGGAATGAAGTTGCCTAGTGAAAGCTAACGGACATTGCCCCTAGGACCTCTGCCGAAGCTGACCTAGAAGCCTCTTTGGCAAGCACAATGGCCACACCATCCAAACTGCTCCATCAATAGGCGTCTGTGCAATCGTTCTCGGGAAAGGAGGAGTGACTGTCGAGGGCGACAGTGTTAGGGAACATAGCAAGGACTGCTTCACGAACTCGGGTGAGCCGACTGATGACTTGGACCAACAAGATGATAATGAACCAGAGTTTGACCATCCTGACGGTAGCTCTAGACCATCCAGAACAGCTACTAGGTAGCAACCCATGAGAAGGTCTGTCGCTGCCTCTCTTGATGCCAAGCAACTGAAGAAGTCACATCAAGATGTCTAGCTGGAACGGTTCATCAACCTGTATGAGCAGTCCCACCTCACCGTGCTTTCACCTGGTAAAGAAAGAAATGCGAACCCTAATGCAATTATATATAGACAGTGGTGCTATATAGGGCATTAACAAGCACTACTACACCATAGAGCTATGCATGCAAAAGAAGTATAGGGACATATTTGAGAACGTGCAGATTGCCAAGGGATGTCTTGCTTGGCTCAGGAAAAGCTGGGAGGATTAGAAGAAGGGGTTATGATGTGGCTCAAATTACTAACCATGTTTCTAAAATTATTTCCTATGAGCAGATTGTGTCAGCATAATTTAATATTAGAAATTACTGTGAACAAAGAAGGATGCTAGTATCAAGTTGGCCTACATGGGACAACACAGGTGCGTGCGGCACGTGAGGCCAGTCAGGAGTTAGGCGTTCGTGGACCGAGCCAGATGGATTTTGGATGGTTCGGTTTGCATACAATAGAAACAGAATAGAAGGAAAGGCCGATTCCTTCGCAAATGTGTTTCGATTGGTTTCCTAGTAGTAGCTAGGATTGTTTCCATGTGACAAAACTCAAGGGAATTCAGAACTACAGGGGAGTCCTACTTCCTCACGTTTTGTAGAAATTTTCTTGGAGATGAAGATGGCGCTACAGTCGCCAGTTTCCATTTGGTGCGGTCCTCTCTTTGTAATCTTGGATGGGGGACACCGAGATGCTACAAGCAGGAGACCGAAGAAATTTTGGCATTTCTGACCCCTTGAAGATGATTTTTTTTTGCAGAACTAGCCCTCCTCCTTATAATTTGCAGAATTGCCCCCTCCTGGGCACCTGTCCCCACCGCTGGATGTGGCAGGCACCTGCCCCCGGTGCTAGGTAGCACACAGTAGCATATTTTCAGGAAAAATTATTTAAGTATATTTATTACACAATTTTAAATATAGCAACCTAGCTCCAAAAATTATAAATTTGTTTGTAGAGCTTTCAGACATAGTGCACTTGTGTAATCTTTTTTCATAATTTTATCTATTCTGAATTTTCCATAATATTTAAACAAATAGTATATGTCAATGAATTTTCGAGACAAATTCAGAATAGACAAAATTATGGAAAAATTACATAACCAAGTAAACTGTGTCGAGAGCTTCACAAAATAATTAATAATTTTTGGAGCTTATTTACTATATATAAAAGTTACTACAAAAAAAATACTTCAACATATTTTCCAGAAAATGTGCTACGGTGTTGCTACAATGTCGACCGCACGGTCACCGTGTGGTTTTGGGCACTACAATACACCACCTCACAGTGGCTGTAGAAGCAAGCATGAATGCAAGTTTAATAGATGGTAAAGAATATTTTTCATTGGTTAAAATAACACTTTCTCACTACAATTTTTTGGCATCGCTACTACAACGGTACACAGCGACGCAAGCACCTGGACCATGTAGGAATACATGCCCTTTGGAGAAAAGCTTGGTGGATAGGATGACGGGCTACTACAAGATGGCCTAGTCTACTGTGTCAACCACGACCATTTGTCCTTCATTTCAAGGTCAGTGTTGTAGTGCTGCCTGTCATCCTGGCCTTGGTTGCCAGCTCGTGCTTTTTCTCGCGCTCCTCCTCGCTAGCCTTGCGCTCCCTGCACCTACACACCTCTAGATGAGCATACGTCTCCCACCGGATGTGCTCGCTTTGATCTTTGTTTCGTTGCCGCTCCTTCCTCCTCTCATTGTCCGTCTCGGCATCCCACTACTCGCAGTCTAGATACCACTGGTCGTGTAGGTGGATCTCCTGCTCAATCCATTTGTGGTACATGCATAGCGGATTGGAAGACTACGGGTGGAGGGGAGAGCTTGTTAGTGCATGCTATAAAAGACAGATGCTAGGGGAATGTATTATAACCCGTCCTTACCGGCTGCCAGTAGCGCCCCGTGTCCCAACACCGGTTAGGATATTCCTAGGCGTAGTTAGCGCAACCCTAATAATGCATGTCCAAGCTCAGTCGTTGTTTGGACTTGAAGAACTTGTATGCGTCCTTGCACCAGCAGAGAGACAGCGTCTCCCCTACGCGCGGATCTTGTGACAAATGCTTGGTGAGAATGTTGAGATATGGGTTGGAGGTATGGGGGGTTCGTTTCGGGGAGGTAGCCTCCTAGCATGCTCCCCTTGTTCGTTCCAGGCTGCAATAGCTCTTGCGAGTTGGGTGATCTCCTCTCATTACTTCTCTATACTAGGGATGTAGTGTTGTAGTCATGCTACAGGAAAACTCAACACGCAATGGGTAGTACTTGTAGGCTAATCCAACACGGTGTATGTGGTAGAAGTCCAATTCGGTTTGTGCAAATTTGCGTCCATGAGGTAGCGACACATAGGATGTATCTTGGAGCAGCATAGCGTCATGTTGCCGAGCAAAGCCATCTCGTCTAATCATATCAGTGTACAAAGCTGCCTCGTTTGGTCTAGTCATTACGCAAAGCATCCTCCCTTGTCTACATAGAGAAGAAGATTACCAAGGACCGATCCCATGTAGCTCGCACAATGGATGGCAGGAGGAGGAAGTTCGAGATCCGACTGCGAGACAAGTATGTTCACGGCCACTAAGAGGTGACCAAAAGTATGTTTGCACCATAGACGATGTGGCAGTTTGCACCTATAACAAGCCTCAACTCAGGCAGAAGTCTCGCTCCCACGTATATGCTGTATACGCTGCATTTCACCAATCTTGTAGCATATACATGTCGGAGTACTACGACATGCGTCACTTGTATGATACTTAGAATGTGGAGTTCAACTCCTACCGCGTGGAAGGCCACTACAGGGACCTATGGCTGGGATCAGTAAAGTGGTCACCGAATGAAGTACTATGGCATCCAGTCCATGGGAGGCATCAATCAAGGTGCGTCTGCAATGGCATGGATGCGAGCCAACGTGGAGACCGGCCAAGACCAAGTAGGTGTAGGCTATGTAAGACTCCTAGGCACTCATTCAAGAACTGCTTGAACATACCTTCTTCGTCCAGCGCCACTTAGTTGCGCAATGGCCCTAACCTGTTGTATCTGTAAGCTATCCGGTGTATTGCACTATGTTGTACTCCTATGTGTTTGATTTAAAATTTTGTACTATTGAGTCATGTGTTGTATTTATTGCATGTATAAACATCTTTTCTGAACTTTTCAGTTGGACCTTTGGGCCTCTATAGGGCTATTTAGCTCGATGTGACCACAGAAGCACTACATCTATGTAGAGCTTTTCATGTTGATGTGAACACACAAGCACTACACCTCCGTAGAGCTTTTTAGCTTGATCTGACCTCACAAGCACCCCACCTCTACAGAGCTTTTTAGATCAATTTGACCACACAAGCAATGCATTACCATTTTCGTTTTTTTGTGAAAAAAAACATTCGTATGCATTGTTGGTTCTTTTATGGCTAATAAACCTTATGAAACAAATGTACACTTCATCTCCTACATGTGATTTTGGACATTGCAGAATGCTACTTAACTGTTCGTAACTTATAATTTAGTCGTTTAATTAATTGTTTTGCATAAGAAAATAATAAATGATATTTGCCCTTAATTAGCACACAAATACGCCTTTAGAACTCTCAACGATATTTCAGAGTTTTTAACCCAGCACTGTTGCAAAGTCTTTACTAGGTCCGTATGAAGTACTGCGAGCCAAACAGGTCAAAGCAGTGGTAACAACCAGTAACCATGTTTGAAGATGAAGGCTTGCATATGCATTGGCCTGGCATACACACACGAAGGAGTGCATGAATGACACACAAAATGTATGGGACACAAGGCACATAAAGTCATGGTCATCCACAATAGCTGTGCCTATCTCCAATTGTCGCTCTTCTGCCCTATCCTAGTTTGCCTGCAAGTAAACTTGGATGTTAGATAGTACAAAAAAGAGAGCGTGTAGTAAGTTAACCAATAAAAGCAAATGATGACGTACTCGTGGGCCTATGCTAAAGAGGTCGTCCTGGTGGACAACTTGTAGATGGCCTTAATGATTTGTCGATCGTCTTTGATGAATTTGTTCCTCCAGGAACATTAGCCTGTCGTGTGACCATGGGTTCTACTACAGGTCGTAGCAGGTCTCCTCACCCAGTGTGTGGCCATGCTCATAGCAGCAGTATAGCAACACCGTAGCACATTTTCTGAAAAAATGTGTTGAAGTATATTTTTTGTAGGAATTTTTAAATATAGAAAATGAGCTCCAAAAATTATAAATTATTTTGTGAAGCATCCTGTCATAGTTTAATTATTTTGTAATTTTTTTCATAATTTATCTATTTTAATTTTTCCTCAAAAATTCATTAAATTATACTATTTGGTGGTGCTTGTTGTGCGGCACTGTTTCTTTCTCTTGTAGATTGTTCAATGCCGTTTTAGTTATCTCTACTGTTGTTCTACCATGAAAGGTCCAGCAACCTACGAAATTAATCATGTCTCAAGGTTTGATCTGCATCAGGATGTGAGACCGGTTCTTTGTGTTCCTATGCCTGATGTGTTGTATGTCTGCCATTGTTTTAGTTTTGTGAACTACTATTTCATCGTTCGTTTTATTGTTGGAAATAGTTATTTGTTTTGCAATTTGCCAAAATGTTGAATTTGCTTCACCTAATTTCATGTGTGCACGCTACTAGTTGAACACTGTGGCTTTGCTTCATGCTTCAGTTTTCCTTATGCAAATTTGTGTTTCTAGATCATCTCCATTGCATATGTTCGAATACTTGAATGAGTTGGCAGTAGAAATGATGTGGTAGCTATGTTTCCATTTCGCAAATGACATCACCTGATGAAATTGAGGCCAAACTCAACATCAACAATGCTACCTCCTCCTCAAGTGTGTTAGACATGCAGGCTGAATATGCCTTACTCACCCTATGGGGTGACGGCAAGGCAAGCTCTTCCAAAGGCCTAGGTCCATTCCAGAAAATGTCTAGGATCCAGTTAGTAGAGCAGCATCTATGGGACCCATGGATATGTAGGGAAATGTTCAGAATGGGGAGGTCAGCTTTCCATGCCCCTACATGACACTTTAGTGCAAAACTATGGTCTTTAGTCCACTTCCCAAACAAGCTCGAAGTAGGAACTGGGAAAGTTCTGGTGGATGTGTGGTATGTCATAGTCCAACAGACAAGTGGCGAACCATTTTGCTTGTTCCGGTGGGTCCATCAATAGTATGTTTACAGATGTTCTGCATTGTATTGACTAGATGGGGAAGGACATTATAACACTGATAGACTCGAGCTTTGCTTCTGTCCATCCAAGACTGATGGAGGAAAAATTCCACCCCATTTTAGAAATTGCATTAGTACAATTGATGGCACACATATTCCTGTCACTATGCCCAGCCACCTATATTACATATATCGTAACCGCCATGGCTACATGAGTCAGAACATGCTTGTAGTATATGATTTTGACATGCGGTTCACCTTTGTGTGGGCTGGGTGGCCTAGGTGCACTCATGACATGTGCATATTTCGTTATATGGTGGCCACCTTCAAACACATATTCCCGCACCCACCGTAAGGTACACAATTTGATAAGTTACATTTCAAACTTGCAAATTGTGCCATGCAAACTGCTTGTGCTGTAGGGAAGTACTACTGGGTGGTCTCTAGATATCCTAACTAGGAAGGGTACCTAGATCCATACAAGAACCAGAGGTACCATGTACCCGAGTTCAGTCATAGGAGTTGGCTAGTTGGAATGAAGGAGACATTCAATTATCACTACTCGTCTCTACGCAATGTCATTGAACATGCGTTCGCTGTTTGGAAGAACAAATGGTTTAGTGTACTGAATGTTCCTAGCTATGGTGTTGAGATTCAGAAGAAAATTATCATAGCTCCCATGGCTTTACACAATATCATTAACAACCAAGTGTCGGATCGTGACTTTGCGACCTTCCAGGCCAACAATGACTATGTCGATGGCCCGTATGGCTACACTGCTCCAGTGCCTGATCTTGGTGAGTCTGACAAAGGTATGACCAAGCTGCGAGATGCTATTGTAGCGACGTTGGTGGCATGATGTGTTTGCCAATTCGATAATGTACGATGGCCTCTAATGTGGTGTTAGAAAATGTGTTACTAAATGTGTACCATGTTGTAATGCAGTATGTGATACTACCATGTTGTAATATACTATCACCTGTAATGCAGTGCTAGGAAACGGTGTAGGAAACATGTGCCATAGTGTAATTTAGTCGATGTTGTATGGTGGACTGTAAGGTCGTGTGTGTCAGGGGTGCAAACAGGTCGAATTTGGACGGATATTATTGTTACCATATCCTAACCCATATTTTTTCTCCGGATTCGGTACCAATTGGATTCGGTGCCGGATCAGTCGGGATTAACCCGAGCCATTTGCACCCCTACTTGTTTGTAAGGAATGCATGCAGTACAGCAAATGGAGTAGAAGGACGATCTGTCAAGAACTTGATGTTACTACTTAATAGCTGATGTGGAAGATTTTATTTTACCATTGCAAAAGAAAATGAAACGTCAAATAGTAGCACTAACCTGAAATCAAACTTGAAGACGTATCGGATTCGGACGGATATTGCTGTTACCATATCCTAACCCATATTTTTTTCTTCGAATTCGGTACCAATCGGATTCGGTGCCGGATCGGTCGAGATTAACCCGACCCGTTTGCACCCCTAGTGTGTGTTGTACAATGACTTGTACTACAGTGTTTGCAAATGTGATTGCAAAACATATACCATGTTGTAAGGTAGTGCGTTATGGATGAAACAACTCATCATTTGCCTTACATCAATTTAGACAGGAATGCAAAATCAGCTCAACAAAAATCCATCAGCTCTAGCCAATTTGAACACCCTAGCTTCTTTCAGTTGCTACTCTTCATTTTCAGCCAAAAGCTCCAGCCGATTTGAACACCCCATAGTTGGCTAAGTAGCAGCTCTACTGCAACTAGGGTAGTAAAAAAACTCGAGGCTCATGAGCTACTCACTCTAGGCTCAATTCGAGCTTGGCACAAACTCTAAATGAGCTAAGCCTGTGAGATTCAATGAGCCAAGCTCAAATATCTCGTTAGGGCTTGATTAGAGCTTAAATATTGATGCATGTTAACTCTTATCAAGCTTACTCAAGTAGAGCTTGAGATCGAGCTTTGTTATTATTAAAAATTAGTACATATTGAATTGTTTTGACTATTATCGAGCTCACTCGAGCCAAAACTCAAGATTGAGTTTTTTTATTACTGAATTGGTATCTGGGCCTACTTCTAGGAGATCCCTCCCATGCGGTGGATAGAACATGTACCTTATCGACTTAAAATGGCACAACACTTCAGTCCTGACTCTCTCACAACAACTGCCTTGTAGTTATGCCACATGTTCATCTCCCATTGATAGCAAACGATGATCAGACATCCTTTTTCTCTAACAATAACTACCTCTTTGATCGGACGCGCTGGTTCCATAATGCATCTTACCAGGTGGATAACTAGCGTCCCTTCAATTATATTTAAGAGTAGATAAGAGAAGATAGAAGGTCAATTGAATCCTATTCAGTGCAATTCAACAATCAATTATAGTTAAGAGAGTCAAGAAGATAGGGCAAGTCATATTCTTCTAGTAGAAAGAACACAGAGGCTAGGGCTAGTTTCAGGCTTTTGTAAGGGCATCTTGTAACTAGTTCATAGTAATAAAGAGCATCCATATTCTCTCCTAAGGATTTTAGCCATCTTTCTCATATTATTTCATAAGATCAGTGACTCGATCATCAACAGGACCCCAACTCAGGCTAGCTCGAGCTTGCGAAGCTAGGCTCGCTCGAGCTTGGAAAGCCATGCACTGTAACATCCTGATTTTTAGAGCCTTGTTGAAGCTTTCAAAAATAAAATTCACCATTTGGATTTTCTAGAATTAATTAAAGCTTAAATTGAATTTTTATTAATTAAAAGGATTTAATATGACTAAGTTAAACTCCAACATTTGCTAGAAGTATTTTATTTGGGTTCCTTGTGCTTCAAGAAATTTTCTGATTTTTCTAGGTTTATTTGCTATTTTCTAGAGCTCAATTTAATTTCAAGCAATTCCTAAAAATAGAAAATCCCAAGAAAATCCTGAAAGCCTATGGGCCTAAACCCAATCCCTCCGGCCTAGCTCTCCCTCTAGCCCATTTAGCCCGAGCCACCGCCCTTGCCGTGTGTCGGTCATCGGTGCATCGCCCGCACACATCGTGGCCATCCACATGTTGGCCATCTGAGCATCGTCTTTGCTCGTGCCTCTATATTCATCCATCCACATGTCAATCTCGCATGCATCGTCTTCCTCCTGGAGTCATCCACTGTCTCCAAGCTGAAAACACCTCGGTGTTCATGTTCCCACCGTCGCAGACTCTTAGCCATCTCCAAGTCGAACACCTCAGGCTTAGCGCCTATAAAGAGGTGCCGCCTCCTCTTGTTTTGAGCACCTCACAACCGAGTTTGCCTGTGCGCTGTCGGCTTCGTAGCTGCCACTGTCTTCTTCCACTCTAGCCACCACGTCTTCATCTTCGACCTTGCCACTCTACCGTCGCCGGTGAGTCTCCGCCCCTGACTTGCCACCCTGTCGCCTCCTCCCTCAAGTCATGCCATCTGATTGATCTCCCCACTCTGCTGTTCTTACCACTTTGCTCGCCAGTCTATCACCGCCCCTTGGTCACTGCGCCCATCGTTTTGGCTAAACAAAGCATCGCCTTGGTTCACGCTGGCCATTGTCAGCAATGACTCACCTTGCACCCTCTCCGTGAACTCCATCTAACGTGCATGAGTCAATGACACGTGGGTCCCTCATGTTAGATATACAGTGTCATGAACCCATAAGCCAAGTCGAGTTAGTAGCCACCTCAGCCCTAGGTCCACGTGTCCGCCACATGTCATGCCACGTGGGTGCCACATTAGCCACCTGAGTCGTCCCATGTGCCATGTCAGCCTAGATGCTGAGTCGGTCGCTACGTCATCCAAGCCATGCACCATGCGCTGTTCCATGCGTCAGGTCCACTGTAGACTTGCTATTCCATGCACTGGTCCACAGGACAGTAGAATTTCTTAATTTCCAGTATTTTCCTTAGGATTAAAATTTTCCAAGGGGCCATTCTTCTCCGTCCTAGCTCCGTTCGACCTAATTCTTTTTCCTAAATTCATCTGAAATTGAGCTTTATCTTTTGGTTCTAGTTTTGAAGTTTTTTTATGTTTATTTAAATTTTATTTGATTTTATTTGTGACTCATTCATTTTCTCTCCCGTTAGATAACGTCCTCGAAGCAGCAGAAACACCACCACAAGGTCAAGAGTTAGTAACTGAGCAAGGCCAACATAGGTCATGCCCTTTGATCATGTTAAATCTAGTGTTTTCAATCTATTATTTATTATTTTGTTTTAAATTATTGCGCATTGCTATTTTAGTATAAACCTTTGTACCCGGTATTTATTGTCCAATTTGATTAATCCCTCGCTTGATAATTTGAATGCTAATATTCCATTGTCATCTTAGGATGGATAATTATCTAGTGATACAATACTAGTTGTCACATGGGTTGTACGTTTATTATACTTAGCTATGCTTATATAACATTGGGTTCATCATCATATGTTGATTAATTATTTAATTTTGACTTAATGAGATATTGAATCATGGTGGACAGCCATAGTCATAAAATTTGAGTATTGTGGCATGGATAGTGTCATTGGTGTTGGTTATACAAAATAGTTTTCACTTGGACGAATGATCGTGCAGTAAAGGGGGTGCAGTTCGCACATTGAGATGTGGATGTTTTGCCTAGGTAATATCTAAAGACTTAACTTTGTGCGCCGTTGATTTGAGTCTTACCGTGCAACCACATGTCTAGTATGGAATAGATCTGACTGATTAATTTATGATATTTCAATTTTGATTCCGTCATTGTGATGAACATGGATGCTGATTTCCATGAGGCATAAGAGGGGGCCTTTGTCGACTAGGTGATTAACCTACTCATTAGCGAAACCTTAGCGGGCAAAACTAGGTTGAGATTGTGCATTGTAAAGACCTTGCGATAATCACTTAGTGGTACGCTTAAGGAAGCATGAATTGGCCGACATGATAAGTGCATTATCTCTTGTGGATAAAGTTGTGCAACCTCTGTAGAGTGTAAAACTATTCGAATAACCGTGCCCCCAGTTATGGACAATGCTCAGCGATTTCACACAAGGGGTGAAGTTTTCATAAAACCTGGTTGGGTTAAGTTGGAAAGTAAAGTGTTAGTTCACTTGTGATTCACTGGAGTGAATAGTCAGTTCACTTTTGGTTTGTTCAATCCTTTGGATTATTTACTTATTAATCATTTTCATAGTTCATTTTCAATCTATTTATCATATTTACTTTAAATTATTGCTTTCTGCAAAATAACCACTCAGCCATCATTTGGTAAGCCTTGTATATTATATTGCATTATTGTTACAAACGACTTGCAGAGTACTCAATGTACTCACGGCTATATCCATATTTGCTTAGTTGCTAAACAAGAGCCATATCAAACAAAGGAGTTTGAAGGAGGTCTCTTCGATGACTTCGCGAATTAGGACTTCGATCCCTAGTCGATTGCTTGTGGGCATGTCGAATAGCTACTACATTTATTTCAGTTTTCCATTGCTAATTTTGTTAAGCCCTTTAAGCTATTATTTGTAAGCTTGGCCATAAGATCGTAACTCTGATAATTAATGATATTTGAGTCTTTTCTTATTAAATCATGATGTGGTCGATATTTCATCTATGTTTACACTGTATGCACTAGCGTGATCCTGGACTAGTGCAGAATATACAGGAGAGTCTGAATTTACATATTCGAATCTCTGCAGGCTCACTCGAGGTTGGCTCATTTAAAACCCTAACTACAACTACTCCTAGCCATCTACATACTCCCTCCTGCAACAAAAGGAAGTTGTTTTGGATACATGCAGTCAAACATTTTTGACTTTGATTATTAATTAATTGGGAGGTGATTATATGCTTCATCCAACAATGAATTGCACAAATACTTTATGAGTATTTAGATTTGACACACGAAAATGGTACATGTAGATTTGTTTCAAAAAAAATTTCATAGTACTAGACTTTTATTAGGTTTTATTAATAAATTAAAATAAAAAAATAAATGGCTAAAATTATATTTTAAAGACTATGTATGTCAATATCCAAAATGACTTTCTTTTGTAACCGAATGGGGTATCTACCTTCCTTTCTATCTATCTATCTAACTAGCAGCGTAAGCGCGGCGGCATGCCGTGCTAGCTACCGTATGGACCGAAATAAAAGAGACGACAATTCGCGGGAAGTTTTTTTAAAAAATCGAGGACACATGCGTAATTTCAGGAAAATCAAAGGCCTTTTCAAAAAAAAACCGATGACCTGTAAGCACCTGTACGTAACTAAACAAGGACCCAACGTAATTTTGGAAAACCGCAGAGTGCTATCCTACAAAAGGATAGCACTTTCGGTGAAGTAGAGGGGGGTTTTCGGAAAAAAACCTGGCAGGGGTCTTTTTGCAGGAACCAAGGATCTTTACGTGATTTTGAAAAATACAGAGGCCTTTTCGCAAGAAATATGATGCGGCATGGGTGGGACGCAGGAGTTCCCTCGGCTTTAATATAGTGATGATTAGATCGTGCCTAAGTACGTAGCTGGCGTGCGTATGTGCTGGTTTGCGAATACCCAACGAAGCTGGCTAGGTACATCACTGGATGGTTGTCCTATTTCTTAATTAAGCAGAGTTACTGTTTAATTAGTCAGGCCTCTTCTAGTTGCATGACACGATTGATTTAGCCGATGTCTTTTTCCCTGTCGTTTAACTGTATGTCACCGTGGCGTATAGTTGCATTGGCTTCTCCGGATTTGCATGGACACACAAGCGTGCATGCATGCGTGACGATCGAAGATTTGACTAGTTCCCAAAACGACGTCTATTTCGGAGCAAAGGGAGTAATTCATTAGCTCGAACTAGCTGCTAACTAGCATAGCCAGCATAAGGTAATAGCACTAGCCACTAACGATCAACTACAAGAAATATGACCTTCTATGACAATTAAATATCGTCACAAACAGTGGTTTTTTTGTCACTATACCCAATTTGTGACGAAAAGGCTACTGTCACAGAAGGTGCGTCTCTAAACACCTTCCATGATGAAACAACAAAAAACGTCATAGTTTTAGTGACGATACATTTTCGTCACAATCAACTATGACGCTCCAGATTGTCATGAAAAACGTCACGGACCGTTGCCTAGGAGCTGCCATATGGATGCTGACGTGGCGAAGTTGACATGGCAGATGACGTGGCAAGTGACGTGTAAAGAATATCGTGACAAATTTCGTCGTCATAGATTATTGGGCTTGGCCCATTTAAATTTAGTTTAGACTAAAATTACTGCAATAAACAACAATACATTTTATCGATTCATTGCATACATACAAAGATGAGAGTTCATACATCAACCATAAATTTGGAAACAGCAACATAGTTTGACCAAACTAGACCCATCAAACCATAGTACAAGTTCACCAAATAGCACAAGTAAGAAACAGTACAAGTTCAACCACTTTAGTAGAAGACTTTGGCTGCTGTAGAAGACTTTAGTAGAAGACTTTGGCAAAACTTTGGTAACCACTTTAGTAGAAGACTTTGGCTGCTGTCCTTCAACTGGTTCAGCCACAATAGCTTCTTAGCAGCCTAGCATCATATACAATTAAATTAGTCTTTCATATTGTACTATGGGGGCAGTTTCCAATATATTCATGTCTAAGAGGCAAAAAAAGAGAAATCAAATACTTACGATAGCATTCTTCACAGGTTCACTAAAACCAATTTTCTTGCTGCAATGTGTGTCCAAGAGATCAATTGCAGTGGGTTCTGTATCCATATATTTTTCTTTCTTCTGAAACATGTGAAATCAGTTTGAAAGTGTTAGCTTGAAACATATATGATGAGTAATCATGTTAGATGTCAGTTATTGTGCATATAGACTAGAATGATTAAAATAAGATCATGGAGCTACCAGTAATGCAATGTAGTCTGTAATGGAAAACATAAGCATGGGCAATGAAGTAGTATCAAATAACAGAACAACCTCGACATATATATGCAAGCACATTTAATAGTTTTAAACATGTATTGTTCATTGGCACATGATCAATGGGTTATAGCAAGTACATAAATTCCATTATATGCTGAAAAAAGATCGAGCAGAGCAGCTTATTATTGTGATTCAGAGGAGACAACAACAAACATTATATGTAATCTATGATAGATCAGCTTAGCACTACTGGACAAAAATTATTAGGTTGCTACAAGGCTGAGTAGCAACCAATATGCATACGTCAAGACTAAGCAATTTTGTTGCATTGCTGGTGTTCTTACCACGACATAAGCATATGCAAGGTAACAATGAGAACCCGTACGCTGCTGGAACTGGACTTTCTCACGGTTCAGTTGGTTTTTGATGCATTTGTCCTGAAGATCACATAATTGTATAAGAGAAGAGTAATACAAATAGTATACTAAAAAAAGAATACAAAATGATGAGGCCAGAGAGGAAAGGGCACAGAGAGACAGAGAGGCAAGGTAAGCATTCCCCCGAACTCCCCAGCCAATCCCAGGACCACCAGAGAAGCCAGCCACCGAGTGGAGCTCGAAGGCCAGAGAGGCGAAGGCACGGCAAGCCGAAGGAGCAAGGCGACCGTGGCAGCCGCAGGAGAACCGCAAGCCAGCCACCACCCCAACCCAAACCCTAACATTTCTCGCAAGCACCAGTGCAGGTAAATTCCCACAACCATCGCCATCCATGTAATACATTTATCCAATTCATCCAACATAGAGTAGAAACCATAAGCCTTCATCTACGGTAGAGCACATGAACCCATTCAAGCATGTCACCAGAAGTAGTAGAGGGGAGAAGAGGCTTACCATGAGGTCGGCGGCTGCGGGTTTCCGCCGGCCAAGCCACCTCACCAGCCGCCACCGGATACTCCCCCGGCGTACGGGAGACGGCTCAACGGCGGTGGTCGGCCGAGGCAACTCGCCTCCCAACCTAAACCACCTCAAGCAACCCGTGAAAGCAAACCAAAAACATAGCAACCCAAAATGAGTAGATCGGGGTTGACCCGGGGAAGGAGACGCCGGATCCGGGCCCTAGGCCACGGATCTGGCCGCACCTACCGCTCAACGGCAAGCGGCGAGAGAGAGGCCGCCATGCGCGCGCAGGTGAAGCCGCAGAGCCGAGGCGTGAGAGAGTGAGACGCCTAGGGAAGAACCGGCGGTAGGGAGCCAAGAACTCAGGGCCGGGAAGCCGATTAGGTGAGCGCGGCGACGCGGCCGAGAGAGAGCCGAGACGGTTCGGAGAAGAGGCGGCGTGCGAAGGAAGGGGCGCCGGAGGGGAGGCACGAGGAGGAAGAGGCGCGAGCGGGAGGAGCCGCGGGAGGAGGAGCAGAGCGGCGGCGGCGTGCGGGAGTTGGGAAGAGGAGAGAGAGAGGGCCAGGCGAAGGGGCACAGGGGGATAAGGAGGCTTCGGCCAGAGAGAGAGCAAGAAAATGAGGGGGCGGGTGGAAGAAAAGAAAAGGAGGAAAAAAAATAAAAGAAGAGAGGGAAAATAGAGAAGGGAAAATAGATTAGGAGTTAAGGGATTCTAGTGTTACTAAAAATTAAGGATCCTCATATGCATGCATTGTGGTAAATTTAGTTTTAGAAAATGGTGAAAATAATTAGATTAGCTACAAATGATGCGGTAGAGGGGAAGATGCAAGGTGGCGGCGCACGGGTGGCACGCCGGTGAGTCAGCCCGGCCTCGCCGGTGGCTGGATGTGGAGGAGAACTGAGGGGGAGGCAAGTAGGCGAAGGGAGGAGGCAAGAAATGCCGGGCTCAGGGAAATCACAGGAGCCCCACACTGCCATGTTTATCGATGTAGCCCGTGGAGGCTATCGTGGAATATATAAGATTTATTTTTTTATTCACTAAATAACTATGACAAAGCAATATATTGTCATGTAAATTTGTCACAAACATTATGCTTAACTAGTTAATGACGATTTTGGATTGGACTTTATGACGAATAATATATTTCTGTCATTAAGTAGGACCGGCTAATAAAAAACGTCATAAACAGAAGCATTTAATGACGGATTGTTCCATTGTCATCACATATTCGTCATAGAAGGCCATGTTTCTTGTAGTAATGCTATGCATATGCACAAATTAGCTTACACGAGAATATTGATAGTGATATGTATAGTATATCATGCAGTTTGGGCTTGAGGTTTGACCCATATGTCAGTTCCCTTTATTCATAAGCAATTTCCAGGCAAAGTAATTCCGTTTTCTTTACCCATGAAGCTATTACTGCGTGGATATATTCTAGTTCACCTTCCACATAGGTGAGCATGTGTTTTTTCTGCGTTCAAATCTTATTAAGGTAGATTTCAAAAGTTAACAGCAGCAGCAGCAGCAATAATAATAAGAATAAGCTAGAATAATAAGAAACACAATCGTCGTGCAATGGACAATACTACATACTCAATACCATTTAAAAGTAAACGTCGCACAAAATTAAAGCAAATTCGTAGGATTTGTTGTTTAGAAGAGAAGAAAAGGGACGGGAGCAGTATCACGGCTCGTACGTACGTACTACGTACACGTTCTCTAGCTACTACTTTCATGATATAATTGTACCACCTGAGGAGATTAATAAGGACCATCATGTGCACAGAAACTTCTTCGATCGAAACGAGCGATCATCCTAGATCAGAAGGACTAGGAGAATTTTCTAGAACAAGACGATTACAGCTGCAGAGATGGCTGACAAGGCGAGAGAAGATATATCAAAGAGAACTCTTCAGACTCGTAGCGGGTTCCTTGGAATCCAGTAGCAGTTTCATTTGTGTAAAGGGGAAATTTTGTAATTTTTTAATAATCTTTTTTATTCAGAAATACAAAACTATACCTCTGTTTTTATCTTTTACAGAAGTAACTCCTGTCGCCTAACTGCCAAGGGAAAAGCAGGTAGTCGCCCAACCATTAGGCCATATAAATACAGTAACCGCCCAACCATTAGGCCATATAAATACAGTAACCGAACGATTCGATGATAAATGTTGTCACTCAACCGTTCAGTGACAGCACCCTCTAATCGTCCAACCGTTCAGTGACTGGATGGTCTATATAAGATGCGCGCCCGAGCGCCCGAGCGATTGCTGGCCGAGCGTAAGAACAGAGAGAAGAGAGGAGAGGAGAGGAAAGAAAGAAAGAAAAAAGAGGAGAGGAGATGAAGAGAGGAGAGGGAGAACGAGAAGAGGGGGTTCATCTATTTCTGCGAGGAGCGATTCGTCCGTAAGGTAAAAAAATTTATCTTTTAGTCTATGTTTTTGTAGTAAGTAAATAGTTTATTTAATGTAAAGAATAGTATAACTAGTACCCGTAAAAAATTATAGTTAGAGAAAAAATAGTATAATTTCGATTAGATGGCTGAAAAGAAAAGCAAGACGAGAGGAGAAAATAATAAAAGGGACAAGAAGCGTACTATAAAAAATTTATTTCGGTGCAAATATTTAACTGTGAGGATCCCGTGGCATGTTAGAGTACTATAAAAAATTTTAGTAGTAATGTTAAAATGCAAAACATTAGTAGACAATATTTATGATTAATTAGGAATGTCATAAGTACATTGAAAATTCACGCGTACCGTTAAAACTGGTACATTGCAATTTAAATCAGTATGTCATGTACTTAATTACTTTTGTTAGTGTCATGTAAATTCTCGAAACCTATTAGGAATTATTTGGATAGGACAGAGGTCGAGTAGAGAGAGAAGAGTAGTGTTGGTTTGCATGGGAGCATATAGGGAGTCGATGTGTATTCGGGCAAAGGAAAGGGAGTGGTGTCAGTGCGAATGAGGAGGGGTTGATATAGGTAAAGGGGAAGAGAGAGAATGGGCCAAGACTAATGGGCCGGCCGAGAGATAAAATCAATACGTTATATATTTATAAATATATGCACACACATACACATGAAATTATATGGGAATATATGTAAATATATTGACATAAATACATGTATATAGATGCATGCATAAAACAGTACCTAGCCAAGAACAACAAAATGTGTAATACACTCAATTGATAAGCCGCATCAGTAAAATAATAACAAAATGATGGGTACGGTAGAAAAACCAAATTTAAATGCAGTAACTAGCTTTTATCAACGGGAGGTTTGCCAGTAAGCCACCTTAGTGTAGCACATTATATGTCCCTGTAAATTAAAATGGAATCTTTTAATTTGAAGAAATGAAAGAAAAAACAATACAATGATGTTTCCACGGGTAATGGAAGGGTTACGCTATGAGAAAAAATTAACCGATATGAAGAGGGATGCATGTTCATTGTGGCCTCTGCCTTAGGGAATGAAGAATGCCTTAACCATGTGGTAGTGCAGTTGTTCACGGTAGACGAACGGCTGGGGAAATGTAAATTACAATATATCAGTACTTCCATAACGTGCGATGTGATTTGACTAGTTGCAATATTGAAAATATTTGTAGGCAGACATCAGCCATTCTAGCACCCACTAGATTGAAAGTGCATTATGGTGTTGGCAATGTTCGTGAAGGTTGGTATGGTGTTGAGTTAGCAATTTTCTGTAGGACACTCTAGTACACTCGAATGGCAAGAATGCATGGATCACATATGTGATGGACTGGCTCACCCGTGGCTTCTTCTTGGACCCTGTGGTGTGCAGCATCGTCATACAAGGGCTTTGGAGCTGATCTCCCATACACATTAGATGGAAGTTGAGAAGACTGATACGCATGATTATGTGAAAGGGCTTTCTAGATCGCTGCTGGCACTGTGGATATGAGTATGTGCTACTTGTATAACCATACCCAAAAGAAGCTATACAAGGCCCTGCTGATGGATATCATCCAAGTGTTGGAGCAGCTTGGGCACACAACATGTTGGTGAAGAAGAGGACCTAGAGGCTGGTATTATGGAGGGTCCAGAGAGTGTTGCTCGTACAATGCTGACACGGTAGATGCAGGAGATGAAGATCGGTCACTGCATGCTGAGCCTACAGGACAGGATGATGTAGGTGAGCATATGGAGTACATAGTGTGTCAAATGGAGAGTGATGATCAGATGGCCTGGGCCAAAGAGGAAGCTGTACAGGAGGATGATGAAGACAGTTCCGATGAGTTCAAAGCTCCCATCCCCTAGGAATGGAATAAGTTTGATGCTAAGGATGTTGCTGTGCATGACGAGCATGAATCACTATGGAAGTACCATAGCACAAAGGTTTAGTTGCACTTAATGTTTGCTGACAAGGCATCCTTGTAGGATACTATTAAGCTATGGGCCCTATCCATGCAACGGACATTTTGGGTCATCAAATCTAGTCAGGAGTAGTACACTGTCAAGTGTGAGCAGGTCAATTGCCCTTAGCAGGTACACGCACATAGACTGAAGTATGAGACTCATTGGATTGTCTCAAAGGTCGAGCCGCACTCCTCTGTACTCAGTAGTGTTTTGTCGAGGGATCATAACCTAATGTCCACCTTCATAGCCAATTTGATGTATGGAGAGATAGTGGAGAAGAAGGCCATGAAGGCCAAGCACATTATGGTGGCTATCGAGAAGAAATTCAATTACAATATTAGTTATGTGAAGGTATGGCATACGAAGCAAAAGGCTTTGGAAAGACAGTTTGGCTCTTTTGATATGGCATATGACAACCTTCCTCGTATGCTTCGGGTGCTGCAGGATAGAAACCTGGGTACGTACACTGCTACAAAGGACAAGCCATCTACAACATCACCAGGTTTTGCAGAATTGCAGAGGGTCTTCTTAGCCTTTGGTGCCTGCATCAAGGCTTTCAGGCATGTGCTGTGTCGAGACCCGAATATACAAATTCGGACTCTACTGTGTACTCTGCACTAGTCCAGGATCACGCTAGTGCACACAGCGTAAACAAAGATAAATATCATCCACATCACGATATTCTAAAGGAAATCCAAATTATATTAATAACCAACAGAGTACGACCTTATGGCCAAGCTTACAATTATTAGCCTGAAGGGCTTTAAAGAAACTAGCAGCGGAAATCCAAAATTAAGCGTAGTAGCCACTCGACATGCCCACAGCAATCGATCGGGAGCGAAGTCCTAATCCGTGAAGTCCTCGTAGTAGCCTCCTTCTAGCAACTCCTGCCGATCCGGTCCCTCCTCTTCAATCGAGCAACATGGGCATAAAGCCGTGAGTACATTGGTACTCGAGAAGTCGCTTGTAACAAATGAATGCAATATAATATGCAAAGCTTAACAATGGATGGCTGAAAGGTTAGTTTTGCATAAAACAGCAATTTAGAGTAAATATGATAAATAGATTGAAAAGCAAATTTAACAATGCACACTAAGTAAATAAATCAAAGGAATTGAGTAGACCACAAGTGAACTAACCATTCACTTCCCATCTCAAGCCAACCAAAATTTCATAAAGACTCTACCCTCGTGTGAAATCACCGAGCATTGTCCATGACCGAGGACACGGCTATTCGAATAGTTTTACACTCGCAGAGGTTGCACAACTGTACCCACACGATGTGATTAGCCTCACTTAAGGAAATCACAACAAGGCTTTTACAATGGTCCATCTCCACTTGATCCCACTCGCTAAGGATTCGCCGAGTAGGGGTAACCCCTAGTCGATAATTGCCCCTCTTGCGCCACACAACATCGTAGTAAAACCAAAGTGGAGACTTCACAAATTATTATGCCAGTCTATCCCATACTAGACATGTGGTTTGCACGATTAAGCTCGGATCAATGGCGCACAAAGTTAAGTCCTTAACAATTACCTGGCGAAGCATCCACATCCCAATGTGCATCCAAAGACCCCTTTATCGCACGATCATTCGCCCAAGTGAAAGCCAAGTTTGTATAACCAATGCCCATGACACTACCCATGTCATGACATACAAATTTTATAACTGTGGCTAACCACCACGTTCAAGTAAACCATTAAGTCAGGATTAATTAACCACATGCGATGACAGATCCCAGTGAACTAATAATAAGCAGGCTAAGCAGTTGAACGTAACCCCATGTGACAATTATTATTTATCACTAAATAATTCCCAATCCTAAGGTGTCAATGGAATCATGGCAATCAAGTTATCATGGAGGGATTTAACCAATTAGGAGTATAACTACCAATTACGAGGTTTTATTAACAAATAGCCATGCATGATAATTTGAAACAAAATAATACATAATAGATTGAAAACTGGGTTCAACATGATCAAAGAATACGACTTGCCTTGGCCTTGCTCAGATGAGGGCTCTTGGTCTTCAAATCCAACTTCCGCTCCTCGAACACGCGATCTAACGAGAGAGAAAACGAGACGAAAAGAGAAAATAAATTCAAATAAAATTCAAATGAACTCCAAAAACTTTCAAACCTGAACCAAAAGGTAGAGCTCAATTTTAGATGAATTTAGAAAAAAGAACGGGGTCAATCGGAGCTAGGACGAGGAGAACGGGCTCTTGAAAAAATTGGATTTTCGGAAAATCGGGAAAATTGGAAAAGTGCATCAGTGCCGTGGACCGCGCACGGAAGCTGGGTCTACGGTGGACTCGCTCACGGAACAAGACGGCCGATCGGCTGCCGGGCGCAAGCGGCGGTGCCGACGTGGCGCCGACGGGCGGACACGCATGCCCTAGGGCGACGTGGTTTGGTCGATCGGCGGTGACTCGCTTGGTCCACGGGGTACGGCCGACAAGCGGGCCCCACCGGACGAAGACTCGGTGCACGTGGGACGGAGTCTGACGGAAGGCGAAAAGTCACGGGCGGGCGCGTCGTGACGACGTCGCTGCGCACGGGCGCGAGGCGCGCGCCGAGGCGGCGGGTTCGGGCGCGCGTCAGGCGGCGCGGCGGCGGTTCGGCGGCGGCGCCGGCCGCGACGAGGTGACGGCGGCGATCGCCAGCGCGTGACCGAGGTGGCGGGACGAGAACGACGGCGGGGCTCACCGGCGCGGCGAATGACGGCGCACGACGGCGGCGACGGCGATGACCACGGCGGCGGCGAACGACGGCGACGCCTAACGCGACGACGGCGGCGCTGTTGCGGCGGACGGCGGCGGCTCGGGACGGGGAAGACGAGGGGGCGCGGCGGCTTTTATACCCGGCCGTCGAGGTGTTTGACTCGGAGACGGCGAAGGAAAACGGAAGGCGGCGGCGGCCCGACGGAGACGGGAAGAGAGTCCCGTCGGAACGGCGACTCGACAGTGGGTCCCACCGCCGGCGGCGAGGACGGCGAAGCGCGAGGATGGCGCACGGGCGCGAGCGCAGTGGCCGAGATGGTGACACGTGTCGCCCATCGGCAGGGACAAGGCGGGCGCGGGCGCGGAATGGGCTGGGCCGGCTGGTGGGTTTCGGCCCACTGGCCGGTTGGGATTTTTGGAGATTTTTCTTTTTCAGAAATTCAAATAAATTAATTTGAGCTCTAGAAAATAGCAAATAAATCCAGAAAAATCCAGAAAAATACCAATAAATTCCTTGGGACACAAGGAACTCAAATAAAATAACTTTGGCAAATGTTCATGTTCAGATTAATCATATTAAATCCTTTTAACTCATAAAAATTCATTTAAGCTTTTAATTAAATCTAAAAATTCAAATGGTGAATTTTATTTTAAAAGCTTCAAAAATACTCAAAATCAGGATGTTACAAACCTCCCCTTAAACGGAATCTCGACCCGAGATTCTCGCTCTCTAAAGAATAGGTTTGGAAACTCCGCTTGAGATCCTCCTCGCTTCCCAAAGTTGCTTCCTCCTCCGAATGATTGCTCCACCGAACTTTGCAAAAACGAACGACTCTTCTTCTAGTGACACGCTCTGACACTTCCAAGATTTTGATGGGATGCTCTTTATAGGACAGATCCTCCTGGAGATCCACAGCCTCAATTGGCACTGCTTCCTCTGGCACTCGCAAGCACTTCTTTAATTGGGACACATGAAACACATCATGTATTCCACTCAAGTTCTCAGGTAGCTCCAGCTGATAGGCAACTTCTCCCTTGCGCTTCAAAATCTTGAATGGCCCCACATACCTTGGTGCTAGCTTTCCCTTCATTTGAAAACGCTTAACACCTTTGAAAGGTGTGATCCTGAGATACACATAATCATTGGGCTCAAAGCTTAAATCTCTTCGGCGAGTATCAGCATAACTCTTTTGCCTGGCTTGAGCTGCTTTCAGCCTTTCTTGAATCAAGCGCACTTTTTCTTCGGCTTCTTGCAAACACTCTGGCCCAAAAATTTGCCTTTCTCCTGTTTCTTTCCAATTGAGAGGGGTCCTACACTTCCGACCATACAAAGCCTCAAACGGTGACATCTCGCAAACCGGCCCAATCGCGTTGTAGGAAAATTCTGCAAAGGTAGGCAATTGTCCCACTTAGCTCCGTGATCCAAAACACATGCTCTCAAAGATATCCTCTAGGATTTGATTTACACGCTCTGTCGACCATCGGTCTCAGGTGATAGGTCAGTGCTGAAATTCGATGAGTACCCATTGCTTCGTGGAAACTACCCCAAAATCGAGAAGTGAACTGTGATCCACGATCGACACGATCCTCTTAGGAACTCCATGGAGACTCACAATTCGACATATACAATTCGCCAACTTATTCCGAATATGTGGTTTTGACTGAAGGAAATGAGCTACCTTTGTCAATCGATCCACAATTACCCATATCGAGTCATATCCTCCTTGGTCTTGGGTAGACTCGTGATGAAGTCCATCCCACATCTTCCCACTTCCACTGGGAATTTTCAATGGTTGCAACAAACTGCGGGTCTTTGATGCTCGCTTTCACTCGCCGCATACATCACAAAGTGCTACATACTCGCTATTTCTCGCTTCATACCGCCACCAAGACTTATCCTTGATGTCCCGATACATCTTGGTACCGCTCGATGAATTGAATATAATGACTCGTGTGCCTCTTTAAGCAACAATTGCTTTAACTCTTCCTTATTGGGTACGCACAATCGCTTCTTGTACCATATGATACCCCGATCATCCTCCACAAAACCCGCCGCTTTTCCTTCCTTCAATCCAACCTTGATCCGCCGGATATTTTCATCCTCCGCTTGCGCTTGACGAATCGACTATCCAAAGTCTACTGCAAGTCCAAGGTGGCTAACATCCCTTCTTCAACCAACTCCAAGCCGAGCTTTTGAAATTCCTCGTGCAATGCTGGTTGACTCTCCTTGACCATAACCGTGTTGCAATACACCTTCCTCGCTCAACGACCGCCACTACGCTGGCTTTTCCCGGGTGATAGTGGATTCCAATGTCATAGTCCTTTATCAACTCCAACCATCTTCTTTGTCTTAGGTTAAGGTCCGATTGGGTGAAGATGTACTTCAAGCTCTTATGATCCGTAGATCTCACATCGGTTACCCATCGTAATGACGCCATATTTTCAAGGCATGCACAATCGCCGCTAACTCCAAATCGTGCGTAGGGTAATTCTCCTCATGTGGCCTTAATCGCGCGATGCGTAGGCTACCACTCTTTGTCTTGCATCAATACGCATCCTAAACCCTTGCGAGATGCGTCACAATAAATCTCAAAGTCTTTCTTGATATCGGCAAAATTAGGATCGGCGCTGTTGTCGACTTTCCTTTAGCTTCCAAAGCTCTTCTCGCACTCGCGCCCATTCAAACTTCTTTTCCTTTTTAATAGCTGGGTAAGAGGTCGGGCTACACCGAGAACCCTTCTATGAATCTTCGATAGTAACTCGCCATTCCTAGGAAGCTTCGACTGGTCATCGACGTGGTGCCTTCCTGTGAGCACATCTTGTACTTTCCCGAGTCAACTGGACACTCCTCTGCCGTCAACACATGACCCAAAAGGCAACTTCCTTCATCCAAAATTCACACTTGCTGAACTTAGCATACAACTTGTGCTCCCGCAATCTTTGCAATACCAATCTCAAATGCTCCTCATGCTCCTCCTCATTCTTGGAGTAGATCGAATGTCATCAATGAACACAACGACAAACTTGTCCAAGTAATCCATGAACACCTTGTTCATCGTGTACATAAAGTAGGTCAGCATTGGTTAAGCCAAAGGACATCACGGTGAACTCAGATAATCCATAACGAGTTGAGAAGGTCGTCTTGGGTATGTCCTCCCATCGAATCCTCATTTGGTGATACCCGATCTTAAATCAATCTTGGAGAACACTCCGGCTCCTTTTAATTGATCAAACAGTCATCAATTCTGGCAACGGATACTTGTTCTTGATGGTAACTTCATTGAGAGCTCGATAATCCACACACATACGCTGGCTACCATCCTTTTTTTGACGAACAATACGGGTGCTCCCCACTGAGAGGTACTGGTCCGACATACCCTTTATCCAATAACTCTTGTATTCGCTTCTTTAATTCGCTAACTCATTGGCAAGGGCATTCGTAAGGTCTCTTGAAATTGGTGAGGTGCACGTGCTAACTCAATTGCAAACTCTACTTCTCTTTTGGTGGCATCCCGGGAGATCATCGGAAAACATCGGATATTCTCCGCAACTGGTACTTCATTTAGGCAATCCCTTTACTTTGGCACACCATCACTTTTTCTCGCCGCTTCATGTCGGCTTCAAATCTAACCTTGCTTCCATCGGACCGCCCAAAGTGATCGCTCGGCTTCCACATTCCAATATCGCTTGATGCTTCTTGAGCCAATCCATACCCAAAATTACGTCCAAAGATCGGATATTCAAAGACAACCAAATCATGGAGAACTCTACTCCTTGGATGGCTATCCTAACTTTGGGGCATCCTAGGTTTGTACTCATCTCAGAGCCTGGGGATTGAACCAATAAAATGGAACCAAGTGCAACGACTTCCAACTTATGCTTTAGAGCAAAACTCCGAGAAACAAACGAATGTGAAGCTCCGAATCAAACAAAATCGTGGCGGTGCTCGAATTTATCGGGAACTTACCAATCACCACATCCGCGCCGCTTGAGCCTCCTCCATGGTGACGTGGTTCACCGCCACGCATCACGGTCCGCGATCCTTTGTTGGGTTGATTTGATCCTTGAGGTGCTCCGCGTCCGATCCTGCGCCGCAGGGTACGGCCCGTGTGGCTCCCAAGCTGAAGCGAACCGTGTCAATGCGGTATTTTGCGGGCATTTGTTGGCATAATGTCCGCCTCATTGCATTTGAAACAAGTGATCACGACATGGGCTTGGTAATCCTCTGCTGTTGGCTTCCCACCGGATTTGGTTTTGGCGCCAAGAAAATCGACGGGAGCCGTGCAGAGTTTTGAATCCCGATCGCCGAGGAACTCGAGCTGGCTGAAAATTACCAAGCGGGCTCTCTCGAGCTTGGTGCATCCGTGATCCTTGCTGCATCATTCTTCTCTTGCGAGATTCTTCCAACTCGCGATGACTTTCCTCAATGAGCATTGCTTTGTCCACCATGTTTTGGAAACGGCATAATCATGTCCCACTACTGAACTTTCAACTCGGGTTCAATCCTTTCTTGAACCTCTTCGCGAGCATCATCTGTGGCGACATCTTCGGAGCATAACGGGCCAACCGAGTGAACTTGTTGAGATATTCACTCACGGACATGTTCTTCTGCGCAACTCCCGAAATTCTTCCTTCTTCATTTCGATCACCCCATCCAGATATGGGCATGACGAAAAGCTCCTGCGAACTCAGCCCAAGTGATGCTCTCTCGGATCCTCGTGAGCGCACAATAATTTTCCCACCACTCGGCCGCAGCACCTCAAGCCGATGGGCTGCATACAACACCTTCTCGCGATCCGCGTACACCGGGCAAGGTTAAGCTTCTTTTCCATCGAACGCATCCACCATCCGGCTTCTAGTGGCTCGTAAGACCGTGAATAGGTAGGAGGCCTTGTCCTCATAAATTCTGCAAACTTGACCGCGGGCGAATCGTGGAGGCATGGCCATGTCTTGATTCTGCCGATTCATCATGGCGTTCATGTTCGCATCATGGTGTTCATCAACCGATGTCTGGCTGCCATGAATCGACTCAAGGTTGGATCCACCCAGCTGGGTTTGCATGTTGCTCGGAGTTGCCCGACCGCCTCGGGATCCCGACTCATCGACTAACGTCTGCGGAGCTCCGGTATCAACCATCTGAAAAGAAAGATCACTTGCTTGAGGACTGGCTTCACAGGCTTACTGTAAGAGGAAAAGCAAAGATAAGTGGTAAGTTCGCCTAAGGGGATATTCTAATGGTAAATCCTAAACTAAACAATCACTTAGCCGAAAAGCTAACAAAAGAACAAATAAATCACTTCAATAAAAGATTTGATATGACCGCAACATATTGCTTTTGAGGGCAAAACGCAGCTCACATCACACTCAATGCAAACAAAAACCACTTCCTAACCGATGCTATCCTATGCTACGGTCTACTCTTCCGCTCCCACTCAGTCCGGCGAGGTACGGTGTGCGATCTTCCTCTTCTTCCTCTGCATCGTCAGTAGAACGTCCATCGGTTGCGGAACTGCATTGTAGGCGCCGCTGCTGGAATGACGAGTTGAAGGTACTCTCGGCGATCATCTGCCATGCGTTGCCTTTCCTCCGGGCTGGGTGGCGTAGGCGAAGGTGGAGGTGTTGGCGTCCGCGAGTGTACTCTCGTGTTCATACTTTCTCTTGTATTCTGGATGAACTTGGTCATACCGATCTTGTACCGCCGACAGAGTTGAGCAACGCCCTTGCGTGCATACCGCTATGGATTTGAACCTTTGAAGGCGTGGTGTACGACGTGACCTCCAAGCTTGATAGTGAAGTACAACCGTGTGAAATGGTACCTCTTACTTCATCATCCATGGAACTGTACATTGGTGTTCTTTTGAAACCAAGACTTCTTAGCAAGATGCTCAAGCACTCTCCTCCATCCTCCCGACTGCTATAGTTGCTTTATGACATCTACAAGACGCACAAGATAAGAGTCGCTTAAAAATTTTCATTTTCGCAGAAATTTTAAGGTGAGAGGCAAGAGTCCCTAAGAATAAGGTAAGAGAGTAAAGAATTTGCTAAATATCAGGTTTGGTTGTTTTGTCTTTAGAAAATAGGTTTTGAATTTTGAGACAACGACTAACTTAGGTTTTCGTCCTACAATCGATATGGCTCGATACTATCTCTGCCGAGACCCGAATATACAAATTCGGACTCACTGTACTCTGCACTAGTCCAGATCACGCTAGTGCACACAGCAGTAAACAAAGATAAATATCATCCACATCACGATATTCTAAAGGAAATCCAAATTATATTAATAACCAACAGAGTACGACCTTATGGCCAAGCTTACAATTATTAGCCCAAGGGCTTTAAAGAAACTAGCAAATGAAATCCAAAATTAGCGTAGTAGCCACTCGACATGCCCACAGGCAATCGATCGGGAGCGAAGTCCTAATCCGTGAAGTCCTCGTAGTAGCCTCCTTCTAGCAACTCCTGCGATCCGGTCCCTCCTCTTCAATCGAGCAACATGGGCATAAAGCCGTGAGTACATTGGTACTCAGCAAGTCGCTTGTAACAAATGAATGCAATATAATATGCAAAGCTTAACAATGGATGGTCTGAAAGGTTAGTTTTGCATAAAACAAAGAATTTAGAGTAAATATGATAAATAGATTGAAAAGCAAATTTAACAACAGACACTAAGTAAATAAATCAAAGGAATTGAGTAGACCACAAGTGAACTAACCATTCACTTCCCATCTCAAGCCAACCAAAATTTCATAAAGACTCTACCCTCGTGTGAAATCACCGAGCATTGTCCATGACCGAGGACACGGCTATTCGAATAGTTTTACACTCTGCAGAGGTTGCACAACTGTACCCACACGATGTGATTAGCCTCAGCTTAAGGAAATCACAACAAGGCTTTTACAATGGTCCATCTCCACTTGATCCCACTCGCTAAGGATTCGCCACGAGTAGGGTAACCCCCTAGTCGATAATTGCCCCCTCTTGCGCCACACAACATCAGTAGTAAAACCAAAGTGGAGACTTCACAAATTATTATGCCAGTCTATCCCATACTAGACATGTGGTTTGCACGATTAAGCTCGGATCAATGGCGCACAAAGTTAAGTCCTTAACAATTACCCGTGCGAAGCATCCACATCCCAATGTGCATCCAAAGACTCTTTATCGCACGATCATTCGCCCAAGTGAAAGCCAAGTTTGTATAACCAATGCCCATGACACTACCCATGTCATGACATACAAATTTTATAACTGTGGCTAACCACCACGTTCAAGTAAACCATTAAGTCGATTAATTAACCACATGCGATGATGATCCCAAATAACTAATAATAAGCAGCTAAGCAGCTTGAACGTAACCCCATGTGACAATTATTATTTATCACTAAATAATTCCCAATCCTAAGGTGTCAATGGAATCATGGCAATCAAGTTATCATGGAGGATTTAACCAATTAGGAGTATAACTACCAATTACGAGGTTTTATTAACAAATAGCCATGCATGATAATTTGAAACAAAATAATACATAATAGATTGAAAACTGGGTTCAACATGATCAAAGAATACGACTTGCCTTGGCCTTGCTCAGATGAGGGCTCTTGGTCTTCAAATCCAACTTCCGCTCCTCGAACACGCGATCTAACGAGAGAAAACGAGACGAAAAGAGAAAATAAATTCAAATAAAATTCAAATGAACTCCAAAACTTTCAAACCTGAACCAAAAGGTAGAGCTCAATTTTAGATGAATTTAGAAAAAGAACGGGTCAATCGGAGCTAGGACGAGGGAGAACGGGCTCTTGAAAAAATTGGATTTTCGGAAAATCGGGAAAATTGGAAAAGTGCATCAGGCCGTGGACCGGCGCACGGAAGCTGGGTCTACGGTGGACTCGGCTCACGGAACAAGACGGTGACTGGCTCCGGGCGCAAGCGGCGGGTGCCGACGTGGCGCCGACGGGCGGACACGCATGCCCTAGGGTCGACGTGGTTTGGCCGACCGGCGCCGACTCGGCTTGGTCCACGGGCACGGCCGACAAGCCGGCCCCACCGACGAGACTCGGTGCACGGTGGACGGAGTCACGGAAGGCGAAAAGTCACGGCGGCCGGCGCGCTGGCCGACGCGCGTGCGCACGGCGCGAGGCGCGGCGGCCGAGGCGGCGGTTGCGGGCACGCCCCGCGGCGCGCGCGGCGCGGGTTCGCGGTGCGGCGGCGCGCCGGCGACGAGGTGACGGCGGCGATCGCCAGCGTGACCGAGGTGGCGGGACGAGAACGACGGCGCGGGGCTCACCGGCGGTGGCGAATGACGGCGACGACGGCGGCGACGGCGATGACCACGGCGGCGGCGAACGACGCGCACGGCCAACGCGACGACGGCGGCGCTCAGCGCTGGCGGGCGGCGGCGGCTCGGGGCGGGAAGACGAGGCGGCGGCTTTATACCCGGCCGCCGAGGTGTTTGACTCGAGACGGCGAAGGAAAACGGAAAAGCGGCGCGCGTCCCGATCGGAGACGGGAAGAGAGTCCCGTCGAACGGCGACCGACAGTGGGTCCCACCGCCGTAGCGAGGACGGGCGAGCGGCGAGGATGGCGCACGGGCGCGAGCGCAGGTGGCCGAGATGGTGACACGTGTCGCCCATCGGCAGGGACAAGGCGGGCGCGGGCGCGGAATGGGCTGGGCAGGCTGGTGGGTTTCGGCCCACTGGCCGGTTGGGATTTTTGGAGATTTTTCTTTTTCAGAAATTCAAATAAATTAATTTGAGCTCTAGAAAATAGCAAATAAATCCAGAAAAATCCAGAAAAATACCAATAAATTCCTTGGGACACAAGGAACTCAAATAAAATAACTTTGGCAAATGTTCATGTTCAGATTAATCATATTAAATCCTTTTAACTCATAAAAATTCATTTAAGCTTTTAATTAAATCCAGAAAAATTCAAATGGTGAATTTTATTTTAAAAGCTTCAAAAATACTCTGAAAATCAGGATGTTACATGCTGCCCATGATCTCAATGGACGATATCTGTTTGACCGGGAAATACAAGGGTTAGATCCTTACGGCCATTGGCCTTGATGGCAACAATCAAACTCTATCTTTGGTCATTGCATTCATCGAAAGTGAGAATTACAATAGCTAGTTGTGGTTCCTTCGACATTTGAGGGTGGGAGTTCTTTGACCTCATCTTGGTATGTGTGTAATCCATGATCGCTATGCTGGGATGCTGAAAGCCATAAGAAAACTTCAGTAAGACCCCGAGGAGCCATTCCCTTGGCCGGATATAAGGAACAGATTGTGCATTCGCCACCTGAAATCCCACTTCTTCAAGTAACCATTCATGAAGCTATTCAAGAGGTTGGTTATGCAGAACTAGCAATGCAAATTTGACACTCTATAGGAGCTATTGGATGAGCACAGTAGGAAGCACGTCGATGAGAGGAACAAGGGACCGCCCATTCCTGGGGTGGCATAACCTGAACACCTCATAGCACTGGTAGAGCCTAAACCTGCTGGTCCGAGGAGGAGGACTTTGAGGAATATCAAGTGCTTCTCCCACTGGATCAAGGCAGAGCCATTGGAGAAGTGGTCCCTGCTGCATGACACGGACGGCGCAAGGTGTGGCATAATGACCATTAACCTTATAGAGGCGTACAACTAGGTTCTTAGAGACCTTCATTCTTGGCCCCTTATCGCCATCGTGGAAGGTGTTCTGCATAGTACAATCAACTATTTCAGGGAGAGGTACCTAAATGCCGCACTTCATGCTGCCAACCCGCAACACCATACTTCTCAAAGATTACAACATACATGTAGGTGAAGACAGAGAAAGGCTAGTCGCACATGGTGTACATGATGAGCAATACAAAGCATTATTTTGAAGTGCTCCTCCAGGATAGAGTCGGATTTGGGATGGTTTGTTCTCTTATAACCCATGAGGTATGCCTTGGAGATCATGTGAACAAACCTAGCTGCACGTGCAATAAGCTGAAACTCTTACACAAGCCATGCTCTTATGTCCTCGCTGCATGCAGGATTGTGCACATGGACCATTTGAACTTCATGTCTGAGTACTTCTTCAAGGAGAGGGTGATGCAGGTGTGGTGTGGCGAGCTTAGAGGGTTTAGGATTGTGGGAAACTTCGTCACCTTGGATATTGCACAAAGGACCTGGATTCTGGATATTGACATGCTGAAGGGTGGGAAGGGTCGTCGGTAGAGTCATCATATTAACAATGATATGGACAAGGCGCAAGCCGGAGAGTTGGGTGGACGTTATGGGTGCTGCGACTTGGTGGGCCACACAGCCAGATGATGCAAGGTACCTGTTGACAAGTGTGCAAAGTGGCATCAAGATTATAAATCATTGTATGTTGCCATCCTACTTCATTAGTTGCTGCATTTGTTGTGCGTAATGCCTTAGTAAATGTACCATACGTTGATTGTACCATTTATGTAACTGTTATGCTACTATCCCCTTTTCATTACTGTTATAAGTAGTGTCCTGCTAGGCTAGTACTGTTTCATTTGTTGTTTACAAGTTAAATTTAATTCTGCTTTACATTCCATGTTTTTTGTGCGTAAATGCTAACTTCAAGTCATTTTGCAGGTATGGCTCGTGACCTTCACAGATTAGACTGGCCTTTTGGCCTACTGGATGAGCACATTGACTAGCTACATTGCGCATTGCATCGTGTCCCGCACCCTGGTGGTGTAGATGATGCGACTGAGTTGGGGGTGATCCGCACGCGGACACCTCGAGTGGCCTAGAGGCTAGACCCATGCTAGACATGCAGGTTTGCATCTTGATGGCACTGTCTTCTCATCATACGTAGCTTGTATCGATCTTTTTTACTTCGCAGGCTCAGTGATGCCGATCTACTATCTCTCGCCCAAATGGTGTAGGCCACAGACGAGGACGGTCCGGCACCATGTGCGATCAGGGACGATGGAGAGGTCTAGGCCGGGCCAAAGTGGTCGCGACGCTTCCCGTTCGCCCGCTCCGTACTGACAACTCTGGTGGACTGGTGATGGCTAAAGACACATACTTTTCACTTCTCATGCAGGGAGATGGACCCCACTCTGTAGCATGTCTCATTGCTACTTGGCCTCCTTATTGTGAGAGGTGTTGCCTTCCTACCGGATGCCCCGGCCAGCTAGCATGACGACCTGCTGGCCAGGTTTTACGGAGTCCTTCCACCTACGGCCGCAGAGGGGTACTATGTCTTCCTGCCAAAATGGACGCATGGCCCCTCCTTGCAATGGCTCTTGCAGTTTCGGGTACGTGTTCGATGCACTTCCCATTGGAACCGATGTGCTCTACTTTCATACTATGGTCTTACTGACTTTTTGCTTCTACTCATGCCAAGCAAATAGACCCAGTTATCGATGAGCACAAGGTGTCACGGCACTTGGCGGCCTACCTGTTGTGGCTATTTGGTTGGGTGCTGTTCATCAGCAACCACGGTGACACTGCCAACATGCGCCTCGTCGCTTACGCTAGGGCCATTGCCGACGGGGAGACTCCAGATAGTTGGGGTTCGGCCGCACTAGCCATGACCTATCGTGGCTTGTATCACACGTGCCGCAGGACGAGGCTGAACTCGGTCCAGTGGGGTGTTCACTCCTATTGCAGTTGTGGTTGTGCGAGCGCTTTTACCTCGGACGACCCTTGTTGGAGTACACCACTCCCTATAGGGTGCAGATGTACCATGGGGGCGTAGTGGACCAGCCGATTGTGGGCTCTGTTTGGTGCTGTAGACGGGTATGTACTATCTCTTGTGATTAATTTCTTCATATTATGCATCTTCCTATCTAACAACTAGTGTTCCTTGCAGGTACAGTTCATGCGTGTGCAGGTCATACACACATATGAGCCATTCATGGAGCAGATCGACCGCCTCACGGCTGATGACGTGCGTTGGGAGCTGTACTCCTCTGAGGCGTTGGAAGCCCACGCTCCTGATGGGTTGTCCTCGCTATGTTGGCATGAACAGGTTTATTGGCTGATGCAGAAGAAGCTCGTGTTCGATGTCTTCATCGAGGACAACGCGGTGCATTGTGTAACATGCTAGTTCAGCTTATGCCAGGTGGTTCCAATACCAGTCAGGCAGACTGTGCCCAACAATGTCCACCTTTTTACTGTCATCTCATTGCCACGACTTTTAACTACATGTTACGTCTTGCAAGAACACTAGGAAGGGAGTCCATCAGGGCATGGAGTGGGCGACGAATATGGATGCGTGGCTAGGCCAGTGGGAGGGCACGCTGCAGGACTATATGCAGGAGGTCACCCCCTAGGACCATAGCACATATGATGAGTACCTTTGCTGATACGCTCCTTACACATGTACCAGGCTAGTACTTGTTGTAGACCCACCCACAGCACAGGTCCCAGCACCGACCAACACATACCCTGTGCACTTCACGTAGAACGTGCATGTCACGATACAGTACGTTACATTGCATTTCAAAAACTTTGCTTCTAGCAATCCCACTTATAGGTTTCACCCTATTGTGTTTTCCTTGCAAGTGGACCTCGGTGTTGCGATTGAGAGGGAGTCCTGCTTTGTGCTGTAGAGGATAGCCGATGATGCAGAGGTCACACACGAGGAGATGGTCCAGGCTTTCTGTCACATGCAAGTTTGAGCCACACGTGTCATCAGCCCATTTCCGTGCATGAGGCTCCTGGAGTTTGGCATGCCGATGCCTAGTTGACACTCCGTACGTCTACCGGTGCCACCCTATCTGGTAGCACACTAGGCGGGAGGGTCGGCCAGTTCACGTCTGACACCACCGTGGCCTGACGAGGCTAGAGGGTTAGCCTGGGCACAGCCCCATACACCACCAGCTTCGTAGTACCTAGGTCCTCTCTATTCCTCTGGCTTCCCCACGCTCAGTATGTATGACATGCCATACTTCGCTCTAGACGGCTTTGGGCTCGCCATGGTGCTAGCCGAGGGTACGTCTCTGTTTGTTTTCTCGCATCACTTTACTTGATAAACTAATGATATTTGCACTACAAGTCTTACGCCCACTAAGGGATTTGGGGCCTCCCCAGGCAACGTGGACAGAGATGACTACTTTATGGACATATACCTGGCATCTTAGCCCATACCTCCCTGAGGTTCTCACTGAGTCACAGCTCAAGTGTGCACCAGTACCTACACAGCTGCCAGTGCTGTCCACCCCTCTAGCTTTGGGAGCTCATCAGACCAGGGCTCCCGACCATCTTTCCCTATTGAAGCCAAGGCCCCGACACTTGGCACTGAGGAGGAGGCCCAAGCGAGGCCGTACGGAAGGACGCGGAGCTGGAGTGGGACGTGGTGACAAAGGAGGGGTGCTGTTGGGGGCTTAGTACGGGTCGTTCGCCTGCGCTAGCTGTACTTTTTTGTCTCTGTAATACTTAAATTTTGTATTTACTATGTGATGTCTTTAATACCATTGCATTCCTAGTTGTACTCCTTTGTATGATGTATATTCATTCAATGCATATCGACGCTTTTAGCTTAATGCACACGATGCAGCACTACAAACGTCCACCTAATAAATGGCAATTGCAATGACGTGTCCACTATTTAGTTACATACTTTAGGAGATTGAACATAATCGCATACAACAGAGAAGAGTACTATGGTACAAGCTTCTCTAGGCATGGCGACTAGTAGAAGGTGCTTGGTGCTACCCACATGGCGTGTTGCAGAGGGGGGGCGCCACAAACGTGACTGACTATTGTTGTAGTGGCACTCACATATACAGTTAGTGTTCGTGAAGCAGCATGTGAAATCATAGGAACTTGCTATGTTGACGACCTACTCGTTGCCCTCCTCACGCTGTATTTGTTGGCGGATGTCATCATTCTTCTCATTGAGATTGTTAATCCGCGCTTCCAACTCTAAGATTCAGTTCCACAATATATCCATGTACGTCATAACATGACATTCATGAGGAGGATCAATCCAACAGACAAAGTTATATTTCACCACCTGCAAAGGAGGGTTAACATCAAAGCACTTTTAGCAATAACAAAAAATAAACTATTGGCTAACTGTACCCCAGAGCGTGGGTATCGAAAATTAAGGGTTTGGGTCTCAGAAGTGACCTAAACTCTTAATTTTATAGACAATTTCAGAAAATAAAAAATTATAAAAAATACATAATCAAGTACACTATGTAATGGGCCTTTAAAAAAATTCATACTGTTTGAACCAAACTGTCTATATTAAAAAATTCATACAAACAATATAATTAAATAAAATTTCAAGAAAATTCAGAGTGTTAAAAATTATGAAAAAATTACACAAGCAATTATATTGCGTCGAGAGACCTCAGAAAAATTTATTATTTTTGGAGCTCATTTGCTATATTTAAAATTTTACAAAGTATCCATTTTAATTATTGTCCCTAGAGACTTGTTACAGCACATAAATACTGTAGCTACAGTACCTAGGGCCTGTTCTTTATCTCACAAGCCGACGGCTTTTGGCTTTTGCTACAGTACCTAATTTTCAAACGGAGTATTTTCTCAAGACGGGGTCTACAAGTTAAACGATCTATACGTTAAAAGCCCAACATCTGTACCAGCCAAAATCGCAAGTGAGTATCTGTCTCTCCGTAATCTGTACCATAAACAGCCAAAATTCAAAAATTTCAGCCAAAAGTCATAAGCCGCAGCCGAAAAGAACATGCCCCTAGTGCGGTCCCTGAGAGTGCAAGGTGGCTGGTGCGGTCCCCGGGCACGCGAGGCTGCTAGCATGGTCCCCAGGCACACGACGCTGCTAGCGCGGTCCCTAGGTACACGCTGTTAGTGTGGTCCTTGGGCACACGAGGAGGCTAAAACTAGGATTCTGCGTGAAAACACGTCAGTTTCGGTATTTCGCTGCGTGGAGGGCCAGAGATGCCCTGTATTCTCGTTGGGCATGGCTATTGACTTTTAGTTTGTAGTACTCTTTCCTTCTTTTACCCCGCTCATTTCAACTTCAGCTTCTGGCTTATTTTCACTATTCATAAATTTCGTTTTTTCTGATTTTTCGCTTTTTTTAGCTTTTTTGCCAGTTCTTTGTTTTCCTGTATTCGTTTACGTTGTCCGAGATGAGCTAACATATTTTTCTATTTTAAAATTGTTTTTAAATTTAATTACGCTAAATAAGCCACCTTCAGCTACAGTGAAATTTCAGCCAGCTACAGTGCATTTTCAGCCCAACCGAGCAGGGCTTGATCAGCAAAGCTCTTACAGGTTACTTGAAAAAAAAGTCCTCGATCAAACAATCTAATTAACCATTCTTGTCGAACACATATATTACATGGCTTTTGTACCTGGCCACGTACGTACTCGATGGAACATGTACAGCGGCAACACTTAGGTACATATCATCTTTTTTTAAAAAAAAAAGAAAACCTAAACTTTTGAATCGTGCAATCCTCTTGAAGAAAAAATATTATTGATTGAATCGTTCAATCCATTTTGTTCCTTTCGATCTAGAGTAAAGGAAACAAAATTCTTGTTTCAAAGTAAATGACACAAAATTACGGAGGTTTCAATAAAAATTACAGCTTTGCTTTTTCCTAAGTGCACAGCTTTTCTTTTCTTTCTTTTTTTTTACTTCCACAACTTGAAACACAAGCCACCAAATGCTAGCTGAGCACAGTAAGCACTGGCTTAATCATTGACAGTATACAATAAGGAGAGGTGGGCCCATGCATGGTACCCCACAAAAGATGCCCCGTTTGTCAAACCTGCTTTTTCTTGCAAATGGCTTTGCTTCTTTTCTGTCTCACCGCCTTTAATTATTGGCATCCTCTGATTAATTGGAATCCAAGAACCAAATGAAAAACAAAAGGCAAATAATTCAGCTGCAAGGAAAAGAAAAGGGAAGATCCTTTCCATGGAAATATTCTTCTGTGAGATCATGTGGAAGTTACGTTGTGATGAGTAGTTGACTTGTAGTTTAAATAGTTTGTAGAGTTTGAGTTTAGTTTTTAAGAGTTTGTATTTTTTTCAATTGCTTCTATTACTGGTGGTATGATCGGCATTAGGGCCGCGTCATACCAGTCAAGAGTGGTCTGACCGGTCTAGGGCTAGCGGTCAAACCAGTGGTGGAGCGGCGGTTTGATCGGCCGGGTGCGGTAGTACCGAACTTGAACAGCGGTCAGATCGGGGTTGCAGTATGACCGGATTCTAGTTGACGGTAGCTATTTTCTAGTGAGCATGTTTTGGGGGGAGCTCAAGCGGTCATACTGGACCTTGTACTATGGTAGTACTAGGGCGGTACTACAGATGTTATACTAGCGGTATGACCTGTGTCAGGTGGAATGACCAGCTTTTGGTTAGTGGTCATATAGGCCAAGGTGTGGGCAATCTGACTGGCCTTTGGTTGGTAGTCAGACCGACCTTGTTGGTCTGTGCTGAGTTGGTTGAGGTTGTGTAGGCACGCATGGATTCATTGCTTATGAGCATAGGGGTTTAAGGCTTAATTCTAGGTTTAGAATCGGTGGTTTGGTTACATATATTTTGCATGTTATATTGTATGGATTAATTGTGTTATTTGATGTTTTTGTATATTGTGCGGTGCTACGTGATGGTTTGCTTGTTGTTGGTTGTAAGACTCAGGATTTACGTCATGGTGAGACGAACAAAACTAGGATTGAGCTAGAAAAGCTTATATCCAAAGTGGTCAAGGGACCGGGACTACACTCAAGAGGAGCCGAGGTCTAAACGATCAAGGAAGTCACTGAAGATGACCAAGACTTGCGGGGTGGTTACAATTCGAGACAATGAGGAGATAGAGCAGAAGCTACCGGCGGATGACATGATGGGCAACAGCAAGGTGGACAGGGACTAGACTCAGGGAGGAGCTAAGGTCCTTTGCAATCAAGGAAGCTAGATGCCATCATGTGCAAGGAAAAGCAGTGGTACACCAAATAACTTGGGTCATTTGTAAGCGAGGATGGTTCGGTGGGATCTGGACGCGTAAGAGATTTGGTGGCAAGTCATGAAACATGACGATGCTTCATGGCAAAGGAAGCGAGAAGCTTCGTGGAAAGCAGTAGAGGGGCATTTTGGTAAATTGCCTAATACCGAAAAGTGACAGTGTGTGAAACTACGACATTGATCTAAGTGATTTAAGTCTTGTATATGCTAAAAACGTGAGGTGAATCAAGTGTTGATTCACTGATGGGTTAATTGGTGTGTGTACTTTGAGAAACGTGCAGGTGTAAGTGTAAACCCGATATGATGTTGGGTTAGCGGGTTAACCCATGTAAGAGCGGTTGAAATCCAACTAGAGGTGTTGGTTAAGGTTTCCCTTGTGAGTCTTCATATATAAGGAGGGAGAAAGGTGGCTAAGATTAAGCTTTTGGAGAGAGTTCATGCCTAGCCTTAAGAGGAATTAGGATTCTTGGAGAGAACCTTATAGGAGATGTGAGAGGCTATTGTGTTGAGGTTTTGTCATTCTTAGGCTTTGTGTATGGCTAGAGAGGCTATAAAAATTCCTCTCCAAATACAATAGAGATCACAAGTCGTCCAAATATCTCCCTCTTGTGTTCTTTTGTCAAAATCTTTATTTGACTTAGTTTTTTTGTGCTTCTCCTTTCTTTCTTGATCTTGCTTTGTGTCAGCGACGTATAAGTGATGAAGATGTCTCTTGAAAACCATATCTCATCAATTTAGACACATATTATTTACATGTTTTTGTGTTTACCCGGTTTTGGCTCAAGAGAGTGATTTTGAGATTTTGTTCTTGTAGGTGTTTCGAGTTTAACTCATGTTGTGATTTAGCTTGATATGATATGTGAGAATACATCTAAGGTCATCTAGATCATCTAGGACTTACAAGCAAGAGCAGATCATTTCCCATTTTTACCCGATTTTGGTGCATTCTTCATTCAAATAAAAAATATCAAAACTTTAGCAACGGTTTTCTCATTGATTGAAATAGGTTTCTGACATACTAATAAAGGTATATGCCAAGTTTTAAGTCATTGGACCGACAGATCAAAAGTTCCATCAATTTTTCAATTTTAAAATTGTGCTTATTATACTATTCATATGTTGATCTACTGTACCAGCGGTACTATGCGGTACTGTAGTGGTGCAATTGATTTACTGTAGACTGTACCAGGCACTACCAAAGTTACTGTAGCAGTACTACCGATTTTGCATAGTTTTGTTTAGATTTTTTCATGTGGATGATTGGTCATTCAACTTCACAATTTCTCATAATTATTGTTGTGAAAAACTTAGAGTTGTGTTACCACTTTGATAAAAAGATTTTAAAAAATCTTATATCTTGTTAGCTCTTATTCACCCCACTCTAATCGTCATTTTCGGCAACTGTTTCGCTATACATGCATCTGGGAGCAAGAGAAGGAAATTCTGAAACAGATTGTGATAATGAGTGATGGCTAAGTTCATGAATGACTAAAAACCTCCACTTAAAAGAATACACTGCCAAAATAATTAGCAATTCCATGCACATCTGTTTTTCATAATTGCACGGTGACCCTGACAACACACTACTACTGAAATCTTCAGGAACGTATACAACATTTTTCCCCCTTCGCTCTCTCTAAAAGCCCAGAAAATCTTCGCAAACGAACAAAGGAAGCTTCTGAGCATCAGGAAAAGCCGAATTACATATCAACCAGATTATAAAACGTTCAATCAATAATAATAACTTCTGTGTTTGTTTAATCAGAACAGTATCCACAATCACGTGGACACTAAGAGGATGCCATTGTATCTTCCAATCATCAAGAATCAAGCCTTTTCTTTAGCAAACAAGCAACGATAACAAATAAAATTGCTTGGGTTAGCCAGCACATTGAGATTATTATACCTCAAATAGTTGCCTCCCAGACAAGCCATCATATGGAGCTTATGGCATTGGAATCATAACAAACTTAAAAACCAATACAGTTCTCTCTACAATGACCAGACAAAGATTACTGAACATGTGCATGGTGCAGTTGGGCTTTGCTTAGCGTGAGAACACGGCCAGTGAAGAAATCATACTATTTGCACCTCAGCGAAAGCAATCATCTCTGCAGACAGTTTGATTCTCCCAACTGACTGCCAACATCTTCAGAGGTTCCAACATGCTTTTTCTTGGACTGGAGCACAGGTTTCTGATTGGAACTTGAAGGTCCTAAAGAAAATAAACATTGCTGGCTGCTTGAGATAAAGAAAAGGAAGATTCTCTGTGTCCGGGAATACAAACATTTGATGCCGCACCTCGATGATTAATGGAAACTTTCTCCAGGTAACAAGTGACGCAGTGACCTTTCCTGTAAAACAAAAGGTGAAGAATAGTACTTGGGTCTGGCACATCATTGCAGATAAGATGAACGAGGAGTGCATAACCATATGGGTATACTAGAGATCTAGGACAGATGTAAGCAAATTGTGTACTTTCCCCGCATGGAATACTTATGACACAGAAGTTCCTGGGGAAAAAGTTCATAGTAGCAGTGACGAACTAGCTGCTCCAGGTCTCATTCATTCACCACAGGAGAGAGAACATCAATTCTTTTCCGACTTATGTAACTTTGACAATCCTGTTTTACTTTAACTGGCTTGTGCACAAAGTAACATACTTGACTTAGGAAGGATGAAAATTGTGGAGTTTCTAATAATAGGTTGCAGATTTGCGGTAATTAGACTATCAGGGACAAGGGGAGGTACAACCCCACCGACGCTTGCAAGTTGCAACGGACATAGATTCTTAGGGGATGATAAGACACAAGCCCACACACGCTTACAGAGAAGCACCAAAGAGAAGGGCTAAAACTCCCACAACCACCAGCTTTAAAAGAAGGGGCAAACGGGGAGGGAGGCCTGAAAAGAAAAGGAGAGTGCCCTCTAACCTACCTGTGCCTTCCTCCAAATCCTGATATCTGCAACCACTAGTTGCTGCCATTCTGCCACAAGCTCCACCCTATCAAGCACCGATATATGTGTTACTATAGACTGTATGTTTGTGACACTCCCAGTCTAAAGCCATGACTCAGTGAGAGGTGTTCACAACAAAAGGCTTACCTGCGCATAATTGTGTGCTCTGGGAATTCCTCAAGAGTGTGAGCTGTCCAGATTTTGGAGCTCAGCTTCAGCTTCTGCGTTGCCTTCAATGGGGAGGCAATCCTGCTGCTACAAGCAGAAGCTGAGGAAGGGGCTCTGGTCCCCTGAGGAGGATGAGAAGCTCATGAACCACATAACCAAGCACGGGCACAGCTGCTGGAGCACCGTCCCAAAACTTGCAGGTGCATATCAAAATATTCTCCACTTTATTCTTGCCAATTATCTCCTTCCTTTGCTTCCTGTTCTTTTCCAAGACCATTTCTTTCTCCTCACTCTATCCAAATCTCCTGAAACTTGCCCGATGAATGGTTGCAGGGCTTCAGAGGTGCGGCAAGAGCTGTAGGCTGAGGTGGATAAACTACCTGAGGCCCGACCTCAAACGAGGTCCATTCTCTCAGGACGAAGAAGACGTCATCATTGAACTCCATGCTGTCCTGGGGAACAGGTAAATTTATGCCCAAGTTGCACTGCTAGAATTTAGGACCTAATTAATTCAAAGCAAGCCTTCTTTAACCATGGCCTTTTTTCACATCAATGAGCAGGTGGTCTCAGATTGCAACACGACTGCCTGGACGAACTGACAATGAGATCAAGAATCTCTGGAACTCGTGCATCAAGAAGAAGCTGCGGCAGAAAGGCATTGACCCCAACACCCACAAGCCCCTCACCGAGGTTGATCGCAGCAAAGCAGCTCCCACCATCAGCACAGAAAGGACCTCTAGGTCCAGCGATGTCGACCCGCCAAGTGCTGGCAACTTGAGCCACCTTCTCAGCGAGACGGCGCAATCACCAGAGCTGCTGCCAGTGCTTAGTAAGCATCGCACAGAAACTCCGAGCTTGGCACGTCTGAAGGCGCCACCGAAGGAGTTATTCCTCGACCAGCTTGCTTCCGGTCATGAGAACCTCCCCAGCTGCCGTTCATCAGACCCAATTCCCAAGTTCCCTTTCCAGCAGCCGTTTTGCTACAGCAATGAATTTAGCAGCAGGGATGCCGGAGGCACGAATTCACTCTGCTTTAACCAGAATGAGTCCGGTGGAAGCACAATTTCCATTATGATGCCGCAAGTTTCACCATCACCTCTCTCAGCATCAACAGGGCTCAATCTGTCACCAGACAATCCACACTCTGGAGGCACTGGCATCCACAGTACTGCCCAATTCTACTGGGAGACTACTAATCCTAGCAGCAGTAGCAGTACGGGGAGCAGTAGAAGTAACGGCTTGGGATTCGAGCTGCAAAGCACAGGCTCACTTCTGGAGAACAGCGTCTTCCCATGGACAGATTTAGCACCAGATAAAGATAGCCAAGTGCACCTAGAGGAAGAACTCAAGTGGCCTGACTTGCTCCGTGGAACCTTCCCAGAGACATCGGCAGCCATGCAGAACCTTAGCCAGTCACTGTATGAAGACGTGGTTAAGGCCGAGAGCCAATTCAACATGGAGGGGCTCTGTGCTGCTTGGTCTCAAAATCTGCAGCCACCACAACAACTCCAGTAGTAACAGATATGTATGACAAGGATTTGTAAAGAAGCCCTCTTGTCTTTTGAGAATATCTAGGCAACATGTTCCAGAATTCAGGGAAGAGCAGTAGCAGAAACTGAGTTTTTTTTAGATTACAAGAGAACGGAGGATGCACACTCACGCATAACAGACTCACACCACACGCACATACACGTGTGTGCATTGTAAAACACATGCTATGAATTAAGCGAAGATCGCTAGATAAATTCTAGATTTATCTAGTATCTTATGAAATATAGACACGTGCTTTCCTACTGAAAGCACATGTATGCGTAAGATGGGACATCTGGAGCTGATCCAGGATCGACGCAGGATGGGGAAGCTAGCCAACCGAGAGCTGAGAAAGCATAGAAAGCACAGTGTTTCTTCACAGATCCATTTACAGGCTACGAGGGGGGGGGGGGGGTGGTGCTTGCATAGATACTTTTGTGATGACACAGAAATCAACATCAATAGCTGTTCATCGGCTAAAGATACTTCAGTGCAATGGAAAAAAAGACAAGTATGGGTTTAAGTCGCAGCACAATGTATAGAAAGTACATTTCAGAGTCTACCTTCCTTTCTCTTAAAAAAAAATTGCTGTCTTTATCTGTACACACATGCAGCTCGACTTTTTGTATACTTGAGTTTTGGTTGCTTTTTATTTGAATTTTTGTGTTTTTGGCCCCGTGCGACGCGTAATTTCCAGATGTAACCCCTCCGCACCATGTATTTACAATTTTGGCCCCATCTTGGACTAGTTCCGCCTCGCCGACGCTGTAGCCACGTTTTCCGCACCTCCGCTCCACATATGCCTTTTCTGCGCCCCCACGCCACAGAAGGCTGATCACGCCTTGGACCGTGTGCCTCCCATGCCCCGCACCCTCCCCGCGCCCCACCCTCCTGGCGTGGGAGACCCCCATTAACCATCTTGCCGGAGGAACGACAGAGAAGGTAGAAAGAGCAGGGAGGGAAGGCTCCGAAAGTGGGTATTTTTGGAGTGGTTTAGTTTGAGAATTTTAAGCTCGCGTAGTTGCAAAAGCCTGTGAGCTTGAAGAAAAGGTAATTCTCATGTACATGCGAGAATTTTTTTTTGACAATATGCTTAGCATGTAATTAGTAAAATAGTAGCCTCTTAGTCTAGAGAAGTAATAGTTAGTGGTGTGTTAATTGTCATTAATTAGTAATTAGCGGGTATTCTTATGCACGTGCCCGTAGTTCACCTAGAAGACATGGTGCTGTTACTGTCATTAATAAGTCGTTATTTACGTTAGTTGCGTACGTGACATTGCTTATGTGTAGGTAATTGAGTCCGCGTGCTAAAAATATTTGATACGATTAGTGCGTTAGAAAATAATTTGTACGCAATGTGCACGTTGTTAATTTACGCATACTGTATGACGGCGCAAATTGAAAGTATGTAGTGCGTTAGAAAACAATAATGGTGCAATGTGTAGGGTGTTGATATTTTCTTGACCCGTGAAAGTCGTAATATTCGAAAATGTGAGACATTATTAGCTGGTAGTGTGTGGTGGACTAGTTGACAGAAAAATTGAAGGTGCATAGTGCGTTAGCAAGTTATTATTGTGCAATGTATAATGTGATATTTTTGACATGTCCCTTGAAAGTGTGAAGCTTCCAAAATCGCAAACATTACTAGATGCATGTAATTCCATATATCGTGTACTAAGTGGGTTTCGTAAGCGCCTGTGTCTGGTACGTCATGTTAGACATTCAAGATTTGTTCGTGTTCTATGGGAATGGTCTCGTAAGCAAGGGACCTATCAGATTTGACCAGACTGTGATCCGGACACTAGGTCCGAAGGACATGAGCCTCTCGGACTTCAGGCGATGCGCCCACTCTGCGTTCAATCGGGTCACTACAAGGAAGAAGCTGCGCATTGAGGCATTGTATGCATCAGTGCTGGGTGGTACAAGGAGTCATTCTGGCAACTTGTGAAGGTGACCAATGACACATCATAGGGGAGCTACATGGAGGTTGTGTGCAACCTAGCTGCTGCAATATATGTCAGGCTGATGGTGTATGTCCAGTTCGTGGAGAGGATTGAATCGTTCGCCATGTGTGGTTCTAGTGGAGATGCTGCACATGAAGTGGCTAGGTTGGTCTCCTGTGGTGATGTCGATGGTGGTGTTGGCGCAGCAGTCAGTGAGGAAGTGGGTGACGGAGACCTGATGAGACGCGCCAATGCCTTCGAGCCGAATGAAGGTGTGGAGAACTGGTGGGTAGTCTGTATTGATTGCCACGAGTACCTTGTTGACCAGGCGGGACAAGTGGAAAGCGAGGATGAGGAGGACATGCAAACAACCAACTCTGGAGATGATGAAGATAGAGAAGCTGGTTGGGCAAGACCAGTAGGTGGTATCGTGACCACGAATGTTGCCTATGTGTTGTCCAGATTGGACAACATCGCAGCGACATCCCTGGTTCTGCTGCAGCCAAAGAGAGCCAATGTGGCTTCAATGAAGCCATTCTCTTGTTAGGGTAGTGCTTCCCTGACAAGAACGCTGCCCAGAGCCATTGTTCAATATGCTGTTGACATCAACCGAATGTAGCGAGTGCGCAGATCCAACCCTGACACCTACATCGTGAAGTGCATGGATGAATCTTGTCCTGGCAAGGTCCATGCATAGCGGTCTAGGGGCACGGCGACGGACTTCCACATAGCTGTGCTAAAGGATCGCACATGCCTACTTGTGGAGCCACTTCATCGGCACCACAATGTGACGTCATCTTACGTTGCAAACCTGATTAGCCACCTCATCGTTGCAGATGTTTCTGTGTCTCTGAAGTTGATGTTGGCAGGTGTTGCCAACACGATGGGGTTCTCAGTGAGCTACACTAAGGTTTGGCAGGGAAAGCGGAAGGTTGTGGAGTGTATGTTTGGCACATATGAATAGGCTTACGACCTAGTCACAAGATGCTCCATCAAATTGCAGAATCAAATTCTAGCATGTACATTAACAAGCTGAAGCAAGTCCATCCTACGAAGGGCCCAAATTGCTTTGTTCTCAACATCTCCTATGCGTTTTGTCAAGCGATCGAAGGGTTCAAGTACTATCGTCCCATGCTGACCATGATTGACACCTTTCTCACTGGCAAGTACAAGGGCACCATCCTCACTACAGTTGTTGCTGATGCGAATGGCCAGTTACTCCCCATGGCATTTGTAATTGTCAAGAATGATGAAATGGTTCTTGCTACATGACACGGTGGTGCTAGGTACAGAATCATGATAATGAACATGTCGAAAGTATACAATAGTGTCTTGAAGGGTGTCTGAGGCCTACCGATCACTGCCATCATTGAGGAGAGCTAGAAATGTTACATCGGGTACTTCATTAACAAAGCCATGATGGCGAAGAAGCATCTGGAGGAAGGTAGACAATTCTCCATGGTAATGAAGGCGTGCACGGACAGGAAGATAAACAAGGCATGTTTGCATGTTTCCTGCACCATGGATGGCATCAGGAAGAAGTTTGAGATCCATCTTAGGGTGAAGTACACGTTGGGTCACACCAGAGGGGAGCGCAAACAAGTCTGCACGATTGATGATGAAGTGTCATGCACCTACAACAAGCCACAGTTTCTTCACAATCCATGTCCACATGTCTACGTGGCCTGTGTGACTTGGCGCTAGTCTTTCGCTAATTACAACTCAGAGTAGTATGATATCCACCACTTGTATGGGACCTGGAGTGCTGAGTTTAACTTGTACGGGCTAGACATGCATTATAGGGACCTATGGCTAGGGAGATGTAGTGGGTGCTGAATGACGCACTCAAGTAGGTTGGCTGTGGAAGATGATAGTCGTGCCGCATCTGCAATGACATGGACAACAGCCAGCGTGGCAAAAGAGCTAGGCACCATAGATGTAGGCTTTGCAAGACAGTAGCAAAATACCGTAAATAGACTGAAATTGCTGAATTTAATACAGTAGGTAAAAACAGTAATTTAAACAAATTAATATCATTGGAGAAAGCACTGACCTGACACCAACCTATCCACGGGTATCTCACCCGAACTATCTTTTCTAAAAAGATCTCATATGGATTCCATCCATCTATACACTTTTAAATCCCTTATGGATTCTATTCATCCATAAGCTTTTCATAAACCATTTTGAAAAACAAAGTCTAATACATGAAAAACTTTACTCAGCATACATATGACCATGGGCATGGCTATCCATGATAGATTATACACTCTACAGATGTTGTACAGCTTTACCTACAAGACATGATCTTTCCATATTGCCACCGGATAAGCACACTTCCTTTGGTGTGTGGCAAGGAGATGATGACAAGGTATTTACAATGCAAAGATTTCAACCTGGACAAGCCAACACTAAGGTTTTACCCTAGTAAAGAATCCATCAGACCAGGACCCCCCCTTTTAAGCCGAGTGATACTTCTCATGGCCTACACCACGCTCATTTTCAACCTACAGCGAGACTCAGGATGGGACCTACATATTAGTCAATCAGGGCAGTCCCATACTAGCCTTGTGGTAGTACAATAGGACTTTGTAGCAGTAGCTCACAGACCAGTCCTTAATTTGACTTAGGCTAAAACCACAATCCCCTCATGCCTGGTAATCAACATTGTCATCGAACAACAATGCATGCCATCAAGCACCCACCACCTAACCGTTTGCCTAATTTTAAACCAAGTTTTATATTTTGTTTTGACATATTCCATAATCCTTCTTGAATCACCAAAGTCAAGAATATATTTTAGAAACAACCATTTTATGTGAAATGGTATCCCAAAACAAAAATAATATTTAAGCAGGTCTAAGCATTTGATATAAAAATTCTCTAGTTCATACTAGTGTACAATCAAAGTTTTATTTTAGGGTGACAAGGTATATGGGAATTAATGTCAAAGGAGGTATTAACAAGTCGGCAAGAACTACGTTTAAAACTGAATTGAAATACGTTGAATAAAAATATGCATGCAGAATAATTTAAAATAACAAAATTTTATTTGCAAACAGGGAACAACCTGATCAAGGAGTGTAACTTGCCTTGCTCTATGAATTGGTGAGAATTGTCATTGAAGAAATCCTCGGAATCGTCATAATCTACATGTGAAAAATGACCAAAGCAAAATAAATTCAAATAAAATCAAAATAAAATATAAAAATTATAAAATATATATTGAGAGATAGATTATGAATTTAGATGAATTTAGAAATTTGAATCAGTGGATTCAGGGTTCAAACGATGGAGAATGAGTCATCAGAACATCGGTTGGAAAGAAAATTGTTGAAAAATACCAACCGAGGGAATACGCCTTGAGATCTTGTTTTTGTCTAGATTTCTGGTTTGCTAGTGTACAACACATGTGGGGGATGACGAGAGGAGGCTGTGGTTCAATTTATAGGCGAAGAGGAGGAAGGGAATGGCCAGAATTGAATGTCAAAGTAATGGCCAAATAAATGAAGTCTTAGTTTCAACTTTGCATGCAAGAAACTGAATAATTGATGAGTTAATGGGCAAGAAGCTGAGAAGGAATTGATTGAAGACATTTCTACTGCATGCCATTTAATTTTTGGTGGGATGGTCTCGGGATAAAACTCGCTGGAGGCAACGAATCGACGACGAGAAGCGAAAACGACCGGTTTTGGGAAAAACTTTATTCCCACCAACTGGCTGCATCAAAACCAAATTAAATTGATAGGTAGTTTGCCAAGATGCTGGAACACGATGTGACACAACAAAATTGAAAAAGATCACCGGAGCAAAAGATGGCATGGTAGGGGAGGAGTCCGGTGCACGGGCGGGCTACGGCTTCTCTAGTGTTTCGAATGGTGAGGGAGGATATCTAATGGTTTGCTCAGGGGTAGAATGGAGGTGGAGCTCCTATTTATATGGCAAGAGCAAGAGGAATGAGTTAATTCGGTTGAGTTATGTGCAATGTCGGTTTTCAATGTTTGAATGCAAGAAATTGAAAAACTGAAATTTCAATGACTAACAACAGAAAAGGAATTAATGTTTGGCAATGAATAAAGGTGTTCTTGCTACATGCCAATTAATTTGGTAAGAGGGAATTGATTTTGCTTGCATGCATGCATGGCTCACGGTGGCTTTAACTGAAGAACAGAGTGTTTGTTGGTCTGATGCGTGGAAATCAATAGAAAAGAAAGGAAGAGAAATATTAGGCTAAAAGGGAACAGTCCAAATGCCTGAAATGGAGAGAATCTATGGCACTGGATGTGGTAAGAACTTTGGAGTCAAGCGTGCTTGAACAAAAGAAGACTTTGGCATGGTGGGAAGTCTCATTATTTCTTCTTATTTTTAGAAAAAGAGAAATGCCAGGAAAAATTATTTGGACCTAGAAAAAAATAGAATGGTTATTTTTATGGAGATTTTGAATTTTTGTAAAGACCCGAATCTGCTGATTCGGACTCTCCTATGTATTCTGCACTAATCTAGGATCATGCTAGTGCACATAGTATAAACAAAGATGAAATATCGACCATATCCCGATTTACTAAGAAAAGACTCAAAAATTATTAATTATCAGAGTTGCGACCTTATGGCCAAGCTTACAGATAATAGCGTGAATGGCTTAAGAAACTTGCAGCGAAAAACAAAAATAAGCGTAGTAGCCATTCGACATGCCCACAGGCAATCGATTGGGGAGCGAAGTCCTAATCTGCGTAGTCGTTGAAATATCCTCCTTCAAGTACCTCCTGCTGATATGATTCTTCTCCATCAACTGAGAAAATATGGATATAGCCATGAGTACATAGATTATTCATCAAGTTGTTTGTAACAAAGAATACAATATAGTATGCAAGGCTTACCAATGGATGGCTGAAGGGTTAATTTGTAGAAAGAAACAATTTAAAGTAAATAAAATAAATAGATTAAAAACACAATTTTGGAAATGATTAGTAAGTAAATAATCAAAGTAATTGAGAGTAACTACAAGTGAACTGACCATCTACTCCAATGAGCCACACGTGAACTAACCATTCACGTAATGAACTACCGGTGAACTAACGATTCACTTCCCAACATAATCCAACCAAGATTTTATGAAAACTCTACCCTTTGTGTGAAATCACCAAGCACTGTCCATAACCGGGGACACAGCTATTCAAATAGTTTTGCAGCGGAGAAATCATGACAAGGCCTTTACAATACTCAATACCAACCCAATTCCGCCCGCTAGGGTTTCACATCACACCTCCTTGCGCCTCATGGAAATCAGCAACCATGTTCATCACAATGATGGAATTGAAATTAAAATATCACAAATTAGTCAGTCAGGTCTATCCCATACTAGACGTATGGTTGTACGGTAAGGCTTAGATCAATGGCGCACAAAGTTAAGTCCTTAACATTATCCAGGCGAGACATGCACATCCCTTGAAGTGAATACACACTTCCCCCTTTACTGCAAGATCACTCGCCTAAGTGAAAACCAATTTGTGCAACCAACACCAATGACACCTCCCATGTCACGGTACTCAAATTTTATAACTGTAGCTACAACCACGATTCAATATCTCATTAAGTCAAAATTTAATTAATTAATCACATGTGATAATAGCCCAATGTAACTATAAGCATGGCTAAGCAATTTAAACATACAACCCATGTGACAACTAGTATTGTATCACTAGATAATTACCCATCCTATGGTGACATTGGAATTATGGTATTCAAATTATCAAGGTGGAATTAATCAAGTAGGTCATTAACTACCAATACAAAGGTTTATAATAAAATAACGATGTGTGATAATTTAAAACAAAATAATGCATAATAGATTTTAAAACTAGATTCAACATGATCAAAAGACATGACTTGCCATGGCCTTGCTCAGTTACCAATTCTTGGTCTTCAAATTCTGCTTCTGCTCCTTTGAAGACGCGATCTAATCAGAGAGAAAACGAACAAGGCATAAAATAAATTCAAATAAAACTCAAAATAATTCTAAAAACTTAAAAACCAGCACTAAAAGATAGAGCTCAATTTTAGACGAATTTAAGAAAAAGAATCGGGTCAATCGGAGCTAGGACGGAGAAGAACGGGCTCTCAAAAAATCTAATCTAAAGGAAAAGGCTGAAAATTCGGAAAAGCTATTATGTTGTGAACCTGGTGCACGGAAAGGCTCGTTTACGGTGGACTCGGTGCACGAAATAGTGCACATGTGACTGGGCATGCTGACGTGGCAGGTAAGGCTGACGTGGTGATGATGTGGCACTAACGAGGCACAACATGTGGTGACACGTTGGATCTAGGGGCTGAGGTGGTAGCTGACTCGGTTAGGGTTGACGAGGCTTGATCCACTGGTCTATGGCTTAGTGCATCTGACGTGCAGGCCCGGCTGTCAGTGGCATAGTGCACAGTGGTTTGGGTCTACAGAGAAGACGAAACAACGCCGGGCGCAGTGCGGGCTTGCGGAACAAGGTGCGATGCGGCAGGCTGACCGACGAGGGCGGCAATAAAGTAGAGCAAAGGCACGGTGAGCTGGACCAGTGAGGACGGTGATGCACGACAGCACAGAACTCACCAACAGCAGCGAAGATGGGCGGAGCGGGTGGCAGCGATGACTCCCGAGACGACGGCACTCCGCAAGCTCGGTGATGAGGTGAATTTTGGTGAGGACGGCGAGCTTGACAAGAACACAGGTGGCTCAGGATGGGAAAATGAGAGGGACGGCCGAGCTTTATTGATGGTTGCCAAGGAGGCAGGGTTGCGTACGGCGGTGAGTTCGACTCAGAGACGACAATGGAAGAGATCGATTTGGGCACGAACGCCGAGGCGTAGCTGAGAGGGCCACAGTGGCATCTCTAGGAAGGAGATGAACACCAACTTGGGTAATGGATGGATGACACATGGCAGGGAATGAATCAAATGGTTGGGTTTGGATGGCACAGATGAACAGCAACCGACGGTCCTGATGGCTGCCACGTGGACAACGATGGAAACCAATGGTTCTGAACAAGCGGCGGCTTGGACGGCTCGGATGGCAACACATGGCCAGCATCTGGTGGTGCGAGACAATTGTGGACTGGGCCGGATGAACAGTGGTGGGCTCGGCCCATTTGGGTTGAGGGATATTTAAAGAATTTTCCTTTTCAGAAATTCAAATAAAATCAAATGAGCTCTAGAAAATAGCAAACTAACCAAGAAAAACTCATAAAATTTTACAAAATTCCTTGAAACACAAAGAACCCAAATAAAATATTTCCAGCAAATGTTGTTGTTTATTTTAGTCATGCTAAATCCTTTTAATTTATAAAAATTCATCTTAAGCTTTTATTAATTCCAAAAATATCCAACTGGTGAATTTTATTTTAAAAGCTTCAAAAAGGCTCTAAAAATCAAGATGTTACAATTTTGCAAGATCTATATTTGAATTTTGTAAGTGAAATAGAAATTTTGAATGGAACTGAGGCTTTGAAGATGAACTTGGCATCGAAATCCGGATTTTAAATTTTGGGATTACCAAACAAAACTTCAAGTATTTGAAAGAATGGCATAAATGGATAAATTGAATTTTTGATGAGTTTAGAAATTTGAACGGGCTCAATCGAAGTTAGAATGAAGGAGAATGGGCTTCTGGAAGTTTGAATTTTAAAGAAAAAGAAAAACTAAAATTTTTGGAATTATTGTTCTAAAGGAATAGGCATTTATGATGCCGATAGGGGATTTTCATTTTCGGCTTAATTAAATTTCTACGGGAAAATGGCTTTACGACGTCATGCTGACGTCAGCCCTGGGTTTTACTTTTCAGGCAAGAGGCTGACATGTGGGCCCGGTCTACCGTGGACCAGGTCCATGGACCAAATGAAAGTTGAGGTGGTAGGGAGGGTGGCGTGGTGTCTGCGTGGCTTGCTAGTGCTGAGGTGGCACACACATGGTGCCACATGGCGACCACATTACCTGCCACATCCGCACGGCTGCTGACATGGCCTCACCGATGGGGAGGTTCACAGGACCCAATGGTCACTGGCGTTGGGGAGTATGGCGGTGATCGACGAATGGCGCAAAAGAGAGAGGAGATGCAGGGAGTCCAAGGATACCTTCAGCAATGCTTGGTGATGATCGATAGCAGCCATCAGCGAGGATGGGGTGGCAGAGGTTGCTCGGCTCCGGTGAAGTCAACCTCTGGCGAGGGCTTCGCTATGTGGAGAGGTGGAACGGGTTCACTTGGGTACCGTGAAGACAAATACAGCATCGGCGACGAGCGAAGAGGTCCACAACCTCCTGGATTGTTCGCCGAAGTTCTTAGGAGGCCGTCGAGAGGTGAAACACGGTGCGGGAGCTCTTAGGTGTACATGAGAGAGAATTGAGGTGGGGAGAGGTGTGATGTGAGGCTATGGTGCTCGGGAAGGGGTTTTATACGGGTAGGAGGCATGGTCGGCAGTTAATTGCTCACCAGAGTTAAGGCCGGTGCAATAACGAGTAAAGACGGAGGGAAATGGGGTTTAAAGAGGGGAAAACGGGCGAGGATGAAAGCGGGAGTGAAGAGGTGTTCTTGATGGCCATGAATGCATGAAGAAATGGTGAGGATGATTAATTGGGAGCTCGGTGAGCAATAATGGCAGCGGACAGAAAAGAAGAGAAAGAAAGGAATATAGTGGGGTCGAGCTGTCGGCGAGGGAGAGAAGAGAGAGAGAGGGAGGAAGAAGGGTGGAGCGGCACTCTGGGAGATGCTTGTAATTAATTTTAAATATAAATAAATTTACTTACACGAACGTATAATTATCTGCTATATTTGATTAATCAACCGTAATAATTCGTCGTTCAGCGGTAAACTCATCAGTTGCACTTTTCACATAGCTGCATAGTGCCAGGGGCATTCCCACATGAGGGGCCAGCCGAGGGGCCTTCAAAAAAATTCACGATGTTTGCACCTCTTTTCCATATTAAAAATTTTTACAAATAGTACATATAAATAATTTTTTCATAAAAATTCAGAACGGTTAAAATTATGGAAAGATTACACAAGTAAGTACACTCTGTCGACAAGCTTCACAAAAAATTATTATTTTTGAAGCTCATTTACTGTATTTAAAAATTCCTAAAAAAATACATTAAAATGGATTTTCCTGCAAAATTCGTACAGTGGGGCAAAACAATCAGCCGCGGGAATAAGCGCGCGTGGCATGGGCCCGGCGAGGCGACATTCTGCGCCAGGGGTGCGGAAGAAGGCGGCTGCGGACGGGCTGCCGACGGGAGGCGCGGGACCCGATAATTTTTCAATCGGGCGGAAAATTGGTTTCAATTTGAACTTTACATTTTAAATTAAAGGATAAAAGCTCCAGAAACCATAATCCAATCACACCACCGTGCCCGGCCCAGTGGTACGTACAAGTATTGTGTGCATGCAGTCCTGGGTTCTCTAATCCCAATTCTTCTCCAAATTTTGTTCTTCTATCCTGACGTGCGGGTTCCACAAGTGAGTAGGGAGAGACCGAAAATCCGAAAAAATCAGGTTCCACAGATGAATGAGGGAGCAACGGAAAATCCGAAAACATCTGGTGGATGAGGGAATTGAGAATGACATATTGGTGACCCCCCTTACCAACATGACAAACTGTATGATTGTGTTAAAATCATGGTTGCACAACCTCAATGTTCAAGAAGGCGTTAGACGCTAGACAGGCAGCGAAATGGGGCCTAGCGTCTAGAGGGCCTAGACAAAGCTTAGACGGGGTCTAGACGGCTGAATTAAAAATAAAGATAACAGACCGAAGATAAATAATCATATATATATTTGATATTTAGATGAAGTAATCGTGCTAAATAAATATTGATTAGTGGTGTTTTACAAATTAATATAATTAGCAAAATTTTATTTAGTAATTTAGTATTAAACGAAAGTCTCAGGATTAAATACTTAAATATTCGAACTACTCTTTCTCTCCTTTCATTTTCTTTATCCTAATTGTGTCCTAGCCATTCCCTTCCCTCTTCCTTATCTCTTTCTTCTCTCTTTCCTCACTTCTTTCTCAATAGTTTGCCTTCCCCATTTTGTTGTTTCGGCTGGACACATCTACTTGGCCAAATACTCCCTAGGTTCTCTCTCTTCCTGGCTGTTGCTGCGCCAGCCCTTGCGTCGCCTCGGCCTCCAGTCCAACTCCTTGCTCCACCAGCCGCCGGCCATGGTTCTGCTTCGCCTGGCTCGGCCACGACGAGAGGAGACGGTGGAGGAGGAAGGAGGAGGAGGTGGAATGGATCTCGGTTGTGATGCGGCAGATTCCGACGAGACAGAGGTGAACGTTGTGTCTACCAAGTCGTCACGCGGCCGCCGCGCCCACCATCCAGACCGTCGCGCCCAGCTCTACCTAGACGTCGCGCGGCCGCCGCGGCCGCCGTCCAGACTGTCGCACCCAGGATGCCTTCACCCGTCTTGCACTGCCTCACCGTCTAGACAGCCGACTAACAATGCACAACCTTTTATTCTCAAATTTTAAAATTCAAATGAATGAAAATTTTTGGACGATTTGTTTTCCGAAATTTCTAGTAACCCCTACTTACCGGACATATTAGTGACCCTCGAGATTTTTTTCCCCTACCGATAATTTTTTTCCCCTGGCAACGTGTATAACTATTTTATGCTGGCTACATTTAAATGGTGTAATCATGGGAATTCTAACACGATCTAATCGAGAGAAAAAGGTAACCGCCCTTTCAAAATAAAATAAAATGGCTAATGATGATGTTTTGACCGGTACGACAGAGGGGCAACCATAGAATATACCTAATTTAGTTTAATTTAGGCCAGATTCTTTTAGTTTAAAGTTGGATTATATTTATACTATCTATAGTAATTAGTTTTTAATTGGTATACTTTTTCAAGACAGGTTAATAAGAAAATTATAGTAAAAAGTGTACTGAGTTCAACTGTACCGGTCAAAATCTCATACGACTATTTCTCTTTACATACTGTCTTTCAAAAAAATCATAATTCAAAATTTTAAATTATAAACTATAAGTCATCAAATCAAAAGAATCCACCTTTAATTTAGTCTGTCTGGTAGGCTCCTCTTGATTGTGTAGATCTGGGCCAGGGTTGGACGAATACCAAAAGCAGTTTATTTTCAACGTAGTACAACTGTCATTAGCAACTTTCTATCCTTTGGTTGCCACAAAACAGCACATGGCACAAACGAATGGGAATTGGTCACGTGTACAAATCATCCCCTGTTACGCCCCGCAGGATTCCCCGCAGGAGGAGCCTCCCACGTCGCCCGCGCGGCCTCCGGCCGGCGCGTGGCGGCCGAATTTCGGTACGGTCGGGAGAGCGTTTTTGCGAAAAAGTCCCTGCGTTTTCCAAAAATTATGTAAAGCTCCTCTGTTATCGCAAAAAGGTCCCTGGATTTTTCAAAAAAGACCCTGCGTATATTTATTTTTCGTTGATAATGATCCGTATTTTCCAAAATTACGTACAGGCCCTCGGTTCTTTCAAAACAACCCCTGATTTTTACGAAAAAACCCCTCTGGTCTCCTTTTATTGCGAAAAGCCCCTCGCTTTTTTAAAAAACCCTACGCTTTCCTTTAGCTACGAATTTTCGCCTCTTTTACTTCGCTACACACGGTGGCTGGCGCGGCGTGCCGCGGCGCCTATGAGGCTAGTATGTTGACATAAAGTAACCTGCCATTACATTGGTGAATCCAATGGCACCAATAATACTCACTAAGGGCCGGTAGCCCTGAAAAGTAATTAAACCAAATGATTCCAAAATGCTCCAATCAAAAGCCCACCACATCTATTTCTTTATGCTGGTAAAGACAATTGCACAGGCCAAGAGTACCATGAACATTTGGACTTGCGTAGGAACATGCACTTAAATTTCTATTTGTGGATGTACCAGCAAGTTTATGTATATCTAACATAGTTTAGGGTTTAGAGTTTAGTCAATTCATAGTCTATTTCTACTCAATTCAATTTAATTAATTATTCTTGCTACATATAACTACTTTTGATCATATATATCTAGTATACTAATTAATTAATTTAATATTTAATACTAAATTGTTATACGCGTAACGTAGGACCGAAGCTAGATTATGCTGGAAACCATGCGAGTGAAGAGTACATTAATGGCATGTCTACTTTTACAAGAGCTGATGAGGATATGTTGAATAAGGGGTGGAATATATGTACTATCTATGCATTGACTGTGATAATCTAAAGATGTTTAAGAACCGAACGCAGATTGAAGCGCACTTGATTCGAAGGGGCTTCAAAAAGGGGTATGCACGTTGGACCAGTCATGGTGAAGAGCAAATTTCACAGGAAGGTAGTAATAATGACATCACTGACGAAGTCAATGATATGTCGTCGGATGATGTCAATTGTGGTTTCGATTCGGATAGACTGCATGCTGACAATTTGGATCAAAAGCTTCATGATGCAGAAGGGAACTGTGATGAGAGAGAGTATGTTAAATTTCGGGGCTTGATGGAGGACTCAAAGAAACCTTTGTTCACGTGCTACAAGACAAAGTACACGAGGTTGTTAGCCGTGCTTGAACTGCTGAAATTAAAGGCAAGCAACGGTTGGTCTGACAAGTGTTTCACAACGCTATTAGATCTTTTAGTGGACATGCTTCTGGAGATAAACGAGTTGCCCAAAACCACCTACAAAGTTAAGAAGGTTCTTTGTCCATGGGAATGGAAGTAGAAAGAATACATACATATCCGAACGAATGTATCTTCTAACGAAAAGAGTATGCATACATGCATGTATGTCCAGTGTGCAACATATCCCAATATAAGCATAAGAATCAATCAGATGATGGTGAGGGAATAGAGGTGAAGAAAGGACCTCCTGCTAAGGTAGCATGGTATCTTCCTGTAATTCCTCATTTGAAGCAGTTTTTTGTGAAATGAAAGGAGGTAAAAATATTGTGTTGGCACTCAGAGGAGCGGAAGAAAGATGAAATACTAAGACACCTTACTGATTCCACCCAGTGGAGAAACATTGATAGGAAGTTTGCAGACTTTGGTGTAGAACTGAGGAATATAAGGTCTGGATTGAGTACAGATGGAATGATCCTTTTGGTAACATGAGCAGCTGACATAGCACTTGGCCCATGACTCTTTGCATCTACAACCTTCCTCCTTGGTTGTGTATAAACCGAAAGTATATTTTGCTATCGATACTTATCCAAGGCCGAAGCAACCTAGAAATAATATTGATGTGTACCTAACACCGTTGGTGGAAGATCTAAAAATATTGTGAATCAAAGGGGTACAGGTATGGGATATGTAGAAATAAGAGAACTTCACTTTACGCTCCCTGCTATTCTGCACCATAAATGATTATCCTGCCATTGCTAACCTATTGAGCCAGAATACAAAAGGGGCCAAAGTCTATACTCACTGCTTAGATGATACCGAGAGTGTGTGGCTGAAGCACTCGTGCAAAACCATATACATGCATCACCGTAAGTTCCTTCAGAGGGCTCACCTATACTGCAGAATGAAAAAAACAATTCAATGAAAAAAAGGATGACAATTTAGCTCCAAAGCATTTAAGCGAAAAAGAGGTCTATGATACGTTTAAGGATTTAGATGTTGTGCACGGATAGGGACGTAAATCAACAAACCATGAGAAGAACGTTTGGAAGAAGAGATCAATATTTTGGGACTTACCTTATTGGGAGCACCTAGAAGTTCGCTATCGCATCAACGTCATGCATGTAGAGAAGAATGTATGTGATAGCTTAATTTGTCTCTTACTAAACATTTATTATAAAACAAAGGATGGTGCCAATACACGGCTTGACTTAGTTGATATGGACATCAGGCCTAAGTTAGGACCGACAAATATTGATAAAAAACAAACTTACCTTCCTCCTTCTTGTTACACTCTGTCTAAGGCCGAGAAAACTGAGTTGTGCCAGTGCTTACATGGTGTTAAAGTTTTATCTGGTTACTTCACCAACATGAAGAAACTTGTTTCGATGGAAGATTTGAAGTTAATTGCCATGAAATCTCATGAATGTCATGTGCTGATGACACAGATGCTCCCTATTACAATTAGAAGTATTTTGCTGATCAAGATCCAAGACATAATCATGAGAATGTATTATTTCTTTAACACAATTGCCCAAAAGGTCATCGATCCCGAAGGACTAGATGCTCTGTAGGATGAGGTGGTGATGACTCTATGTCATTTTGAGATGTATTTTCCTCCGTCATTTTTTGATATCATGGTCCATCTCATTATTCACATTATGCGGGAAATAAAAATATGCAAGCCCGTGTTCCTATGTAGCATGTACACATTCAAGAGGTTCATGAGAATTCTCAAATCCTATGTACAGAATTGATCTCGGTAGGAGGGCAACATCGTTGAAAGTTATGCAACTGGAAGGGTCATTGAGTTCTGTATCAATTACATAGCTCAAGTCGAAATTATAGATGCGCCATCTAACTATGAGGGGAGGCTCAAGGGTATCAGGACCATCAGAAGGAAAACAATCAATCCAGATATGGATGCATATGCTCAAGCCCATTTCATTGTCTTGCAACACATGACTGAAGTATCCCCATATATCGACCAGCACAAGGATGTGCTTCAGCAACAGAATCTGAAGCGGCCAGATGTTTGGATCAAGAGACAACACAATAGTCGATTTCACCAATGGTTGAAGGAGCGACTCACTAAGAGCTCGTCAAGTAATATGCTGACATGGTTGGCAAAACGACTAATATTTACAGTTGTGACATGATAAAGATATGACATAAATGAGTACACATTCTATACACAAGCTCAGGATGTAAAAAGCACTAATTAGAACAGCGGTGTTTGCATCAGTACCAATGAGTTGAGGAACTCCTACTATGGGTTCATAGAGGGGATGTGGGAGCTCGACTATGTGCTTTTCAAGATCCCCTTGTTTCGGTGATGTTAGGTCAATCTCCCATAAGTGAAGGTCGATAAGTACGGTGTCACTACCGTGGATTTCAAACATGTCGGATAAAAAGACGAACCATTCATACTCGCTAACCAAGTTGTTAAAGTTTTTTATATAACCAACCAAACAAATAAGAAGCGTCATATAGTTCATCATGGAAAAAGGAGGATTGTCGAAGTTGAGAATATAGTGGACGAGAAAGAATATAATCAATTTGATGAATTGCCTCCTTTCGGAAATGGTATAAGGGTCGAGGAAGAACAACATGATGAAACTAGCTATATACGCATCGATCATTATGAAGGGCTAATTTTTAAAGGAAATAAGCAAGTGGAATAATGAATGAAATGTTTATGTGTCATATGTTCTGTATTTGCATTTATATATGTATATGAGAATGTGTGATATATATATATATATATATGTGTGTGTGTGTGTGTGTGTGTGTGTGTGTGTGTGTGTGTGTGTGTGTGTGAATTTGCATTTATGTATATGAGAATGTGTGTTATATATACGAATTTGCATTTATGTATAGAGAATGTGTGTTATATACGAGAATTTGCCTTTATGTACATGAGAATGAGACATATATATATATATATATATATATATATATATATATATATATATATATATATATATATATATATATATATATATATATATATATATATATATATATATATATATATATATATATATATATATATATATATATATATATATATATATATATATATATATATATATATATATATATATATATATATATATATGAAATATGAATGATGTATGTGAGAATATGTGTAGATGTGTGTGTGTGTGTGAATATGAGTAGGGAACATCACAGATGGTTTTAAAGTAAAACTGTCTGTGATGTTTTTTTACAGATGTTTCTAAAGAAAAACTATCTATGATGTTTGCTTGTTACAGATGGTTTTAATTGAGAACTGTCTGTGATGAGAAATATCATAGACGGTTCTTAAATAGAACTGTCTGTGAATATGAGTAGGGAACATCACAGATGGTTTTAATTGCCTCCTTTAGGCAACATGTTCACTTTGGCTTCTATAAGCCGCTTTTCTACAGTAAATGGCTTTTCCACAGTACCTAGATTTTAGACGGAGTGTCTTTTCAAGGCGGAGTCTACTAGTCGATTTAAGTACATACTATAGTAATTTCATTTATATCAGCCAAAATCACACATGAGTGTCTCTCTTTGCAAGATGTTACTATTCATAAGATAAAATCAAAAGCCATCAACAAAAACCAATATGAACACCCCGAAAGGGCAAGGGCAAAACTTATGATGAGATATCAAGTATTAAATCTAAGCTTCAAAAGCTAAAGATTGGTACTACACTTGACACTATTTGCTACCATTGCCAAGATACTAGACATTGGAAGATGAACTGTAAAGAAGAAGGGAAGTAAGACTTCTATTTCAGGTATAAATATTATAGAAATAAATCATGCTACTTCTAATATTGGTTCTTGGGTATTTGATACTAGATCTGTTGCTCATATTTGTAATTTGATGCAAGGGCTAATAAGGAGTAGGAGTTTAGTAAGAGGCAAGATTGATCTTCGCGCGGGCAATGGAGCAAGAGTTGATACATTGGCTATTGGTACTTTACCATCATCTTTACTCTCAGGATTAATTTTGAAATTAAATAATTGTTATTATGTTCCTGTCTTAAGTAAAAACATTTATTTCTACTTCATGTTTAGGAGCAGAAGGTCATGAGTTCAATATAAAGAACAATTATTGTTCAATTTATTTGAATGATATGCTTTATGGTCATGCTCCACTGGTGAATGGGTTGTATGTTTTAAATCTTGAGTAGGTGGCTGTCTATAACATTAATGCTAAGAGGCTTCGGCCTAATGATTGGAATCTCACTTATGTTTGGCATTGTCATTTGGGTCGCATAAATGAGAAGTGTATGGAGAGGCTCCATAAAAATGGTCTTCTAAAATCATTTGATTTTGAATCATTTGAAACATGCAAGTCGTATTTACTTGGCAAAATGATTAAGACACCTTTCACTGGCCTTGGTAGGAGGGCAAATGACTCGTTCACCCTAGTACATTCAGATGTATATGGACCAATGAGATCAAAGGTTACATGTGGTTTTCGGTACTTTGTAACTTTTACCGATGACTTTAGTATATATGGTTATATATATACTAAACAACGCCCCCTTTACTGCACGATCATTCACCCAGGTGAAAACCAAGTTTGTATAGCCAACACCAATGACACCCTAATGTCATGGCACACAAATTTTATCACTGTGGCTACCACCACGATTCAATATCTCATTAAGTCCAAATTAATTATTTGATCACATGTGATGACAAACCCAACATACTAGTAATAAGCATGGCTAAGCGAATTAAACGTACAACCCATATGACAACTAATATTGCATCACTAAATAATTACTCATTCTATGGTGACAATGGAATCATGGCATTCAAATTACCAAGGATGAATTAATCAATTTGGACAATAACTACCAATACAAGGGTTTATAATAAAATAGCGATGCATGATAATTTAAAACCAAATAATACATAATAGATTTGAAAACTAGATTCAATATGATCAAAGGACACGACTTACCTTGGCCTTGCTCAATTAGGAATTCTTGATCTTCGGATCCTGCTTCAGCTCCTTCGAAAGCATGATCTAACGAGAGAGAAAACGAGATGAAACACAAAAACAATTTCAAATAAAATCCAAACGAACTCCAAAAACTTCAAAACTAGAACCAAAATATAGAGCTCAATTTTAGATGCATTTAGGAAAATAATCGGATCGATCAGAGCTAGGACGAAAGAGAACGAGCGATCTAAATTTTACTAGGCGAGAAAATGCTGGAAAAAAAACAAAAGTTACTGTTCATCCGAGAGCACTTTTGGAGAGAAGGCTAGCGTCAGCGCCCGCAAGAGGAGGCATGAGAGGTGAATCTAACTAGAAAAATGGGTTGCTAGGGATCCAAGGCATACATAGGAAGCAACGGCACGCCAAACGGAGAACGGTGACGACACGGGCGGCTATAACGACATAGGTAGGAGAGAGGAATAAAACCCGGGCATAGAACATGGAGAAGTAGGGTGAGCACTGGCTAGAATGCGGCTTGGTGAAGCTAGGAAAATTGTCGGCTTGGCCGAAAACCCACCGGAGACGACGCAAACAGCGTTTCAACGACGCCGGCAAGGAAAAAGGAAAACTTGATATCTCGGTGCTCGGTGAACGAAATCTAAAACCACTAGGAGGGTAGCTATCTGGGATGGTTTGGCACGATATGACATGAACAGATTAGGAAAGACATCACCGGATAGATAGAGACACGAGATGACATTGGCGGCCATGGCTAGGTGTCGAAGGCGAAAATTTGTGGAGGCTTTTCAGGGAAGAGGAAGGGAGCACAGTGTAGACGCAGTGAGGCAAGTCTAAGAAAAATTACGGCACGAGCTAAAGCTTACCAGAGATGACGAAGCGATGTCGGGAAGCGATCTTGGCCTAGATTGGGGAAAAGTCGATTACGGGAGATTGGCTGCACCAAAACCAAATTAATTTGGCGAGAAGGTAGATGGCACATGAGGGCACAATGTGACGCAAAAGAATCACGGAAAAAACTCATTGGATAGCTCGAGATGCGATGAACAATTTCGAGACCAGAGGGCCTTGGTGCCGACGGCATCCTAGGCTTTGAGGGGACTTGGCACAGCTTGGGACAAGTTTAGGGGGGTCAAGGGGTCATATTTATAGGTTTGGAAGAGATAGATACTACTCCAATTCGTGAATTTTGGTTTAGAGTCTGTTTTGGAAAATAAGGGATAAAAGGCAACTGGATGAACAAAACGCAAGGAGGCCGATTGGGATAGATTCGTTGCATGATTTGGCACAACTTTCCTTTTGAGAAGACATTGAGATGAGGTCCGGATTGGAAGTTACCATGGGAGGCAAGAGAGAAGGGTTCGTGCCTGGCTCTGATCGACAGCTCCTTTTGGGAAGATGAACAGTGTCCTGGTTGTAATGAATAAGTACTAGAAAGGATGGGAAGGCATCCAAGAAAGGAAAGGAGGAGACTTGGTGGCTGGTTGGGTAAAAATTCTAGGGTTAAGCGTTCTGCTCCCCTAGCAATGGGTGATTCAACGGGATTTTTTTTAGCATTTTAAATTGAGCTCCGACAAACTCCAAAAAAAACTAAGAAAATATAGAAAAATTCCTTGTGACACAAGGAATCCAAATAAAATACTTTTGACAAATGTTAATGTTTGATTTAATCATATTAAATCCTTTTAATTAATAAAAATTTCAATTAAGCTTTAATTAATTCTAGAAAAATTCAAATGGTGAATTTTATTTTAAAAACTTTAAAAAGGCTCTGAAAATCAGGATGTTACAGTCTTTCAACACCTGATGAGGGAGACCAGATGAGTAAGATTCTATATGCTTTTAATATTGGGTCTATCATGTATGTCATACTTTGTACATACTCAGATGTATCATATGCTCTAAGTGTTATGAGTAGATATCAGTTAGATCCAGGTAAAAGTCACTGGATAGCTGTAAAGAACATCCTGAAATACTTGAGAAGGACTAGAGATGTGTTGCTTGTTTATGGAGATGAGAAAGAGTTAGTCGTAAATGGTTACACTGATGTTAGCTTCTAAACCGATAAAGATTATTTTTTATCATAGTCTGGGTTTATATTTTATCTTAATGGAGAAGTAGTGAGCTTGAAAAGTTATAAGCAAGAGACAGTTGCTGATTCTACAACGGAGGTTGAGTATATTGCAGCTTCTGAAGCTACAAAGAAGGCTATTTAGATAAAGAAGTTCATCTCTGAGTTAGGTGTAGTCTCTAGTGTTTCTAGTCAAATGGATCTCTATTATGATAATAGTGGAGCCATTGCGCAAGCTAAGGAGCCTAGATCGCATAAAAAATACAAACGCTACTTTTGCATTTTCACCTCATTCATAAAATTATTGATAGAGGTAATATGAAGATATGCAAAGTACACACAGATTTAAATATTAAGCCTCTCCCACAGCTAAAGCATGAGACACACACAAGAGCTATAGGTATTAGATACTTGCATGATTAACTCTAGTGAAAGTGGAATATTGTTAGTGATATGCCCTAGAGGCGATCATGAAGATGACGTATCACTTCTATGTTTATAATCTTTTGAATAATATGTTATTTTGTTAGTTGAACAAATGTCTTTCATATTGATCAACAAGTATACAACTTGTTTGTGGATCTCTTTATTCATGTGTTGATATATAACAAGAGAGATATCTCTGAGCCCCTCAATGTGGTTGGATTAAGGAAGTGCATGGCCATGTCGAATGTGGTTAAGGAGTCAATCACAACTGAGTAATTCACTACAGGTTCGAGTAAAGAATCGAGCTATCATAGGATAGCACGCTCTTGCATTGAGTTTGATCTAGTATCGTGAGGCAAAGAGATCGATATATAAGGACTATATAGATTCGTCCGATATAATATTTATATATTTAGGAGTCGTTATATCCTGCTAGGAATCGTTATTGGCTTATTAGACCTAAAAGAGTTTTCGGTCCATAGCCATAGATGAACCTATGGGATCACACACTTAATGGGTTGAAATGATAAGGGTTTGAATGACTCCGAGTGGGATACGATCTCTATTTATATTGGATCCGATCATAGACTCCCCAAGTGGGATATAATCTCTGCTCGTATTGGATAAATATATAGTCAAAGGCTTTCTGATTAGAGGCTATATAAAGAAAGGCTCGAAGGCTGAAGGATGTATTCTGAGGCACACCATCGAAACCTTAGCCACTGCATCTCCGCCGCTGCCGCCATCTGTCCCTGCTGCCACCAAACGACGTGACTCTGTATGTGTGTCTATGGATTAGAGATAAGAGGGGGATGTTCGCAGCGGGGACATGCAGCATGAGATGAGGAAGCGCGCGGGTGAGTTCAGTCGTTGGAGTTTGCTTCAATAGATACACGGCCACTGCCGACGTCAAGCCCGGTCACTAACACCTCCTGACCGGAAGGATCTGGCTAAGTTTTGGTGATGGAGGAGAGGAGAGGAGAGAGTTGAGGAAGAAAGGTATTAGCCATGTTATTTTTAGCTTATGATTTTATTTAAATAAATAAATAAATGATACAATTTTTCTACTATCTTTTTGAAGCGGCTTATCGAAACGTCTTTTTTAAAACGACTTATCGACATTCGGTTCGTTCGTACAAATAATCACACTAGACTAAAAGCTATTAACAATAATCCAAAACAACAGAACTATTGAGTGAGAGAGAAACAAACCACTTTGATTGAATTTGGTGACCTGGATGCCACACAAATCATTGTAAAGGGTTGAAATGTGGATTTTTTTTCCTTTGTTTATTTGTTGCTATTGATTAGGATGCCACTCGAATAACATGTCAGCATAGACTTGAACGTGGACAACACTTTGGCGGAAAACCAATCCGGTTTGGATGGAGGTCTCAAATCAAACGGCTTGGTTAGTTTGATGCCTTGAATCGAACGATTTCTTAGTTGTGGGTTAAAAAGTCGAAAGACCAGAGTTAAAGAGTTAAAAAGTTGATTTTTTTTCATAAAATGAAAGGAGCGAAGAGTTGGTAAAGATGGCCATGTGACGTGGCTTCTTGGACATTGTAAAAGGATGTATCTGCATGTTTAGAAGAACGAATACGTCAGTTTGAGAATGGGAAAATGCATGAAAGAAAATAAGTAGAATTGCCGAAGATAACAACTGTCTAAAACAAGAGGCGCTAGCACTTATTCAGATAAAAAATTTTCCTTAATATTATATTTCAATTAAAATATTAATATAATGGAGTCGGCTGTAATAATGATCACCTAACATCATCGTTAGTGAAGGATGAAAGAGGGGACAACCAATATCACAGGTTACTCATTGGATAAGCATGGATACCAGAGAGAGAGATTTACTTTGGCTTACAAATATATCTGAGTTTATGGCACATCACAATGACAAGACTAGAAAGCTAGACAGCATTAACAGGAAACAACCAAACAGGAGTGAAAGGGACGAGTGACTGCATACACGGTTGTCCAAACATTTCTTTCACCTTTTCTTTTTGAGAGCATGACGATGGTATTACGAAAGCATGAGGGTGCAGTTTCGTGTTACTTGTACGTTAGAATTTAGAAAGCCTCTCTGTTTATATTAATTTTAACTAATAGTTTTTTGTTACGACTGATAAATAGTAGTAACTGATAGAAATAGCTGATAAATAGTGGTGTATTATATAAGAAAAATAGTTCAACAAAAGGTACTGCAATATTCGGATCGTCATGTAACTTACGGAATTATGATATAATAAAATATAATGTACAATATAAAAGCAGTGACAATGAATAGTAGTGACTGATAGAAACAATTTATAAAATCTGAGATATTTATATTAGCTTCACCTTGTGAACAGAACATTAACCAGGACAAACTGCTACAAACTAGAGTTTGCAGGTACACACTACTCCATAGACGTCACTTTGAAATAGCTCTGACCTTGAGTAGTGAGTAGTGACCGGAAATAATCCCAGGAATCGATAGCTGTCTACTTTTGCTTAATGTGAATGTTTTGTTGATAGTTTCTTGATATGAATGCTATAATGCACATTAGCACATGCAAATACATGAATAAAACGAAAAAAACTAAACACCGGTTTGATGTGAATTTTGAAAAACTTTCCAGAATACAATTCAGATGCCAAAAGGATCAAGGCCAGTCCCTCCGTACATACCAATTGGAGCCATGAGGGTTAGTCAGGCATCACGGTTAAATAAACCACATTTGCAAGCAGGTTAGTAGAGAAGGACAACTCTTTGGTAGCTAAACCTCAACAGTATAACCATGCTGACATTCTCCAGTAAATTTGTCACATGTGGAATAAACTGAAGCTGCCTGACCAGGAAGAAGCAGCAAAAAGAGAGCCAATAGCAACAAGCCAACAACAGTTGGAATAGACTGTTGGCTGTGTAACACACAGCTAACGAAAGATATATAGGTGAATAGGCAGAAACAACCAAGAAAAACAATTTAAAAGTAATACATTCTGATCTCCATTATGGACTTTGACAGAACAGGGTTTAACCGGTAAGTACAAACTGTTAATAACAGCACGAGCCAATCATCACAAGAAAATGGAAAGAGCTAAAATCAATCTCCAGCAAGTTGTCAGTCCAGGTGATTTGTACTTCGAGACCTTGACTTCATCTGTATTGAAATTTTTAAATTTATGTTTTGCATTTTTTTTAGAAAAAGGGTTGTCTGAACTTTTCATGATCCTAAGGCCTCAAGTTTCAACCTATTTTTCCTTATAAAAATCTAGATTACAAGTTTTCGGGTTACTCTTCCTCAAACTTTATTACTTTATGTAAATATCCCTTCCGTGTCAATAAACAATCAGACAGAAAAGCATTTTTTTCATGTCACGCACAGCCTACATTTGTTTAGGGATTGACTCAACAAATTGACTGTAGCAAGAGCACACAAATCAATGTGATTATTACCACAACCTCTGTTCATGGAAATTGCAGATAGCTTCTTCAGCACATTTATGAAGTGATTTTTAAGAAAGTGCTGGTTCGCATAGTAAATTAGATTTAAATAGGGAGACATAGAAGTATTCAAAACAATGTTGGCTAGAATATTCTTGAACGTTTACCATTACTGTAAAATTAGCTTAACTTTTTATGCCATTTGCTCCAATTTGACACAATAAACACCATTTATAGTCAATTAACCTTTACTATGATCCTGACACTGTTAATCAACCAGTATGCATGAATCCAAACAAGCACAAAGGCCACTTGCAGCAATTTTATAGGTTTAACATGAAACAGAGGTGAATAAGATATTGAAGATGTTAGACTATGTAGATAGATCATGAATATAGTGATGATAAATAATTGTCATTTGAGTTACATTAAAATTTACAGTTGTGAAAATTTCGGACGATGCATTATTGTAAAACTGGCATTGTTAGAATACTCAACATAAGCAATCTGACCACCTTGTCTCAGGCGATCTAACTGGCAGACATCGACCTGGTCGGTAGTCGTAAGCTACAGTGAACCGGTTAGTGATCGTAAGCTACAGTAACCGGTTAGTGGTCGAGGCCACAGTGACTGATCGATGGTTGGTTGTCATAGGCTTCATATGCTACAATTGTTGTGACCTTTGAGTGCCCCGAGTACTCATAATCTTCAAGTACTTGTGGTGGGTTAGAGGTATGACCGCCTGTATATGACAGTCAGACTGGTCTTACTCAGTGGTCTGAGGTTGATTTTTGAAAAGCGTGGATATTGAGGTCGTGGACGATTTGATTTGTGTTTATGGATGGACAAAGATGTGTTATGCGTGTATGGACTAATGTTAATCAAGTTAGAGAGAACTTGTGCAGAGAAAATTTTCTTTAGTCTTTGCATGTGCAAATTGAGCGTGGAGACGGTCATGATCGATAACGAGGTGACTGAGAATAGGATGGGGAAATCCGAGGTTCAGGCGGTCGAGAATGTCAAGAGGTGGTCGGGCTCACGCTGGAGTACGTGGAGATCAAAGGTCGATGATGCGTGGAGAAGCTACGGGAGATGCGGTCCTGAAAGCTTTGACACGTGATGAGTTGGAAAGAGTTATGAAAAATATCCATAACTGGAAGGTTTAGAGATTTTGAAAAACCCCATGTTTGGAAGGGTTTCGGGTCCCTTGATTTTTAGAATCGGATAGAATTTCGTGTCCGGGTTGATGAGGACACGGTTTAGGACTCTAGCATATAAAAACGGGGAGAGACTAAATGTTAAAGAGTGGCTTTTAGGGTTAAAGCTTTTGGAACTTTTGTGCTAGGATTTGAGGGGTACCGTAAGGGCATTTTGTAGCCACAAAACATAATCTAGAAATAAAAGATCAGCTTTATTCCGAAAAAGTTAGTTAGCATTGATGGTGTTTTCTAGGTGTCATCTTCAACTCGTTCTCGTTCCAAGCAGTGCGTGGCAAATTAGCGTTCCTCCGTCAACTTCACTTTCCTCGATCACGCGCCGAGTTGTCCACTCGATCTCCACCAACAACATCGGTGGTAGGAGCATACAAGAGCACGTTAACTCGAAGGCGCTGAATTCTCGAAGGCACAAGTAATCGAGAGGTTCTGCTCCTAGTGATGAAGTTCGAGTACATGCATATTGGTCGAAGATCAAGCGAAGGTCAAAACCATCATCAAAGTTTACGACCAGTAAGAATTTATGACAGCTGAGCAGTTGAGTGCCAAGCGGTTGAAACCTTCATCGAGCACTAAGAGATTTCAAGAAACGGAGATAAATATCCACCCCTCTGATTACTGTATTCTATCCTACGGAAGAGATTCCAGATAATTAACTTACTGTTACAGATTGTGATGGAGGCTGAAGCTGAAACTCTTTCCTTGTAAATTCAGTTAGGAAGGATGTCATACGACTTGATCCAGTGTTGATTAATAAATACCATCAATCTAACTTTTCAAAGCCATTTTGATTTGAGACATATGAATGTCATTGTAGTAAACATTGCATAGATTCACAAACGCTGAGATGAACATACATCTAGTTTTCCCAGGTAAGAGATGCCACATGATTGACGAGTTCACTAGACACGAGCAAGAGCGCCATGAAAGCTTGAACAAGCTGACGTTGTTTTTCATCCTAATGGGACCTAGGTTTTTTTTTCATCGTAATTTGATTTAGGTGGTCCATCGACCAAACACCGAGTACCAAAGTTATGTGTAACAAAACTTGTAGGAAAATTCAAAACAAAATTTGAACTTAAATTACAAAGTATAGCACAAAAATTACAACACACAGCTGTCTGATAAAATTACGAGAAAACACATGACTTAGGTCCAGAAAGGACTTGTGAAGCTCTTATGCACAAACACTGGGAGAGAATGGCATGCCACAGTATTGATTACATGCCACTATATCAGCCTGCAGGCAGAATGGACGAAGCAGATTGCAGCATTGCAGAGATGGTTTTAACCAGGCACAGGCAGGCAGCACCAGGACCATTTACAAAGGTCTGTAACCGTGGGATGACTAGTAACAATCAGCTCAAGTACTTGTAGTATTCCTGTTACTTGTTCTAATAGTTTCCTCGTGTTTTTCGTATTATCATACGACGACTTTGTGGAATCAGTTGTGTAGCAAAACCTGGAAATGTGCCGCATTTAGTTAAAGCAATAGAAGCAGAAAAGAACGAAACTAAAATGTGACTAGTTTTACATGGTTGCCCTGCCTAAAGAGTAACCACGGTGGGATATGCAGTACGTTTGCAGGTTTGCTTCTGCAATTTTGGCAGGTGCCTGGTGAGCGAGCGCTGCACAGCCAGACGCTGGTGAGAACTAATGCCATACCTAAGGCTAAACACAAGACCCACGCTAAAATGTTGGCCAAGTAATTAACGGGAAAGGGAGTAAGAGGATAACCTAGCAATGGGCCGGATGGCTTGAACGGCATTGCGTAATCCATCAAACGCGCACACGGAATCCGCAAATCACCATATACCACACAAACAGTTGCTTTAAGAAAAACAAGAACTAACACATTGAGGGAATGGCAGTGGCAGCTAACAATGGGGGATGTGAGGAGGAAGGAGAGGCCGAGGACGGTGGGCCTCCAGTGGCCTGCGCCGGCCGCTCGGAGGGGGGAGGAGAGGCGGAACGGGGGCTACGAGGACTACGGAGCCGGCTGTGGAGGCGGTCGATCATAGCAAGAGGGTCGGTGTGTTCGTCGCGGCGCTACTACCGCCTACCGGTGGTGGTGCCAGAGGAGGGGAGGCAGCTGTTAGGTTTTCTCTAAACTTTAGATTAATTCTACAGATAGTCTACTCTTTATTTCTCTATTTTATCTGTAGTACCGCTCACAATGTATTATGACGTTAGAGGGTAGAAATCTATTTATAAACTCTACTTTCAAGTGTTACAAAGTGCTCACAATGCATTATGAGGTTAGAGGGTAGAAATCTATTTATATACTCTACTTTCAAGTGTTACAAAGTGACCCACTTGTTTTCGATATCCTGTGAGACTCCTGAACCATGTCATCAACCACGATTAGACATATCAATTTTATGAGTCTAAAATATATAGTCACAAGCACACATGTGTGAGTCATGTGCCGGATCAAATTATTTACGAGATCAATTCCAATCTGATCATGTGGATCAACAGCCTACAAAGCCGATCTTGCAAAGCAAACCCAGCTATTTTGCCCTGCACTGTACCCGGTTAAACAAATGCATACATATTAAATTTCAGTAGACTCGATCTCAATAAATATGTCTACCATATTCCAACACAGCCGTTCTCGGTACCTCGAGTATTAATTCCTTGAGTTAAATTCCGCATCAAAATATTCCCTATCACTTGATCACTTGCATCAATAATATGAATAATTCCACATTGAGTAAAACAGACAATAACCATAATAAATATTGAAAGCCACACAAAAATCCCAACAATAGCCAGGACAGCATCGTCGTTGCTTTTGCTCAGGTGTGCGTATGGGTGGAAATACGAATGGAATAGCGACTTCACCACATTGGTAAACGTATACGAATACGAATATTTTTAAATACAAATATAAATTCGAATCAAATATCTACCTAATTCGGTCAGATGCAAATATCTCATAACTTATGTAGTAAAAGATATTAACAATATTTTATCCTTGTACTATCACGCTTAATCATTCTAATTCATTTACTTCATCTAAAGAAACACAAATTTATATTCAATTAAAAAAACTTGTATTGTACTAAAACATGTATATTGCTCCATTGAATATAAATACGAATAATCCAGATAAAATAATATTTCAGATGGAAAAAGTCTATACCATAGTTGCATTCATGTCTTTTATACAATTCAAATACAAATATAGGATAAATTGTTAATTGGAGGGAAAATTTATACCGTATTCATATCATATCGAACATGATAATCGAATAATACGAATAATTCATATCTGTTGTAGGGGTGGCCCCCACCTAAGCCCAGTAGGCCTGGTAGGTCCGAAACAGGACATGTGTAATGACATAAGAGCCCCAGAGGGGAATACTCATGTGTAAGGGTATAACTGTACAAACACTCCCCATATGAATATATATATATATATATATATATATATATATATATATATATATATATATATATATATATATGTGGCATAGGCCACGTGAGAAAGGCCAAGCCACTCATTTTACTCAACTCTCCACTACCACTCTCTCTCTCTGTTTGGTCTGTAACCACAACAGTATCCATTTCCCAACAGTAGATAGATAGGTTACGGGGCAGATAGTGGATAAACCATATTCGCATCTATTTTTCTCTAATTCGAATAAGAATTGAACAAACGCTGGATATGAATATGGACAGACAAATGTCGATATGAATTCAGATCGGATTCGGCTATTTTTTGGATTGCAATGATTATTCGTAGCCTCTCCTATGTAAAACATGGTACCAAATTGTTTTAATACTTTAAATTGATATATTGCAAATAAATCGGTTATAAAGTGTGTCTATGTTCTAATATTGATCTTACATATGATTTGTTTGGATTCGGAAAAACTTTAGAAGACTTTGTGTATGCATATACATAATAGAGACACGAGAATTTTTATACAGATTCGGGCCTTCTCTTGGGAGAATAATAACCCTACGTTCGATTTACAATCGAGAGTAATGTGAAATGCTTAGCACTATCTCCTGCTCTAATGTCTTCTATCCCTTCTTCTCTCTGACGTCAACCTTTATATAGCGGTGGCTATTGTCCCGCGCTAAAAGACGGCTCAATACTTTCAGTGATAACCGTCTAACAAAAGTTACTGTCTGAGAGATGTAGTGGCCCGTTTGCCATGCGATGGTTGTTGCCAGAGAGAGAGATCGTGTACGGTTAATAGAAATAAGCGCACGTTTTAACTGTCTTATCACATGACCCTACGATGAAGTATGTCGTCGTAAACAAGCTAGTCAGAAATATGTTGGTTGCTAAAAGACCCACGACCATGAGTTGTGCGTAGGATGGTCATACAAAGACTTACAACCAAGGAGTAATCACAGTAAGACTTACGACTATGTGGTTGTAGAAAGATTTACAACCAAGGAGTAGTCGCAGTAAAACTTACGATTATGTGGTTGTAGAAAAATTTATAACTAAGAAGTAGTCGCAGCAGGACTTACGACTAAGGAATAGTCGCAATAAGACTTACGACTATGTGGTCGTAGAAAGACTTACGACCAAGGAGTAGTCGTAGTATAACTTACGACTAAGAAGTAGTTTTAGTAAGACTTACGACTATGTGCTTATAGAAAAACTTACGACCAAAAAGTAATCGCAGTAGGACCATGAGTTGTGCGTAGGATGGTCATACAAAGACTTACAACCAAGGAGTAATCACAGCAAGACTTACGACTATGTGGTCATAAGAAGACTTACGACCAAGGAAAATTCGCAGTAAGACTTACGACTAAGGAGTAGTCGCAATTAGACTTACGACTATGCGGTCATAACAAGATTTATGACTAAAGAGTAGTCGCAGTAAGACTTGCAATTATCTTGTTGAATCTCTCCCTTATTGATAAAAGATATATTCGAATAATATAATGATGTAATAATTAGAGGATTATTACATCCTCGTTAAAGTGCAAATAAATCGGTTATAAATATATCAAATTTGGCACAAAAAAAAAGAACATGCAAAAATCTTTATGGGAGATGTACCAAAATAAAAACATGAAATGTCAAATCAAAGTCTACCATGATGACAGGCACATCGAGATGGTTGAAATGCATATATGATATACCCAATTTGAATATCAAAATGTAAAAGATACATATTACCTAGCTGCTGCTATTATATATGCCAAATCCGGATATTATCCGGGTATCCGATTCTGAATCTGCTTCACGCTATACCGGATTCGCATCCGACATCCGAGTCTGCGCCAGGTCAACATCCACGTTCAGATTCAATTTCTATTCAGATTTAGATATTAAATATTTAAATTCAAACAACCTAGATTCGGTAGCCGAATTATCACACCTCGTTTTCACGCTAGGTGTGCGGCTTGCGGCTCGGACCCAGCAGCAACGCACGGCACGGCCCCGCACACGGTGCAGTATGGCAGGCCCAACTGCATGCGCATCCAGGCCGGCGTGTCGGCCTGCATTCTATGCGCCTGGCCCAAAGTGGTTCGCACGCTTCGCTCGGTGGTTTCGGCCAGGCCAGCGTGATGCCACGATAACACGATTCATACAGGGTGGCATCCGATTCGCCGACATGGACGCTGCCGAGAGGCTGGCGGCCGGCGAGCACCGTCGATGAGTTCGGTTCTGAACCACGATCGTCCTCCCGCCAATGCCGCGCTCATGGTGCCAATCGCTACCCGCAAAGTGCAGCTCCGTTTTCGCGAGGCATGTACTATTTTTTGGGTTCTTAAGAGGATGCCTTAGCTCCTTAAAAATCTATGGTTTAAACAACTTTGACTTGTTTAGATATAATATGCTTTGCGGTGTTATATTTTTTTGTGCAGGGACAGAAGCACTATCTTATATTAAAAGCTGAAAGAAAAGTTTATAGATAGGAGGTGGCAGGTCACAGAGAGACGCAAGGTAGGTAGGAGCTCCGTGAGCCTTGTTGTCCCGGCTATGATCCAGAATTAAGACTCTTTCTTCATTTTTATTACAAGAGTAATTAAGAACAAGTGTTTGAGAGGAAGAATGTTTCATTCATCAGTATGAATCTGTACATGTTGATACATATATATAGATGATGAGGGGTGCCAGTAAAAGATGTGTCTGTTCTAAATGATGTCTTTACAGTAAGAGGTGTCTGTACATTGGTTACTTTTTGGTTGTAACACTCCCCCTTAACCAATGTATCTTCATATGATCATCTTGATTCATCATCTTGGAAAAACTCCTCCAAACCCTGTAGGGAAAAATATGAGGAGAACCGATAGAGTAGATATGCCATGAAAAACTCCTTTAAAACCTAATGGGAAAATTTTAAGGAGAAAATTTGATATGGCATATATATGATTATATCTCCTTAAAAACCCCTGTGGGGAAAATAGAGATATAATATATTTATGATTACGTTGTCATATTGCCTCATTAAAAACCTTGATGAGAAACCTTAGAGGGAAAACTCATAAAGGGAAAAGAGTACAGTATTTGTATTGAACGGGTTATGTCTTAGGAGATTTCTCCCCCTGACATCTGCAAATCACGTAGTCTTCGCATACCAATTCCATGAACACATTTTTGAAATGTGGAGGTTGGTAATGACTTGGTGAATAAGTCTGCGAGATTATCACAAGACTTAGTTTGTAGAATATTTATTTCCCCACTTTCTTGCAATTCATGTGGGTAAAATAGTTTAGGTGCAATATTCTTTGTGATATTGCTCTTTATGTAACCCGTTTGCATTTGAACAACGCAAGCAGCATTATCTTCGTAGATAATGGTAGGTGATGCGATAGCACATATACCACATGATTGTTGTATGTGGTTAATCATTCTGCGAAGCCATACACATTCACGTGATGCTTCATATAATGCAATTATTTCAGAATGATTAGTGGATGTAGCCACTAGAGTCTATTTCGAAGACTTCCAAGAGATGGCTGTTCCACCGTGTAAAAAATACAAAGCCTGTTTGAGATCTGGCATTATGGGGATCTGATAAATAGCCAGTATCTTTATATCCTATTAAATCCACATTTGTATTCTTCTGGAAGAATAGACCGAGATCTTTAGAGCCTTGAAGATATCTAAAGATATTCTTCACTCCTACCCAATGTCTTTTGGTTGGAGCAGCGCTATATCTAGCAAGTAGATTTACCGCAAATGCAATATCCGGCCGGGTGCAGTTTGCAAGGTATATAAGCGCTCCGATGGCACTGAGATATGGAACCTTGGGTCCCAATAACTCTTCATTGTCATCTCGGGGTCTAAATGGATCTTTGTCCCTGTCGAGAGATCGAACAACCATGGGGGTTTTCGATGGATATACTTTGTCCATATTGAATTTCTCCAATATTTTCTGGACATAGGCTGATTGATGCACTATGATGCATGTATGAAGGTGCTCAAGTTGTATACCTAAGCAAAATTTGGTTTTACCCAAATCCTTCATTTCAAATTCCGTCACAAGATGATTACATGCTTTATCTATATCTTGTGTGTTACCAATGATATTAAGATCATCAACATACACATATATAATGCAAAATCCTGTTGAGGATCTTTTGATGAACACGCATGGGCAATCATCATTGTTGGAGTATCCCTTTTTGGTTAGGAACTCACTTAGTCGGTTGTACCAAATATTACCCGACTGTTTCAAGCCGTATAAAAGACTTGTTTAATTTTATACAATACATATTGCGATTTGCGTTCGGATTCGGAATTGAAATTCTATCGGGAACTTTCATATATATGTCCGAATCAAGTGACCCATAAAGATATGCAGTCACTACATCCATCAACTGAAAAGATAGATGATTTTTAACTGCCAATGAAATTAAGTATCGGAATGTTATTCCACTCATTACTGGAGAATAAGTTTCATTGTAATCAATGCCGGGTCTCTGCGTGAACCCTTGTGCTACAAGCCTTGCTTTGTATCTCACCACCTCATTGTTTTCATTCCGTTTATGACGAAAACCCATTTGAAACCGACAGGAATACTTTGGGAGGTGTATGTATCACATTGGTGAATACATTTCTTTTCTTGAGCGAGGCTAACTCCGCTTGAATTGCATCCTTCCATTGGTTCCATCCGTAGCTGTTTGCACTCGCCATGGTCTTGGGATCTGGATCATTTTGAAGGTTGTTTGCAATTGTTGTGGAGAAATAAATGTCGACAATTATAGTCTTACGATCGTATGATTCTCCGAAATCGAGTATAGTTAGTGGAAATTTCTTGGACCCTGATGACTCAATGTTATTTCCCAAAACATTTGAGTCGGGGTATTCGATGTCCCAGGATCGATGGTTGAGTGCACCGTTGATCCGGGTTCAAGGATCCTTTGGTGTCTATCAACATGAGGTTGATCTGCATTTACATTCTTTTGTTTCCTTTGTCGCTTGTTAGAAGTTGAATCCGCCATTTGTCTGCACTTCTCCCCTCTTATTTTGAATCGAGTTGAGTGGTTTTTTGCGTACCTCCACTCTTTCAGTACATTTACAGCGGGATTATAGGATTTTGTGACACCCTTATAATCAGTAAATGCATATGGCAGGTTATTTGCAATGTTTTGCAAATGAATGAGTTTCTAAACTTGAAGTTCAGTCTCTACGTGCGTCCGAGTGCGTAAATGCCTTGTACATTCCAATTAATTTCCTGGCATTCAGTTTGGTACTTGTTGTCTCCCCCTAATGCCGGGAAATGTTCCTCATTGAATATGCAATCAGCGTACCGGGCCGTAAACAGGTCCCCTGTTAGGGGCTCGAGGTATTTTATGATTGACGGAGATTTATACCCAACATAGATCCCAATTTTCCTGTGCGGTCCCATTGAGGTACGCTGCGGTGGTGAGATCGGTCGTATGTAGCGCAACCAAACTTTCGCAGATGGGAAATATCTGGTGGATTTCCACGTACTAATTGTAGCGGGGAAGTGCTATGATAAGCAGTTGGACGCAATTGTATTAAGTCAGCAGCGTGTAAAACTGCATGACCCCAACATGACGTTGGTAAGTTGCAATTCTGTAGTAATGGTCTTGCAATGATCTTGATTCTCTTAATAAGAGATTCGGCTAAACCATTTTGTGTATGGACATATGGAACAGAGTGTTGAACTTGTATCCCAAGAGCCATACAATCGTCATTGAAGGCATGGGATGAAAATTCAACAGCATTGTCCATTCGAATTGATTGAATTCGATATTCAGGGTAATGTGCTCGTAATTGGATAAGTTGACCAATTAACTTAGCAAATGCATGGTTTCGTATGGATAAAAGACACACATATGACCATCTAGTAGATGCGTCAATGAGAACCATGAAGTATCTAAACGGTCCACACAATGGTTGTATAGGACCACATATATCTCCTTGAATGCGTTCAAGGAATGTAAGTGGTTCAGCTCTGATTTTAAGATAAGAGGGTCTTAAAATCAATTTTCCGGTGGCACAAGAAGTGCACACAAAATCTGAGGATTCCGGAAATTTTGTTTGGAGATATGTATGACCAATTGAATTGCTAAGAATTTTCCTCATCATTCCAATGCCTGGATGGCCAAGGCGATCATGCCATGTTTGGAATGTGTTAGTGTTTTGGAAAATTGCTTTATGCATAATATGTTGAATGAGTTGGATGTATGTATAGTACAATCCGGAGGGTAATGATGGAATTTTTTCTAGTACTTGTTTGCCATATCCGTTGTGTTTAGTTAAGAGGAGATATTCCTCTTTGTTGTCATTTTGGGTTTCAACATGGAAACCATTTTGACGGATATCTCTATAACTAAGTAGGGTACGTGTTGAATCGAGATACAAGAGTGCATCCTCAATTTTCAATTGTGTACCCAGAGGGAGAGTAATAGAGGCGCGACCAGAGCCTACTATCGTTGCATCGCGTCCAGCGATTGTTAAAACATTTCTTTTCCTCCTAGTAAGAGTTAGAAAATATTTTGTGTCCCTAAGTATAGAGTTTGTGGTAACACTATCCACAAGGCATAATGCCTCCTCCATTGGATTGACTCCAAAAATCTATATACACAAAAGAAGAATTTAATAAAATTCTTATAGTAGTATATAGAATACATACATACTTCATTTTCAATACCAAATATGTTCGATATGAACAGCATGGTTGAACTCTCCCACAGATTTAAAATCTTGTATGCGGAGGTGGTTCCACTCATTGACAGCCTCCGGTAGGATGACTGCTTTCTGCTGTTCATACCGTGTTTGAAGAGCAAACCACAGAGCGCGTGGGTCTTCTTCCATCAGATACTCAGCCTTGAGATCAGGATGGATGTGGTTCCTTATGATAAATAAGGCATTGTACTTGAGAGGCTCAGCCAAAGGAGCTATACCCTCTTGGGGGCTGCAATTGCCTGGTACATTCCGCGCAACGATAGACTCACTTTGAGATCCATCGCCCATGTGGGGAAGTTGTGGCCGTCAAGAGCGAGAGCCTCAAACTCTTTAGCAGTCATTGTGCCTACATATGTAGGACCACAGATTTGTTAAAATTTTTGGCAATATTAAATAAGCAATGCGAAATGCAAGTAATCAAGGTAAACTTGAAATACATAAAGGGACATTCTCCTATTGTGGAACAACATAGTTAATCACCAATGGTGTTAACTTTATTTAATTCATTTTTCAACATTGGGTACACACTTTGAGGATGATAATCCCACAGTAGTACTTTGGTACTACCTTGTGTATGGCCAATGTGAAAAAGAACCATGGTAATCACTTAGGAGTGTAGACCAAATTGTTTCAAAACTTGATATTGGGTACGCACGTTGAGGAATAAATCCCGCAGTAGTACTATAGTACTACCTTGTGTATGGCCAATATCAAAGTTAAGAAACTTTGTGTTATTCCAAAACGAGAGAAAATCAACCTAAAGCATTTGCATAAAAAAAATATTAAGTGCTTGTATGGTAAGCTAGTAAATGTAATATTTAAATTGCATAAGATAGATTGCAATAATTGATGTACGCCATAAAGAATTAATTTACATGAGGTAAATTAATGTGTATGGTAATGTTGTAATAAAATGCAAAATATGTGGAAAACAATATGAGTATTGTAATCCAAATGAATATATATACCCAAATTGAATATAACATGTGGTTATATTTTTAATACCGCATAATCACAATATTGGTGATGAATACCAATTTGTATGGCATAGCGTACAAGCAAAATGCCATAAATTGTGATTTTATGGTAGGTATAATATTTTGCAAAAATTCCAATTTATTAAGTATAATGGTACTCATTAAATGGGAATTTTAAATGTCAAATTTGCTAGCGATAGCAAATTTAAATATAGTCGCAATTAATATTGTAAGTAAATTACAATAAAGAAATAATCTTACATATGTAAAAATTAAATAAATGTGGTTGCACATTTATTTAAATATTTACATAATTTTCAGTCTGTAGGAATTTGAAATGCTAATTTATAACAAGACATCTTGACACGTACAATTATAAATATGCACGAGGACTATCTGCAAAAACTATAATACAAAGTTATTGAAAATAAGAATTCTGCAGTTGCCATGAACTAGGGGAATTGCAAATTTCCAAAACTTGGTGAGGTCCATTCGGCCTTTTGGCCCATGTGAGGAGTGGAAGATTTTGGGCCAAAAGCCCATTTGGGGGCATCCATATAAAAGGAATGGGGAGGAATTAGGGTTTCCTCCCAAACCTAACCAGCCGCCACTTGGGGCGCCTCCATGGAGAGCCACCGCCGCCCCTTGAGCGCCGCGCGCTGCCTCCACCGCCGGCGCGCCATCGGGAAACGCCGCCGCGCGGCGTTGCCGCGCCTCGAGGCGTCGCCGCTGCAGGCCGAAGCGCCGCCGCACGGGCGCAGCCGCCGATCGCGCCGCCGCGCCTCGCGCCGCGGCCGAGGCCGCCGCCTTGGCTTGGGCGCGCGCGCGCCGCGGGGTCGCCACCGCGGGGTGGGCCTTGCTGCCCGGCCGCGCGAGGTCTCCGCCGCCTCGCGCCCGGCTCATGCCGCTGCCGCGCCGCTGCCCTCCTCCTCTCGCCGGCTTCGCCGCCGTGTGCCACCGGCGCGGCGAGCCGCCGCGTCTCGTCGGGCTGCGCTGCGTCGGCTATGGGCTCGGGCTGCGCCGCCGCCGCGCCCGGCCTCGGGCTCGGCGCGCGCGTGAGGACGCGCCACGCCGCCGGCCGCCACGCCGCTGCGCGTTGCGCCGCGCCGCACCGGGCGCCGTCCGTCGTGGCTCGCCGCCACGCTAGGCCTCGCCGCCGCCGCGCGCCTCGGCGCCCGTCATCGCGCGCGCGCGCCGCCGCCGCCGTCGCCGGCGTCGCCACCGCCGGCCGGGATGGGTCGCCGCCGCTGGTGCCGCCGCGTCGGCGCCGCCGTCTTCTTGCCAGCGCGTCGCGGCGCGGCGCGTCGGCCGTGGGCTCGGCGCTGCTGCCGTCGGCCGCTCGGGCTCGGCGGTGCCGCCGTGCGAGCCGCGCGCCCGCCGCCTCTCCACGCGCCGATCGAGCGCGCGCGCCGCCGCCTCTCCACGCGCGATCGGGCCGCCGCGGCGCCGCCACCGCGCGGCGCTTCTGCCGCCGCCGCCGCCTCCGCGGTACCACGCGATTTGTCGCGTTACGCTTCTTCGCCGAGGCGCGGCGCCAAGGCAGCCCCAGAGATTTGGGAATTTGGGAGGCCGGCCGGGTGGGTGGTGCGCGCGCGGGGAGAATTCGGGATCCATTTTCCTACCTTTTTGTGTTCTTGTCGCTCAACTTGAGAGAAGCGTGGTGATAACGTATTACAAGAGTAATTAAGAACAAGTGTTTGAGAGGAAGAATGTTTCATTCATCGAGATGAATCTGTATGTTGATACATATATATAGATGATGAGGGTGCCATAAAAGATGTGTCTGCATTTCTAAATGATGTCTTTACTGAAGAGGTGTCCGTACATTGGTTACTTTTTGGTTGTAACAATTTTGATGATAAATATCATGCTATTTGGAGCTTCTAAAAATCCACTTATGACCTCTTTTTCCTTGAAGGCAGATCTACCACACTTCCAAAGCCACCTCCGTCTCCTGTTGCATGCCTTGCTTGTACGTTCAAAGTTGAAACTTTTTAATTACCTTGTGCTTTCGTGGTATTGTTGAACGTTGATTGGTAGTTGAGACCTGACAATGTCAGGGACTGATCTTTTTTTTCTGACTTTATTAGAGCGATAAAGGCTTCGCACATTTTGACTTGAGCTTCTAGTTTTGAACTTATTTTTTACTATTTTTAAATTTCGTTTTTTTTTGACTTTTTAACTTTTTGAGCTTTTTTGTCGATTCTTTTTTCCGTATTCTTTTGTATTTTCCGTGATATGCTAGCCTATTTGTTCTATTTTTAATTTTTTTAAATTTAATTATGTTAAATAAGTTATCATCAGTTACAATGAAAATTCAGCCAGCTACAGTGAAATTTCAGTCATAAGCCACTTTTTCAACCTAAATGAGTAGCCCCAAAAATTAATATAAATATCTGATTATTAAAAGTGGCTTTCTCATTTCTTTCGCTCATGTTTCGCTCTAAGAATAAGACAAAGGTCAAAGACGCGTCACACATTTTACTCCCTTCGCTCTCATCTTGTACACGTATTTCTCACCTATTTTCCCACTGCTCGTCTACTCTTTCTAAACGTTACTTCTTTCGACCACTACTATTTATTTTCAACTAAAAAATATAAATTATAACTAAAAATCATCCACCACAGCCAACATAGACAGCCCTTCGCGAGATCTGGTCACTGCAGTATATCATATATATAAACATAAGCTTCTAATTGCAGCTGTCATGTATTGGTCAACGTAATATATAGCTACAACAAAAATGCACACACAAAGAGTAGCTACCTTGCACGTACATAGCTAGTTTAATTTTCTGTAATAAAAATTACTTTTTTAACAAAATAGATATTAAATATATATAGAAAACTCATTACTACAAAACAATCTATACTAGACGTCTCATCACGGATGATAACCAAAACCATCAGTATTAAGTATAATCACAGACAATTTTAATATAAATTGTCTATGAAGAAAAATATCACGCAGCACGCAGACGGGTTTTTATTTAAAGCATGCGTGATACTTCCTGACAGCTTTGTATTAAAAACCATCTGTGATATTACCTCATCACAAACAGTTTGTATTAAAAACTATCTGTGATATTTTACCGTCGATTTTGCCGCCCCCTCTATTCAAACTTTCAAATTGAAGCGTCGCAACCTCTCGGTTCCGCTACCCAAATGCCCTTATATATGTTTCCCCTACACGCCTCCCCAAACACACTCCAAACCAATCAGTCTGCTAGCTCCCCTAAACCATCGTTCGAAGCGTTGGCCGCCTCCCCCGAGCTCCTTCGCGTCCGGATGTGACACCACGGTTCAATGCACAAGGAACTCTTGTCGTAAGAGTGACACTACATCACTGCACAAGGCACTCATGTCGTAAGAGTGCCTCCTGCAGTGTCATTGTCATAACACAACGGTAACGCTGCCGCCTTCTCTCCTTCATCGGTACCAGTACTTTGTTCATACTCTAATCCGATGCCCTCCCCTCTCTTCCTTGATGCTTGAATGGATATGATGCATGTGAAAATTATTTGTTGATGCATTTGTTCTTGCATATGATGCTTAGATGCATATGGCTAGGATGATCTCGTTCTCATAAATAGGCCTACTTTGGTTCATCTGTATTATCTGATTGCTTGTTTTATAGCACAATTAGTGCAAACAATGCAATAAGAGAATGTTGATGAACTGAAAGAGATCTATTTTTGAGTTCGATCGAAACTTATCACAGACGGTTCTATTTTGGAATCGTATGTGATAATATAGTATCATAGATGCACTATTACAAAAGATGCTAAACTAAACACTTACATCATAGACGGTTTCTAGGAACCGTATGTGCTATAAGTATCATAGACGATTTCTAGGAACCGTATGTGCTATAAGTATCACAGACGGTTCATACAAATAACCGTCTATGCTATTTTCACAGACGGTTATTTATACGAACTGTCTATGATAATACAAGACATCACAGACGGTTCTTACTAATACCCATCTGTGATAATTCACAGATGGTTCTTATCGATGGTTCTTGATAAGAACCATCTGTGATAATGGTAGACGTCACAGCCGGTTTTTTATTTAAACAGTCTGTGATACTTCACAGACGATTTGTATTAAAAACCATCTGTGATACATTTCCCGCCTCGTAATCCCCCAAAATTTCATAATTTCCCACCAGAGTCCGAGTAGGATTCAATTTTGAGATATCTTTAGTAAAACGAGTATAACTTTTGTAGGGGTGGAAACGGATCGGATACGGTCGAATAGTCTCAAATACGAATAAGAATCCATATTTTTCAAACGAATACGGATACGAATTCGAATATTCTCAAATACAGATACGGATATTCTCGAATACGAATACGGATATTTTCGAATACGGATTTTCTCGGATACAAATATCGGATAAAACGGATTCTAAGCGGTTTTACCGATTTTTCATCGTTTTTGATTTGTTACCGTTTTAAATCGCCTAAATTCAAATTTTGAATCACAAAATTTGTACGAATTTGTCATATGTTCTAGAAACGGATCGAATACGAATCGAATAGTCTCGAATACGGATACGCATATTCTCGAATACGAATGCGAATACGAATACTCTCAAATACGGATACGAATATTCTCGAATACGAATACGAATATTTTCGAATACGGATTTTTGCTTACCACATTTATATTTTCTCGGATACGAATACCGGATAAAACGAATTATCCGTTACCGTTTTCCACCCCTAAACTTTTGTATACAATGTCCGTTTTCAACATTTTTATACTTGTTGGAAAGCTAACGACGAGCCCGATTAAAAAAATGACCGGCTTATGCCCGTCGCCCTCTAAAACCTTCAAAATCTGCCATCTTGTCGTCGTCCGAGTAAGACTTACGACTAAGGAGTAGTCATAGTAAGACTTACGACTATGTGATTCTAGAAAGACTTACGACCAAGAAGTAGTCGCAGTAGGACTTATGACTAAAGAGTGGTCGTAGCAAGACTTACGACTAAAGAGTAGTCGCAGCAAGACTTATAACTATGTGGTCATAAGAAGACTTACGACTAAGAAGTAGTAGCATTAAGACTTACGACTAAGGAGTAGTCGCAATTAGACTTACGACTATGTGGTCATAAAAAGACTTATGACCAAGGAGCAGTCGCAGTAAGAGTTGCAACTGTCTTGTTGAATCTCTCCCTTATCGATAAAAGATATATTTAAATAATATAATAATGTAATAATTAGAGAATTATTACATCCTCGTTAAAGTGCAAATAAATCGGTTATAAATATATCAAATTGGGCAAAAAAAGAACATGCAAAAATCTTTATTGGGAGATGTGCCAAAATAAAAACATAAAATGTCAAATTAGAAGTCCACCATGACGACAGGCTCATCGAGATGGTTAAAATGCATATATAATGTACCCAATTTGAAAGTCAAAATGTAAAAGATACGTATTACCTAGCTGCTGCTATTATATATGCCAAATCCGGATATTATCCGAGTATCCGACTCTGAGTCTACTTCACGCTATACCGGATTCGTATCCGACATCCGAGTCTGCACCAGGTCAACATCCACATTCGGATTTAATTTCTATTCAGATTTATATATTAAATATTTAAATTCAAACAATCTAGATTCGGTAGCCGAATTATCACACCTCGTTTTCACGCTTGGTGTGCGGCTTGCGGGTCGGACCCAGCAGCAACGCACGGCACGGCCCCGCACACGGTGCAGTATGGCAGGCCCAATGCATGCGCGTCCAGGCCGGCGTGTCGGCCCGCTTTCTCTTAGGCTTCAATCTATGCGCCTGGCCCAAAGTGGTTCGCTCGCATCGCTCGTCGTCCTGCCAGTGTCGCGCTCATGGTGCCAATCGCTACCCGCAAAGTGCAGCTCCGTTTTCGCGAGGCATGTACTATTTTTTGAGTTCTTAAGAGGATGCCTTAGCTCCTTAAAAATCTATGGTTTAAACAACTTTGACTTGTTTAGATATAATATGCTTTGCAGTTTTTTTTTGTGAAGGGACAGAAGCACTATTTTATATTAAAAGCCGAAAGAAAAGTTTATATATAGATAGGAGGTGGCCGGTCACAGAGAGCCACAAGGTCACAGAGAGACACAAGGTAGGTAGGAGCTCCGTGAGCTTTGTTGTCCCGGCTATGATCCACAATTAAGACTCTTTCTTTATTTTGATGATAAATACCATGATATTTGGAGTTTCTAAAAATCCACTTATGACCTCTTTTTCCTTGAAGGCAGATCTACCACACTTCCAAAGCCACCTCCGTCTCCTGTTGCATGCATCTACTACTCTTTTTCCGGTGCTTGCTTGTACGTTCAAAGTTGAAACTTTTTAATTACCTATTTACCTTGTGCTTTCGTGGTATTGTTGAACGTTGATTGGTAGTTGAGACCTGACAATGTCAGGGACTGATCTTTTTTTCTGACTTATGTTTAGAGCGATAAAGGCTTCGCACATTCTCACTTGAACTTCTAATTTAAACTTATTTTTTACTATTTCTAAATTTTATCCTTTTTTTTAGCTTTTTAGCATTTTGAGCTTTTTTGCTGGTTCTTTTTTCCGTATTCTTTTGTATTGTCCGTGATAGGCTAACCTATTTGTTCTATCATCAGCTACAGTGAAATTTCAACCATAAACCACTTTTTCAGCCTAAATGAGCAGCCCCAAAAATTAATATAAATATCTGATTATTTAAAGCGGCTTTCTCATTTCTTTCGCTCATGTTTCGCTCTAAGAATAAAGCAAAGGTCAAAGACGCGTCACGCACTTTACTCCTTTTGCTCTCATCTCGTACATGCATTTCTCACCTATTTTCCCACCGCTCGTCTACTCTTTCTAAAAGTTACTTCTTTCGACCACTACTATTTATTTTTAACTAAAAACCATCCACACCACAGTCAACATAGACAGCTGTAGGACCGAAATGGCAACAGAGGGGGGGTGAATGGTGCCTTCTAAAAACTCCCCAAGTACTCACACGACAAATCGGGCGAAAGAACTAGCTTCTTCGATCGAACACACGTGGTCGTAAGCCAACCGATGGTCGAACACCACGTGGTCGAACACTTGCTCGAGCCGACAAAAGAAATCAAGCAGTGATAATCGAGAGGATGAACCAAGAAACGAAGGACTCGAGGCGCACAATCATCCGGTAAAGTGAACTTCTCTAATTCGACTCTGCTCTGGAATGAATCGGCCAAGTGGCCTTGAGACAGATTCCCGCCTACGAGCTAATCAAAGCACACAAAGACGAAAGCAGACTCACGAAGAAGAGAGGAGAGAAAAGGATAGCAAGAAGTCCAAGCTCTCAAAACAGATCGCAAACAAGTCAATCACAACATCTCAAGACGACAGAAAACAAATAGAGGAAGAGAGATGAATGATTGATAATGGAGGTTTCTCTGACCACTCCAACTGGGAGATACATGAGCACACTTGCTCCATCCCGAGAACCCACACACTCACAAATAACAAAGGAAGAACAGAGCAACTCGGGATCGAATCTCACAAGTACCCGAGCTCTACCCTCTCTATTTATAGCCACACACTCACACACCAAAGAGGGGGAACCCGCAAACCCCCACCTAACACCGGGTTTTCAACTCACTTTACCCACTAGCGAGAACGAGCTCCAGTGCTTTACCCGTTACACCCAACGGCTCCACTGCTTTGCCCGTTAGTGCCAACAACTCCCGTGCATTGGCGAGACACGCCTTCCTTTGCAGCTTTCCGCATTTCTCCAAAATGCCACTCCACCGCCTTCGGAAGCTTCCTCCCGCCTTGCCGATCACGCTTGCAACCACCTTGAGCCCCTAGTCTTCTTGGCTTCACCCACTGTTACGGACCTCAACATCTCCCATGTCTAGTCCCGACCACTCCAAGCCTCACCAAGACTTGTCTCAAGATCCTAGTCAAAAACTCCTCGAGACCGATCGGACCTCAACTCCTCCAGAGCCTAGTCCCAGTCCGTTCCATCACGCACGACCACCGCTGTTGCCGTCGTGTCCACTTCCGGTAACTCTAGCTCCGGTTCCTTGTCTCCGGCTCACAACCACCTCACCAAAGATCGATCATCTTTGGCGTCTCCGACCGTCCGGACCTCAACACCTCCCGTGCCTAGTCCGGTCCTCCCACGCCTCACCATGAAATAGCTCAAGTCCTGCAGCCACATAGACAAGCAAACCGTTACATAGCACCGCACAACACAATGTGTACAGACATCCGCATAAAAGGAACTCAAAACATGCTTCACAAGGTCGTACATTCACTACGATCGGTCAAAAATACTTAAACATTAATTCTCAAGACCTACGATCGTTACCATAGACCATACGACCACCCCAAAGGGTCCTTACGACCGCCTTAAAGCTTGCTACGACCATCACAAGTTTCAGTTCCAACTTACCACCAAGTTGTACCAACTTATGACCGGTCGAAACCATAGATCAAGACTTTCTTAAGTCCTACGACCATATCTCAAGATGATACGACTACCTCGAAGTCCATACGACCGGTTCCTGAGACTACGACCAAAACCAGAGATTCCATCGTGGTCGAACCACTTTCCGACCACGTTCATCGCTTTCCACCGTGGTGAAACCCTTCTCGATCACGCATTTACTTGGTTCATCGTGGTGAAGCCCTTCCAACAACGTTTGAACACTTCCGACCGCGATCGCCACTTGCGACCACGCTCCAAGCTCGTCGACCGCATCCGACCGAAGCTACGACCATGTTCGCCCATAACGTGGTGAAACCCGCTTCGTTCTTAGGAAGTGAAGTTCGCGACAACGTGGTCGTATGATCGCCGACCACCGACTATGCCTTACGACCGCGTTCTCGTCGGTGTGGTCGAATCGCTTTGACCACGACCAAACGTGGTCGTACTGAGCCGACCACGCCAACGTGGTCGAATAGATTACCGACCACGGCAAAACGGTCGTGAGACTTCCACGGTGACCTACGACCAAGGTCGAGTGGTCGAACGCCATGTGGTCGTCTGACCTTCCGACCACGGCGGAAAGAGTAAAACATTGTTTTCCGGCTTTATCGCGATAGAGTGGTCGTAAACAACCCGGTGGCTCCGATTGACGACAATAAGTTCATAACCTGCCCGACAAAGCTTCGACCACAACCAATGTGGTCGTAAGAGCCTCGACCACGATCGAAGCTACGACTTTGCACGAAGGCGATTCGATCACTTCTAAGGCTATGACTTGGCGGAAGAGCCCAACCCAAACTCAAACTTTCTAAAACAAGAGTCAATTACTCATCACAAACATGTGGTCACCTCCACATGGACTCTCAATCTCCCCTTGATGAGTATATTGACAAACCCGAAAAACCATGAAGATGAGTTTGAGTTTTAAGAATCCAACATGGTCCAAAGAAAGAGAATGGAGCTAATGACCATGTCGATGTAAGGAACATTAGAGCAACAACCGAAAGAGCAAATTGATCTCCAAAGCTCTAAAATGATCCCAACAGACTTTTTCTTCTCTATTCTCCCCTTTTGGCAATAAACACATCAAGATGCAATAGAGAGAATATGACATGTCAATGGATGAATATGGTGAAGTTTGTTTATTTAAGCATTTAGAGCCATGAGAATTATCCATAATGACAATAATGTAATACACCAAGCCATAACTCAATAAAACGCTATCTAGATCATGACAACATATATATAAACCAGCTAGAGCACATAGATGACAATCTGAAATGTAATGCATTTAGTGAGCAAGTCAAGTCATCAATGAGCAAAGTCTAACTAGAGATATCCAAGGATGATGCAGCCATGTCAATAAGCTAAGCGGAACAAAGAAGCTAACATTGAGTCCAAATAGAGTGCTATAAGCTCAAGATTGAAACATTGGTTAAAGTACTTGGTTACGATTGTAGATTAAGCAAATTAAGCACATTAAACATTGTCTTTTGAAAGCATATGGTTGTTTTCAACCCAATTTTTTTGTTTATGTGCTAGATCTCAAGCCTTATGCGACTACTCCAAGCAATAAGCTTAAGAAGATAGTCTAGGTCATCCAAAACTCCCCCTGAGTTCATGCCTAGTGCAATGGCAAGCTGTCTCATGAGAAAGGATTGGTGAAATCAGTTTTTTCGCACAAATATGGTGGTTGTCAACCAACATTTTGTTTTATCATGTGCTAGATCTCAAGCCTTATGCGACTACTCCAAGCAAGAAGCTTAAGAAGATAGTCTAGGTCATCCAAAATTCCCCCTGAGTTCATGCCAAGTGCAAAGGCAAGCCGTCTCATAGGAAAGAATTGGTGAGATCAGTTTTTTCGCACAAAAGAGATCTTTTGCCTTTTAAACACATTGTACTAACTCATGTATCATCAGAGACTAAACCAGCTCAAACTAAGGCTCAATATAGATTCAACGCTCTACTCAAATTATTTGACATGGCATGAATCATAAAAGGATAGCTCAAGAAAGACTAAACTCAAATGCTAGCATGACAAGTTTAATTTAAGTTGATCGATTTTACTTAACTTATCATGGCAAACGCTAGTCTACACATATGAAGTCATGATAAATTTAGCAAGCTAAGCACAAGTCATGACAAGGTGTAAAGCATCAAGCATGTCATAACAGGATAATAATCAAGGCTCAATGTAGTTATATTACAATGCGAAATGCTAAAATGCGAGAAAAATCCAGCTCCCCTCAACATGACATGCAACTTTTAGTTCAAGTTGAGTTAAGTCACAATTAAGCTCGAAGCTCCCAAATGAACTCTCCACAACCAAAGCAATAAATCGAGAAGCGGCAAATAAAACCAAAACAGCAATCCTTAAAGCATAGATAAGATATAGAGACAACTATGGCTCGATCGACTCTCATCTACCCCATATGACTCCAGGACAATCGGCTAACAGTAAATCACACACTAGAGAGCAAACACGTACCCTGTCTACTCGAGGGTGGCCCGACCCTCGCTAGATCCTACAAGAAGTGAGTGAGCTCAATCTAGTGAGATAAGAAACAACTAATAAGAAGCATCCCGAAGCATAAGATAAGAGTAAGAAGTCTAAGAAACTAGACAAGAGAGGCACTCTAACCTATGCTAGAAGGACTAAGCCCGATGCACCCCAAGTGCAAAGCAACAGAAATGAGACAGAAGCATAATCAATATAGTAAAGCAGTAAAGCCCAAAGCTCCCCCTCACTACAGTCCATAAGGACAAACCACCCCAAGCTCTCCCATGGTGAAAACCTCGAACTATCCAAAGGCTTGGTGAAAATGTCACCAACTGGTGGTCACTCTCACAAACCGGAGCACTATGTCACCCTTCTCTACATGGTCTCTAAGGAAGTGGAAGCGAATATCAATATGCTTGGTTCGCGAGTGCTTTGCCGGGTTCTTAGCAATGTTGATAGCGACGTGTTATCACAAAAGAGTGGAACATCGTCTAAGGCTAACCCAAAGTCTGCGCAGGTCGAAACCATCCAAAGTACTGTGCGACAGAATCGGCGCAGACAACGTGCTCGGCCTCTGCAGCGGATCAGGCAACACCGGATCGCTTCCTCGAAGACCAGAAACGAGAAGTGCCAATGAACTGGCAGTGCGGAAGTGCTCTTCCTATCTATCCTCTGACCCGGTAAGTGCGCATCCAAAAAGGCTCTCGGGAAAGACAGATGAGGAAGAGTACCGATACCATAGTCAATGGTAGCTCAAGGTACGAAGATGCGCTTCACCGCTCGACGGTGAGATCTGCGAGAGAAGCTCGAAAATGAGCACACGCACACCGAGAAGTGTATGTCGGTCTCGAGGCGATGAGGTAAAGAAGGGAGCCGATCATACTTCGAACTCTTTCGATCAAGCGGCTCGCCATCCTCATCCGGGTCAAGATAGGTTTGCCGAAGTCATGGGAGTTGACACCGCTTACCATCACTCATATCGGCGCTTCAGAGGTCACGAGTGTACTTTCCTTGATGAAGAAATGTACCCTCCCGAGTGCGCTAATTTGGAAGCCAAGGAAGAAGGTCAACTCACCCATCATACTCATTTCAAACTCGGTGCTCATGACATCCGAGAACGGGAAACAGTATGGGAAGAACCGCCAAAGATGATGTCATCGACATAGATCCGACGAGCGCGAAGGTCATTGCCATGACGGCGGATGAACAAGGTCTTGTCTACTTTACCCATGTCAAACCCATGACTCAACAAGTAGGACTTAAGCCTCTCATACCAAGCTCTGGGGGCCTGCTTAAGTCCATACAACGCTTTGGAAAGCTTGAAGACATGGTGTGGGTATTTGGGGTTCTCGAAACCTGGAGGCTGTCTGACGTAAACTTCTTCCTCAATGACTCCATTAAGGAAGGCACTCTTGACGTCCATCTGGTAGAGCTTGAAACCCTTAGAAGCTGCAAAGGCAAGCAGGATTCTAATGGCCTCAAGTCGAGCTACAGGGGCAAAGGTCTCCTCGAAGTCTAGACCTTCAACCTGGGAGAAACCCTGAGCAACCAGTCTAGCCTTGTTTCGAATAACCACTCCATCCTCGCTCTGCTTGTTCTTGAACACCCACTTAGTCCCAATAATATTGTGACTTCGCGGGGGCTCGACAAGCGACCAGACCTTGTTCCTCTCGAAATTTTCTAGCTCCTCATGCATGGCATTGACCCAAAACTCATCAGATAAAGCATGAGAGACATCTTTGGGCTCAAAGGAGGCAATGAAAGCAGAATGGAGACAGAATTGAGATAAGCCAGATTTTGAGCGGGTAACACGCTCGAAAAGGTCTCCCATGATCTGCTCTGAAGGATGAGCTTTCTGGATATGTCTAGGAGGTCCAGGATGAGATGAAGAAGTGGCCTCTACCTCGTGAGCTGACGAGGTAGGAACAGAGCCACCACTCGGAAGAAGCGAAGGCATGGGTGATCACCTCGGTGCGGTGGAAGACAAGACTCAAGGGGTGGATGAGGGCGAGATCGTAGACAACCGTCGTCTCCATCATCCTCATCATCCACAAAGATGGTCTCGGATCGCTCTAAAGAACTCGAGATATCGGGCCTAGTCCCCTGGCCTCGTCAAAAGGTCACCTCACGAGTCTCTACCAATTTACTAGACTCGCAGCCTCCGCACCCTATAAGCCCGCGAAGAAGGCGAGTAACCTAGAAAGATTCCATCACAAGAACGTGACTCGAACTTATCTAGGTTCCCGGACTTCAGAATAAAGCACTTGCAACCAAACACACGAAAATGAGAGACGCTGGGCTTTCGCCCGTATCTCAACTCATAAGAAGTGCGGTGCAAGTGTGCCCGAAGAAAAACTCGATTCGAAACATGGCACGCGGTTGCAATAGCCTCAGCCCAGAACTTCCTAGGTGTAGAGTACTCATCGAGCATCGTCCTGGCCATCTCGACCAAGGTACGGTTCTTCCTCTCCACGACGCCATTCTGCTGTGGGACGTGCGGAGAAGAGAACTGGTGCTCTACACCTGTCTCACCACAGAAACTCTCAAAGTAGGAATTCTTGAACTCCGTGCCATTGTCACTGCGGATCGCTCGTAAGGCACACGGGAGCTCAGCGAAAGCCTCATGAAAAGACCTCGGAAATGCGAAACGTCTCATCCTTCGAGGCTAAGAAAACACCCAAGAATACCTCGAGAAGTCATCGACTACGACAAGAACATACCACTTCCTCCCGCGATCGCACTCGAGTGGTCCCATCAGTATCCATGTGGAGCAATTGTCCCTGCATCGGTCATAATAACTGGATCGGAGGGTGAGAAGCGGCAACCATCTTGCCGTGCGCGCATGGAGCACAGACTAGATCTTTGACCATTTTGAGCTTCGCACCACGAATGAGGTCGTGGCGCTAACTCGGGTCAAATGGTCAAATCCGATATGACCAAGTCTCCTATGCGAGAAAGAGAGGTCGCGGAACTCGAAGCAACTAAACACTTGAGAGGATCACCGAAGACTCGGAAAAATCAGCACGAAAGATCCTCCCAAAGCGAAATCCCGCAAACCGACTACCCAAGAATCAAGAATTTTACAATTGTTTTTCTTGAAGCTCACCTCAAACCGCCATCGGTAAGTCGAGAAACGGAAAGCAAGTTGTACCGCAGCTTACTAACCAAGGCAACATCTTTCAAAATGAAAGAATCATTAATCCATACTTTGCACCTTTGGCGATGACGCGCTGACGGCGTCTCGAAGGTGATCGTCTCATCACCGGAGCACGGGCAAGGGAAGAAAACCAACGGAGTCTCGGTCATATGACGAGAACAACCGAGTCTACAATCCAAACCTTTCCCTTCGCCGCGCGAACCCGAGTCAAGCGAGTAAAGTCTCGATGATAGGATAAATCGAGTGATTTTGGCACCAATCTTGAACAACACGTCGAGCGGATGAAGTAGTCAAGCACGATCGACCTCTATCTACCCTACGCTCTCCATGACTCAAAGAAGCGAAGGTGCGTGAGCGGACACTGAAGGCCGCGCGGGTCCGATCGCACGGAGAGCGAGTCGAACACCGGCAACGCGATCACGCCGCGGTAGCTATCTCGACGGGAAACCGAGATCTACCCTCGGGACGGCGAAGACACGACCGGGGGCAGCATGAGGGCGGAAAGCGAAAACTTCGGAAAACCAAGTCCTCTATGCTTGCTTAAACTCCGTGCAGAGCAAACCTAGACCTCGTGTTGGTCTTAGGTGTACTCGAAACTCGAGGTGACCACGAATATGCCTAAGAGACACAACACGGTCTCTACGTGCGATCTTGGCGCGCTGAAGCATCGATCAACCGTGTGTCCATCCTTCGACAGAAGGTGCGGTGATACTTCATCCTCGGAGAGGTAGCAGTCGACGGTCGACTTCGAGAGGCGAGCGGCGGTGTGTAACCACCTTGCCGCCGAAATCCCTGACATAGCCCGCCGACTTAAATTGGATTTTCTCGGTCCGGGCTCGGTCTCGATCACACACGGTGCTATGGGTCCGAGCACGGCGGTGGATGCTTCCTCATGTCCTCATAATAATCATATCCTAGACCACGATTAAATTTGCAAATTTTAGACGGTCCGAACAAGATTAAGCTTCTTCTTGCCGCCTACAAATCTCTCGAGAGTGTTCATAAGGTACGACACTCCCGAAGAGAGAGTGCAAGAAGAGCGAGGGGAAGAGGGAACAGCAGGAGATAAGGGAGCAGATGAAGAACCAACAGCAGAGGGAAGAATGGCTTGTGCACGCACAGCCGACTCTGAATGGACAGTCCTACTGCTAGCAGGTTGGTTCACGTTGCTAAGCGTCTCAACCTTACCCTGGGGCTTCTCCCCCTTCTCAGCATTCACATTACAATGAGTTAATGGCTTCTCTAATAAATCCTTAGTTAGCTTCACACATTTATCATTCAAAGCAACGAGTTCAAGTTTTAGTTTATCACAACTAATGCATGGTGAGCTAACAGGATCCTTAGTCGCAAACTGAGCCAACTTCCTATCATGATCAATCATATCTTGAAACTGTTTGGAGACAGCTTCAAGTTCAGCAGTTAACTTAGGACAATTCAAGCATGAATCAATCGGCTCAAGTAGAGAAGCTTGTAGTTCAGCAATTTTATGATCTGCCGCTTTAAGTTCATCTTCGTGTTATTGCAATTTTCACAAGAATCGGGCAAATCAAGGAGCATAGCATAAGGTCCTCTAGCAGCAGTGTCCTTAACCTCACATGAGGTGGGAGAAGTAGTCTCATCGGTAGTAAGTAGGGTAACGACCATCCTACTCAACTCTAACTCAGCAAGCAAACTAACATTCTCCACCTTAACAAAGATCAAGCTCGAAGACACACTATCATGCGAGGTCCTTAGCTTCTCCAAATCACTCGAAGAAAGCACGCATGTATCACAATCGTCACGGGAGGAGCGGATGTAAGTGAAGTAAGCTCCCGTGACAGTCTATCTACTTCCTTCTCTAACTCGGTACACCTAGTCCTAGCTCTAGCATGAAAACCACCTAGCTTAAGAAATGCTTGATTGAGCTGGTCGTAAGTGGGGCCTACCTCGTCCGAGTCGAGTACTGCTCGGCCGTCCGAGTTCACCCTCAAGGGCCATGAAGCACATGCCGGAGAAGTCGTCGCCGCCATCCTTGGGCTCTTGGTCACCCGTCCGTCGTCGTCGCTCCATCCCTCCACCTCGCCGAGGTCGAGGTCGTCGAAGCGGTGAGGACGCGTGGAAGAGCTTCTTGGCCTTCCCGGTTGCGGAACTTCTTCTTTCCGCCCGAGCTGAAAGCTTCTTGTTGCGGTTCTTGTCGGTGTAGTCGTTCTTGCCCGAACCGCCGTAGTCGTTCTTGCCCTTCTCCGGCTTGGGGCGGTTGCCGAATGTGGTTGGGGCCACCACACTCAAAGCAAATGACGGGTCCTCCTCTCTTCTCGTCCCTCCTCCTTGTAAGCATGGGAGAATCTCCGAGCAAGGCGGGCGGTGCTCATCCGCAGCTGCTCTAATCGATCATCGCTTATGTCACAGAGAGCAACAAGGAGAAACCACAGAGTGAATCGACGACAAACGTGGTTTAACCGATCGGTGACTAGGGCCATCGATGCGATTTCGACTTACGAGACAATGTCAATCTCGTGCATCTTGAGGCGTGAGTACAGCGCGTCAAGCGTCAAAGTCGATAAATCGGTGGTGTCCTTGATGGTAGTCACCTTCATCTCCCAAGCGCGCCGTCGAGTGCCGCGAGCATCGACGGCGTTGTCCGAGTCGGGTATGTGAGACCGACCGCTCGGAGGTTGCTCAAGATTTTGTGAAATCGCGAAAAGCACTCGTCCGAGGACTCACCAACAAGCATCTCGAATTTGTTGTATTCGCGCTTGAACCGGTCTGTCGAACCGTCTTGATCCGGGTGGTGCCCTCATGGTATGCGTCGAGGTCACCCGGATGTCGTAGGCGGACGGCGGGTGAGATATCTGATCAAACTCGCTACGACTCAACCTGGATGATGATGTTCCTTGCCTTTGCATTCGCCTCAACATCGCCCATGTTCCGGCATTGATGTTCTCATCGGCAGGAACAACGAATCGCACCTTGACCTTCCGCGGATGGCATACCCACAGGCACGGATGTATGTCTCCATTCGGCTCTTCCGTAAGGGTGTCGATGCCATCGAACACGCGGCTTGGTCGAGTACTTGTCCGTCGCCATGGCTCTTGAGACCGGTTAAGATCTATGAATTAGAGCTAACCGCTCGATACCAATTGTAGGACCGAAATGGCAACAGAGGGGGTGAATGGTGCCTTCTAAAACTCCCCAAGTACTCACACGACAAATCGGGCGAAAGAACTAGCTTCTTCGATCGAACACACGTGGTCGTAAGCCAACCGATGGTCGAACACCACGTGGTCGAACACTTGCTGAGCCGACAAAAGAAATCAAACAGTGATAATCGAGAGGATGAACCAAGAACGTAGGACTCGAGGCGCACAATCATCCGTAAAGTGAACTTCTCTAATTCAACTCCTGCTCTCGGAATGAATCGCCAAGTGGCCTTGAGACAGATTCCCGCTTACGAGCTAATCAAAGCACACAAAGACGCAAAGGACTCACGAAGAAGAGAGAGAGAAAAGGATAGCAAGAAGTCCAAGCTCTCAAAGCAGATCGCAAACAAGTCAATCACAACATCTCAAGACGACAGAAAACAAATAGAGGAAGAGAGATGAATGATTGATAATGGAGGTTTCTACTGACCACTCCAACTGGGAGATACATGAGCACACTTGCTCCATCCCGAGAACCCACACACTCACAAATAACAAAGGAAGAACAGAGCAACTCGGGATCGAGAATCTCACAAGTACCCGAGCTCTACCCTCTCTATTTATAGCCACACACTCACACACCAAAGAGGGGGAACCCGCAAACCCCCACCTAACACCGGGTTTTCAACTCACTTTACCCACTAGCGAGAACGAGCTCCAGTGCTTTACCCGTTACACCCAACGGCTCCACCGCTTTGCCCGTTAGTGCCAACAACTCGTGCATTGGCAGAGACACAGCTTCCTTTGCAGCTTTCGCATTTCTCCAAAATGCCACTCCACTGCCTTCCCGGAAGCTTCCTCCTGCCTTGCCGATCACGCTTGCAACCACCTTGAGCCCCTAGTCTTCTTCGGCTTCACCCAGTCGTTCTGGACCTCAACATCTCCCATGTCTAGTCCCGACCACTCCAAGCCTCACCAAGACTTGTCTCAAGATCCTAGTCAAAAACTCCTCCGGACCGATCGGACCTCAACTCCTCGAGCCTAGTCCCACCGTTCCACTGCGCCACGACCTCACCGCTGCCGTCGTGTCCACTCCCGGTAACTCTAGCTCCGGTTCCTTGTCTCCGCTCACAACCACCTCACCAAAGATCGATCATCTTTGGCGTCTCCGACCGTCTGGACCTCAACACCTCCTGTGCCTAGTCCCGGTCCTCCCACGCCTCACCATGAAATAGCTCAGAAGTCCTGCAGCCACATAGACAAGCAAACCGTTACATAGCACCGCACAACACAATGTGTACTGAGACATCTGCATAAAAGGAACTCAAAACATGCTTCACAAGGTCGTACATTCACTACGATCGGTCAAAAATACTTAAACATTAATTCTCAAGACCTACGATCGTTACCATAGACCATACGACCACCCCAGTGGTCCTTACGACCGCCTTAAAGCTTGCTACGACCATCACAAGTTTCAGTTCCAACTTACCACCAAGTTGTACCAACTTATGACCGGTCGAAACCATAGATCAAGACTTTCTTAAGTCCTACGACCATATCTCAAGATGATACGACTACCTCGAAGTCCATACGACCGGTTCCGAGACTACGACCAAAACCAGAGATTCCATCGTGGTCGAACCACTTTCCGACCACGTTCATCGCTTTCCACCGTGGTGAAACCCTTCTCGATCACGCACGACTTGGTTCACCGTGGTGAAGCCCTTCCAACAACGTTTGAACACTTCCGACCGCGATGCGCCCACTTGCGACCACGCTCCAAGCTCGTCGACCGCATCCGACCGAGCTACGACCATGTTCGCCCATAACGTGGTCGAAACCGCTTTCGTTCTTAGGAAGTGAAGTCTGCGACAACGTGGTCGTATGACTGCTTTCGACCACCGACTATGCCTTACGACCGCGTTCTCCGTCAGTGTGGTCGTAATCGCTTTGACCACGACCAAGCGTGGTCGTACTGAGGCCGACCACGCCAACGTGGTCGAATAGATTTTCGACCACGGCAAAACTAGTCGTAGACTTCCCTTGTGACCTACGACCAAGGTCGAGTGGTCGTGAACGCCATGTGGTCGTCATGACCTTCCGACCACGGCGAAAAGAGTAAAACATTGTTTTCGGCTTTATCGCGATAGAGTGGTCGTAAACAACCCGGCTGGCTCCCGATTGACGACAATAAGTTCATAACCTGCCCGACAGGCTTCCGACCACAACCAATGTGGTCGTAAGAGCCTACGACCACAGTCAGAAGCTACGACTTTGCACAGAAGGCGATTCCGATCACTTCTAAGGCTATGACTTGGCAGGAAGAGCCCAACCCAAACTCAAACTTTCTAAAACAAGAGTCAATTACTCATCACAAACATGTGGTCACCTCCACATGGACTCTCAACAGCCCTTCGCGAGATCTGGTCGCTGCAGTAAATCATATGTATAAACATAAGCTTCTAATTGCAGTTGTCATGTATTGGTCAACGTAATATATAGCTACAACAAAAATGCACACACAGAGTAGCTACCTTGCACGTACATAGCTAGTTTAATTTTCTGTAATAAAAATTACTTTTTCTAACAAAATAAATATTAAATATATATAGAAAACTCATTACTACAAAACAATCTATACTAGACGCCTCATCACGGACGATAACCAAAACCATCAGTATTAAGTATAATCACAGACAGTTTTAATATAAATTGTCTGTGAAGAAAAATATCACAGACGGTTTATGGTGAAAACCGTCTGTGAAGTATCACAGACGGTTTTTTATTTAAACCGTCTGTAATACTTCACAGACGGTTTGTATTAAAAACCATCTGTGATATTACCTCATCATAAATGGTTTGTATTAAAAATTATCTGTGATATTTTACCGCCCGATTTTGCCACCCCCTCTATTCAAACTTTCAAATTGAAGCGTCGCAACCTCTCGGTTCTGCTACCCAAATGCCCTTATATATGTCTCGCCCACACGCCTCCCCAAACACACTCCAAACCAATCAGTCTGCTAGCTCCCCTAAGCCATCGTTCGAAGCGTTGGGCGCCTCCCCCGGGCTCCTTTGCATCCGGTTGTGACACCACGTTCACTGCACAAGGTACTCTTATCGTAACAGTGCCTCCTGCAGTGTCACTGTCATAACACAACGGTGACACTGTCGCCTTCTCTCCTTCATCAGTACCAGTACTTTGTTCATACTCTAATCCGATCCCCTCCCCTCTCTTCCTTGATGCTTGAATGGATATGATGCATGTGAAAATTATTTGTTGATGCATTTGTCCTTGCATATGATGCTTGGACGCATATGGCTAGGATGATCTTCTTCTCATAAATAGGTCTAGTTTGGTTCATCTATATTATCTCATTGCGTTGTTTTACAGTACAATTAGTGCAAACAACGCAATCAGAGAATGTTGATTAACTGAAAGAGATCTATTTTCGAGTTCGATCAAAACTTATCACAAACAGTTCTATTTTGGAACCGTATGTGATAATATAGTATCATAGATGCACTATTACAAAAGAGGCTAAACTAAACGATTACATCATAGACGGTTTCTAGGAACCGTATGTGCTATAAGTATCACAGACGGTTTATACGAATAACCGTCTGTGCTATTTTCACAGACGATTATTTATACGAACTGTCTATGATAACACAAGACATGACAGACAGTTCTTACTAATACCCGTCTGTGATAATTCACAAACGGTTCTTGAAAAGAACCATCTGTGATATGGCAGACGTCACAGACGATTTTTTATTTAAATCGTCTGTGAAGTATCATAGATGATTTGTATTAAAAAAACCATCTGTGATATATTTCCCGCCTCGTAATCCCCCAAAATTTCATAATCTCCCACCTGAGTCCGAGTAGAATTCAGTTTTGAGATACCTTTAGTAAAACGAGCATAACTTTTGTATACAATGTCCGTTTTCAACGTTCTTATACTTGTTGGAAAGGTAACAACGAGCCCGATAAAAAAAATGACCAGCTTATGCCCGTCGCCCTCTAAAACCTTCAAAATCTGTCATCTTTAGTCCTAAATTTGCGTTTTAAGCTTTGAATTTATGTTTTTGCCAAAATTTTTGATCTTTCCTTTGGAATTTGGGTTTTGCCTTAACTACAAAGTTGTAGATCTCGTCGAAACCTTTCAAACAAGTATATATAATCTATATAAAATTTTGCTATTATATCTTTTGAGACTAGCTATTTATATTGTACAGATATATTGTCTTTGTGACGCCATTATCACCGACTGTTTTTGTTATGAACCATCTGTGATATGTCCTGTTATCATAGACGATTTTTGTTATGAATCATCTGTGATGTCTCTATAATAGATGTTTTGTAATTTGAACCGTTTGTGATGTCCCGCCATGTCACCGATCCATGGCATATCCCCAAGATTCTGATCTTACCCGTCCATTCTCTCCTTATCGAACGGCAGACACCATTCGCCTCCCTACCTCTCGCCCCTTATTAACCCCTTCTCCCTATTCGAAGAACCAATACCACCAGTACTATTCCAATTCATTTATACGCGGCAAGGGTGGGAAGGGGTTCGGCAAGGGCGATTGAAATTTTGCTTGAAGCAAAATAGAAAGGAAAAAGCAATGGCAAGTATGCACTATTCTAAGTCGCGCGGCATAGAAGCTGTTGATTTTGGCATAGAAGCTGAAAATGGTGTTCATTGCCTTTTTGTTTCTGCTACTTCAAAATTTTCCCGCACAACTTGTTTTATATTGTAGTTTAATGAAGGATGTGTGAATCTAGCTTACATTAGCCTGAAGTTTTTTTGTAGTGTAAGCATTTTTCTGAATTTGTAACTGTGAAGTTTATCTTTGTAAAATTGTAAGTGTTCTCTTGTGTATGCAGTGCTATAGGTAATTTACTTGATATCTTGTGATGTTGTAATGGTGAAGTCTAATCTTAATGGAAATAGAATATGTTATTGTGTTTGTTGCTGTATTTGGTTATTTTCGAATGATATAGTTAACATTTTCTGATGCTAGCCGAAAAATAAAAAAATTAGGTATAGAATGAACTATCACGGATGGTTCGAACCAGAAACCGTGTGTGAAGAATTATCACAGACGGCTCAAACCAAAAAGCGTCTGATGATGGAAAAGTATCACAGATGGTTCTATATACCAATCATCTGTGATACTCACACATCACAGACGGTTGGTAGCTAGAACCGTCTGTGATGTATGAGTATCATAGACGATTTTCGGTTTGAGCCGTCTATAATAGTGTTCTTCACAGATGGTTCTAGTTACAACCGTCTGTGATGTATTTATCACAGACGGCTCACAAACCGTCTGTGATAACCTCTGATTATCACTGACGCATAAATTCAGATGGTTCAAATACCGTCTGTGATGATAGTTTTGAACCGTCTGTGATGACCCTTTTTGTAGTAGTGACGGTTCGTGATAAGAACCATCTATGATAATATACCATCACAGACGATTCGTAATAAGAATCGTCTGTAATAATCGTTATCACATATGGTTCTATTTAGGAACCGCCTATGATATAATAGATGGATCGAAACCCGTCTTTAATGCACTTAAAGTATTACAGATCCATAAGCACAGACGGTTCAAAACCATCTGCGATGACGTTTCCGAACCGTTTATGATGAGCTATTCTGTAGTAGTGACTCCAAATACATCATGTTTTTCACACTACTGTAAAAAACTGTAATATTTACAAACTGTTGTATTTTATGCTCAACGTACACCGCCATCATATCTACATGTCTTACACCACTGCTACTCAGCAATCTGATATAGACATTCGGTGATTTTGAATACTGTAGCATCGAAACTTGTCCTAAGCTCTTGAAAAAAATAAAAAAAATATTTTACCTAACAAGAAGTCGAACGAGAATATATATATATCATAGTTAGTGTACAACATTCTAGCATACTATATCTATTCATATATATCACTATCAATGAGTATTCAATACAGAAATTTTCTGAAAATGTTGCCTAAAACCAATTTTGTAAAGTGAAATATATTTTGCAGTAGTGGTAATTATTGTTTTTGTCGACCATTAAAGAAATCATATATTCACCATACATGTAAGATTATCAAAGAAAAGTCGGAGTGACTAGTGTAAACAAAAAAAAATGGTTTTCAAATTTTCTTTAGCTTGCCGCTGACCCAATAATTCACATGCCTCGCAGCATTTCTTTCATACTTCTTAACTCTCCAAAAGGCAAAGAAAAATCGCTTTCGATGAGATTAATTCAAACTTCTCAAAACTGTTTCCAATGTACAGCCGGCATCGCATTTTGATATAACAAATCAAAGAGAGTGAGCATACATATCTAATAATACATATATTCTTTTGGAAGAGTGTAAACAGTACACATTATTAGCTCTACAAGAGATATATAAACAGCGTTGCCGTTTCAAAGTATACCGTATCAGAACAGTGGTGGCTATATGCGCATCCAAGTGTCACCGTCTATTTCAAGATCGAGAGGAGCGTGGACGGCGGCGTGGTCGCCCGCACATCTTCGCTAGCTCATGCGTCATCGTACCACAATATAAGATGGATTTTTTTACTGTTGGCTTAGTTTTTTTAATGTTAACTAACTTTTAAATAAAGCATCTTTTTAAGTTAAGGTTTACAAATTACTTATAGTAGCTACTGTCCTAACTTCATCTATATCGGTTAAAATCATATATAGATATCTTTCTCGCAAATAGTTAGAACTCAAAATTTTAATTCAATAACTATAAAACACAATATAAAAGAATACATCCATGATCAACCACCGGCACAATGCACCATTAGATTAAAAAATCAACACACACACGGGAAACAAAAAGGTATGCCTTCTTTAAAAAAACCAGGCATTTGATCTGAATGGTCAATTGAATTATCAGACGCCCAAATTACTCCGTCTTGAGAATATGTTGCTGTGTTTGTTATTGTATTTGGTTATTTTCTAATAATATAGTTAACATTTTCTGAGCCTAGCCGAAAAATAAAAAAATTAGGTATATAATGAACTATCGCAGACGACTCGAGCTAGAAACCGTTTGTGAAGAATTATCATAGACAGTTCGAACCAGAAACCTTCTGTGATTGGAAAGTATCATAGACGATTCTATATACCAACCATTTGTGATACTCACACAACACAGACTGTTAGTAGTTAGAACCGCCTGTGATGTGTGAGTATCATAGACGGTTTTTGGTTCGAGCCGTCTGTGATAATGTTCTTCATAGACGGTTCTAGTTATAAATCATCTGTGATGTATTTATCACAGACGGCTCACAAACCGTCTGTGATAACATCTGATTATCACTGACGCATAAATTCAGATAGTTCAAAAATCGTCTGTGATGACAGTTTTGAACCGTTTGTGATGACCTTTTTTGTAGTAGTGACGGTTTGTAGTAAGAACCATCTATGATAATATACTATCACAGATGGTTCGTAACAAAAATTGTCTATAATAATCATTATCACAAACGGTTCTAAACAAACGGTTCCATTTAGGAACCATCTATGATAATTGTATAATAGATGGTTCGAAAACCGTCTTTAATGCACTTAAAGTATTACATATCCATAAGCACAGACGGTTCAAAACCATCTGCGATGACGTTTCGAACCGTTTGTGATGAGTTATTTCTGTAGTAGTGACTCCAAATACATCATGTTTTTCACACTACTATAAAGAACTGTAATACTTATAAACTGTTGTATTTTATGCTCAACGTACACCGCTATCATATCTACATGTCTTACACCACTGCTAATAAGCAATTTGATATAGACATTCGATGATTTTGAATACTTGCATCGAAACATGTCCTAAGCTCTTGAAAAAATTATCTTACCAAACACGAAGTCGAACGAGCATATACACTGTAACATCCCGAATTTTTTGCTAAAAAAAATAATAAGTAAAAATTAATTAAAACCAAAATTTAAATTAAAATAAGTATCTTTGTGCCTAAATTTTTAAATTTGGATTTACCCTGAATTTCTGTTTTTGAAAAAGCTGAATTTCAAAAGCATTTTCAGAAAAACCTAAAAGTATTATTAAATAAAATCATATTTTGATTTTCTATAAAAAAAATCCTATGTCAAATTAAATATTTGGAGTTATTTGGATTTTATTTGGGTTTTTGAGTTTTCTGGAGTTTGAAAATGTATTTTTGAAAATTAAAAAGTATTTAAAGTATAAAAATTAAATACCAACATTAGTTGGAAATATTTTAATTAAGTTCCAAATGTCTCCAGGATGTTCTAGGAATTTTTCTGGAATTTTTGGAGGTCATTTGGTATTTTTCTGAGGCTTAATGGACTTTCTTGGGTTTTCTGAAAATCAAAAACCAAAAATCAGAAAATTAAAACCCTCCCCTCCCCTCCGGCCGCCACCTGGACGGCCGGGATTGGCCCACGCCTCCCGCCTTCACCTCCTCATCGGCCGACACGTGGCAGCCAGATCGGCCACCCGATCGCTCCTCCCCGCGTGGCGCGATCTCAGCCACCGAGCCCGCCCCACTCCTCCCTCTCTCTCCTCCTCCCCGGTCCCACCCGTCGGTCGCTGCTCCCACATCTCCCTCCGCCTCTCTCTCTGACCCGAGGGACCCGCCCGTCAGCGCCCCTCTCTCGCTGCGCCCCGGGCCCACGCGTCAGACTCTTCTTCCGCGCGGTCGTCTTCTTCCTCCCGCCCCTCCGCCGGCCGTTGCAACGGCCTCCGCCCTACCCGGCCGCCCCCACTTCCCCGAGCACGCCGCCACTCCCCCACACGCCGCCCCACGTCCTCCCCCTCGTGCGCCCGCTTCTCCGCGCCGATCCCCACCTTCTCATAACCGCCGCCCGGCCCCAGTCCGGCGAGAAATCATGCGCCCAGCCTTCCTCCCGCTCCTATAAAACCCCTCCGGCCTCTCTCACCGCCCCATCTCCCGCCTCTCTTCCTCCTTCCGAGCGCCGCCGCCTCATTGAGCCTCGCCGCCGCGCGCCACGGCAGCTCCAACGGCGAGCAATCGCCGCCTCGCTCTCCTCGCGCCGGCCGACGGCACCTCCAGCTCGCCGCGTCGCCGGTCACTCGCCTCTCGCTGGCGCTCGCCGCCACCGGACCGCCGCTTCGCGACGCCCGACCGCCACCACCCTCCTCGCGGCCGCCACTCTCACCGCCTCGTAACTCCCGCACCACCGCCGTGCTCCCGCCGCCCCGCCTCCGCTCGCCTCGCCGGCGGCGCGCTCGCGGGCGCCGGCGAGGCTCGCTCCGTGTGCTCCCGGCCGGCTGCCCACGTGGCCGCTGGTGGCAGCCACCTCAGCGCCACGCGGCGCCTCATTGCCCCGTCAGCGCCCTGCGCCACCTCGGCCGTCCCCACCCTCCGTGGGCTTGGTCCATGGACCATGGGCCCACTGTCAGCCGGTGCCCTCTCGGGCTGACGTCATAAGTTCCTTTTCCTGTAGAAAAATAATCCGGCCGAATATAAAATCCTCTGCTGACGTCATAATTCCCGATTTCCTTTAGAAAAATAATTCCCAAAATCCCTTTTTCCATTTTCTCGCTTTTCAAAATTCCCGGAGCCCGTTCTCCTCCGTTCTAACTCCGATTTGGCCCATTCAAATTTCTAAATTCATCAAAAATTTCCCTCTATTCATTTATAGCCTCAATTCAAATATTTGAAGTCAATTTGAATTTAATTTGAATTTATTTGAATTTGGTGGGTTATTTTCACGTGTAGACTTCGACGATTCGGGAGATTTCTTCGACGAAGATTCAAACCAATTTGAAGAGCAAGGCAAGTCACCCTCCTTGATCATGTTGATCCCAGTTTTCAAAATAAAATTATGTTGATTTAAATTATATTGCATGCATATTTTTATTCAACGTATTTCAATTCAGTTTTAAATTTAGTTATTGCCTATTTGTTATTTCCTCCATTGTTATTGAACCCCTTATACCTTGTCACCCTAGATTCAAACTCTAGTTAATACATTAGTGTTGGCTAGAGAGTTTATTCAAATGCTTAGCCCTGCGAAGTTATATTATTTGCTTTTGGGATACCTCTTTCACATAAAATGATGACCCTTTTTACATAAAATGTTGTGCTCTTGACTTTGGTGAGTCAAGGAGGTTTATGAATTATTTTGCAAACAAAATACAAAACTGGTTTAGACTTAGGCAATTGGTTAGAGTGGTGGGTGCAGGCATGCCCTGTTGGTTGGAGCCGCAGTGGTTGATTGTCGTGCACGGGGGTATGTGGTTGGGCCTGAGTCAATTAAGGACCGGTCTGTGAGCTACGGTTGCAAAGCCCTATTCGTACTACCACATGGCTGGTATGGGACAGCCCTGGCTGAATAATTTGTGAAGTCCCAATCTGAGTCGAGTCGTAGGTTGAAAGTGGCGTGGTTGGTGCCATGTGAAGTCTCACTTGGCGGCGTGGTTAAGCCATGAGAAGTCTCGTCTAGGCTTAAGAGGGGTCCTGCCGTGGATTCCTTCTCGGGTGAAACCTTAGAGTTGGCTCGACCGTGTTGAAGGCTTTGCATTGTAAAGGCCTTGTCACGACTCCCCACCGCACACCTAAGGAAGTATGTAATCTAGTGGTACAACGGGATGATCGTGTCTTGTGGGTAAAGCTGTACAACCTCTGCAGAGTGTGTAATCTATCCTGGATAGCCGTGCCCACGGTCATGGGCATGTTGAGTAAAAGTTTTTCATGGATTAGATTTTGTTTTTCAAAAACGTTTTCGAAAACCTTGTGGATAGATGGAATCCACGAGAGATGAAAACCTTACGGATGGATGGAATCCGTGAGAGATTGAAATCTGGTGAATGGATGGAATTCATCAGAGTTGCGCAGTGAAAGCGTGTGGATGGATGGAATCCATACGTGGTCTTTTGGAAAAGATGGTCCGGGTGGGATGCCCGTGGATAGGTTGGTGTTTGGTCGGAGCCGGCACTGACGGTATTACTTTCTACTACAAGTATTGTTTTTACTTACGGTATTAAATTCAGCAATTTCAATCTATTTACTGTATGTCATAAATGCTGTTTTATGCAAACTAACCCTATAAGCCTTCCATTGAAGCCTTTATCATTATGTTGCATTTTCCCGGGTGACTTGCGGAGTACAAGTTTGTACTCATGTTGCTTTTTCCACACAGAGAAGTAAGACATCAACTACGGTGAAGATCTGGACGAATAGGTCGCGTCTTCATCGCTGTTTGCTGCGCAAGAGCTCGGTGGGCTTCTTCCGCTTCGGTTTTTCTTCCGCTGCTTATTACTTAATTTTGGCTTATGTGCCGTTGATGTAAACTTTGGCATTCATGCCCATATTCAGTTAATAAATGTCATTATGGTTGATATTTATCTTTGTTGTACGCTGTGTGCACTAGCTGATCCTGGACTAGTGCGATTTATACAGAGGATCCAGGAGCCGTTGGTCCAGGTTCCGACATACACACACACTAGTTGAATGCCCGTATATTGCTACAGATTTTTAAAATTTATCATACTATATGGTTTAAAACTCACGGATGGTAAAATTTTTTAAATATGCATACAAACATATTCTAAAAATTTTAAAATCTGTCAAGTCTAAAGCCGTCGATCATACTTTGTGGTCATAAGTCGGAAGATATCGACCACACCTCGTGATCGTAGGTCGGGAGCGATCAACCATCGCTGGTGGTCATAAGTTGGCAGCGGTCGATGATCGATCGTAGTCCTAAATCGGGAGCCTTTGATAATAGCTCATGGTCATACATCGGAAGCCGACGACCATCATTTTTGGTTGTAAGTCGAAAGCCATCGAGGATACCTCGTGGTCGAAGTCGGAACACATCAACCAGCAGCCGTAGTCGTAAGTCGGAAGACATCGACCACATCTCGTGGTTGTAAGTCAAAACACATCGACCAGTGCTCATGGTCGTAAATTAGAAGCCATCGATCACATCTCGTGGTCGTAAGTTAGAAGGCTAGAAGCCATCGATCATCGTGCGTGATCATAGGTTGAGAGCGGTCGACCATCGTTGGTGGTCATACGTTGGCAGGCCTCCGGTGCGGTTGTGCCCTATCGCCCGACTACCGGCGCCAGCTTGCTCGGCCTCGACTTCGACCACGGCTCCGACTTCAACCACGGCCCCGACTTCGACCATTGCCCCCTTCGACTTCGACCACTACCGCCTTTAACCACTGTCCCCTTTGATCACGACCCTTCGACGTCAACCACTTCCCCCTTCGACCAGGACCCTCTTCGACCATGGCTTTGACCACCTTGTGAGTCTTGCCATCGAGGGTAGGGAGCTTGATCTCAGGGTGATCTGGGGTAGGCGATGAGATTGTCCAACTGGAGGGGGAACTCGTAGCGGTGGAGGTTATGGACGAACCAGCAGGTGCCCTCCTGGTTGGTGCTATGACTACGACCATGACCACTACGACCACATCCACAGGCGCTACGACCATGACCACGACTTCGAGCACTGCCCCCTTCGACTTCAGGCACTACCTCCTTTGACTTCAAGCACTGTCCCCTTTGACTTCGACTACTGCCCCCTTCAACCGCTTTTCCCTTCGATCATGACCCTTCAACGTTGACCATTTCCCCCTTCGACCACGAATCTTCGACTTCAACTACGGATCTGCGACTTCGACCACTTCCCCATCGACCACTATCCTCTTCGACCACGGCCCTTCGACGACCATGGCCCTTCGACGTCGACCACTTCCCCTTCGACCACCACCCCCTTCAACCACTGTCCCCTTCGACCATGGCCCTTTGACGTCGACCACTTTCGCTTTCAACCACAACCCCTTTTGACTACGGCTTCGACTTCGACCACGGATCTTCGACTTTGACCACTGCCTCCCTCAACCACTGTCCCCTTCGACCACGGCCTTTTGACGACTATGGCCCTTCGTCGTCGACCACTCACCCCTTTGACCACCGTCTTCTTCGACCACTGTCCCCTTCAACCATGACCCTTCGACTTCAACCACTGTCCCGTTCGATGACCACGGCCCTACGTGTCGACCACTTCCACCTTTGACCACTGCCCCCTTCAACCACAACTAGGGATGGCAATCGGGCACGGCGGGTACGGGTAGTGCTCGCCCATACCCGTACCCGCGACCCTAATTTACGCCCGCGGGCATACCCGCGAAGGACCACGGGTAAAAAACCTCGCCCATACCCGTCGCCCGCGGGTATACCCGTTTACCCGCGAACTGAGTGCATCACATTCAAACATCACCAATGCAGATTATGGGTAGGTCTTATGCAATTTGATGCAAACATAATTGTGAAATGCTAACAGACTATTTGAAAATCATCAAATCTTAGTTGCAAGTTCATATATGGAAGAAAATTGGATGAAGACTTCTCATGTTAAGGAAATACACATTTGTACATCCAGAACAATAACATAAAACTAAATGAACTGATGACCCTAAATGTAATAGAGGCCAGCTTGAGAACTGATGACCCTAAATATATCCTTTTGAACTGATGCGATATATACTACTAGGTGGCTTATGTGCTTGCAATTTTCACCCTAATTCTGTCTTATTGAATTGGGACTAAATGCTAAATGAGAAGTTATCAAGTTGCACGTATACTGTACACCTTGATAGAAGTATACAATAAATGGAACTTTATGTAGCGGCTAGAAAGGATCAAGAATTTAGTTTCCAATCCAGATGGGTTTGTTCCCAGTACACACAAGATGAAACATATCGAGGTGACACGATTCACGGCCACAAGCAAACAAGTATGCATACAAGGTGTTCGACAAAAAGAAAAGAAGGTAAAAAAGGCGCACGTTGATGCCCGGGAATGACATGCCGAGCTCCTCCTCGGGGATGCTAGAGTGAAGATACATGTGCTAGCCAAGAACAGGACGACGACAACCTCCACGCCCGGGGATGATGGCCGCGAAGACGTCGACCTCCATGCCCGGCAACGACACCAACCATGACAACGTCTATCTCCCCGCCAGCTGACCGTAGCGAGGCAGATCCAGCTGCCAAATGACACCGGTGGACTGGATCCGGGCACTAGCGGGCTAGATCTAGCCGGATCCAGTTGCTTCGGTGGCGACGAGCTTGGAGACTGGCGGCGGAGATGGCGACCGATCGCGGCGGTGCACCGGTGGAAGAGAGGGCGGCGGTGGGGGGGCCCCGGTGGAGGAGAGGGCGAATCTGGGGGCGGAGGAGGCTGGCGGTCGGAATGCGGGCGGAAGTGGCTGGCGGTCGGGGTGCGGGCGGAGGAGGCAGATCTGGGGGCGGAGGAGGAGGCCGGCGGCCGGGTGGGTGGCGGAGGAGGAGGCCGGCGGCCAGGTGGGGGCGGAGGAGGAGGAGGAGGCGGCGGCAAGAGCGAGACTGAGAGAGTGCAAGAGGGGGGCGGACAGAGAGTGGGGGCGGAAGGAGGAGGAGGAGGCGGCGGCGAGAGCAAGACTGAGAGAGTGCGAGAGGGGGGCGGGCGGAGAGTGGGGGGCAGACGGAGACTCAGAGAGTTATTGATTGGGCGGGCGGCGGGCGAGATTTCTAGGGTTTTTCATTTTAGAATGGCCCACCTGTCAGTCTATTTCACGGGTAAACGGGCGAGACGGGTATGGGTAGAGCTAACCCATACCCGTACCCATTTACCCGATGGGCAGAGATTTCCCCCCATTTTCATACCCGTGGGTAAAAAATACATCCCATACCCGACTCCATTAGGGTATTTACCCACGGGTACACGGGTAAACGGGCACAATTGCCATCCCTAACCACGGCATTGACTTCGACCATGGATCTTCGACTTCGGCCATGGCCCCTCAACCACGGCCCCCTTAGATCACAGCTCCGACGTCGACCACAACCCACTTCGACCATGGCCCCGACGTCGGCCACGGCTCTTCGACTTTGACCACGGACCGACTTCGTCCATGGCCATTCGACATCGACCACTACCCCTTCAACCACAGCGTGACGGGCTCCAAGCGAAGAGCAGGAGGAGGTAAAGAAGCTCACCAGGATGAACGATCGCTGGGCGGTGGTGGGGAGAGCCACGTGGGTGGGCGTAGTAAGAGGAAGTCGCCACCATCGCCGAGTGCCTTTCTCTCTGATCCACTGGCCGCTGTCACCGAGCACCATTTTCTCTGATCCACTGGCCGCTATCGCTGAGTGTCGTGCTGCTAGTTGGAGGGGTGATGAGAGATGGAATTGGTGGCGGCGCCCTGGAAAAGTTAGGGGACTACGACCAGACGCTGCCGCGCGGGGAAAGAATTGGTGGCGGCGGCACCGAGGAGAAGAAGGAGGCGTGACATGAGGGTTCAGGGGAGAAGGAGGCGGCGGTTGCGGGAGGTGGAGGTTGAGAGGCGGCGGCGAGCAGATGAGGAGGAGGCGGCAGGCAAATACGTTGGGGAGGCGGCGACGAGGAGATGTTACGCTGCTGGGGGAAGTTGGGGGACTGCGACCAGGCGCTGCTGTACGAGGACGGAATTGGTGACGGCACTGAGGAGGAGGAGGCGCGGCACGAGGGTTCGGGGGGAGAGGAGGCGACGGTTACGGGAGGCGGAGGATGTCGGGGCAAGAGAAGAGGAGGAGTGCGGTCCACGTGTCGGCCCGACCTTTTCTACGAGGAGTGAAAGAATTACCTACATGCGGATCTGGACGATTGATCTTTGATTGGACGAGTGAGAAGAGAGTTAGTTAGTGTACAACATTCTAGCATACTATATCTATCTCATATAGATAACTATCAATGAGTATTCAATACAGACATTTGGTGAAAATGTTGCCTAAAACCAATTTTGTAAAGTGAAATCTATTTTGTAGCAGTGGTAATTATTGTTTTTGTCGACCATTAAAGAAATCATATATTCACCATACATGTCAGATTATCAAAGAAAAGTCGGAGTGACTAGTGTAAACCAAAAAAAATGGTTTTGAACTTTTCTTTAGCTTGCCGCTGACCCAATAATTCACATGCCTCGCAGCATTTAATTTCTTTCATACTTCTTAACTCTCCAAAAGGCAAAGAAAAATCGCTTTCGATGAGATTTATTCAAACTTCTCAAAACTATTTCCAATCTACAGCCGGCATCGCATTTGATATAACAAATCAAAGAGAGTGAGCATACATATCTAATAATACATATATTCTTTTGGAAGAGTGTAAACAGTACACATTATTGGCTCTACAAGAGATATATAAACAGCGCTGCCGTTTCAAAGTATATCGTATCAGAACAGTGATGGCTATATGCGCATCCAAGTGTCACCGTCTATTTCAAGATCGAGAGAAGCGTGGACGGCGGCGTGGTCGCCCGCACATCTTCGCTAGCTCATGCGTCATCGTCTGGATCGTGTTGCAGTTGCACACATATATAAATCGAATCCCGTGTGGGGTCAAACTCTCGTACCACAATATAAGGTGGATTCTTTTTTTTTTTTTGCTATCGATTTAGCTTTTTATAGTAACTAGATTTTAAATGGAATAACTTTTTAAGTGAAGATTTACAAATCATTAGAGGTAGCTATTGTCCTAACTTCACTTATATCGGTTAAAATCGTACATAAACATCTCTCTCGTAAATAGTTAGAACTCTAAATTTTAAATCAACAACTATAAAACACAACCCAAAAAATACACTCATGTTCAACCACCGGCACAATGCACCATTGGATAAAAAATCAAAACACACACGGGAACACAAAAAGGCATGCCTTTTTTAAAAAAAAACCAGGCATTTGATCTGAATGGTCAATTGAATTATCAGACGGCCCAAATTGCACCCCAAAACACTGCCTAGTAACTCTAAATGATCGCCTAGTAACGATCCGGATCCAAAACATCACTAGTCCCGAGTCCCGACCACGTTCAAACCTAATCAAAAACACCAGCTAAACTAATCCGACCTTAACGCTATATTATTCCCAAAGCTAACCTCGCTTTTTGCCGCTGATGAGCAGCGGCCGCCGCGTAATGAACCAACCGCGTGGCCACCGACCCTCGCCGGAGGGGCACGGGACCCATTGACCTGGCGCCACGTCCCGGTATGGGGCCCACCTGCGGCCACCCTGCCCTTCTGGCGCGTCCCCGTGCGCGCCACGTCTGCGCCTCCAGTGGGCCCAGCTCTGGAGCCTCGAGTCGATCGGCTCGCCCTTCGCGCGTACTATGCGCTGAGCTGGAGGCTCAGTGGTTCACTGGTACCGCCTATGCATGCGTTCCAGAACCTACGGGTTTTTCTCTCTCTATTCTTTCTATTCCTTCGATCCTTATCGAGATAGCCAGTTTAATATATCTTTTTAGGCTTTCTAGTCTTGCGATTTATATTGAATAAGAAATAACTTTTGACGTGTTGATTAACGTTCTTTCCTATGGTGTAAGGAAATAGTTTGTTAGAAGGCACATGACGATCGTAGAGACAAAAGTGAGGTAAACTTTACCGTTGTCGAGGGGTATCAACTGGATTGGCTATTGTATATATGTATGGCTATATAAGTTTCTCGGCATTAAATATGACAAATTTGTGTCTGAAAAACATATCACACGTGATTAATGGTAAGCTATGAAACAAACACCTCACAGACCAGTTTTTAGAGCTACTAAATCGAAAATCATAGCATGTTATACCTCTCGAGCACCTGACAAACAGGCCCGTTGTTTACCAGTCGATTTGTCATCTTAAGTAGTACTTAGTGATAAATCTATTGGTTTAAGAAAACAATCAAGAAATTTATCGTATTCAGGCTTTTTTCTATACGTAATTAAACTCTACAAGCCAACCGTACGGTAGTCTAGCAGTGTGGTACCTTATCTCTTTAGCTGATGATTAGAGTTCCAATGCGTGTGGATTTTCTAATATGGTTTTTCAGAATTAAAATCGGTGATCTATATGATGTGAGCCTTAAGTTGATTGCAATACCTGGTTATTCCTAAGATCTCAAAGAAAAAAAACTCCACAAGGGCAGAACAACCACTTGATGTTAACCGCCTTTTCTATTTCAGACGAAGCTGGCAATTCTCTGAGCCTCGCAAGCTAAGCTACTGGTTCCGTAATGCAGTGTAGTCCACGCTAATTAAGTCACTAACGAGAATACAAATTAAGCTAGCAACAGGCAACAAAAACTAGAATCGGTATAGTGCACATATGTGATATATCTATTCTATCCTCTGCCGACTGCATCATCTAATCGTTGTTACAACACTTGTTATATGCACCATGCTTAGCCGCTAAAAAATTCATCGCGACGCGGTGAGTCGAGCGAAACCGATATTTTTATTCAGATAATTTATAATTTAAAGTTTCTTTTTAATAAACAAAAAAAATGGTTTCTTCATCGGTATTTTGAAACGACTTATCGCGATAGTCTTTTTAAATGGCTTATCAACTTATCAACATTCGATTTATTTATATAAATATTTATATTAAGACAAACAATTATAAGCAGCATATATAAACCTAGCCGAAAATAACCAATATAAACCCACCCATCACCCGCTCGACGAGGTGACAATATCGCATATGGCATATCCTCTCAGTTGCTTCCTTTCCACCACCTAACGACCAAGCAAACAAAACGTTTACTTGTCATTTTGCTCGGTGAAGTCCTCTCCCCCTTCTCCTCTTCAGCTTGCTCCGATCGAAATGGCGTCGACGACGACGTTCACTCCGTGGAGGCTCCGAGACATCATCGACCACGACGACGAGGACGATGACTTGGTCGAGGAGGGGGACGACGAGGAGGAGGACTGGGACATGAGCAAGCGCATGTCCCGCCTGTCCGTCGAGGGCTCCGACGGCGGGGACGCCGACGACGAGGACGACGGGTACCTCCGCCGCAGCGGTGAAGACGAGGACGAGGTGAAGTCGGATGTCAACGGTGAGTATGGGAGCCAACCGCCGTGGCACCCGTACGAGGACCTAAGAAACCAGCAGGCCCCGTCCTCGGCGTCGCTCCCCGGCACGCCGGACCGCGGGGCGCCGGCGCAGTCGACGTGGTGGTACTCCAAGGAGTACGCGAGCGAGACGGAGGCGGCGCCGTGGCCGGGCGGCAGCGGCGCCGGGGCCCGCGACAAGCGGCGGCAGCACCACCGGCGACAGAGGATGATGCGGGAGGTGTGGCTGGACCGAGCGTGGCAGATGAGGAAGCAGCGGCAGCAGCTGCAGGGCCAGGGCGGGCTGGGCGACGAGGTGATGGTGGTGGTCGGGACGGGCGGCGTGGCCATGGACATGGAGGAGGTGCGCGCGTGCAAGGACCTCGGCCTCGACCTCCCCTACGACTGGACCGTGGAGCTACCCTGCTACGCGCTCTCCAGCGTCGATACCGCCAGCAGCGGCGGCAACTCGCCGGCCTCCGGCAGCTGGCGCATCTCCAGCCCCGGTAAGTCCCCAATCATCGCCATTACTAACTAGTAATTGCTACCACCAGCCTAATTTTCTATAGCACTGCTATGCGTACAAACAAAACACCAGTACTACTCGCTTAGAAAAATCGTCATAAAACAGTAGCTGACATACACGTCCATACATGCAGTGAGCATAACTTTGAACTAAGCTAAAGCTAGAAGCATGCCTGGTAGTGTGGTACCATACCATCGTCACTCGCGCACGCCCATGTGGCATCGATCAAACCCGGCGCTTTCGCCTGCACATCACGCACGTCACCTCACGTCGTGCGCGGCATCGCACACCGGTATCGAATTCGGCCGCCGGTTTGCCTGACCTACCAGGCACGGCACTGCACTGCACTGCGCCATCACGATTTCGGGCTTCCGAGAACAGCAAGTAGTCCCATGTCCCGATCTTTTGGGCTGTTCATTTTTATAATTTATTTTGTTTCTTTAAAAGTAAAACATATTTTTCAAACGACTTTTTAAATCTAAAATTAGATTTATTATTCATATTAATATTTCTACTGTTTGTTATTATTTTAAAAATATAAATAAAAGTTATCTATCAATCATAATTAAAAATTATAAATGACACAAAGAAAACAAGAGGACCAAAGTCTTACCGGTCAAAAGCACGTATATGGAATCTGAACCTATTCTTTTCAGTTTTTAAAAGCTGTTTTTTTTAGCTTTTTTTTAGTAATTAGCTTTTAAACGGAGTATCTTTTAAGATATGATATACTAGTTAATTGTAGTATATATGTACTGACTTCATGTATATCGGTAAAAACTGTACGTAAATTTCTATTACTCTATAATCTCTCATATGAACAACTTAAAAACTATAAATCGTAACTAAAAACTATAAATTTTAGCTAAAAAGAACCGGCCATCTATTAGCTGCGCATCAGTTGCTTCCCTTCGTGCCACGAATTAACAGGCATCAACTCGTGGCAACGAAGCAAGGCTGCATGCGTTGGGATCTGAGTTGGACGTTCGCGCCGGCGGTTAGTTTTCCGACGGCGACGGACGAGCGTGCGCGGATGCTGCTCTCTTTTCTGCTCACCAGCGTTTGCTCGCCACGTTTGTAGGCCGGTTCCCTCGAGTGACATGCTGCTCATCATGTCATGCACTTTTCACTCGTTCCGTAGGCACTACTATATGCTGTCAACGTCCCGGTCTCCGGGCATCTTTTCTGCCACAAATCGCAAACAACGTGCAAAGCAGTCGTCGTGACGCGTGCTGCATGATTGGATGCTTTGGTGGATTCTTTCTAGCCGCGGATTATTGTTTATACGTCTGTTCTTTTTAGCTAGAGTTTATAGCTTTTAATTACAGCTTATAGTTTTTGAGTTATTCGTACGAGAGATTATAGAGTAACAAAACTCACGTGCGATTTTTGTCGATATAAATGAAGTCGGTACAGTACGTACTGTAATTAACTAGTAGATCTTATTTTAAAAACTCACTCTATTTAAAAACCAGTTACTATAGAAAAATCAAAAGCAGAAGCCAAAAGCTGCAAAAGAACAAGCCTGATAGCTATAGCTTATAATTTTTAGGCCTATATTAGTATTTATATGAATAAACAGAATACCGATAAGTCGTTTAAAAAATCTTTCCCAATAAACCGTTTTAAGGCCCGTTTGATATGGCTGTGACTTATAGTTTCTAACTGAAATTTTTAAATTTTAGCTGTTTGTGACAAAGATTACGGAGAGAGATACTCGTTTGCAAATTTGGTTGATATAGATGTTGGATTTTTAATGTGTACTACAATTAACTTGTAGATCCTGTTTTGAGAAAATACTTCATTTAAAAGTTAATAATGTAGTAAAAGTCAAAAACCGCTGTTAGAAGTCGTTAAAGAACAGACCCTTAAAATAATGATGAAGGAGCTATCATGTTTGTTTGTTGCAGCTGCGAAGATAGCTTTCTACTGGCTTCTATAGTTCATATTCATCTGAGTGACACGTACTAACTAGTATATATGTTTGTTGTGGAACAGGGGACGATCCCAAGGACGTGAAGGCGAGGCTCAAGGTGTGGGCGCAGGCAGTGGCACTGGCATCTGCCTCCCGTCTCGGTTCTGGATTGATCCATACGATCAGTCCCAAGCAGCAGCAGAGTCCAGAGACCAAAAACACACCGTGCATTTAAGAAGCAGCCTCTAAAGTTTGCATATGCACTCATACCTATTCGTACGTTTTTTCGATCTCCTCTCTCTGGCTTGTGTCTGGGAAAAAAGCATGTTTAATTGTTACCATTGTACATAGGGTCCAGAAATAACCAAGCATGTGCTCAGGATAGCATTAGGCGTGCGTTGGTTACTAGCATGCATGTGGTTTGGTCAGTAAGCTAGCTGTGCAGGGTTATATATCCTGGGCATGCTTTTGCCGCGGTCGGCAGTGTGGTGATCTTGAGCAACAGAAAAAGGTTGTTTCCTGAGCCGGTGTGGTGATCTTGAGCCAGTGGGGAGCAAGGCGACCCAACCGGCTGATTTACCCTACCGGTCTTCATTTGTGCTCTTGTACTACACAAAAGAAAAGAGTAAGAAACAAATCTCAAAGAAAAGGAAAAGAGGGGGATAAAAGATGGGAAATATTCATGCAAAAAAGTTTCTAGAAGAATGTCATGTGTTGTTTTGTAGTCCACTTGTCGAAGAATGTCATGTGTTGTTTTGTAGTCCACTTGTCTTGGTTATGCATGTTGCAATTTCCTTTTTCCGGCAGAAATGCATATGCCTATTAGATGGATGGATTGAGGTTCTTCACGTGTTTTATCCCCCTAACATGTCTGAAATGCAAATACTGGCCCTAACTACTTGGAGCAGCTTTCTGAATTCTAGCACGGCAAAACAATGCAAGGGATGTGCTTGTCGTGCCTTCTATGCAACAGCAATTCTGAATTTGAATTATGTAGCAGATTTCAGTACTGAGAGGTTGAGATTATAACCATCTTGAGCAGCACTTATTTTGACCTAATCAGGGTTCATAATTGTCCTATAAGACATACATGTACTGAGCTATATGCTTAAAACCCAATCGTAGTATGGAGGCAAATTAACCGCACACACTCCAATAGTTCTGCGGTTTCATGTGTAAATGTTACCATCAAATGGACTTTAATCGCTTAATTTCATTGCCTAACAAGAGTAACTCATGTTTAAAATCTCATCAACAGGATATAAATTTCGGTTGTAACACTCTTATCTTGCCTGAATCTACAATACACTCGTGAACAAAGGCCTCATAAGTATCATATGCTTAAAGTTGACTAGCTGAATGAGATTCAAGTAACCCTCTCTTAAGATTCAAGTACTCCGCACAAGGAGGATATGCAGGTAAACCAGAGCACTGAGCCATTGACTTGCTCAGCCGTCCAAGGGCAGCTCACCACAATCCACAATTCTACAGGGCTTCTTAGGAACATCGGAGCTGCTCGTTTCTTGCGACTCAAGCTGCTTCACAACGTCCATTCCCTCCAAGACATGTCCAAACACGACGTGACGGTTGTCCAACCATGGTGTCTGAGAAGCATGTTATTATTTGAGGGTCAAGAGCCAATAAAACCTCAACATCACTACACCAGGTTCTTACTGAGGAAAAGAAACAGAGAAGTCCGAGGGATTGTTTGAGTTGGGAACAATTTATTCATGATAAATTATCCTATCCCACCTAGAAAGATACATAATCTCCTGCATCTTGTTTTGTCCGAGGGCTTGTTTGAGTTGGGAACAATTTATTCATGATAGATTATCCTATCCCATCTAGAAATATACATAATCTCTTGCATCTTGTTTTGTTCATACACTGATACATACCCTACCGATCCCATATTTGAAAATGACATGGTGATGGCTTTACATATATAACGAATTGAAGAATATAAATAATTTTCCCTGAATTGTGGGATAAATAAAGAAATGTGGAAGGTGATGTTGGAATTTTTTTAAGAACAGACCCAACAACTGTAAAGAAAATCAGTAGGTAATACAAACCAAAGTTCCAAATAAAATAAGACGATGATAAATATGGTACAATTTGGAATATTACAATGATTAGGACTATTTAATTAAGACAAACAATACATTTAGTGACAAAGAATTTAAGTGCCATCAAATGCTAACTAATGGCTCCATGCTTTCGTGGGCCTAGACAATCTGCCAAACAGGTTATTTATGGTGTGTTTGGTTTGGAGTCAGGTAAGGATGGAATGAATCCATCCCTGTTTTTAAGGATGGAACCGTCTCCATCCCCTATTGTTCTTGGAACCAAACACACTATTGGAGGCAAGTAGCGAGGAAGAGGGACAAGCCCATCCCCTCATTTTTCAGGGATGGGGGCATCCTCAATTTAGGGGAATATTCCCGGGATATTCTCCAAAGGGGATGGACTCTGTCCCTGCTGACTCCAATCCAAACAGGTCCAAATCTGGGATCGCCCATCCCATCCCCTATTGTTCCTGGAACCAAACACACCCAGGGATTTTTTTTTTTTGCGTTGAACGAAGTTTTACGCTAGGATCAGGAATCTAAACCATGGGTTTCAAACCCCTGAATCCGCCATTGCTGATATACAAAAAACAACTAATGGTTGTTTCTAAGCTAATTTGTTTAGGAAGTAATATAGTTAATTCCAGTTCAACAGCTATCCAATTTAGCTATTATAGAAATAGCCTCCCTTTGAAGTGCCTGAAGTAATAACTGAAAAGCTAGTAAATAAATCTCATTGTATCAATCACACACAAAGTATTGATAGAAAAATACCCTTGCGCTCCTAAATCCCAATTTTACTATACCTTTTAAAACTAAATAAACATAACATCTATTGATGATCATATGACCATGAATGCACATAGATGACCATATGACTTTGAATGCACATAGTTTGGCAGTGTTGGAAAATTCAGGATGCTGTGGCAGGGCAAATAGTGAACAAAAAAATAGCATCATAGTGAAATTAGGAATTTCTTACCTTCACGGTGCAAATGAAAAACTGACTACCATTTGTGTCAGGGCCAGCGTTTGCCATGCTTAGTACACCAGGGCCAACATGCTTTACTGAAAAAAGTGTAAGAAGAACAACATCTTCGATTTAACAACTACTAAACTGAAACAACATCTTTAATTTAACAACTACTAAACTGGCACCAAAGACCGCCGCATTTTGCAAATCAAATTTTGGAATGAAATTTTATTTATGTTTGCCAGAATAACTACCAGCACTTTCGGAATGAAATGCAACAGTGCAAGGTAACAAAGTGCGAAGTTCACATCGAATAGAATGTTCAGCATTGAATCACTTACATGTAAAATTTTCATCATCAAAGCATTCACCATAAATACTCCTCCCACCAGTACCCTGTGGTCACAAGTAATAGCTTAGCACTTAATAAGCGAGAAGACCTTTTAGCTCATGACAGCAACAAATGTGTGCTGATAAACACATCGCTGAACTTCAAAACTAGACTAGGGTGAACTTTGCTTGTCTTTTATGAGTTGTTTTCCTACCCCTTTGACAATTCGTTTGTAGTCTATCTGAACATTGTAGTGCTTCCCTGAAGTAAACGGTAGCCAGTGCCAGCCTCTGCTTACATGCATCCATCCATAATCAGCTTATTGATTTGGCTACACAAGTCTAGAGTACGAATGTATGATTAACGATGAAGAGAATTTACAAGTTGCAGTAGGGGAGCTGTATTGCACTATATTATGTACACAGCGTTCAACTAATTTTCATAAATTGTAGAGAATAGACATTGGATGATACAATACAGATAGTCGGATGCCCCTTCCACAGTGGTTTTTTATGATAGAATGATAGACCAACACATTGGATGAGACAATGCTCATTAGTAGTAAATGGGCAACTAGCTGCTCCACAAGCCTGTCATAGAGAACAACATAAACCCAAGAGCCACTGCACAACTCCATGAACTCCAGGGGTTGTGGAGGACTCAATATGCTGAAGAGGAAATGATCTAGTGCATTCCCTCAACCCAAATGTCAATTAACATGCGGCTGGTATGATAACCAGTAACACCCTTGCTAAAAACAATAGTATACTGTGCCATCTATTTCGGAGTTATGCATGGTGTGTAACCATTTGGAGATTTGTGGCAATTATGTCAATAAACAGGTATGATATAAGTCTCATTTCGTCTGGATATAACATTCTAGTTTGAGCAATGCCGTTGATTGGAAACCAATTTTTCTACTATCATATTATTTAGTTGACTTGATGAAATAGAAGTGCAACCTGAGTTATTTTAATGAAAAAAGGGAGAAAAGGTTGTGCAGATGCCAAGAATTTTCTTCAGATTTGGACAATATGTGAATCAGAGGCCTCGGCGCACCCTACAACTAAACGGATGTACTAATGCTAGATTAACGCCCACCTAGCACAACTGAGAACCTGACAAGTTGCTTGTCATCGAATTGATGCACGGTGTACAATCAGACAATGAACAGTGCGAAATGAAGTGAGCTGGCTAATTTTCAGCGAAAGAAAGATGCTAGTACTTACATTGTTGTTCTGGAAGTCCCCACCCTGAATCATGAAGTCCTTGATGATTCGGTGGAAGGAGCAGCCCTTGTACCCGTACCCTTTCTCCCCTGCCCCAACCAAAACAAAACAAGAGCAGCAATGCTTGAGTCCAGATAAATACTACTCGGCGCATCTTACTGACACTAGCAACTCCTACGAATTTACTGTCCAAATTAGAGAAGGTGGTGTGGTAATTAGTAGTACTGATTAGCGTGCTGACCAGTGCACAAGGCGCGGAAGTTAGCGACGGTCTTGGGGACGACCTCCCCGAAGAGCCCGATGACCACCCGCCCCGTGGGCTCCCCGCCGATCTCGACGGCGAAGAAGCATTTGCTCGTCACCTTGGCCTGCAGCTCCACGCCCCTGCAGCAGGCACAAGGTCAAAATCAGATGGCACTGGCAGGGCTAGCGAGCACCACCAGCGCGCATCGGCGACGTGCTCTGGAATTCGGGGAGGGCGGGACGCGTGCGCGCACCTCTGCGGCCGCCGCGCGGACGATGAGGGCGGCGCCGGGGGCGCGGCGGGGGGCGCCGAGCCTGAGCGCGCGGGCGGAGTCGGAGCCGGAGGGGAGCGGGCGCGCGCTCCTGGTGCTGCGGGCGGAGTAGCCTAGGTGGAGGCGGTGCGTCGACGGCGCAAGGGCGGAGGGGGCGGACACGGCCGGCCTACACGACATGGTGGGGTTGGCTTATCGCCTATCGGAATAACGGATAGGAGAAGGCGCGGGCGTACGGGAACGACGGGGCGGATTTGTTTCTTACTTTGGTAGGTCTCGCCGTCGTGTCGTTCCGTGCCGTATCGTTTCTAACGTTGGGCTCTCGCGATTCGGGCCCTTTGGGCTTCGGCTTTTGGGTTTAGGTTCTGGTAGTTTGTAGTTTCTTAATTTCGTTTTTTTAATCTTTTTGAGGTTTTTTTTATCTTTTCTTATGTATTTTTTATATTATCTGTGATAGGTTAAGCTGTTTTTTTATTTTTTAAATTTAATTATGCCAAAAAACCACTAGCAGATACAATGCATAATAAACTAGTTACAGTGTCAAACAGTAAAAAATAAGCCGGAAAGAGCAGCACCTTAACCGTTCTGTATTTGCACCGAGAAAGCTTTACAACCGGTTGACCAGTGGACTTCTTGGTTGGAGTGTCCGGCATAATAATATGCAGCACAACATGTCGTCCTCCATTCCTTGCTCCTCGTCGAAAGGGGAAGCTGAATTTTGTATTGTTTTTTGACTCTCAAGAAAGCCTCTCTCTCTCCCTCCTGCTCTTTGAGATTATGTAACAGTCCAAATTTAGGATAATTTAAAATCTTTGAATAAATTTGGCTTTTGGATCTTTTCAAATATTTTTCAGCTTTGGGAATTGAATTGGAAATCAAAACCCAAAATTTAAACTAGTTTCAAATCAAGTCCAAATTTAGAATCAAATACAAGTTCAATTCAAAATCTAGAATCCAAATTCAATTACAAAACAAAAACTAAAATTCAAACTAAAATCCGAAATAGAAATGAAAAAAAATCTGGAAAGCAATTTTGGACTTGACCCTTTTTCTTTTTCCCTTCATTTCTTCTTTTTTGGCCCATGCCCTTCTGTCCCATTAGGCTTGTCGGCCCGTTTCTTCCCCCCTCTCTCCTTCTCCTTGGCCCAGCCATGCGCTCGGCCCAGTGCCTAGCTTGCCTACTTGCTTGCCTACCCGTTGTGCTCTGGTTGTGCCCTGGCTCAGCCCTGATCGCGCCTAATGCCGCCTTGATCGTGCCCACGCACAAAACTCTACCACTCCATCGCATCCTTACCAGCACTGTTAACGTTCCACACACGTCGCTCCTGCACTACCCGGTCACATCGCTGCGATTGGCCACGCTGGAGTCAAAGCTACACTAGTGCCCCTCCATACCTGCTTCGCCTCATTTTGCTAGCGTTGTCACATCATACCAGAGCCTTGCCGACCGTGTTGTACCTACTCCCGTGTCATGCCCACGCCAGTGCCCACACCTCCCTGCCATCCGCCACACCATGCCCGCACCCAAGCTCACTGCTCGGTTATAAAAGCCGCCCTGAGCTTCACATCACCTCCCCCACACCCTCCTCTCCACTCTTCTTCACCCAATCGTGCTCCCACCATGAAGACTCGCCAACGTCGTCATCTTCTTCCTAAATCACCCCATTCACCGCCATCTCCCCTCCGGTGAGCCACTGTCCGATTCCTCATGTATTGAGCATCCCCTTACCACCCTCTCACCCTGCTCTTGCCCAATTTTGGTAGTCATCATCCCCAGCTCGTTGTCACCATTAGAGCTGCCATGTCGCCTCTGGTCTACACCACCAAACCTCCTTGGACTGCCTCCGCCCTTGCCGTCCTCACCGGTGAGTCCCCAGTAGCTCTTAGATGCTCATTGTGCCTTAGTTTAGCTCACCATGCCACCAAAGTCCTAGTTGCCACGGTGGCCGAACTCCACCGTCGGCCATGCCGTCACCACCCATAGGACCGCCATGGTCCCAGCAATCCATTCTGGGGATTGCCGACGCTCACCGGGACTTGCCTCATCGGGGATGAGCACGGCAATACCGCCGCCTTGGTGAGAAGAGGAGCACCATAGCACAGTCATTAATTAAGGACTGTAATTAATTAGAGTTAATGACTATCATTAGTTTCAAACTAATTAGCCACCGACATTTGGGCTCAGGTCATTAGAAATCTAATTAAAGCCAGTTTAAAGCCATGAGTTACTGACATGTGAGCCCTTTACTATGCTTGGGTCCACCTATTAGTCACACTTCCCTTTTTTTAAAAATAATTCAAAAAGAAATTAAAAACCCTCAGGGTCCCACTTGTCACTATTAGATTTTCTTTAAGAAAAATAATTCATAAACAAAATTAAAACATGGCTGGCTCCACTGGCCAGCCTCTGATGCGTTTTAAATAGGAAAATAAATCAGAAAATAAATTAAAACCACAGGGCCCAGCTGTCAGTGAGACAGTCTCTCTCTTCTATTTATTTTTAGGATTTTTCCTGAATTTAAACTTTGGAGGGCTTGTTCTCACTCGTTTTAAATCCAAATTAAATGAAACTTATTTTAAATCCAAATAAAATGAAACTTGTTTCAAAATTCATTTAAAATCAGGATCTTTCTATTGGGGGTAAAATCATAAATTTTGAAGTTCATTTGATTTTTTTTGCCTTCTCTAGTGTTTATTCGATTCTCGTTGTAATCGCCCATTCAGACTACAAAGATCAGGATGAGTAACAATTCAAGCCCAACTAAGACCCTCAAGACCGACAAGCTTGTGTTTTGTACCTATATTTTGAATGCAAGTTATGTTGATTTAAATTATTAAATTACATTACTTTAGTTTATTATGCAAATTATATTCATGTTAAGTTAATAGTTAAGTCCCAATTAATAATTATGTTATTACACCCTACTCCTTAACCTTGGACATAAAACTTTCTCGTCCTAGGAATAATGGTAAACATACTAGTGATAAGTCTGTATCTAAGCGTTATGCTTATTCTTGCTTAGATACTCGGGGGGATTAAAATTACCCTGACATCCTTTTAAACATGAAAACTTGTATTTGGCCAGCTATTGGATGAAAATGGCTGGTATTTGACTAAAAGGATATTTTGGATCCTAAAAACCTTAAACTTGCTTAAATATCTAGGCAGATAGCAAGAGAGATTGGTACGGATGTAGCATGAGAGTGTTGTTTGTGGTAGAACAACCCAAATGACCCTAAGAACTTAATCTTGTAACCCTTTCCTAATATAAAACAGTGCAGCAACAAGTCTATAATGGGTACAATCTGCCTTACTAATTTGCATCGACTTTGTGAGTTGTGCCATCTTGAGGAACATAATCATGTTGCTAGATTTAAGCCACTGTGCAGCACAAGAGGGGACCTCTAGAGCGGGTGGACGTAACTCCATAACAGTGAAAAGCTTAGCGGGTGTAGGCTTGTTGGGAAGATGCATTGTAAAAGCATTGTGGTGACATTCTTGATCTACATGTCTAAGAAAATATGTGAAGTATAACAAGTTGGTTATCTCTTATGGGTAAAGTGTGCGATTTTTGCGGAGTAAAAACTGTTTGAACAACTGTGCTCACGATCACGGACATGCATAGGAACTTACTCGAGTTAGTGTCCATTTTTAAAACCTTGTGGGTGGGATGAAACACACATTGGATGGATGTAACCCTGAGTTGATTCCCCAAGGTGGATGTAACCTAGTTATGATAATAGGTGGATGTAATCCTAGCAACAAAACTAGTATATGATGGATAAAACTATGTAAAAGGTAGATGGAATCTATACTACTAATATTAATTCATACTTTCATATTTTTAGAAACATAGTTTAGTTAAAAATGTTAGGTCTTAGGAACTTTTATTTGTTGTAAATTTCAACTAAGCCATTTAGTAAATAAAAGAACCTGAACCTTTCTTTGTTAAGCCATTCATCTATATTAATGCATTATGTGCGTTGGCTCACGGAGCACGTTTGTTTGTGCTCACCTCACTCACTAAATTAACTAGAATATGTGGATCATGACCACTATGCCTACTACGCCGCTCTGAGGACAAACAAAGAAGAAGATGGAGGAGATTAGGACGTTCTCTAGCAGTTTAGTTCTTACCTCAGTTTGGCAGATGTAGTTTAGTTGTTACCTCAATTTGGCAAATTTTGATGGTGATTGTATGCACATCTATTATCCAAAATCTTGAAAAATAGTAAGGCATCCTTCACCCTCGGTCACTTGTCTGTGGCAAGGTGTGGCCTCACCTTTTGTTATTCGCATCTGTTTTTGTATTGTAAACATTTGGCCTGATCGGCCTATTATGTAAACCTTATTATTTAAACTCGGTTGTGTTTTATTATTGTTGGTATGACTTATGTGATGTATGAGTTTGATTCAATAGTGTATTTGTGAGTACTAACTTCTGATTCAGGGAATAGTGCGGTATGGATGCAAATAGATCAGATAATTTCCATCCGACCAACCGAAGGCTCGCGGAGCGAATACGAAAGAGGTAAATAGGTATCCAGTATTATCCGTATCTGACTCTGACTCTGAGGAAAAAAATATGGAATATGATACAAGATGAGTGATATCTATTCGTATATATTCGTATGTCAAGTGATATAAGAAACTCTGTTTTGACTTCACTTAGGAACAAAATAATATATAGACGAATTTTCACATCTAAACAGTTGGAGAATGTCGAGTGCTTTTCCTTCGACATTTCGTTTATTAGTCTCTCCGTGTTCGCTCTGATTGTATCCTACTGTCAATGTCTTGTGTAAAAAAGCAGATAATTTTCGTCCGATCGGCCGTCCGAAGGCTTATGGAACGAATGCAGAATGGAAAAATAAGTATCTGGTGTTATCTATGTCTGACTCCGATTCTAAGAAAAAAATTACAGAATAGGATAGAGAATGAGCGGTATTCATCCGTATCCGCTCCGATTACACCCCTGTAGTACGGTGAAATCAAAAAGAATTTTAGATTGTAAATTCGAGATCCGACAGATTGTTTACTCTTAACATTCCATGCAATTCTGATTAGATCGGCTGCGTGCTTTGAACCTGCCCTAAACTCATGCCCTTGTTAAGGTGTGCAAGCAAGCTAGCCTTAGCTTCGCTTAATTTTTGTGCCTACCTTCCACCCAACCGAGCGAAAAGGAGCAAGTAACAGCTAACAAATGCGCATGCCTTCTCAGGATGATTTTTCCTACTCGTAACCATCGCAAACCACCCGGCTCAAAAGAACGCCAAGTTCCCGCTATGACGGCAGGTGACGGGAACAGGACAACAGGTAGACGCACGGCAAAACGCCGGCGAGCGTTTCAGACACGAGAGAGAGCATATTATCGCTTGTCCGCAATCGAGCACTCAAAACAGGTACACGTCTGCGATAGACACGGCACAGCTGACGATCCATTACACTGTAGCCACCAGAAACGGCACCCATCCTGGCTGCTTCCCTACAGATAGCTCAAGGTACAATCTAGTACGGGGTATCACAGTTCACAAGGGGAGTTGGTGGAGCGAACGATTTTGATTAAGCAAACTTGGCATATATATATATACCACAAAAGGACTGGATCTGACCTTTTTCCTCCCTACTTTTTTGACGAACGATTCCTATCTTCACATGCTGCTTTTGTAAGATTTGTCATCTTCGATCCGTATGTCAGATGCGACGTCACTTCATTCTCGTTAGCTAGATAGCTAAATTCAGAGTACTAGTCGTACGATGCCACCAGCTGTATTCTACTCTGAAATCTGAACAAGGACGGTCCCAGCTCAACCTAAAAGGAGGAAAAACAAACGAGCTCTTCCAGCTGGCTTGTTTTTTTTTTATTTTGACTTTAACTTATCACTTACTGCTGTAGTAACTAACTTTTAAATAATATGTCTTTTTAAGTCAAATTTTACACCTAGACTGTAGTAGATATTATACCGACTTCAGTTATACCAGCTAAAATTACATATAACTATTTCTCTTTGTGTACTATCTCACGAACAACCAGAATTTAAAAACTATAAACTGAAAATCGAAGCCACAGCAAATAGATAGACTTCACCGAGTCATTGACCAACGACTGATATCCATCCTTTTTCTCATCTCTTGTTTATGCAAAGAGTGTTGATTGAGACGGCTTCCCAGCAAGCAGGGCATATATGATATATGTATGTTAAAAGTATGATCTGAATTTGATTTGATTTGTTTTTGTTTCTACCGATGAACAAATTGTTGATCTTACTAGTTGTGGGGGAAAAAACCAAGTCTCGTAGAAGGATTGAAAAGGAGAAATAGAACTATCTTTATTGGTGTATCAGGATTACAACATGCTCTTGTAGAGCAATTATATAAGGGGTGCTACTAGCTCTAACTTGTCATGATGTCGCAAAGCACTGGGGCAATCGATCGAGTGTTGTAGACTATCATCGTGAGTGACCTACTCTGGGCGATTTGGTGGGGAATGGTGAGTCTGCCATACGATCATGGTACGTACCACTGTAGGTACTCACCGTAAACCCAACCATCATATAGATGTTGCTCCATTATGACATCAACAGTGCCCTGTTCGTCCATGCCATCGTCCACTCCTGCTGCATTGGCTGCTAGTTCGTACCATGCCGACCCGCCCTTGATTGCCTGCATTTCTAGAATCATCGATGTTACTGAGGAAGACATACGAAGTGTAAACATTACTTGGATGGAGTTTGACTCATTGGTCTACGGCTCACGTCAGGAACCTACCGTTCGGAGGGGGCATGATTTGGTACAAACCGAGCTGTCGCAATACGCGTTGTGACGTGTAAGTCTCCACCATGTATGAGAACACCAGATGGTAGGTCATCGCTCGTAACTCCACGTCCTGGAGGCATTGCACAGATAGCCCGTACGGCACTACACTCAGCATGAACTCTGGAGTCCATGGAGCCCATATGATGTTGCCGTCATGCAACGACTTGAACTCATTGTGTCACAACATATAGCACCTCGCCGATCTATCCTTGGCCTAGCGTAGACAGGCACCAGTCCTCTAGAATCCCATAGCGGGCCTATCTATCTGGTTGGCAAACTCGCCGAACGGGTGCACTGGCCGAACGCCCGACAAGGAAGTGCTCCCAACTCCATGGCTGTAGGAGCACTAGCAAATGGCTAGGCTGGGGGAACCATCGGTACCGCGCTGGCAAGTATCACACAACTCCCGATATATGGTGCATCAGACGGCTGATGATCCCCATCTGTATTAAGGCATCGCCCCAACCTCCGCATCAGCCAAAGACTCAGTCAAGTGCGGGAGACGCCGCGAGAACCCTCTGGGACAGCCAAGCCATACGCCAACCTGTCCTTCCAATACGCCGGTGGAGGGGCTGGAACAAGTGCGTCACCTCAAAGAGGGAGATCAGTCAAGAGCGAGACATCTTGTAGAGTGACCATCATCTCACCCCACCAAAAGTGGAATGTGTGTGTCTTGGGCCTCCACCTATCCACCAGTGCCGCGAACAGGTTGCCATTGAGGGTGAACTAGCGTCCGATGTAGACCAGCCTCGCAAAGGGTAACAAGCCCATGGCCCACAAGATTAGGACGTAGCGATCGTCCAACTCCCAATGATCCCTCCCTCTCCGCAGCTTGAAGAGCAGAGGGCCATCCGTATCACCTGTGATCCATGAGTGGCACTGGTGGCTCTCATCGTAGAACTCTTCAAGAAGTTTCGGTAAAAACATACCTTTCAACAAATGGGATAAACAAAATATTAGTACGAAGATTGATAATGACAATAAATACTACTAATTAAAATTTACGATGAAATAAACAATACATACATATATGTATATACATACACACATACAAACATACATGCATACGTATATATATATACATACATATATATATATATATATATATATATATATATATATATATATATATATATATATATATATATATATATATATATATATATATATATATATATATATATATATATATATATATATATATATATATATATATATATATATATGCATATCTTGCAAGAACATGTGGAGGTCATCCCGTGTGTGTGATGAGTAATTGACATCGGTTTAGGAAAGTCGAGTTTGATTTGGTTGGTTCGGACCATGTCGTTGAATGGTGCAATGGACTCAGTCGGACTTGGTCAAACCTAGTCAAAATGGTTAGGATGTATATTATGTCGACTTGTCAGGTTTGGGCTATCTCATTAATGCATTTATACTTTCATGTATCGAGCGGTGCTATTTGATGTGTTTCTTATCTGTGTTGGCTGCAGGACGTCGAGGCGGAGTCGTGGCGAGACACGAGGTGACCGGACTAGACACGGGCGGTGTCGAGGTCAGAACGGTCGAGATGTGTCGAAGACGGCGGAGACTCGAGGTGGTTGCGAGGTTTGGACGACAAGGAGCGCGGAAGCTTCCCGGAAGGTGCAGAAGGGATGAAATGGTAATTTCACGAGGCTACAAAAGCGGGAGCGGGCTCTATTCGGGTTTAGCGGGTGTAACGGGTTGAAAACCCGTTAGCCAAGGGCTATATATATGAGGTGGTGGCTGCATGCCCACTCATGGATTCTAGGGTTTTACTTTAGTCAAAATAGGCTTTAGAGGGTTGTTTTGGCTTTAGTCTTTAGTTGGTGGGAGAGACAGGGAGGCTATTGGCTGTGTCCCCTTTGATGTCTCCTATGTGAGAGCTCTGTTCTTGGAAGCATGTAGAGTTCTTGTTCAATCCAAGCATGTATGAGATTGTAGGGATGTTATGAGTTGATACTCTATGCAATCATATATCTCTCTTCCTCATTATCAATCCAAGATAGTTTTATTTGAGTTTGATTGAGTCTCTAGCTCTCTGTTGCTTATTTCCCTTCGATGCTTTCTTTGTGAGATTCTTGACTTTTTGTGTTTTGGCTTGATTCCTGCTGTGGAGGTGCAAAATGGGTTGCTCAGTGATGGGAATATATTTCTAGATCATTTGATTGGTTTCTCCCAAGAGCAATTTGTTTTTAATCTCAGTTTCTCTCCTTCAACCTCCTCTGTTCATGTTTTTGTTCCTAGGGTTTTGGTGCTGTTCTTAATTCCCTTCATGAGATCGCATGAAACTTGACTTCTAAAGTCCTGAGTCTATCTATTAGCCATCCTCAAAGTTTCATGAGCCAGGATTCAAGGATTGAAGAGAAATTTGGTTTTTAGTGCTCCTCCCTGCAGTTTCAGGTTGTTTCTAGGGTTTGGAGTAATCCTTTGATTTCCTTCTTGAGGTGGGCTGAGATTTGGTCTCTCTAGTCCTTAGGGTATTGCTTTTATTTATGCAAAGTCTCATGTGCAAAGGATCAAGGTTGAGATGGGAATTTAAGTTTTCTTGCTGCACTCTGAATATTTTCAGCTTTTTTGGTAAATTCCTAAATCTCTTTGTTTTGGGTTGATTTCCTTTATTCCCTAGGGTCCTCTGACTATTTTAGTTGTAGTCTTGAGTTTCTGGGCAAAGAGAACCAGAGGAGAATCCCCAATTGGTCTGCTATGAGAAGTTCATGTTTTTATCTCTGAAAATTTGCCTGCTGTCTGCCCTGTTCCCGAAGGCCGGTCTGACCGGTGTTTGACTTGCGGTCAGACCGGTAATAGGGTGGCGGTCAGACCAGGGTAACTGGGCCGGTCTGACCGGCGGCAAAATTGTGGTCAGACCGCCCGGTATGTTCAAGTCAGGCCGGCCCTTCTGTGCTTTGCATTTCCTCTCGTTTTTTTAGGTTTCATGTCTCTTTCTCTGTTATGATTTCTTGAGGGTCCAGAGAGGTTAAGTTCTCCTCTTCATAGCTTCTGGTAACTATAGGAGAGGAAACTAGGAGCTAGTACTTGTCGGGGGATAAATTTTTTTTGAGAGCGCCATTCACCCCCCCTGTCGCCATTTTGGTCCAACATATACATATATGTATGTATATATACATATGTGTGTATATATATACATATACATATGCATATGTATATGTGTATATATATGTGTGTCACACACACACGCGCGCACGCACACACACATATACAATGGCATCACATATAAACAAACACACACATATAATTAGGCATATTAATAGGTTTAAACCCAACCCAAAACCAATCCAACTCATATGAGACAAAATCGACTTCCCACCCCAACCAAACCCACAAAAGATTTTTCACAACCCCACCCAACCCAAACCACTTTCTAGTTAAACCCAACCCAATCCAACCCACCTTCCACTTAAACCCAAATCAACCTGAACCCATGGGTTCAACCCACTTCCCAACTCATTTACCAACTCAATTATTCGTAAAACTTCAGTATTTAGAATTTTATCATCATATTCACATTATAAAATTTTTACGAAATCGATTAAAATGTATTGCAAATGATTCTTCGCGTAGGGGAGTTACTCTGTGCAAATTGGCAGGTTTAGACATACACGTAGCCCCACATGCTTTTTTAGGAAGTTTTCGTAAAACTTCGGTATTTGGAATTTCAACATCGCGATCACATTGTAAAAGTTTGTTGAAATCAATTAAAATTTATTAGAAATGATTCTACGTATAGGGGAGCTACTTTATGCAAATTGGTAGTGCTAGGTGCACGTGTGGGCTCCACATGCTTTTATACGAAGCTTCCATAATACTTCGGTATTTGAAATTTCAACCTCACGTTCACACTACAAAATTTTTACGAAATCAGTTGAAATTTATTACATATGATTTTGTGTGATGGGAAGCTACTCTGTGCAAATTGGCAGAGCTAGGTGCACACGTCGGTTCTACATACTTTTTATAGGAACTTTTCATAAAACTTGGTATTTAGAATTTTAACTTCGCGTTCACACCACAAAAGTTTCTTGAAATTAATTAAAATTTATTGGATATGATTTTGCATGTAGGGGAGCTACTCTATGCAGATTGGAAGAGCTAGGCGTATACATGGACTCCACATGCTTTTATAGAAAGTTTTTGTAAAACTTCGGTGTTTGGAATTTTAACATCGTGTTCACACTACAAAAATTTTACGAAATGGATTGAAGTCTGTTGCAAATGATTCTGTGTGTATAGAGATATTCTGTGCAAATTAGCAGGCACATGTGCACATGTTGCTCTCACATCTTTTATAGAAAACTATAACTGAGTATGGTAGTTCAAGCCTATGGACAATCCAAGTGCCACCTCATTAGGCCACGTCACGGGTTGAACCCGTTCACAACCCGATCTTAACCTGAAATTTCTAAACCCACCCCAACCCAACCCAACCCTTTTTCTAAGATAACCCAATACAACCCAACCCATTAACTCTTCCAACCCATTTCCACCCATCCAAAACCAACCCAATTAAGAACTCACCCTATTTAACCCGTTTGAACCCAACCCATTAGCACCCCTACATATAATGGCAGTACAATACTACAAATTAAAAATTACAATGAAATAAATAATTACATAAATATACTCACAAATATATATATATATATATATGTATGCACACACATACGTATTATACAGGAAGTACATGCTAATACGACTGCTAACCGGCTATGAAGAATTGAGAGACTACAAGAGTGACTGCGAGAGAGATTGCAAAAGAGAGACTACAAGAGCAACTGTGAGAGAGCTCGCAATTTATAGCGCAAGTGAGAGCTAGCGTAGCGTGCTAACAAAGCATCGATAATGGCGGGAGTGAACTGTGCACAGGGAGACATACGCAACGTAACCTCCCTTTTGGTGGTCTATTCTCTCGTCATGTTTGCAGGTGCACTCAATTTCCATACCAGCCAAATGGCCTTCGGCCCACTCCATTCATTCACATGCGTATAAACTAAGTAAACAAACATGTAGGGGCTTCCTCTGCCACACGGTGCCAAGAGCCTGCCACCCCACCACCATGTGAAAGGTCATTACTACATGATTAACTAGGGTTATTAGGGATGTATATGGGTGTGCTAATTACCTAGAGCCTAGTGGCTAGGCGGTAGGCAACCTGGAGCCCGTGGCTGGGTGACAGGCCCTTAGCCTCACGGTGGTTGGGCGGCAGGGTCCCTGCCGCACGGCAACGGGGCTTTAGGTGCCACGTGTTGGCTCCACATCATCGCGGCTGGTGACTGGGCGGCAAAATGGACATTTTTACTATTGTCGCACTCATATTGATATTTTTGTATATACGGGTTCAAAATGTGCCATATGTGTGGCAAAATGCGGCAAGTTGAGCCTTGCGTGAATCAAAGTAGTAGACTAGACCTACGCCATAAAACCCAAAAGAGGTCAACCAAAGAGAAAAAGCATCGAGAGGACAAGCCAATAACACATCAAAACAGAGGACAACAGTGGTTGTTAGTTGGACTTGGTTTCTGTGATTTCTAACATATTTGCTAAGTGCACAAATAAATCATACCAGGAGATTTCAACATCCTCAACTCAATTATTCGACTCACTTCGACTTTGTTCTATGACTTGAATCCATACTGAGTGTTGATCCACACTCTACCTTGGTGGTTGTTCCAGCACCAGGTTTACCAGCACCATTGCCCGTGCCGCTCGACACCATCTCCATCGATGATCTTTTGCCTCAGTCAATAGTTATCTTCCATCAAGAAGATGTGGCATCAGCCCTACATGTTTTTTTAGTGGAATTTATTACAATTCAGGTTATTGTGCCTATTATTGGTGGTATTAATATGGTATTAATTATTGGTGATTTCTTCGATGATCCATCATCTACTATGAGTTACTGTGGCAAAATCTGTACATATAGAGTCTAATGTGGAGTTGCAAGCTTTCAACATAATGAGTTAATTTAAGCTACGCTTGATTGAGGAGACTTAAAAAATCAATATTAGTTGAGGGGACAACTAATTCACCGTTTGATAATACCCTGATGGCAGGTAACATAATATTCTCTATAGATTTGTTGTTTGAAAGTGAAGATTTTGCTCCAATTCTAGTTTGAGATGAAAGATTTCAGTGCAAGAAGGAGTTTGTCTTTATGTGGATACTACAATATTTTTCAGTTATCATAGCTCGATACAAGGAGTCTACTGCAGTTTATACTTTATTGATGGTACACGAGTTCCTTTCATCTGGACAATTTTATAGAAGTAGTTTTAACTATGTCATGAAATTCAATTACCTTTGAAACTGGCATTTTGATGTACGTGATGGACACACATGCAAATTGCTCTTTCAATAAGCGTTGTTTGTCATGTTTTGTATTCCAAGTGGGCATTTTGATGTACGTGATGAACACACATGCAAATTGCTCTTTTAATAAGCGTTGTTTGTCATATTTTGTATTCCAGGTGGAGCATGTCAGATTCTATGAGATAAGTTCTTTGATATCTATCCAGCGCCACAGTGATGCTACGGCCTATGTTGTTTGATGATTAAACATTTACTTCAGGAGGTCATTTGTATAGATTTAGACTTTACTAGGGTTATGAACTAGAAAAGACCCATATTTGTTTATCTGCTTTGTTAGTAGCTATATGTTTGAACATGCTAGTGATTTACTCAATTTTGCTTCATGGGAAGAGTTTGGATAAGATTGTTTTAGTCTTTCTTGTTGAGATTGGTTTCATGGACTTTCGAGCACAAGCTCAATTGATGAAGACTTATTTTGATGAGTTTTTTTATATTTTGACTATAGGAGCAAATTTATCTTAAGATGAGAATTGTTAAAGTATGATGCGAATCCTATTCGGTTTGTTTTCGTTTCTAATATGAAATTCTACTCCTACCTAAAGTTCTCTTTGTAATCAGTATAAATATACCCCTGTAGATTATAGGAAAGGCAAGAGCCTAATTGTAAACATCTATTCATATAATGATTTTCGCCTTCGTGCATCCGTGCTTTTCCTAAAAAGGTTTTCCATATTAAATATGTGTCTTCTGTTCTTTTGATCTTCTATTTTTGCAATGCATTTTATAACAATGTACTTACCCCTTTTGTTCAATCAACTATCTCAAAAATGAAAACTCATTTGGGCTTAAAAGCCCTGTCTTATGGCTTATCTTGCACTATAGCGATTAAAAATATATTGTAGTTGCTGATAGTTTTTTTAGTGTAATTAAATTTAAAAAATTTATATCATCACGGGCAATGAAAAAGAATAAGGGCAAAAAAGAAAAGACAAAAAAGCCATATCACAAGAAAAAGACGAAAGTAAGAAGCTTATTTGAAAAAGTAAATGTGCCATGATGTTTAAAGCCTTTGCATGGCTGCTTTGTATAGACAGACTCAACACTAAGAATATGCTTCGTCGACGACATTGTTTACCGGGAATGGATCTTTCATGTATCTTATGCTCACAAGGAGTGGAGTAAACTCTTCAACACTTATTCTTCTCCTGCCCGTTCAGTTAAAGTTGCTGGAACAAAATTGGATTGCATTGGGACCTTGCTTTGGGCATACATCAAAGGATTTAGGAAGGACGAAACCTTCTGGCTCAACCATTCTTTATGGAAGATTTTATAATTGGTGCTTGGCACATTTGGAAGCAACAGAATGACCTAATATTTAAATAGCAAGCAGTTAATCTCAACAATTGTTTTATGTTGTTTAAGCAAGATGTCACTCTCCATATGTGTAGAGTGAAGGATGATATTAGAACTGCCATCGATAGCTGCCTAGATAATCTTGATTGATTTTACCCTCAGTGAGGGTTGTATATTCTTCTCTCTTGTCTGTAATTGTTTCTTCTTTATTAATTTGAATTCTTTACACTGTAGATGTTTTTCTTCCAGTCTTCTTCTCAAAAAAAAAAAAAAGAAGTTAGAACAAAAAAACAGAAGACAAAAATAGAAACTCTAATAAGTAAGACCTTAATTAATTAGTTTGATCTCGAATGGTACACGCAGCATGTGCCACAAGTCAGTAACCGCATCGGTAACATGTCCAACTGTGCATGGTTCCTGGCGCGCTGCCACCGACGAGACCCACACAATTAGGGTGCTGTCGGTTGTCCCCCAGACAATCAGCATCAAGGTTATCCTCAACTACGGATGGTACCATGAATTCTCACCATATGTACGTATGTATTGTTGGAAACACAAATCCTATATGCAATGAAGAAACTGATCCCATGCTTATTTCGAAAGTTCAGTAGCAATCAGTAACATCTCAACAGCATTGCGTGTAACATATGAATCTCAACCTCACAAGCAAAACTTAGGGTGTCAACATGAATATAAAGTTATCATCTCAAAAAGATATGAATATGATGTTCACTGACGCATTTGAATATGAATATTGCAGCTATCATGCGAACATCATAGGAATGTTGCAACACCTTGTAATACGTAACAAACAAAAAAAATTCGACCTTAGCTAGCAAAATTTATGAAAGGAACTTGTCGCACACATCGATTTTAGCCATGCATGGTTTCTTTCCAAAGGAAGAAAAGGCCAGGATTAGTTGCACGCAGCGCTTAGAAGAACGTGGAAGAATCTGCGAGTTTAACGCGAGGACGAAAGGGAAATGCGTCAGGGCCGTACCGCCGGAGCAAGAAACGCGAGCACGCTGGCCCATCTGCCACTGTTCTTCCACGATGCAACGCACAGAAACTAACGCCGCGCGCGGCGTCGATCGATGGATGGATCATGGATGTATTCAATCATTCATGGCATGTGTGGCAGTTAACCTAAGCCGCATAAAACAAGTATATCTCAGCTTCGCATTATTAACAGCGGATAAGCGCGCGCCCCTTGCTTAGTTGCTTCCATGCCCGTCCAACCCTGATGTCGCCTACCCCGGTTAACCTGACGCCGTGCGTCCATGTACAAATCTTGGGTGTTAACCATTTGTTGAGTGTTCAACGAATCACCCTGCCTATAAGTACCAGCTCCTACTCTGCTCATTTCCAGACCCAAGAATCACTCAACCACCACCGCTGAGCTGGTAGCATCGACTGGCCGATCGATCATGGCGAAGCTCCACCTTTCCGTCGCCGCCGCCTGTGCCGTTCTCCTCGCGCTGGCCGCCCCCTCCCTCGCCGGCGACCCCGACATGCTCCAGGACGTCTGCGTCGCGGACATGGCATCCCGTGAGTCATTGGCTAGTTAAATCACTCATCTTTGTCAAGTTTGCTGCTTCCTGTGCAGCAAGTACTCGTTCTTAGTTTCTCACTGCAACGTCCAAACGAGCGAGCATTAGCTGACACTGTACGCGTGCATTGGCGGCCTGCAGCGATCAAGCTGAACGGGTTCCCGTGCAAGGCGAACGTGACGGCGGACGACTTCTTCTTCGCGGGGCTCAAGAACCCAGGCAACACCAACAACCCGGCGGGGTCGTTGGTGACGGCGGCCAACGTGGAGAAGTTCCCGGGGGTGAACACGCTGGGCGTGTCCATGGCGCGCATCGACTACGCGCCGGGGGGGCAGAACCCGCCGCACACGCACCCGCGCGCCACCGAGATCATCTTCGTCCTCGAGGGCGTCCTCGAGGTGGGCTTCATCACCACGGCCAACACGCTCTTCACCAAGACCATCACCGTGGGTGAGGTGTTCGTCTTCCCGCGCGGGCTCGTGCACTTCCAGCAGAACAGGGGCCACGGCCCCGCCGCCGTCATCGCCGGGTTCAATAGCCAGCTCCAGGGCACACAGGTCATCGCCAACACGCTCTTCGGCGCCTCGCCGCCCGTGCCATCCGACGTGCTGGCCAAGGCCTTCCGGATCGACAACGGCCAGGTGGACGCCATCAAGGCCAAGTTCAAGTAGGGCGCCTCCGGCTCCGCCGTCTGTAACTCACTCCGCATTCGTTTCTGAACAAAATCGCCTGTTGATTACTGAATGATGAGCCACAAGTGATCTGTAGCGTGCAGTTGATTGTCTTCGACATTCGTTTCTGCAGCGCTAATTTGTATGTTACGTTTGTTTGTCTTCGACATATATAATAAAAACCGTTTCTGGTTTGTGTTGTCAAATTATTATTATTATTATTAGACATTTGAAGCTCACTGCATGTTCTGAACACCGAAGGTCATCACTGACCACTTCATGATCAGGCCATAAAGTTAACTGTTGAGATCGAATGTCTTAGCTCAATAAATTGGATATTTTGCTTGCAAGTTGCTACGAGTTGGCCGTGCCGCGGACAGCCGCTGACGAGGCCCGACACGGCATGATGGTATGCCGGGCTGCAATCAGACTGTGCCGGCACGGGCAAGACACAGTGCTTCCACGCCTCCGGCCACCATCGTCACTTGCCTTCTTGGACCCGTAGCCGGCGTCACGGAGCCGGAGGCTGTGTTGAGGATGAGCGGTCGGCGGTGGACGGCAATGAGATCTGGACTCGGGCAGATGGATCCAGAAGGCAGAGGAGTTGGTAGGCAAGTGTCAGCAGCGAAGGACGAGGATGAAGGAGCCGAGGAGGTGCGACTTCGGCGGTGGAGGGGGAAGGTGAGGGGTGAACCATGGACTCCCATCCTTCCGCACGTGCCGCCTCGGTCACCACCGTTGGTTGCCCACCTTGGACCTATAGCTGGCGACGCAGAGCCGGAGGCAGCGTTGAGGACGAGCGGTGGGTGGTGGACGGTGATGGAATTTGGACCTCGGTGGCTGTATCTAGAGGGTGGTGACACTAGTAGGTGAGCGTCGGTCCGTCAACAGTGGTGGAGGAAGGCAGGGACACTAGCTGAGGGGCGTGCCTGGGGGAGGAGAAGCAGGGAAAGGAAGAAAAAGAAATGATGCAGGAAAAGAAAAGGAGAAGAGAGAGAAGTGGGAAAAGAAAAAATAGAGGAAAAAAAGGGAGGGAAAGGGGAAAAATGATGGAAAAAAGAAAAAAAAAGAGGAGGAAAAAAGAAGGAACGCGCAAATATTTGGGGGAAAATGTGAACTTTTCTTGATATATTATAGATACAATGTTATTGTCTTATAAAAAAACTTTATGCCTCAGAATGGGGTTTCCCCGGTAAGGAAAAAAGTACAGTAACATACATACAAACTAACCTATCAAACTCGAACATGCAAATCCAGACTTCTTTGTGTATTTTGTACCAATCTAGGATCACGCTAGTACACACAGTACAAACATGGATGAAATATCGACCATGATCACGATTAACTAAGAAATTAGCACATTTTATTAAATAACATAGTTGTGACCTTATGACCAAACTTACAAGTAATAGCCTGAAGTGCTTAACAAAATCTAGAAGCGAAAAAATAAATATAAGCATAGGAGCCATTCGACATGCCACATGCAATCGACTAGGAAGCGAAGTCCGATTCCAAGAAGTCATCAGAGAATCTTCCTTTAAATACCTCTGACTAATATTGTTGCAATAATGGATATAGCCATGAGTACATAGAATACTCAGCAAATGGTTTGTAATAAGATGCAATATAATTATGCAAGACTTCCTAAATGATGGCTGGGTGGTTATATTGCAGAAGGTATGATTTAAAGTAAATACAATAAATACATTGAAATGTATTATTTGAAAATGATTAGTAAGTAATTAATTCAAAGGAATTGAATAACCACAAGTGAACTGCCCATTCACTTCCCAAAACAACCAAATCTATGTTTTATGAAATCTCTACCCCTCGTGTGAAATCACCGAGCATTATCCATAACCAAAAATACGGCTATTCGAATAGTTAGTAGGAGAACTATTACATCCGATATTTTATAGATGTATCAAAAGGAACTGGTAGAGCTTAAAGAACTATTCCAACGAGTTCAGTTTTCTTTTGCCATAACCTCAGATATTTGGACATCATCACACAAAAAAAAGGTATACCTTAGTGTTGTAGCTCATTATTTAGATGATAATTATAAACTAAACAAGAGAGTCATAGGATTTAAAGTAATAAATGAATCGCACATTGGAGAGGCCATTGCCGAGCGTATACTACACGTACTTGATGATTTTAAGATAGATAATAAAATTGATTTTATAACTCTTGATAACGCATCGGACAACACAGAAGCTATTAACATTCTTACCCCAAAATTGCAAACATATATTGGTGCTTATGTCCTCCACCAGAGATGTGTATGCCACATCTTAAATCTTGTTGTTTAAGATGGTATGCAAGTAATTGGTCTATATTTGAATAGTATCTATGATGCCATTCATTACCTCAGAAGTTCCCCATAAGTGGTAGCCAGGTTCGCGGAGTACTGCGCAGCTAATGGGAAAGAGCCCAAAAAATTTGGTCTTGATATGAAGGTAAGGTGGAACTCGACATATATTATATTAAAGAAGATGCAAGGGTACGGACATGTTATATCCATTTTTGTCAATGCTAACTCTCAAAATAATGAATTGGTAGTTACTAATTTGGATTAGCAGATTGCTAGTCGTTTTCGAGAGTTTTTAAGACCTTTTTATAAAGCAACAAATGTTTTATCTGGTGTTTATTATCCTATCTTTTGCTTAGTTATAGAGTTTATTTGGTTAATTACAAAGAAAATTGTCAAATATAGCGATGATCCTCTTTTAGGCCATGCTGTCGTAGCAATGGAGGAAAAATTTATTAAATATTTTGGTTATATTTCACACTGGTATTGCTTTGCTATTATTTGTGATCCTACAAAAAAGTTGGCAAGTTTACAGATTGGTATAGAGGGAATAGGTGAATGTCTTGACCTTGATTATTTGGAAGCTTTTGCACATGTCAAAGAGGAGCCTTTTTGTGTTTTTCGTATGTATCATGATAAGTTTGGCAGTAGCGGAAGATCGGAGGCATCACAACAGACGCAAGAAGGAAAGATAATCTTTGACATCACACTTATGAAAAAAGCTAAAGGCAAGTCTACTTCTTCGCCCTCTCAGTCTCAGGCGGCCTCCAAATGGAATTCTGTCTCAGAGTTGAACTACTATTTGGAGCATGATTTTGCAAATATTGATCCTGATCTTACTGGTGGAGGCAAGATAGACTTGCTCGAGTGGTGGAAGAACAACAAACGGATATTTCCTGTGCTGCCACATTTCGCATGGAATATTCTCCTGGTGCTAGTGTCCACCGTCTCTTCAGAAGCGACATTCAGTACAGTAGAGAGAATAATCAAAGAGAGAAGATCATCTCTTACGCCTAGGATGGTGGAGGCAATCATATGCGCCAAAGACTGAGAATTAGCCAAAGAGCGGCAACAGCATCAGCTGGAGGATCCCGAAATCGTACAGGCGTATGCTGACCTCGAACGCATGAACAACCTAGACATTGATGAGTAGATATCATGTACGCATATTGTTATAGTTAGTATATACATATATTGTTACTGTAATGTTTTCCATACTCGGAGAACCTCACTCTAGGGCGTAAAGTTTTTAACGAGGCAATAACATTACATTTTTAAAATAATAAAGAAATTCCACTTTTTCCCGAAATATTTACGTCATTGCGTGCTTATGTTTTTATGCAATTAATTCAATTTCAACTAGGTTTTAACGAGACGAGTACGAGAGAAAGGAAGATGACGACCGTCGCCACCATCGTCGCCGCTGCCTTCGTGTATAGTTACTTTAGGTTGGGTTTGGGTTGACACGGCACGAACGCTGGTACGACGGATTTTGGGCCGTGCTTGGGTCTGGCCGGAGGCGAGGCGGGCCGGCACGGCACGATGAGATGACTGGGTCTAGCCGACACGGCATGAAGCACGATGTGGCCCAACTACCAGCTCTAGGCATGAGCAGCGGCACGGCGGCGGCGGGGGCCGGTCTAGCAGGATTCTGGCGCTTCAGGTGCTGCTCGAGTACGGCCGCGCAGCGCCAGCCGCCCGCCGGTGATGGCGGCGCTGATCGCCTCCAACGCGCTCGTGTACCTCCGCCCAGCGCCCTCGACGCGCTCCTCCCCCCGCTCTCCCGCGTCGCCTTCAACCCGCACCTCATCATCCAGGTACCCCACCCACCTACACCACGACGCCGCGGCCTGCGGATTAGACGACGGGGCTATGTGTAGATTGATTCTGATGCTCTTGCTCTGCTAGAAGAGATCACATCGCGCATGGAAAGCCCGCACTTTTTATCCGTTCTAGGGCTAGAGGGATGCAAAGTATAGCAACGCGGTACAATCCTCGTGTAGGGATTATGTTGTGCCGAGGTTTTTGCCTCAGGTTGCCATATTGTCAGGTTTAGCTGATTACTAACTAGTACATGATTTGAATTTGCTGTGTTCTGCAATTTAATTTTGATCTGCGATTGCGGAACCTTGATAGGATTATTATTGCACAATGCTGCATAGGAATAGGATCTGGATCCTATTGGGGGTAGTTGCTGGTGTATTGTGGTAATGTTCGTAGTGCAAAAGAGAGATGTAGTGGAGCAGCTGATGAACATAGAAGATTTTTTTTTGGACGGGGCTGCAGAAGTACTGCAGTGCAAAGCATTATGTCTCAAGGGAAATTCTGTACAGGATTTACAAGATTACCGGCGAAAAAAGGCCGGTCAAACGGACACCAACTGAAAGGAACAGAGCCTCCAAAACAGTAACCTGAGAAAGGAAATCAGAGAACAGCATCACCTTTCCTGCCCCCTAAAGAACACAGAAGAAATTTATTTTATCTCCCGCCCCATTGTGGTATTTACTGCTTTTATTTTATCTTCCAACCCGTTGTGGTAATTACTTTTGACAGTTACACATAAACTTGTGAGTAAAATCGCCCTGGTTTTTACTTTTGGGTATTGATAAATATCATCCGGATGTTTTCTTCTTACACTTGAACTATGGTGAGATACCAACATCCTAAAGTAGTCTTAGGTGGTGCTTATTTAGACTTTTAAGCCCAAGTTTTTAGCTTTTTTACTGTAGCGGCTGTTACTTTTTCAGAGTAATTATATTTTAAAAAAATTTAAAAAATAAAAAAGATTATACCATCATGCACAATGCAAAAAAATAAAAAAAGAAATATAAAAAAACCAAAAGGCTAGAAAAAGATAAAATTAAGAAGGTAGAAGTCAGAAACTAAAAATCTAATGAGCGGGACCTCATATAGCGATATTTCTAGATTCAGTAAAATACAGGCTGAACTGGTTCACGATGCGATTGTTGCGCTTCTCATAGGGAATTATCACTGCCCTCAACATTTGCTAGTAGGGTGTGCTTGCTGTGCTCTAAAATATAGTAGTGAAAAGTAATTGTCTCTTTTGGATTTTCTAAGTACATGTTCCAGGGTTTTATGTGCCATTTTGAAATAACATCTTTGTGAACATTCTTGCAGTACGGTGACCTGACACGCTTCTTCCTGTCAGCTTTCTACCACTTAAGCGAAACTCACTTCTTCTACAACATTACATCTCTCCTATGGAAGGGCGTACAGCTTGAAACATCAATGGGCAGCGTTGAGTTTGCATCCATGGTTGCTTCCTTGCTTGGCCTGTCTCAGGGCATCACATTGCTCTTGTCCAAAGGTTTACTTCTTTTCGGCAAAGAGACTGCATATTATGATTAATTTTCTGTTGGATTCTCAGGAGTGCTGTTTGGTATGAAGGTTGTGCTGAATGCCTCGACGGACGATTTTGACTTATTGCGTGGATGGTTATTCCAGCAAAGTATGCTGTGTGTGCCGAATTACTCCTCATTCAGGCTTTCATTCCCTGGACATTGTTTATTGGCCATCTCGGTGGGATACTTGCTGGACTGACCTACATTTGGCTAAAGCGATCATTCTCCGGGCTAGACCGCTTGCTCTTCTGATTTCAGGCATTGCAAAGGTCGTGAGTTGGCCAGTGAGATTTGCTCAGGGACTTGTAAGGTCAGGCCGTCCTCAGGACCACATAACAGGTCGGGGTAGAGTTGGGCACCGTGCATCAGCAAGACAGAGCGCTCGAGGACAACTCTCTAGATAGTTTGGGGATTTTTTGGTTCTTTCCACAGATGATGAGGGATGCTTTACATAATCGAATTTCTCCTCACCATTTCATGGCCCGAGTACTGCTACTGATGTAGCTCCATTCTTTAGGTTGTCTCATTCACAGTGCCTTGGAAGTAAGTAGTTCTGTCTATTTTTGATAAATTATGTCAGGCAACAATGGAGTGGAAGTACTTAAGCACGTTGAAATGCTCCTTCATACTGGAAAGAACTGATGATTTACGTAATCTGTTACTCTTTATTTGTTCCTCGCAGCTGTTTATTTGTCATGAGTTTTAGGACAGTGAACATTGGAATGGTCCAAAGCAGCAATCTTACTGCTGGTCCAAATAGGGGTCTATTTGTCACAACAGAAGCATTGTTTGTTCAATGCTGTTCTTCCAAGAACTAAGGGTGTGTTTGGTTGCGTGAATCTCTTTCGTCCTGGCTGGGTGGATCCGTATAATCTGAGAAAGAGCCTGTTTGGTTGTCTGTATGAGTGGATGCAGCCTGTATGAGCGGATGCAAAAATACGCCCTCATCCTGGATGGGTGGATACGCTCAAAATGAGCTTCACTGGCCATCCTGGATGGGTTGATGCAGTGTATCTTATGCGGTCTCATGTGTCAGCCTCTCAGGTTTGGTAGACTGCATCCGCTCATACAGGCAACCAAACAGCATCTCAGTTTTTTTGCATCTGCTCATGCAACCTTACCAAATATCTTCTTTTTCTGAAATACGATTCCATTCAGTCTGCATCCACTTAGTCAGGATATACGATACAACTTCCATCCACGAACCAAACACACCCTAAGTTACTCAAACCTTAATGAGAAAATTGATACGTTGCCATCCTATTCGGTGGGTTTCGATAAAATGTCACTCCCTAAAATGACAACTATAAAATGCCACTCTTAACATTGACACTTTGATTATTTACCATTTTGAGGTGTTTTGAGGATTCTTAATTATTTGTTAATCATTTTCAGATTATTTGCCATGTGAAAAGACATATTTACCCTTGGGCATTTGCTTACCGAGTCACAACCAGAAGATGCTTACCGAGACACATTTGCCTTCCATCAGACACAAGAGAGAGACAAGACCGAGAGGGAGGAGGCCCTCCGGCCACCGCGACGGCGACGGCGCCGCCCCTCCCCGACCTCCCTCGTGCGGCGCCGCCCCTCCCCGGCCGGCCGACCTCGACCTGTCCGCTGTCCTCCGTCGTGTGAGCGGACGCGCGCAGGAGACCTCGCTGCCGTCCTCCGTCGCTCACGCGAGACCTCGCCGCCGTCCTGCATCGTGGCCGACGATGAAGAGAATGATACAAAATTGGAGAGGAAAATTAAGAAAGTGAAGAGACAAACCAAGGAAAATGCAAATCTAATTGATGCTGATGACAGTGACGAGCTAAGAAGTATATGCCCTGAGAGCGATGAAGATGATATGAATCTCTAGAGTGGCAGTGAAGCAAGCAAGAAAGCTTGCTGTAGAAAATGCTCCCAAGAAGTTGGAAAAAGGACCTGATGGATGCTACATTAACCTATTTGATGTTGTCACTGATATAGATATCCTGATTGGTGCACTTGAGAACATTGTTGATTGGTGCCTAGGAAAAAATGGCAGAAAGCACAAGCGAGGAAGAGGAAAAAATGACAGATGTTGAGCTAAGATAATAAATCATAATGTATTTCTCTTCCAGAATGCTCTCTTCAAATTGTGGGTGTAAGTTTCTGTAGTGTTATTGACAATGAATATCCTTTGTACAATGCACAAGTACTTTAGAAAAGTATTTATGTTCATATCGTTCCCATGTCTGTTCTGTTTGGCAATTGGATGAGGTTTTGAATTCCACACTGTATCTTAATTCAGCAAGAAGGGAACATGATCCTGTGCGTTTACACTGGAATGGTGGGAATTAACTCTAAGAGCTATAGTAATATATGCGTTATGAGCTTCTGCCTTACATGAATATGTGTCAATACATACAGAGATCTTGCAATTTGGAGTGAGAACAGGGTTGAGGGGAGTTCCAAAATGCAGCAGAAAATTCACAAAATAATAGAACAACTGCTCATGATTTCAAAGATATGAGACTGTGCAAAACAGTGTTATATTAATAATCTAGAAAGAGCTTTCAGAAGGCTTTTCACTATTGATGAACAACCTGTTAAGCAATACTTGCTTCATCTATAATTGCAGCAGAAAATTCACAAAATAATAGAACAACCATAATTGCAAGATAGACATCATTCAACACTTAGTACAGTTGATGCAACCAACCATCCAAAATCAATACAATTCGTGCAACCAACCATCTAAAATGAGAAACAAAGTTCACATCAGAGTACTGCTCGTTACATAATTTTTCAAATAGAAAATTAGGTCTTCTTTTTCTTGGGAGTAATCTTTTTCTTGTTTTTAATTGGAGCTCTCTTCGGGGTGTGGCTGCATGAGAAGGTTCCCCACCTCTAGAAGTGCCTGCTTCTCCCAGCAACACTGCAAGACGCCTGTATACATAGAAAAATTCAGGTGGGTACTTTCTATGTGAGAACAAGACCATGGTGATTTCATATGTGAGAACAAACTAAAGGTTTGACTACCTTCTTGTTACCATCCCTGGGCTTTCTTGAAGTATAGTATCCCTGTTGATTGGCCTTGTTGGTGTAGAAGATTCAGGTGGGTACTTTGTGTTGTTTTTTCTTGGCTTTCTTTTCCTGCAAATATGCACACAAATCTTTTGCATTAGAAGACACTTAACAAACCTAAAAAATGTAAAAAACAAGGGTTACCTTTTTTTGTTCCATTAAGTAGGCATTTGTAGCTAGCTTGCCTGTGACCCTTTTCACCACATCTTTTGCATGTGATTGGCCCTCTGATCATTTTCTTCTTCCTATCATCACTTTGTGCACTAGGTTTGCCACCGGTCTCAAGGCATCCTTTTATCCTCAATTTTCTTTGTCTCCCAACACTCCTTTTTCCTAGTGGTGCACCCAAGCTAAAAGACATATCTACCTTTGGCCACTGTGACTTGTCTGGCATTGGCTCTATCACTCTCTCATATGCAGACTTGAATTTCTGCAAAGAGTAATAGTCATGAACATATGCTTCGAAGTCCACATTCTTCTCTGTTGTTATAAAGGCCAATGCATGCTGACAAGGCTGGCCCGTGTGCTGCCATTCAAGACATGTACACTCCTTCATCGTGGTATTAACAACATGTCTCCCATGATCAATGCTGTTGTCCCAGACCTCGGCACTATGCAAGCTAGCTTTGACAACTCTCAAGTGTGCTAACCCTCTAGTCCTTGCCCTGAACTGATGCATGACAGCTGGTAGAATCCTACCATGCAACCTTTCTCCAATCCTCCTTCTCTTGTCCCACAAAACCATTATCATCTCTCTTATCTTGTCAGCTAGATCAACAACAGGTAGGTCTTTGAAGTCTTTGATCCAATTGTTAAAACATTCTGCAAGATTGTTGGTGATGTAGTCACACTTGATTTCAGTGTTGAAGGCACATCTCATCCACTTCAATGAATGGAATTGTGTCAACCATTGCCAAACATCAGGAGCTGCGGTTATAATGGGGGTCATGTGCTTCTCAAATATCTCTCTCCTGTAAGCCCTGGCTGTAGGGTACATATGACCAAATGTCTCACCATGGTACCTTTTGGCAAAGTTTTGCATAAGATGATGGAAACATTCCCTCTGTTCAGCTTGAGGGAACACCTTCTTTACTGCATTCTCCAACCCTTTGTAAGCATCTGTACACACAGCAAGAACAGGAAGCTCTCATATTGCCTTATGTAGCTGACTCATGAACCAAATCCAGTTGCCCTCAGTCTCAGAGTCTATAAATCCAAATGCAACTGGATACATCCAATTATGCCCATCTATAGCTGTAGCTGCAGCTAAATGACCATTCCACCTTCCATTTAGTGCTGTCGAATCTACACTAAGGTATGGCCTACATCCAGCTACAAAGCCCTCAATGCATGGATGAAGTGCACAAAAAAACCTATGAAAGTACACTCTTCCATTAACTTCTTTGGTGTCAATTTCTACAACACTACCAGGTGACCTCTTCAAGACCTCTTCCTTCCAACTATACAACATGGCAAAGCTTTCTTCCCAACATCCATATAATTCTTGCAAAGCTTTCTCCCTTCCCTTCCAAACTGTATCATAAGCAATTGTGAGCTTATAATCATCTTGCAATTTTTTCTGCAACTCTTTCGCTCCCATGTTAGGAGAATCCCTCAGAATATCCAAAGACTTGTTAGCTACCTAGGCTTGTGATGCTGTAGTGGTCTTTATCCTCATGCTCGATGTACAATCATGCTCTTTATTATGAACAGTAACCTGCAATGAAAGGAAATCAATTAGTCATGCTTAGAGTTGCTTTTATTGTCTACCAAGTTAGTAACAAGTTAATACCATGATGGTTTTCTTATCACTCTGTCTATGCCCAACGATTCTCCATTGACAACCTTCAGCTGTACAAAACCCTCTAAATCTCTCCTTATCAGTTTATCGATCGCCAGCTCAAATTCCTTGTTGATGGCATACTTGCCTCACACTAACTGAATTCCTTCATTGAGGATACTTAGTGCCAAGATCCATACATGGGTTATCCTTGTCATAACTTATTATAAGTTCACCTGGTATGGCATCATCAACAGGAACGGCTGCCCCCTCGGTGTCCTCAATGACCCTAGGACCACTTGTTTCAGCTACATTGCTCGGACCGGCAACATGTTTACTACTCTTTGCCCTCTCATCTTCATCCCTCAAACCTAGAAGCCCATATAACTGATCCTCGCTCATAATCTGAATTCTACCTTCCTCATCTTGTGTTTCTGAATTTCCAAGTTATCCCAATCAATCACCCCAACCGATTGTTCACCAATACCTACATTTAAACTTGCTACTTCGAACTTGTCCCATGCTCAAGGAGTAGAGGTTCATTTGTACAAGTACCAAGCATATCTGATTTAGACTGGTTCGAGAGACATTCGCTTGTATGGATCAAGTTTCGCGTATTCTACACGCACTCTGGATCCAACCTAACCGATTTGTACACGGAGAAAAGAACAAATAAATCGAGTTAGCTCCATCTAACTCAATGCAAATAAAATAGTAAAGAGAACAAATTAGTAATGACTTTTACCCCGAGGAGTGTCATATGGAATGGAGTTCATATTGTCGTTGCCGTAAGCACTCAACCCTCAAACATCCAACACCTAGGGTTTTGTTTCGATTTCGACCTTTACGGATGCCGGGCCGACAAATGATGTCAGATGGGAAGAAAGCCGGCGAGCTGGGCGGGAGGCGGCGCCGCACGAGGAGGCCGGGAGGCGGCGCGCTGCCGGGAGGCCGGGAGGGGCGGCGCCGTCGCCGGGGAGCCTCCTCCCTCTCAGGTCTCGTCTCACTCATTCCTCTGTCTCTCGTGTCCAGGAGAAGCAAATGGAAGGCAGTAAGCAAAGAGATGGCTCAAGGGCAAATATGTCTTTTCACATGGCAAATAATCTGAAAATGGTTAACAAATAATTAAGAATCCTCAAAACCCCTCAAAATGGGAGAAATTTCGATATTTAACACTGAATATGTGCGCCTCTCAACTTTTAACCCCCAATTCGCACGCCTTTGGAAATTTAACTCTGTTACTGCGAATTCTTTTGATTCAAGGGATTCTCTTCATTTTCGCAGTGACAAGTGTCAAAATATAAAAGGGGAGAAAATGAGGAGAATCTCTTGAATCAAAAGAATTCGCAGTGACAGGTTTAAATTTTCAAAGGCGTGCGAATTGGGGGTTAAAAGTTAAGAGGCGCACGTATTCAGTGTCAAATATCGAAATTTCTCTCAAAATGGCAAATAATCAAAGTGTCAATGTTAAGAGTGACATTTTATAGTTGTCATTCTAGGGGGTGGCATTTTATCGAAGCCCACCGAATAGGATAGCAAAGTATCAATTTTCTCAACCTTAATACAATATTGTTAGTAGTATTGAGCATAGTAAAAATTATGCTTCACTTTTGAGGAGAGCACTGAAGCACTTCTCACTTGTCTGTTCTCTGTGTTCTTTCTATGCAAAGAAACACTTAACGCAGACGTCTGGAATGTCCGATTTGTGTTAGTTTTATCATTTAATTTGGCGAGTCATTTTCATGGGAATAGACGATGAAGGAATAAACATGAAGTATAAGCTTGCCAGAGAAACCTTCTCTAGAGAATTATAGTACGAAAGATTCGTTTCGATCCCTTGCGATCCATTTTCAGTACATCCAATCGGATACATGATATACTCGAAGAGAAAAGCAGGAGGCTCCCTAATTGTGCGTGTTGCAGTCTTGGCAGTAGAAAGAAATCAATCTTGGCAGTAGAAAGAAATCGTTGCGTTCGACAAGGGACCTGACCCCCGCCGCGTCGGCCTTGCCGATGCTTGTGCGGCTGCAGCTGCGGGGGTTGCCATTGATGCAGACGCATGAGGAGGGTATGATTCGCCATCGGCGTGCCATGCTCGTCGCCGGCCGCGGTCATTGCCATTGATGCGAAAGAGAAAAACGAGAGGGCGGCGGCGTGTACAAACCAAAGCGAAGATGGAGGAGGGCTGGATGGGGCGGTTGCCGCTGCACGGAGGAACCGGTGAAGGTGGGAGTTGGGGTCATGGAGTGGGAGTTGACAATATATAGTTATCTATATAATGGTATAGATAGTAAAAAAACCGTCTATAAGACTGCCTGTTAAATATTAGACATCATCTTTCTCTCTCCTCCGCATCATTCAAAATTCTATGTGACATACATTTACAGACAGTTGACATGTACCATTATACATTCCCTAATCACAATTCTAAACAACTGTAATCGTAATCGTTGGCAGGTGCATTGGCATCATTCATGGCCGAACTGAATGGGCAAACTGACTCTTGACACAAGAGAAAGAGGGCGAGATGAGATGGAGGAAAATGCTTTCAAGGTTGAACTTTTCTGGTCAAATCGATTCCAGATGTTCCAAAGACGCAGGCAGAGGGATTAATCTGACCATTTTGACCTATGTTTAAAGGCAGGAGATCAAAATGAGCCACAAATGGAAGGACGAGCATCAAATACGCCATTTTCCCGTTCCGATTTTAAAAGAATCGTCTCCTCTCCCTGCAGTGGACTACTCCTATTTTGCATTACAGACTTGGAAGAAATCTTGGCCGCCGCATGGGAGCCATCAACTCGTCGTCTCCCTGGTGTGGCAAATGGGAGCTGTGTGGGCGGGCATGCAATGGACACAGTGAGGTCACTGTCCGCCGACGGCCAGGAGCTACGAGGTGCCAAATGGAGATGCGCAAGGAGCATTTGTTCAGCAGAATACAGACGCCCTCTCCAAGGCCTTGCGACTACCAACAAATGTATTGAGTTCAGTGTCTTACTTCGATGGCTCTTCAGCAGCTCGTACGACTGAGCTTACCCAATTCTCAAAATAACACAGCCACAGGAAGGAAGTTGTGGATTGCGACAACGACAGCACGATTCCTTCGTTGTCTGAATTAATCCATCTTTGCCCACTGGGATCCTTCTCTCAGTTCCCCCCTCATAGCAAGATTAGATAGCTAATGACTGAGAAAATCACCATAAAATAAGTCGGTGAGACTCCCGGCCTCCTGATGTTTGCAAGGATAACATGCCATTTTCGGAGTACCCTTCTTGCAAGGAAATCTGCTCATAACATCATAAGCGCGTGCATTATCAGAAGCAAATCTGCTCAAAACACCGCAAATTCAACGAGATTGTCGCCTTATGAAAGCACACAGCTGACGTTTTTGAGAAATTCCAGGTAATGCACAACCTTAAAGCCACCATCCCGACTCCTAAGCATGGATTTCCAATGGTATGTCCGTAAAGCGCAAACCATTTGTTCCTTTTGTATGGCATGGAAAAATGAAACAAATCACCTTTCAAGAATCAAAGGCATTCAAAAATTATCATCTGAAGTCAACTAATGAAATTCTTCTGTATCACCTGACTTGCAAAGAAAAGAACCCTTGTATGCAACATCCAGATGCAGTTTCATGAGTACCATTCTCACAATCAAATCTGCTCTGAAAGTGACAACCACATATTTATAGGCAATCAGCAAACATGGCCTCATGCTTCCTTCTTTGACCTCTCGAAGCCCCTGAAAGCAATCTCGCCATTGAATGCCCGAACGACGTCCGGAACGTCACCGGCGTGCTTGCTCACGAACATTTCTTGGAACCGTTTCTTGGACACGAAGAGCGCATAGACCACCCGTAGGCCCTCATCTACAAGCTCAACAGTCAACACAGCGCACCGGCTAACGAGGTTCTCCAAGCTCACATGCACCACCTACGGGTAGGGGTGAAAACGGATCAGATAGTTTCCGATCGATCCGGATAAAAACAAATACAGATTGTGTCGGATCGGATTTTCTTCGGATAATTCTCGGATCGGAAATAAATACGAATTTTTTTGTCGAAAACAAATACGAATACAGTAAGCCTGATATCCGGCGAATACGGATACGAATACGGATTATCCGGATAATACGGATTCGGATATCCGAGATTTCAGCCCAATATTGCCCAGCCCAAGCCAGCATCTCTCATCTTCCCTGCAACCAGCCCACTAGCAAATACTTATGTTTATTAAAAATAAATTTAGTATTGTCGGTAGATTAAAATTTGTATCGATTAAATTGATGTACTGCTCGTTTAAATCATTCTGGCGCAAATTTAAATTCTTAATTAATTTATTAGTCACATGTAAATGGTAGAAATCCATTAAGAATTATTTAGGACTTTAGAAAAAAATTAACTACCATTTGAAGATTTAAAATCTGTACAATGGTATGACTATTGTGGATAAAAATACTTATACTTATTTAGATTTCATTAATGTTTTGACAAGATAAACTATTTATGTGTTTTCATTGATTTTGGATGTATAGTTTAAGGGGTTTTTATGTTCCGATAAATATTTGTGACCGTATTCATTTCGATTCGTATTCGCTCCGTATCTATATTCGATATTATTCGTATCCAAGGTATCCGTATTCATATCCACATTTGAAAAAAAATGAAAACAAATATGATAGAGGCACATTATCCGTTCGTATTCGATCCGTTTGCATCCCTACCTGCGGGCACATGACAATGTTGGCATGGATGAGCCCCACCCTCTCCATCAAGAACCCCATGTTCACTCTCAGCTTCTCTTCCGACACGCCTGTTGGCTCAGGAAAAAAACAATCACACACACACTGAATACAATGAACACAAAGGAAAAATCACACGCACATGTAGTCTTCTTTCTTGTTGTTCACTGCTCCCTGCAACACACACTCGCACAAGGTGGAGATGAATACATAGTAAGAACACAGAAAGGTTTTATGAGACTGCAACTGCGTAGTCTTTTTTCGCCTTTTGTTCTCTATGTTATTTAATCCACACCATTACAAATAGAATGCAAGACCTTTTAATAGGAAAATACACGCACGCAAACAGTCTCCACGTTCCTGGAGGCTGGTGCAGCCCACTAACCTAATAATCCTCTAAACCTGGCCATTAACTTGACCACTACATGCATGCAAACTTGATCCATTTATTACTCCATAACCCAACAAACTCTCACACATGCAGCACAGCCATGGACTCGGTCACTAACCAACTAACTCGTGCATGCATACACTGGCTCCTTGCATGCATGCGTTTGCATACAACTAACAAACTTTGTCTAAACATTCAAGACTAAAATAAGTACTAGTCAAGATTAGTGCTAACAACGCCCATACCTCCACAACATGAGGAGCACGTCGCGGTGCTAAAGCCAAAGTTCTGGTAAGCCGCCATCTTCCTCTCCCTCGTGGCGGCGTTTACCTTGAAGAAGATGGCGAGCACTAGGATGAACATCCCGTCGCCGGGGCTTAGTCCGGTGGCTTTCACGTCCCGGACGACCTCGTCGATCCGCTGCGCACCAGCTATGTGATGTCGTGAGGTTCAAGGCCGTGCGCCCGGAGCACGGGGATCGAGCGGTGGACGATGGTGTCTGGGTTGCCGCGGAGGACGAGGGGGGAAGGAGCGGACGGCGGCGACGACGCGGGCGTCGGAGCCAAGAACGGCGTGGAGGGCGGCGAAGAGCGGGGCTAGGTGGCCGTAGGCGAGGAGGACGCTGGAGCCGGAGGAGATCCTGGGGAGGAGCGCGGCGGGGTGGCCGGTGGAGCGGAGGAAGTCGAGGTTGGGGAGGAAGGCTGCGAAAGCTCTCGGAATTCATCGACTACTTGTGAGAGGAGACTCTCAACTAGTCGTGAATCAAGTTGGAAAAGAGTATCAATGCTCTAGTGCGACCATGTCTATGTACTTATCGGAAGTCAAAAAGCTAGAGAAGCACTTTTTTGTTTCGAGTTACAGTATATCGCTCGGAAGGATAACTTTCTTGCGGACAAATTAGCTCGAATAGCTTCTTCTCAATCACAAGTACCACTAGGAGTCTTCTTGGAGTAATTCCAAAAGCCGTCTCTGGTCAAAGTACCGAGACAACTCCTAATGAGGCAGCCTCTCTAGAGTATGAGGATACCTGGATGGAGCCCATTATGAGTATCTTTAGAAGGGTTTAGTACCTGATGACGATCTTGAAGCAGATCGAAATGTATACTTTGGTCAATGGGGTACTCTATAAACAGAATACTCAAGGGGTTCTCATGCGATACATATCACAGAAAAGGATTACAACTCCTTAACGACATACATGGGGGCATCTGTGGAGCACATGTTTCTTACAGAATGCTGGTCAGAAAAGCCTTCTGATAAGGTTTTTACTGGCCAACAGCCCTCAATGACGCCACAGAGTTAGTTAAGAAGTGTGTACAATGACAGTTTCATAGCAGACAAATACACCAATCAACTCAGGCTCTTCAAACGATTCCTCTATCATGGCCTTTTGCAACCTAGGGTTTAGACATCCTAGGGCTGTTTCTAAGAGCACCAGGGGGCTTCGAGTTTCTTTTCAAGGCTATTGACAGGTTCACGAAATAGATTGAGACCAAACCTCTGATTGGGATAACAATAGCAGCCGCAAAAAGGTTCATAATGAGAAGTGTGATTACTAGATTTAGAGTCCCAAGTCAAATAATTACGGACAACGATAAGCAATTTTTAAGTGCAAAATTCTAAGAATTTTGTGATGAATTAGGTACTAAACTTTGTTATGCCTCGAACGCCCATCCTCAAAGCAATGTGGCAGTCAAGTGTATGAATGGCTAGATAATGCAAGAAATTAAGACTCGAGTCTTTAACCAGCTTGTAAGGTGCTCAGGGGTTTGGGTACAAGAATTATCTTCAGTATTATGAACAATTCACATGACTCCTAGTCAGCGATAGGAGAGACTTTATTTTTCCTATTTCTTGGGGTCGAAGCCATGCTTCCCCAAAACTAAAGACCCGATCAATAAGAGTTAAGAACTTCAACGACTCTAACCAAGAGCAACTTCGAGCGGATGACATCAACCTGCTCGAACAGAAGAGGAATGAAGACTTAATCTTATCAGCAGTCTATCAGTAAGCCATGTATAAGTACTATGATCGTAAGGTCCAACCTCACAATCTTGCTGTAGGTGAATTGGTATTAAGGAAAATTTAATCCCAGTCTAATCGGAACAAGTTTTCTCCCAAGTTGGAAGATCCTTATACTATGGTTGAAATCACATGACCAGGCTCGGTACGACTTGCTATGGAAGATGTCCAGATTCTCTCAAACTCTTGGAACATCGATCAATTGTGCAAATTTTATGTGTAACATTTCTCCTCTTTCAATAAAGCTTTCAATTTATTCAAATCTTTATTGTCATATGTTTACTAGAGCTTCTTTTATGTTTGTTCGACCACTTCTAGTACATCTAATTTGTTTAACTGGTTAGAGAAGGGGACACCACTAGTCAAAAGTCTCTCCTCTCTGCACGTGGCTCTACCCACTGGAAGGAGCTTCCTAGTGATGATCCATTCCTAACTCTTGCTATCAACATAAAACAATTGAGTTGTCTATGAAAACGTTGAATAGATGTACGAGAAGGGATTCTGAGTGTTTATCCTCTTATTGTTTATGTCTTCAATTTCATTAACCTGGTTGAAGTGAGATAACATCACTAGTTGTAGTCTCTCCTCTCTACATGTGCTCCTGCCCACTAGAAGGAGCTACCTAGTGTTGTCTCGTTCCTCATTTTTGCTACTAGAACATAACAATTGAAAGTCGACAATGATACACGGATGATCTTTGAGTGTTTATCTTATCCTCATTTATAACTTTGATTTGATTAACGTGGTCGAAGAAAGGAACATTACCTAGTCGAAGTCTCTCGTCTCTGCACATGATCCTGCCCACTAGAAGGAGCTTTCTAGCGTCGACTCATTCCTTACTTTCACTAGCAGAACATGATAATCAAAGTTGATAATGACAGTTGGATAAACTGCTCTGTACTCTACATACGTTATTCTAAACTATTTGCTTATTTAATCGTATAAACTAAGTAAATAGTCGGGGGCTAGGATAGAGTTATCAGTATAATTTTAATTCTTAGTCATAAATTCACTCTTTGATTTCTTTTTCGTCTTACGAGTACTAACTACTCAACAAGATGAATTATGGGAAAAGAAAGAAGTTTTTCATTATCCAATGGTAAGTCTCTTCAAATGTACTATTTACAAACTACTCTGAAGAAGGTGAATTGAGTTACATCTCCTCCATAACCTTTTGACTAGTTGGCTCTAGCTCTTCGATCAGATGGGCTGCCTCTGCTTTAGAGCAGTGAAGTTGTGATCGATCGGTTGAAGGTTGAGGTTTGGGTCGCATGCCTTAAGTTTTGCCAAGGCATAGCTTACAACACCTCTAACTACTTCCCAAATCGACTCAGCCTGTTCGGTCTTCAGAGTTGATAAATGCTTCTCTAAAGCTCTGACCTGTAGTCTGATCATACTCACATGGGCGGTTATGGTGTCCTCGGAAGGACTCATTTTTCCACACCAAACTCACCGAGTAGATTGTTGAGAAGTACAACGTTGTCTTGAAGGATTGCCTTCATCGACTTTGTTTTCTCTTTACTACGAGTCGAGGCTTCTACAAGATGCTTTATTTCAACCATGGCCTCTGAAAATAGGTTAAAGGTGGTCATACTTATAAAAAACTAGTTATCAAGAACTAGTCGAAGGTAAAGTTTTTCTTACCTGCTAGTCGAGCGTCAAGTTTATCGATTTCGATTTTGTGTTATTCTTCTAGCAGCTTTATTCTCTGGGTGGACTCTTTATTGATTCAAGTAAGTTCTTCAATCACCTTAGTCTTTTCTTTGAACTCAATCTGGATCTTACTCTTTTCAACCTCTTTTCCCGTCAAAAGAAAAGAGTAAGAGCAACTCCAGAAAGACATCCAAATTAATAGTCTTAAGTCTAGAGCCTACTGTTACTTTTCTCCCCACAATGCTTTAATTGTGGAGGTGGCTTTCACAAGGCTTATTGATAGATCAACATTCTCTTTCTTTAGCCTTTGTGTATCGACATTCTCGTTGTCGAGCGCAGGAGCCAAAAACTTTGCGTTGCTCTTAGAACTACGAAGGTTAAAAGCAGACATGAAAGACTAGACAAATGGTCGAAACAGAGTTCAACTACATGAGCTAGTAACTTACCATTCCTCTGCCTTCTTGGAGAGTTCAACATTTTCTTGTCAAAGGAGCATGAGTTGTCCATGGTATTCGGCCACAGTTACCATATCTTCTAACACTCTCTAAACAAAGAAGGATAGTGAGAGACAAAAAAAGACCAAGCATAAATGTTTAAGTACTTGATATTTACACTCATACTCCTACGAGCAAACTGGGTGAGTACCTGCATGGAATCTTCGAGTTGATCGAGCTTGTTGACCTTTATCACTACACCTCAAGACGTTCATTGTTGAAGATATTCCCCTTGTTAGGAAAGCCTTTGGGGTGTGGAATTGGCTTCGAGGACGATCCAAAGAAGATCCCACACAAATGCAAGGTTAAAAAATGCAGATAAGAAGTTAGGTTATTCTTTCTACTTCTCTGACTACGTTTTTGGGAACGAAGAGGAGCATCCTTGATGTTTTCCTCCTCGACACAGTGGTCAAAAAGATCTCCAACCTCTTGACCAGGTATTTCTACCTTATCTTTAGCCGCTTGAATTTTTGTTGCTACACCATTTCTATGGTCGTAGTGTTTGCAGTTTCTGCAGAAGTCTATGTTACTACGGTGGTCATCTCTTCAACCACCATCTCCACCACATCTTCGACTGCGGGCAGAGTTGTCGAGGGCTTCTCAGTGGAAGCATCCTTAAGCAATGGAGAAGCCGAGCTAAAATCGTGAAAAGCAAGTCGGCATTTAAGAAGACATAGAGGTAAAGTGCTATGTTTATGCTTGTATTTTCATACCTTGCTTTTGTAGCTTTGATCTTGAATTTAGAAGAAACTTTTTCAAAGATTAGTTTCTTTGACTTCTTCTCATCGACCACTTCTGGTCAGATGAGAACAGTTTCGACCATGTCTGCTCCAGTTTCGACCACCTGGAGGGCAGTCTCCTTTTCGATCATAGGTTTTGTTATTGCAACAGTCTCCTTCACAAAAGATATAAAACTCTTCCAGTTTTTATTTTCGAGTCGCTTGATAAAGCCTTTAGAAGCACCAACTGAGAAAGTTTCGGTATCGTGGTAGAAGTGTATCTTGATCTTACAAGTCGATTGCTCTAATATGGCTACCCCTATATCATCTGTGGTACTCACGCCCGCAAAGAATTTCTTGATGGGGCTAGTTAGAGCAGGAGGAGGAAGGATGGCAAGAGGAACAGTAGCACTTGAGCTCCCCTTCTTCTTGTCAATAGCTTTTGTCAGCCAGCGCCTCTTGGCCAGAGGTGCCTTTGCTTTCTCTACTATTTCTTCGATGACCATCAGTTTGACCCCTTGGTCATCCTAACGGTTATTCATGCCTACATTCTATGAGAAGGAAGAATACTATTCAGTTATTTTCTACGATTACCTAGTCCTAAAGACATTATCTGTTTTTCGATTACCTTTAAGCATTCTTCTCTCTCTTCGATGGAACGTCCATCAGGATATGAGGAGCCTCCACTTCGAGTGACGAAGCCTTCTTGCAAACAAGCTTGACCTAAGAGTCAATTTCCCCCAAATCAAGATTTGTTCATATAGATAAAGTGGTCATTACATAGTGCTTAGAACCTAATTATGAGAGTGAGAACGATGACTACTTACAATCCTTGTAGTCTCTGGTCATATCTGTTGCTCCCGAGTACATCCACATGGGATGTGCTCATCGTTTCAGGAGGCCGATACGATGGGTGATGAAGTCCTTCACCACATGCCAACCGGTGAGTCCCTTGTTCCTTAGCTCTTTGATGGCAAAGATGTAGGGGATTATCTGACTTAGGTCTTTTGGGTCTAAGTTTCAGAAAGAGATCTTCTCAGGCCTTTCCAACAAAGGAAAGGCTATCTTTACTGGTCGCCTTCCAGTAGAGCCATTTTTTCTTCTAGTATGGCTATCTTGATGTATTGCTCTATCCTACCATCATGGAATTTTATGCTGCAGCTCCTGGCCTCCGTGAGCTTCGAGTTTTGGGTCAGTAGGAATCCCTAGATAAGCCTCACACAAGTACACGAATACACTAAGCATGGTAATCAAATTGGAAACCAAGTTCACTAATTCGAACCCCGAAGTGTTTGAATACGATTGTAAGAAAGGGATGAGCTAGAAGATGAAGGCTACACTCACAATATGCCTAGAACACTGGGATTTTCCCAATCTCCCTCAATGGTTAGTTTTGTCCGGCGGCTTCGATCCATCTAACGAATTTCCGTGGAGGAATCTTCTTAGCATCCTCAAATGCCCTCAATTTTGTATTATCCATCTTTGATACCGGCCAATTAAATGATGGCTTAGTCATTTTTCTGAGTGGTTGGTTTGGATTTAGAAGAAATTGGAGGAAGAAGTCAATTTGGTCGGCGGTGGAAAGCTCGAGGTAGATCAAAGCAGAAGGAGAAAGTAATGAGACCTAAAGTTACCCTAAGGTAAGCTTTATAACCATGTGAGTTATCCATCTTGAGAACCGAACGGTTATCTCGGGAACCGATCTGGTGGGCAGATCGGTGGAAATCGATTAGAATTTATTAATTCCTTTGTTTGAAGTCTGTCTATCTTTACAACTCAAGCAAAATTATCTTATTGACCAAGATCAATTTTGATCAAAGGGAATCGAAAAGGCTTTACTTTCAACCATCTCTTATTCTATGACTACATAGTTGTAAGTTGTCCTATGACCACCCTATAGTCGTAGACTTTTCCACGACCTCTATTTCTCAAGTAACTTACTTTCACTTGAAGTTGGGGAGTTAAATGATGAGGATAAAATAATCCTCAAATTATTACATTATTATATTCCATGAGTATACTCATTATTGATAAGAGAGAGGTTTCACGGGATAGTCGTAAGTCTTTCTACGACTACTCCTCAGTCGTAAGTCTTTTTACGACTACTCCTTAGTCATAATTTCTTCTAGACCACCCCTCAATCATAAGCTCTTCTATGACCACATAGTTGTAAGTTGTCCTATGACCACCTTGTGGTCGTAGGCCTTTCTACGAACAATCTATCTCCGACTGGTTTGTCTATAATGACCTGCTACAACATTGTTTCGTCTGACAAGGTGGTTAGAATGTGCACTTGTTCTTAATAACCGCACATGATCTCTTTCGGACAACAACTGTTGTACGATGAACAGGCCACCACGTCTCTCTGTAACTTCTATCAAATGGTTATCACCCGAAGCATTGAGGTATCTTTTGGCACGAGACAACAGATGTCGTTTCACTAATTATATAAAGGTTGACGTCGAGAGGAGAGGGGATCTGATCCAGTCCAAGTTAGGCAATTCACATTACTTTCTCAGTTATAATCAATCCTCTCGAGCAATAGCCACACATGAAGTAGGGTTATTATTCTCTCAGGAGAAAGCCCGAACCTGTATAAAAATTTTGTATCTCTACTCTGCATGATCATAGTCTGAGTTTTCAAGAGTTTTCCAAATCCAAACAAATCATACGTACGATAAGTATTAAAATACTGACAGGCGCGATCCCGCATCACAATTACTTGTGCATGAAGCTCCTGGGCCCCGTGGGAATCACCATAGTGTTTGGTAACTAGGACCTCATGCGCCACATCGAGGTCGACACAAGAAGCCCATGCCAAAGGGTACACACCATAGGCGAAACGATCACACTAACCTCCATGACACCCCTCCCTATGGAATAAGCCCTTCCTAGCGGTGCCCCATCCTTCAGCCTCAGGGTAGACGCCGAAGCCAAGGCCTAATGGTGAAACAAAGAAGGTGTCACTCAGCCCGAATGACCCATCAAAGCGAGTGTCGGTGGAGGGTGACTTCACCCTGGATGTTGAGCGAAGTTTACTAGAGGTGCTTCATAAAAACACAGATATCTTTGCATGGTCACCTGATTATATCATCGAAGTGGACCGCTCCACCATCGAACACATATTGGCGGTGTGCCATGATGCAAAGCCAGTCAAATAGCTCATGAGGCGAATGACCCTTGATAAGCAAGAGGCTGCCAAGGCCGAGGTGGCCAAACTGCTCAACTCCAACATCATCAGAGAGGTGGTCTACCCTAGGTGGCTTGCCAATCTAGTACTCATGAAGAAAATAAATGGTACCTAGCACATGTGCATAGACTTCACCAACTTAATAAGGCATGCCCTAAGGACAACTATCCATTGCCCCGTATCGACCAACTAGTGGATGCAATGGCAGGCTATGAGATGATGAGTTTCATCAATGAATACTTTGGGTACCACCAGATATGTATGGCAAAGGAGGACGAAGCGAAGCGAAGGCAAGCTTCATAGTCCCTAGTGGGACATACTACTTCATCATGATGCCCTTTGGGCTAAAGAACGTTGGGGCCACCTTCACTAGGCTTGCCACACTCATCTTGGCATCGCAACTAGGCCAGAATGTTGAGGCTTATGTCGATGACGTGGTCATCAAGAGTAGGCGAGCAGCATCCCACGATGTGGACCTACAAGAAACCTTTGATAACCTTCGACGTACCAGGATAAAACTTAACCTAGAGTAACATGTTTTTAGAGTTCGTGCAAGCAAGTTGCTCGACTTCCTCATGTCTGGGTGGGAATCAAAGATAACCCTAACAAGATTGATGTGATACTATCTATGGAGGCTTCGAAGACCATCAGGGAGGTCTAGAGACTCACGGGTCACCAAGCCACCTCAGTCGTTTCCTATCAAGGGCAGCGGAGCAAGCGCTACCCTTCTTCAAAACACTTCATGGCTCAGGCGACTTTCAATGGATCAACGAGTGTGCATAGGTCTTCAAAGACTTAAAGGAGTACCTCACCAGGCTCGCGTGCTTAGCACTAGAGGCTCTAGAAATATTGCCCTAGAAAAAAGAGTTAATTTTCACTGTCCAAACCCTATTGTGCTTTCCAATCTATTAGTTCTAGTTTACTAAATTGAATTTGCATTCGTTTTAGCTTTTTCTAGTTGCTGGTCACATCTTTTATTCCATAAACTCCACAAAAACAATTCCCCGTCCAAAACTATCTAGAACACACCAAATCCTAATTTCCAATTTTCGGCTAGAAAACTCACTTTTATGCCGCCGCCACAAAAATGCCATAACTTTTATTTCCATTATCCCTTTTGAGTGAAAACATCACCATTAAATTCATAACCTAATTATCCATCTACCTGTAAATTTTTGCGTCATTCCAGTCAAGGAGTTAAAAGATATCTATGGCGAAAGTTGACCCAAATTTCTAGCTTGATTCTGCAACAATCAGCAATTGTGATTTTTGTGTAAATTTTTTGGTCAATTTTTAGATTGTGGATCCGAAAGAAAATTTATAGAAAAAATTGTCAGGAAACATAGAAAAAATAATAATAGAAAAAGAGGCAACTGGCAAAAAGTTACGGCTAAAATACCGATGTACTGTCCAGTGGACAAAAATCTTCAGTCTTCAAATTTGGGTCAATCCTTGTGGTTTCCAATTCTAGATTGCATTCTTTTGAATTATCTTGTATCAATCACTTCTACAATCACACAACTAGAAATTAAACCTGACTCTCTTATTTTAATTCCAAATCCATGTGCTTTTGATTCTATCAATATGCAATTGATGCATGCTATAGATGAGCCAAATAAGATTTCTTTTTGAAGACTTTAGGTTATATTGAGATTGATCATTCTTTTGAACTAAGTTGTTTAGAGAAGAAGTTATTTAAGATTTCCAATTCGTTTTTATTGTTTCATCATAAATTTCACCTAAAAGGTGAGTATGATGAAATGGGAAATTACATGGTTAATAGAATTTGCATAACTTCAAACTAAAAGGTTCAAATTTAGAGAAGGAGCACTGTCTTGTAGAGGAAACTAAGGGCACTAACCTTAATATTTCTAGTTCATCCAGTATTCTTTGTGAGCTACAGGAAATTTTTCAAGAAGGGGAGTGTTGTGGGCTACTCCCTACACCACAACTATTGCTCCATTTGCATCGGAAAAGAATTTGCCTCCCATTGAGATCACCAATATCAGGTCACAATCCAATACCCTCTTTTCAAAGAAAGGGAAGCCAGACCAGACACATATATACATAGTTCCAACACCATCTAGTGAGAATATTTTCAATCAGGTACACTCGTTTCAAAGAAATTTTACTTTCTTTGATAAAAAACTTATGATATTATATAATTAGAGTTCATTGCATCCTTTGTCATGTACTGAGATTCATAATCAAGATCATGCAATACATGAGACCACACATTTGTTAAAATCAAGAACAATTTTCTGTCAAGAAGGGGAGGATGATGTGACCATACCACAAATACATACGACCATAGCTCCCAAGATTAAACAAAAGGTGAATTTATTTCTTTAGCTTCAATTTCTTTTAAATAAGAATATGATGCTACCTGACAATGAAAATATATATTTGTGCAACTATACAAGGAGGATTGCATTAACGCTACACGCTCGTGGTTAGGGTCACCTAAAGAGAAGTCAACCAGCATATCAAGACCAAGTCAACGTCTTCCCCAACTCTTCCTTAAGGTCACCACGTCATTTTTGGACCAATTCAAGCAAGAGTTTAAGTTGGACACTTTTTGGAATCCAATTCGACCTCCAGATCAATTCAGATTCAGCCTGATATGTCCAACTTCGAATGTGCATAACTCTCACATATGGAGTCCGTTTGAGGTTCATGAGTACTTGATGAAAAGTTTATCTCACCCTCTTTCCAACAGATCTAACTCATCTTCAAATTACTTTTGTGCATACTGTAATCACCAAAAGAAGTTGATGTATCATCTATTTGGGCCAAATTGGGTCTTGTAATGCTTGGGCTCAAGGGGAAGGCGCCTCTCTTGTCCCGTACTATTTACAACTAAACTGTTCACATGAATAGTACTATAAATAGTATCACTCCTTATTTCTTAGTTATGTGCGGCTTCCCCTCCCTTATTTAAGGAGATCGCACCCCTCTAGTTACTTGGATTTTGTTTATGTTTAGTTTACCTTTGTTACAATTTGTATCTTCTGCATGTATTGACTAGACCACCCGGTTAAGATTCTTATTTAGAATCCCAACTTATCAGTATTTCATAAATATTTGCAATACATCATATTGTGTTTTACCTTATTATTGCTTGCCTTTGATTGCATGCAGGAATAGACCTTTGTGGTCAGATCAACCGCGTTCTTGTCATGGTTGATAATGATTCAGAGTGTGGTTTAGCGATTGCTTGATGTTCTGATCATGACCGGTTAAAAACCTACATCGTCAAAGTCATTCTCTTCCAAATCGAAGTTAGCATCCTATTGAAAGATCGAGAACCCCATCATTTCATCATATCTGAATTCTCATAATTTTACACATATCGAATTAATTACACATAATGAAGTACTTGATAGAATGTCCTCTGCTGATGCATTGTGCTATATCATGCTTAATGAGGCAGTTAGTTTGGAATGTGCTATGGAGAAAGTTTTGACCTTTTATATCTAAATCCTCTATCTAGCACATACACATATTGATTTAAATTAATTAGAGATTATGGTGTAGATAATCAATTTCTTGTATATCGAATATGCATAACTTGCGATCACATGGATGAATTGAAGCTTGTTGTTTTGAACAGCAATTCTTATATGCTGAATATTGTTCATTGTGAGAGAAAAATGAAATTTAGTGGTCATTCAATGCTTATATGTTTATCTCTTATTGCACCATCTAGCGTTGACAATCTGAATAATGAAGTTAATGTATAGAAGAACTTACAAATCTTTTCACCCTTGCTAAATGAATTTGCTATTGCTCTATTAAAATCTGATTATATGGATGAATTTTGTTTGATTTCAAAAATTATAACTTTGCCTATACGTGCTACCACTGCAAGTCTACAACTTCGGATATTTGAATTGCATAAATGCTTCACTTACATTTGCAAAACTAGTTGCAATAATTGTTGTGTGAGAAATTTTATTTTGCTCATTAATATACATGATTATTCTTTAGGTAATAATGCATGCAACTGCTTTATAACCTTAATTGTGCATGAACAAAGAACCGTTAAAACGGATGACATATACGTATACCATGCATACACATTAGCTTCTTTGTTACCCTATTTTCAGCTTATCAAAAGCCAATGATTGCTTTGTTTTTAAGAAGGGGATGATGATGAGGATATGACTCCTATGGATACAACTATATTTGCTATGCTTGTTGTTCCAATTACCATAGCTCCTACGCATCACTTAAATTATTAGGTGAGCTCGTTTTTAGGAGTGCCTTTATATTATATGAACTATATAATACTACCTAATGATGAAAATATATATTTGTGCAACACCACATTACTTTTGGGTCAAGATGAGCTAGAGTTCAAGCTGGACCCGTTTTGGAATCCAATTCGGCCTCCGAAAATAGCCCTAACTTCAAACGTGCATAACTTTTATATACGGAATCCGTTTGAGATCCACGAGTATTTGATGGAAAGCTTATCTCTTTCTCCTTCTAATGGATCTAGTCTTATCTCCAAATTCCTTCTGTGTGCACTACAATCATTAAAAGAAGGTATTGTATCACCTGTTTGGGCCAAATTGGTCTTGTAATGCTTGGGCCCAAGGGGAAGGCACTCCCCCTCTTGGCCCGCACTATTCGTGACCATACTGCTTACATGAATAGTACCATAAATAGTATCACCCCTTATTTCTTAGTTATGTGCGAATTCACCTCCCCTATTTAAGAAGGTCATACCCCTCTAGTTTCCTTAGATTTCGTTTATATTTAGTTTGCCTTGATTGCAACTTGTATCTTCTGCGTGTGTTAACTAGACCACCTGGTCAAGATCCTTATTCGGAATCCCAACTTATTAGTGTTTCATAAAGATTTGCAATCCATCATATTGTTTTTACCTTGTTCTTTGATTACATGCAGGAATTGACCTTCGTGGTCAGGTCAACCGCATTCTTAGCACGGTTGATAATGACTCAGAGTGTAGTTTATCGATTGCTTGGTGTTCTGGTCGAGACCAATTAGAAGTCTGCATCATCAAACTCTTTCTTCTCCAAATTTAAGTTAAAATCTTATCAGAAGATCGGGACTCCATTGTCTCATCACTAAGGTTTAACTTAAGCAAAATTATCAAGAATTTAAACGTGAGTACTAAGGGGACAGCTAAGCTGTTATTTAATAAGTGCAGTGCAAAAGTTCTACTCTTATTCCATGCATGACATCAACCAAGGTCACCTAAAAAAGTCAACAAAACAACCATGAGTCCAAGACACAACAAGCACATAATAGAACGATAAACAATACCATAAGCATAAGCATTGACCTAACCATGTCCTTTCCCATATGTTTCAGTATAATCATAAACATAAACATAAACTTAACTATATCATTCTCCACATGTCCCAACATAATCATATCATCATTCTCATGTCTCATCATCATCTCTTTCCATTAGTGCAATGCAAAAACTACTCTACATGCTCATTTGCTCATCACATTGCATGTACCAGTATAGTCGAGTGAACACATGTCGATGTTCACCCATCATAAGCCCGCCCTTGTTGGCACGAAGGTCTCTCACTTCCGTGGAGGCCTACCAAAGTAGGTCTTACTTATCAACCTACGGTGGATCTCTTTCTCATATTATAAGAGTGCACATGATGCAAATGCATATGTCCATTATCATAAACATATTCCATCATTATCATCATTAGCAGGTAATCATTATTATTTATCAATCATTATCATCATCAGATAAGCAATATCATATAATGCAAACATCGCATATTACTTAACAACTACCATCCACCACTCTAACATGCACTTGCCTTTTAACCAAGCGGAGCGGGGCGACGTGGGGATGGCACCAACCCAGAACTTCCACCTAAACAAGCATCATCCAAACTCAATACACCACAGCAATATATGCATGCATACAAACAGCATCGTTCCTATGTGCAAACCTGGCACATATAACACTCTTGAACCGGATGCCTTTCCGTTGTCCCGTACTTAAAAGACCATAACTTTCAATCCCAAAACCTAACATAGAAAGCAATACAAGTTCTGGAATCTACACAAACTTACTCACGTAATTCCAGTTATCATAATTTAAATACTACGTTATCTAAACCCCTGTTTTTAGCCCCAAAGGCCGTACTGTCCCATACCAGGTAGCAATCATCTCAGAATCATAGCTTTCAAACCATTCCATCAAATTTGGCATTCCAGCATTCTATAGAAATCTAATAAACTTAGCTACAAGTTTCTAGTATAACATATTCTCAAATTATACCCTTAACATACCCAAAACCTCCATAGAGGACACAACATATGGACTCTACCCACTAGTCATGCTATAACCATTTCATACATATCAATATTGATAATCCCCTCTTTGATCTCTACACAACTCGATAAGCAAGCAGGAGAAAAGGATTCAAAGTATTACCCTAGCTACGAATAACTGGATTGGGGCACCTTTTTCCTCTCCTTGGCCGAATCTAGCAGATTAGGCGCTCGTAGCCTTTCCTCTTCTTTTTTCCTTTTCTTCCTCTCTTTTTCTCTTCTTCTCTTCTTCTTTTTCTTCTTCTCTTCTTCCCTCAGCCAGCTCCTTTCTTCCTTCTCCTCCTTTTCTTCACCCTTTTCTTCTCGGTTGGCTCTTCTCTCTCTCAACAGAGTCCTCCTTCCTCTATTCTTTCCTCCCTTCTCTCTCGGTCGTCTCCTTCTTCCTCTCTTCTCCCCTTCCTGCCCTCCCCTTCCTTCATCCTCTTCTTGGCTGGTGGGAGGAAGAGCGGTGCAGGTAGCGGAGGGGAGAAGGGCAGCGACGACGCCTGTGGCTAGAGGTGGCAACGTCGGTAGCAAGGGGAATTGGAGCGGTGGTGATAGCATGGGGAGGCACATGGCTAGCGCGGTGGCACGCCACGCGGAGGGAGAGGGCGGTGACGCTAATGGCTGGGGGTGACAATAACGATGGCCTGTAGGAACGCGCGGGCGACGTAGGTAAGGGCGTGGGGAGTCAGTGTCGGCCGAAGAAGGTGGGGTGTGGTGCGGATGCATAGAGCAACGGCAACGGCAGCAGAAAAAGGAGGGGCGCAGTGTCGGCAGTAAGGGGATAAGGCTGCTACCTCCCTTGGCTTGCCCTTAAGAGGGAGATGGTGTGGGCCGGGCTAGGCCAGCTTGGATTTGGGTCTGGCCTAGCCGCCCCAACTCTCTCTCTCTCTCTCTCTCTCTCTTTTGAGGTATTACATTGTACTTTTTCCTACTTGTATTTTGTTGAGGTCTCCAACAAATTTTCAGATGACATGATATTGCAAAGGACAGTATATGGGTGTATACATCGGCCTGAAAACAAAAAACAGCTGGAGTGAAATCTGTTCTGTTGTTGTCAGTCACAACCCGAATGATCTCAAGGAGTTATTCTTGTTGATTTGGTTGTAAAGCCTCTTACGAAATTGGCTTTCCTGGGTCCTCTTATGGGTGCAATGTCAGGAGTTTTTTCTTTTTTCTTGCAAATGTTAACTGCAACGCTTTTGCATTTTCCAAAATTCTGTTTGTTTCATGTCATGTATCGAGTGAAATATTAGAATGCGCATTACCTATATTGAACTTCTGGGGAAAAATTATACATATAGGAACGAAACATGCCGGGGACTAGCCATCTGGCCATTTTTTGCCACAGTCTAACAGTCTCACCCAGTGGATTCCATTGCCACACTTTGAAAGTTTAAGAACCGGGATGACATACTTTAAAAGTTTATAGACCGGGATGACACAGCATAAAAAGTTTAAGGACCGGTAATGAACTTTACTCAATCTTTTTGTTTGCTTGCTCACTTGGCAACATGCCTACATGGTATGTGATACTGCCCCGACTCTTCTCTTTATGGCCCTTGATACCCAAGGAAGGAACAAGCACCATGCACTCTCAACTCTTCAGTTCTTACTTTTCACGTGTCTGAAATTTAAAGTCAATTTACCAAAAAAAATAATGAATTGTCGTTTCAACTAGTCTATTTAAACTATGAGTAGTGTTTCCATACTTTCCACTTAAATAAGAATGACACTAATCTCAAAGTACATGGAAGGATAAGTAATCACTATCTACCATTCAGTTCTACTTTAAAAGTTGTATAAATTAATTTAAGAAAACTATAGAAGTACCTCTCTGGAACTATTGTTATCTCAAATTATCATTCACCAATCTATAATCTATCTGCTTTCCACTGAAAGTCTGAAATAATAACTAAAGATATAAGAGGAAAATTTTGACTCGATTGACTTGTAATAAAAATCTGACAAGAGACTGTTGGTCTCAAATTTGGATGGAATAGAGGATCGGATTCTTTATCTGCTCGGTCACTCAAGAGCAGCAAAGCGTAAAGACGAACCGCGACCATTTGCGCCACCAGTCGACTCGAGCTTGCTCCCTTGCAAGATGACCGGATCATGGCCTGATCTCAACGAAATGGCCTGACGCTGCGTTTTGGTGGATTGGCCGATGGGAGCAAAAGGCAGGGAGGGGTGCTGTGAAAACGCTTTTGCTCATGTGCCGGCACTGATTACTCTAACATCTCCGGGTACTTTCTCACTTTACTCCCTACCATTTCATTATGATCAGTATGATCTGATCGCCGTCTTGGATCTCCAGCCCCATGAAAAAGCAATCACCATCATCGATCCCACTATCAGGTATTACGATCACAATCGATATGAACGAAAGAAAGAAAGAAGAAGAAAAAGAAGTGATAATCGGAAAGAAAAAGAAACACATCGTTGCAAAAATTTGTTTCCATTCTGCCTGAGGTGAGAGCTCAACAACCAGAAAATGAGTACTAAAGGCAAGCTGATATGGTTCAAAAGAAGATAGTTAGGTGCCTGAAAATGACCTGCTCCAGCTTTGTCAACAAAAACTGTTACATTAGGCATCACCGACACACACGATTAACCCTGATGCTACAATTTATAGACGTGTGTGGTTAAAAGCAGCAGCAACACGGCACATATTCTTGGCCGACTTTATGATCCATCATTTTCCTTGTAATATATCTGACATTTAGTTATCTTTCTGATCAACAACCACTGACCAAAAGCAATGGAAATAGTGGAGTTTCAAAATGTTCACTTCTTATAACACACCAACTAAAGCTTCAGAAGAAAGCATCAAAACATTTAATAATACAGCAAAATCACTCAATAATAGTGAGGCTAAGTGCATGAGGAGATCGAGGAAAGCAAGGCTCCATCTCCACCAGTGAAAGTGTCAGAGCGCACATATTCCATCCCTCAGTACCAAGCAATCCCCTTCAGGAGAAAACAATGATTTGCGCAGTGTTAATTTGGAGATATCGTTTCAGGCAGAGACATGTGGTGGATCAGGTGAGGACGGCGGCGACAAACGTATCTCCATGAGAAGTTTCTATGCACTTTGCTCCCATCGAAAGCGAGGCTAAAGCATCACCAAGGAAAGAAACATAAAGAGACCAGTCAAGAGTTCAGATGAATAGGATTCTAGTAGAAAAGCGAGGCAGAATTCCAGCTACAAATTGGGCCCATCACCATTGCTGCAAGTATCATATCAATCATCCATACTTGCGCCCCGGATGCTATCTTTGCACGACCTCCATCAGCTATTTAGTAGCTAGTAGGAAACTAGCCATCATTGGTTCGAGCTGACCGTGTGAGCGAGCATCCATCAATGGTGAACCGCGCGCACTTCGTCATCCTCGTCCTCGCCTACCGCTTCCTGGTATCCCTCTCAGCCGAACCAGACCAGACCAAAGAGGTGGAAGCACTGCACTGTAGTAGTACTACTGTTAGATTGCACCTGGCATGCTTGTTCCATTAGTGTTCTTGGATCATGCATGGTATGTTTGACACAGCTTGTTAATGGTGTTGAATACAATTCAGTCCTATGTCGTCTACATGGGGAGCCCCTCGGGAGGCGGAGGTGGCGACGCGGAGGCGGTGCGGGCCGCCCACCTGCAGATGCTGTCGTCCATCGTGCCGAGCGACGAGCAGGAGAGGGTGTCGCTGACGCAGAGCTACCACCACGCGTTCGAGGGCTTCGCCGCTGTGCTCACCGAGGAGGAGGCCGCCGCGCTGTCCGGTTCGGCTCAAGATCCATCTAATTAATTATGCCTTGCAATGAATATGATGTTGCGCGTGAAGCATCAATGGTGGTTTTTGCTTGGTTCTTGGAAAGGGCACGAGAGGGTGGTGTCGGTGTTCCGGGACCGCGCGCTGCAGCTGCACACGACGCGGTCGTGGGACTTCCTTGAGGTGCAGTCCGGGCTGCGCTCCGACCGCCTCGGCCGCCGCGCGTCCGGCGATGTCATCATCGGCATCGTCGATACCGGTATGTACAATGTAGGGCGTAACGCTGTGATGCAGAGTTGGCCATATCAAGATATGACAAGGCAGCCCTGACGCATACATTTTGATTTGGTGCCACCGTCAGGGGTCTGGCCGGAATCGCCGAGCTTCAACGACGCCGGGATGCGGGAGGTGCCGGCGCGGTGGCGCGGCGTGTGCATGGAAGGCCCTGACTTCAAGAAAAGCAACTGCAACAAGTAAAAAAAACAGTTGCACTCTGCACTGTATCTGAATGAAACTTTTGTGGCAAATGCACGGCTAAACAGCATTGTGTTGTCGCAGGAAGCTCATAGGTGCCCGGTACTACGGCAACCAGGCCGACTCGGCGGCGACTACGTCGAACGCCTCCCTCCCCGAGGTGGCGCCGGAGCCTGCGGCCGTGGCAGGCTCGCCGCGGGACGCCGTCGGCCACGGCACGCACACCGCGTCGACGGCAGCCGGCGCGGTTGTGGCGAACGCTGACTACTACGGCCTCGCCCTGGGCGCGGCCAAGGGCGGCGCGCCCGCGAGCCGCGTCGCCGTGTACAAGGCGTGCTCGCTGGGCGGGTGCTCCGGCTCGGCGGTGCTCAAGGCCATCGACGACGCGGTGAGCGACGGCGTGGACGTGATCTCCATCTCCATCGGCATGAGTTCCGCCTTCCAGTCCGACTTACTCACCGACCCCATCGCGCTCGGTGCGTTCCACGCGCACCAGAAGGGCGTGCTGGTGGTCTGCTCCGCCGGCAACGACGGGCCCAACCCCTACACCGTCGTCAACTCCGCGCCGTGGATCCTCACCGTCGCCGCCTCCAGCATCGACCGCACCTTCCAGTCCAGCATCGTCCTCGGCAACGGAACCGTCGTCAAGGTAAGCACGACACTGTGCCATTGCCATTGACATGCTTCTTGCCCTTGCAAGTTGCAACATCAATGCATTTTTGCCTATGTTGATTCGTGTCAGGGAGTTGCCATCAACTTCTCCAACCAGAGCCTCAGTCGAGGGCAGTACCCTCTGGTGTTTGGGCCGCAAGTGGCAGGCCGGTACACGCCGGTGTCCGAGGCAAGGTACAACCTGCAACTCACACCGAAACACACACACAACATTTCTCAAGGTCACGGTCGCAAATTGATCAATCTGATCTGATCGCCTGTGCTGTGCCAATGTGCTACGTTTGCAGCAACTGTTACCCTGGATCGCTGGACGCGCAGAAGGTGGCCGGGAAGATCCTGGTGTGCGTCGGCACGGACCCGATGGTGTCGCGGCGGGTGAAGAAGATGGTCGCCGAGGGCGCAGGGGCGAGGGGGTTGATTATCATCGACGACACCGAGAAGGCCGTGCCGTTCGACGCCGGCAGCTTCCCCTTCTCCCAGGTGGGCACCGACGTCGGAGCTCAGATCCTCGAGTACATGAACTCCACAAAGTAAGCCAAGAAACGAAAATTTCCCGGTTGTTAATTGAAGGAATTGAATTTGATGTGGGCAATCTTGTGTTGGTTCAGGAATCCGACGGCTGTGATCCTCCCGACCGAGGACGTCAAGGGGTTCAAGCCTGCGCCGGTGGTGGCCTCCTTCTCCGCGCGTGGTCCTGGTGGTCTAACTGAGTCTATCCTTAAGGTCAACATGATTCTTGCTTTGATTAATTTGCTAGTAAATTTCAGCATTATGATTCTACTAGTGATCACTAATTATCAGTAGATGTTAATGAAATTGTCGATTCTTTGGGTGGCAGCCTGATCTGATGGCACCCGGGGTCAGCATCCTCGCCGCCGCGATCCCCCCCACCGACATGGGGGAAATCCCAGCAGGCAGGAAGCCTTCGGTCTTCTCCATCAAGTCCGGCACCTCCATGGCCTGCCCGCACGTCGCCGGCGCCGCCGCCTTCGTCAAGTCGGCCCACCCGGGCTGGTCCTCGTCCATGATCAGATCGGCTCTCATGACCACAGGTACTTTGCCGAAATCAAGAACGCGATCGATCCAGTGAAGTCTCCGAACAGAGCAAAGCAGAACATTTTGCGTTTCCGTTTCTAACCAAGACGACCTTGGCTGCGTGCAGCGACGACGACGAACAACCTCGGGCAGCCGGTGGCGAGCAGCACTGGCGCGGCGGCGACGGGCCACGACATGGGCGCCGGGGAGATCAGCCCGCTGCGAGCGCTCAGCCCGGGCCTGGTGTTCGACACCACGACGCAGGACTACCTCAACTTCCTCTGCTACTACGGCTACAAGGAGAAGCTCGTCCGCAGGGTCTCCGGCGCCGCCCGCTTCGCCTGCCCCCGCGGCGCGCCCTCGCAGGACCTGATCGCGGCGGGGGTCAACTACCCGTCCATCTCGGTGCCGCGGCTCCTGGCCAGGAAGGCGGCCGCCGTGTCGCGCACCGTCATGAACGTGGGGCCCTCGAACGCGACGTACGCCACGGCCGTCGAGGCGCCGGCGGGGCTGACGGTGAAGGTGACACCGGAGCGGCTGGTGTTCTCGAGGAGGTGGACGACGGCGGCGTACGAGGTGAGCTTCGCGAGCGCGGGGGCGAGCAAGGGGTACAAGTACGGCGCCGTCACCTGGTCGGATGGCGCGCACTCCGTCCGGACGCCGTTCGCGGTTAATGTCATCTGATTGGTGTTTGCCTTTTTGTTTACTGGACTTCCTTCTCTCTTTTTTCCCCTGCTAGTTTTGTGTGCTTGTTTTGACATTGAGTGCTCAATCTGTGTGTGGAGACCGGAGAGCAGACCCACAAAATGGAATAAATTAATTAACGGAACTTCTATAGGTCTATCGAATGAATTTTTTAAATCACTCAAATTTCTCATCTTCTGATCCATTTGAAAATTCATACTCCGATGAGCTGTCGTTATCCTACCCGACGCCGCCATCTCCGACTAGGTTAGCTCATGGTTCACCGGGCCTGGATTTAGAGGGAAGGTGGAGCGGCAGAGGTCCAACGGAGGGTGGTGGTGGTGGATGACGAGGCGGTGTGCCGCCTTCTAAGGGTTAGAGTAGAGTGATGAGCGGTGGAGATAGATAGGCGGGTAATGAATTAACTAACAATTAGGACACGGGGTGGCTCAAAAAATAACTGATTTTTTGAATAAAAATAGTCGACTAAGAATTACACATATCCATTAATTAAATTCGAGTTTCCTTATGGAGAAAATTTGTAACAAAATTTAGCCCTTGATTTCTTTACTTTATTTCTCGCATAAATTGCACACCCAAACTGGTTACAAGCCTCTCAATTTATATGCTAATAACTCCTACTAACACACGTATTAGGACTTCGAATTGGACACCACTTCAATTCGAATTACACACGTAGACGAACTCAACTGCGACTAGGACTCTAAGTCAAGATTAATTTTAACAATCTCCCCCTTAATCTTGACTTTCTAACTTCTTTCCACCTTACTTGAGTTTGGACGGCGACACATCTTCTCAACGTCCCTGACTTAATTTATCATCAAAGCACTTCATCATTGCTGAGCGCTTCAACAACAAACGCTTTCTTCATCTTCGGTTTTTGGCATTCTGAAGCAAAGTGTCTATAATCATTACAGTTATAACACCTTACTTTTGCCTTATCAAACCTCCGATTTTTATGGCCTTGGCCAACACCCCTGGAAGTGTTCTTGCCTTATTAACAAGAGTTGTCCTTCACCTTTGTTACTATTGTCGTGGATGCGTTCCTCATACGCCTTAAGACGACCGATGACCTCCTGCATGATCATTGTCTTTAGGTTTCCAAATTATTCTATGACTAAAGCAATCGGGAGAAACTGTGAGGGAGTAGTACGAAGGAATTTTTTTACTATGTACAACTCTTCCACCTTCTCACCAAGGGCCTGTATCTTGTTGACGATGACCGTCAACCGAATGGCGAAATCATTGATCGACTCCGTTTCCTTCATACGTAGCACCTCGAACTCGGTCTTGAGAGTTTGTACCTTTGCTTCCTTCACACGTTCTATGCCAAGATGCATCGCCTTCAACGCCTTCCACGCGGCTTTGGCCGTTTCCTTTTCGGCCAGTAAGAAGAGCGTCTCCTCTGGAATGCCCTGGCAGATGGCCGCTAATGCCATCTGATCTTTGCGCATATCAACGTTGCCGTTCTCAATCGCATCCCACACACCTTGAGCCTTCATGTACACCTTCATCTTGATTTCCCATGCTGCATAATTGCTCGTTGTGAGCATCGGATAATGCGGCGAGATAGCGGAACTCTCTTTCGCCATCGTACCAGATGATGCCTCGTCACTGGTGACACCGCATCCCGGAGTACGCGACATGATCTTGAGCACGGATCAAGAACTCATGCTACTTTGAAGTCTCTTGGACCGAGAGAAAACAGAGAAAAAACTGTCGTTTTTCTTTTTCTCTTTTTTCTGAACTTTGCTCTTGCTGCTCTGCATTTGGGTGCCTATCTCTGAAGTCTTTTATTGGCGCTTGGCTGATTTGATCTCGGAGACGGAAAACTAAAAATAGTTCGGCTCAGAGTCCTTCTTCGGTATCATCTCAGGCTCCTCTCCTTCCGAGTGAGACCGAACTGAGAACTCCACAGGTCTTCTTTCCGCCGTTTGGTCTTCTTTCCTCTGCGGCTCCTCCTCCTAATCGCCTCTGCGCCGCTTGGTCTTCTTTCCGCCGCAGCTCGGCGGCGGTGCCTCCGCACGCCTTTCTTCCTCTTTCGTGACTCCCCCGTCTCCTCTACCACTTGCCCACACGTGGCGCGAGCCTCTACTCCGACGCGTGCATTCTCAAGCCACTCACGGTGCGGCCGACCTTCACATCCTCCTCACCGGTGCCGCCTTCGCGCACCTCACCTCACGCGTCGCCTCGTGCGCCCCTCCCCCGCCGCCACGGCTCCACACCTTCACCTCCTACCACGCCTCGCAGCAGCCGCCCTCCTCGTCCTCACGGGCCCTCACCTCGGGGAATGGGCGGAGGCGACCGGATCCAACCAAATCCGGGTGGATCTACGCGACGGAGGAGTGGTGGCTACCGCGACTGCACGCCTCGGTCGCTCCCCCTCGGCGCGGACAATGGCGGCGTGCTCCTCCGAGGGCAGCCCTTGGCGGTGGTGGACTCGGCGGATCCGCGCTTGGCGACAGCGAGGGCGGCCGGATCCGGCCGAATCCATCTCCTCCTTCTCTGCAGCAGCGGTGGCGGCCTTCTCTACCGCGGCCCGCAGCTACTCCACGGCGGCGACATCGGCGGGGCTCATCGGCGGCATGCAGCCCGGCGGCGCCTCCTGTGCGTGCTGCTCCCTGTGCTCGACGCAAAGGCTGCTCCTCCCGCGGGCAGCTGCGGCGGCACGCAACGGTGGCCGCCCCCGGGAGTGGAGATTGCTCCTCCCGGGGGCAGCAACAGCATAAATCAAGGTTGGATCTAATACCACTTGTAACAAAATTTAGCCCTTGATTTCTTTACTTTATTTCTAGCATAAATTGCACACCTAAACTGGTTACAAGCCTATCAATTTATATGCTAATAACTCCTACTAACACACGTATTATGACTTCGAATTGGACACCACTTCAATTCGAATTACACACGTAGACGAACTCAACTGCGACTAGAACTCTAAGTCAAGATTAATTTTAACAAAATTGTTATTTGTACGCTAGCCAACTGCTCGCGTATTTTTGCGATCTACCATAAATGAAACCAAATTCAGTGATATAAGATATGATATGGATTTTCCTCCACTCGAACTAATTTACTCCGATCAAAACCAGGTGCACTGCTGAAATCGGACACTGCAGTCGATCGTGTGTCCTGAGCCTAATTTGGTGTATTTCCTGTCCCTGTCGTCTCGACCAGTGCCCAAAGTTCAATTCACTTGAGCTAACACACGCGACAAAGTGACAAATGCTTGGCGCCTGCCTTGCCGGCGATCAGCTGGATTTGCATATGGGCGGCTACTGCTCTGATCGATGTAGACCTGGTCACGCATGATCGATTGATCACTTGGGCAAGGGATCGACGGATCGAGTATGTACAAGCCCAGACATCAATCCAAAATCCAAATCAATATGACATGTTGGGACGTACGTATGTATATAGCTTGGTTCCCGTCCTAATTTTACAAAAAAAAAAAACAAGATTACTAGCAACATTTTTTAGTTTTTACATTTTTGTTCTAGCTACAAACGTACGTGAAATCCACGATCATCTTATGTGTAGTGCTCTCTCAAAAAGAAGCAAAAAATGTTTTTTTTTGAAAAGAGGATTCAAATGCAATATTCATTGGCTTATGGCTATCATTTAGAAGCACTTGATCATTGGAGCGAATATTAGGTGCTCAGAACTGAATTGCAAATGAATATCCTAGTACACCTAACCGACCGACAGGCGGGGCAAGGCCTACTCGGCGCCGGCCAATCCACTCTGTCATGCAGGCGGGCCGGTCGTTAAGGCAGCCTTGGCTGCAATTTCCCGAGGAAAACACGTCACTATACCTCACCTAGATTGAGAAAAAAAATCCAGGGAGGAAGAGAGAACTGGAGATAGAAGGCCATGGCCATGGCGGACAGGCGATGATCAGAGAGAGAGCAGCAGCAGCAGCAGCACCTGGCTGTAAGTAAGTTGTAAGCCCCAAAACGAATCGGTAGAGAGAGAGAGAAGGGGGAGAGGAGATTGAAGAACAATCAATAGCCGTGCGCTTTTTTCTTTGTTCCCCGGCCGGCCGGCCTAGTCGCCTCCTCTTATGTCCGCGCTGTGACGACGCCGGCGACGGTGACGGAGGATCGGAGGAAGACGCGCACGGGCCGCCGTGATCGGGTATATTTTTTTCTTGATATTGGAAGGAGAGAATGGAAGAGCCGAATCGGAAGAGGTTGTATCAAGTTTGGAGAGGAAACAATGTACGTACATGCAGTTCATCTTGCCTCTTTCTTTGGTTACATTTTTTAGTACTTCCCTGCATAGTTTGCCGATAACCCTCGTGAAAATAAGAAAAGTACTTCGTTTGCTTTTGATATTGTTTGTATCTGGTAATCTTGTGGGTTTTAATTGTTGTTCCCATGGTTCCTCTTCTTTTCCCCTTTTTTTTGGTCAAAATTGTTTCCGGGTGAAAAAAGGTCCCTGCATGATAGGATTTTGTACTGTTTTTCGCTATTTTAGTATCCGCCGTCAATGCATTTCGAGGGAGTTTTTCGTAACAAATTTAACAAAGTATATAGCAAAGTGAGATTGAGTAATGTATATATAGTCTTTCTCAAGAAATGAGCACATTAGTTTGCTACTTTGTTGGCTTTTAGCCATTGGACTGTTTGGTTTCGAAAAGGGATTGTGTTTCGTATTCTTCGGTTATAACTTTGCCAAATGCGCTGGACTCCCACGGCCAAACTCTGGCATTTTAACACAAGCAGTCTCCTTTTTGCACTTCCAAATGACAGTGAATTTCCCCCAAAATTTCAGAAATTTCTCTGCGGCGGGCGCCTAATTTTAGGTCCGGACGCGGGTTCTCTGTTCCTGTCCACGGTTCTGGTAGCAAGCCCTTTGGTAGGTCTATGCTGCCAGTGCATCACAAAGATTCAGTCCAACAGTTCAGAGAAGCAAGTCCTTGGCTTGCCTGTCCTCATTGCCACCTTGGTTCTTGGCCTAGCGGTAAGCAACGAATTCAGCAGCCACTTTGTCTGAGAATTTTGTCACAATTGCTCATCTTTTCCTTGTCTTCTGCGTTGCATATGTAGGATTTGGCCTTCCTGCTCTTGACATCAGGCAGAGATCCAGGGATTGTGCCGAGGAACACACGACCGCCCGAATGCGACGACGAGCCCATGGACGACGTCACCACGCCGTCGACCGACACCGAGTGGGTGAACGCCGCGAGCCCTCACCTCCGGCTGCCTCGCACCAAAGACGACGTCGTCAACGGGTACGTCGTCAAGGTGAAGTATTGCGACACGTGCCTGCTGTACCGGCCGCCGCGGACCTCCCATTGCTCCATCTGCAACAACTGCGTCCAGAGGTTTGATCACCACTGCCCCTGGGTTGGTCAGTGCATTGGGCTGGTGAGTCTTACATGCAGGCTAGAGATAGTCTGAACCTTCCCCGTGAACTGAAACTGAAACTCAGAAATGGTTGGTGACGATGTGATTTGTGTCTTTTTTCGCATCTTGCGCAGCGCAATTACCGGTTCTTCTTCCTGTTCATCTCGACGTCGACCTTCCTTTGCTTCTACGTCTTCGCGCTGTCCTGGCTGAACATCGTCGTCCAGAGGAAGAACTACGGCGGCTCCGTGCTGAGATCCATGACCGGCGAGGTGCTGTCCCTCGTGCTGATCGTGTACACCTTCATCTCGGTGTGGTTCGTCGGCGGCCTCACCGTGTTCCACCTCTACCTCATGAGCACAAATCAGGTAGCTAGCCATGTTCGTTAATTGCACCATCTCTGAATTTATTAGAGCGGCTGAAGTTGTTCAGAAATGGAGTTCGCTTGTGCAATGCTTTTCTGCAGACCACGTATGAGAACTTCAGATACAGGTACGACAAGAAGGACAACCCGTACAACAGGGGCGCGCTTGCAAACATAGCTGAGGTGTTCTTCACGCGGATGCCGCCGTCGATGAACAATTTCCGGTCATGGGTGGTGCTCTCGGAGGAGGAGGCATACGATGGCGGGCTACTTTCCTCGAGGAGCGGCATTGATCTTGTCAGCTCAAAGGAGAAGATCGACCTGGAGATGGGGAGAAAGGGAGTGCACAACCCCGGCGTCCCAGCAATCTTGCAGGGGATGGATCTCAGCGAGATGGAGAAGATGAACAATGTCAGCGTGCATATAAAGGATCGGCGAGCACCGCCGGAGGCGCCGGATCCGTTCATGATGATGTCGGTCCGGCAACACGACGAGGGTTGCAAAGGGGCGGGAGGAGCTGGTCCAATTGTGCATGACCAAGATGGTGAGAGAACACTAGAGAGCTCCAATGGAAATTCAGAACGGTGATCATGCATGAGGTAACCACAAATCTTTGGTCGGACATTTTGGCGCTTAACAAGATGGAGAATGTGGTTGAAATTTTATTGGGATGTAGAAAATGCAATCTGGCTGTGCATTTGCGATGCTTGCTCGTGTTGATGGCCTGAGTTTGCTTCTTTGAAAGAGCACAAGCAAGCAATTAATTTGTTATGGTTGGTTGACAAGTTTTACATTTTCAAGATGTAATGAGGTGATTTGATGTAATTTTGGATAAGCACCCAGTTTGGGCAATGAGGCCTGGGTTTCGAATTAGTAGGAGCAATTCTGAAAAACTTTTGCTCACATCAGGAGGGGGCCTATTCCGTGGGAAGGGGGTGTCAGGAGTTCAATGTGGTTGTTTCACCTACTGCATGTACCCTTTAGCATGGGTTTCACATGCCGACCTCGATCTGGCGCTCGAAATCCTAGTTGCCAAAAACTATGACGATCCCTGTGGGGCCCAGGCACTTCATGCACAAGTAATTACGATGCGAGATTGCATCGAAGGTGTTGAGGGTGGCTCTCTCTAAGATGGCATTATACGGGTATTGAAGGTCCACCACGTCAAAGTTGACGACTTCCCACCTGCTTTGCGCTCCTTGGCTGAAAGCTACCTTGAGCGTTATTTGTCCCAACACGTGGACCAGTTGTCCGCCAAAGCCTTGCAGAGGTATGCTTGGTATCTTCAATCTGATTCGAGGGATGTCTATCTAGTCAAAAGTGTTGGCAAACAAGAGATCTGCGGAGCTGCCTTCATCCACCAGGACCAGCCTCACATCACATCTCGCAATGCTAGTCTCGATCACAAGGGGTTTTGGTGGGGGAAGTCCACCCCCGATGCATCATCTGCCTTGAAGGTGATGTCGGCATGTGCCCATTCCAGGACCACGTGCACGGGATAGGCGGCAATGTGGTGGGTCCTATGCTTGTAGTTCCTCCACTGTCTCTCAGAGGGAAACTTGAGGGATGATCCACCCGTGATGGCGTTAATCACCTTACAAGGGCCGACCTCAAGGCCCAAGATTCGCAGGACGACTGATGGGGGTTGGGCGAGTGGTACCTCTGAGGGCTACTATATGTACACCACTACCGTGCCCTCATTTCCTGAGCATGCTCTCTGGTTACGCTTTCCTAGAGTCCTGCGATAGTGGGGTAGTCGCAAGTGAGGTGGTCTCCCCAGTCGTGCACCTCGCACCATAGTCCTTGTTGTCAGGAGTCCTCTTGACTGCACCCCCAGCCACGCCCATGGCCCCTTCGGCCACGGCCATGACCTTTGGGGGTGGTGCTCTCCTTTACTCCTTTGATGCCAAGGATGTATTTGGGCCAGCGCCCTCCTTCACGGCGCCGGGAGTGGGCTTGGCTTCACGGGCGGCTGGCACAACCTTTGCCTTGCGCTGCCTCCTCTTCTACACTAGCATACTTCTCTATCCTGTTGAAAAGCTTAGCCACCATTTTCATGGGTTTTCTCATGCTATACTCTATGAGTGGGCCCTTCTAGAGGCTACGGATGGCCGTGTTGATGATGGTCGTATCATTGATGTCCCTTACCTGGCAGTGGACCTTCACAAAGCATTTAAAGTAGGCCTGCAACTTCTCCCCTAGCGCTTGTCTCACCGCTAAGAGCTAGTCAACATCGACTTGCTCTATATAGTTGCCCTGGAAATTGTTGTGCATGAGATTTCAGATTTGCTCCCATGTACACACCGAGTCAGGGGAGATGGTGAAAAACCAGGTGAGCATAGCCCCCCGAAGGGCAAGCAGTAATTCCTTCGCTTTCGTTGAGTCTTCTCCCCGAGCTACCTCAATGGTTGTTTCGTAGATGCGCATGAACTCACAAGGGTTCGTGTCGCCTTAGTAGGGCTCCACCATTGGTATCTTGAAGTCTTTCAGCTAAGCCCCCAGCTGCAAGCCTGTATAGAGGCGGAACTTGGGGTCCACCCACCAAGAGGCATTGTGGGCTCTGGTGTTGGCCTCACAACTTTTCATCCCTTCTGCCGACTACCTCTACCACTATCGTGGTGGGTGTTGGCTAGCTCTGACTCTCCTGCATTTTGCACATGGCTTTACACAGGTTCGCCAATTCTTGTTGCGGTGTTCTGAGGATTGCCTCCAGGGGGCTTTCGCCCCGCTCAACACTGGAGGGAGGACGACCCTTGCTCCCTACATGGTGACGGTGATGGTGTCGATGCCAGTGGAGACCACTGCTTGAGCAGTAAGGACCTTGATATTTTAGTTGCCTACCACAATTGGGTTCTCTGTTGGTGATGCTTCCCACTCCGTCGTTGGCGTGGCTACTGAAAAGCCACCCTCATTACCTGTCACAGGTCGAGGCGTCGCCTTGTTGGTGTGTCACTACCATGGGGGCGGGGGACCTTCGCGGGCCGACTCCCTCACCCTCATTGCGGCGTCTCAGTGGCGGTGCTCCTCTTCTCATCGCTTCTATGCCAATCCCTACCAACAGCATCAACTGTTCTGGTTACAGAAAAAATAGTAAACAAGAAGGCTACAGGAAGGCCACAAAGGGGCTGCCTAGAGCCTTACAAACTATGGAGGTTGTGTTTAACGAATTTGTGGTTGTCTTTGTCAAATATTTTCTTTCTCAGCATAGTTGTTTCAACGTTGTTATTTTGGTTCTCTCTATGAGATCTATCCTCTTTGTTCTTAATACCGTGTACGCTTGTACTGTATCTCATAAACTCTGATCCGATCCGATGACTGTTGCATATAAGAAGGGGTATCAGAGTGTAACACTCATGATTTGTGTTATGTAGGTTCTTGAACAAGGGTCTGTCTGATTTCAACTTGGCGTTGGACCTCGGGTTCTTGACCAAGGCCAGGAAGTACACCTTCAAGCCCAAGTTCATCTTCTACGCCACCTACCTGTCGTTGAAAATCGGGTACTGGATGTACATCACCATCTTTAGTCAGACCAACCCGCAGTACCAGGTGTACCCCATCTTCAATACTTTGAGAACTGGTGCCAGGCCAAGAACCTCAACGACGACTTCTTCTCCGGGCTGCTCAAGACACAGTCGCAGTTCCTCAACAATGGGAAGGCCGAGCTCTGGTCACGCTTCTACTGCCTCTTGGTATGAAGGACCATGTGAGAAGAACCTGTTTAATAATATGATGAACCATTGCTATGTTTTTGGAGTGGTTAAGTGATTTTGCAAAGATCGTATTTTGGTTGGGCTGTTTTCTGGAAGTGTCAAAAAAATTGAAAGTATCGCAGGTGCTTATGCAGTAGTACCGCAAAGCGATAGTATTGACGTTGTGAGTGCGGTCATACCACAAGGCGATAGTACTGCTGGGCATGGGCAGTACGTTTTTCCAGAGAGGTCTAGTGCGAGGTACGAATGTGCAGTAGTACCAATGTGGGGAACGGTAATATCGTAGTGCGGTAGTACCAACGTGATAAGAGTGGTACTACCAATTTTTACAAAAAACATGATTTTGAGATTGAGTTATGGATTGAGTTAGGGTGACCATATGGTCATGGTATGGGTATTTTTGCTTATATGCACATAGGTTTTTTGTTTGGTCCTAGGTTTAGAATCAGTATTTTGGTTGCATACATTTTGCATGGTGCATTGTATGAATTAATTATGTCAATTGATGATTTTATATATTGTTCGGTGTTACATGACGATTTGTGATGAAGACGAGGTGCCCGATCTTTCGATGAGATTGATAACTATCGATTTTGGGTGGAGGTGACCCTGGCGATCCGACTACAAACGCACGATGTCGCTTGTACCTTAGCAATCGCTGAACCAACTCCGAGATGTTATTGATCTCACTGGAAGCGTGATCAACCTGAACACGAAGTTCAATCCCTGCGAGCAATCGAAGAACTAGCAAGAATAAGATGTAGGCAATCTGATATTGCGAATATGAATGAAGCACAAATTGTATTGCGAATCACAAAGGTGGGATTCCGAAGATGTCTTGATAGGTGGTCGTCCGACACAACTGAAAAACAAAAGTTTGCACAATGGCTAAACCTAAATTCAACGAAATCCAAGTCTTAGCAACGGAGGCGTTGGCTCCTTTATAGGGAGGACGACCAAGGGGGCGTCCAAGGGCACGCCCTAGGGTTACAAGGCCCATGGGCCCAAGTGGAGGTGGCGCAACACCCTTTTTGACTCGGACTCAGAAACCAATGTAGAGTCTTTTGATGATTTCGGCCGGCTCAGATGGAATTTGAAGATGAGGTTGGATCCGTTGGAAAATAGACTTCCTAAGCTTTCCATGAAGTACAAGAACGTCCCAATCGGAGTCCGTATGAGGAAGTTATGCCCGTTTGAACTTGGTACCAATGCAGCAGTCCGAATCTGATTCCAGAACGTGTCCAACTCGAATTCTTGTTTGGCTTGGCCCCAAGTGACGTGGTGAACTCCATTATTCCATCCAGGCATGTCCATGACTCCACGTCCCTCTCCTTCATCCTTTCCCAGGTTCCTAAGCACAATTAAATCACTTGCATTAGGTAGCGGTATATTCTCAGTAATATATGAACCTAGGAATGAATTCACCTGGTAATTAAGTTGACGAGCACGAGCTCGAGTGAGTGGTCCTTGTAACACTTGCTGTGGCTGAGTTGTATCCATGGAAGGGATGTCCTCATCATCCTCCCCTTCTTGCATTTGAGTCGTCCTCGACTCAAACTCGCCCTCTTCTCCCAAGTAGGGCTTTAAATCTGCAATGTTAAAAGTGGGACTCACCGCAAAATCTGCAGCGATTGAAGCTTGTATGCATTATCATTAATCTTTTCTAACACCTTGAAGGGACCATCACTCTTGGCATCAATTTCGATTTTCTCAATTCAGGGAACCTATCTTTTCTTAAATGCAACCAAACAAGATCCCTGTGTTCAAAAGTTAAATGTTTCCTCCATCGACTACCAAAGAAGTTTATATTTAGCATTCATGCGTTCTATATTCTTCTTAGTTGTCTCATGCATTTTAAAATCAATTCAAGACGCTGTTTAGCATCGTGGTTCAATTTCTCCAAGATGGAAGAAGCATTAATCAATAGGAGCACGAGGTACAAAACCATAAACAACTTCAAAAGGGCACATCTTTGTAGTAGAATGCAACGAACGATTGTAAGCAAACTCAACATGAGGCAAGCATTCTTCCCACATTTTTAAATTCTTTTTCAACACAGCCCTAAGCATGGTAGATAAAGTTCTATTCACAACCTCAGTTTATCCATCAGTTTGGGGATGCCAAGTAGTAGAAAATAACAGCTTAGTCCCCAATTTAGCCCATAGAGTTCTCCAAAAATGGCTAAGGAATTTAGTATCACGATCTGAGACTATAGTATTGGGCACACCATGCAAGCGAATAACTTCACGAAAGAATAAATCAGCAATATGGGTAGCATCATCGCTCTTATGACATGGTATAAAATGGGCCATCTTAGAAAATCTATCAACAACCACAAATATACTATCCCTCCCCTTCTTGGTCCTAGGCAATCCTAAAACAAAGTCCATCGAAATATCTTCCCACGGAATGCTAGGAACGGGTAAAGACATATATAAACCATGAGGATTAAGTCGTGACTTAGCTCTTTGACATGTAGTGCAGCGAGCAACGTAGCGCTCGACGTCCCGTCTCATTTTTGGCCAAAAGAAATGATCAGCAAGTATGTCCTCCGTTTTCTTCACACCAAAATGTCCTATCAACCCGCCTCCATGTGCTTCCTCAGAACAACAACGATTTAACGGAACCAAAGAGAATGCACAACTTGTTGGCTCTAAACACAAACCCATCATTAATGACAAACTTATTCCACATTTTCCCTTCTTGACAATTCAACAGGATTTCCGCAAAATCAGCATCGTGCACATATTGCTCTTTAATAGTCTCTAATCCAAAAAATTTGAAGTCAAGTTGTGATAGCATGGAATATCTTCTAGACAAAGCATCAGCAATAACATTCTCCTTTCCCTTCTTGTGTTTTATGACATAAGGAAAAGACTCAACAAATTCAACCCATTTTGCATGTCTACGGTTTAGTTTACATTGACTTCGAATATGCTTTAAAGATTCATGATCAGAATGTATAACAAATTCTTTGGGCCATAAATAATGTTGCCAAGTTTCTAATGTTCGAAAAAGTGCATATAACTCCTTATCATAAGTAGAATAATTCAAACTAGGCCCACTCAATTTCTCACTAAAGTATGCTACTGTGTTTGCCTTCTTGTAACAACACACCACCAATTCCAATTCCGCTAGCATCACATTCTAGTTCAAAAGTCTTATTGAAATCGGAAGTTGGAGTAGGGTGCATGTGTTAACTTATCTTTCAATGTGGTGAAGGCGTTCTCCGTGCGGTGCTCCAAACAAATGGCACGCCCTTCTTGGTAAGCTCATTCAATGGTGCGGCGATGGTGCTGAAATCCTTCACGGCGGCGGTAGAACCCAAAGAAGTCCTAAAAACTCCGCACCTGTGTGACCGTGTTAGAGTCGGCCAACTCGGATTGCTTCAACCTTGGCTTGATCAACTTCAATTCCCGTGGAGTAACAACATAGCCAAGAAACGCAACTCGATCGGTGCAAAGGTGCACTTCTCAAGGTTACCAAATAGGCGTGCCTCATGTAAAACATTAAAACAGCACGTAAATGGTCAAGATGTTCCTCTAATGATTTGCTATATATCAATATATCATCAAAATAAACCACCACGAATTTACCAATGAAAGCACACAAAACCTCGTTCATTAGTCTCATGAAGGTACTAGGTGCATTAGTTAAACCAAAAGGCATTACTAACCACTCATATAACCCAAACTTAGTTTTAAATGCCGTTTTCCATTCATCGCCTAATTTCATGCGGATTTGATGATAACCACTACGCAAATCAACCTTGGAAAAGACAACAGAGCCACTCAATTCATCAAGCATATCATCTAACCTTGGAATAGGATGACGATACCTAATGGTAATGTTATTGATTGCTCTACAATCCACACACATGCGCCATGACCCATCTTTCTTTGGTACTAAAATGACCGAACAAACAAGGGCTAAGGGATTCGCGCACATACCCTTTATCAAGCAACTCTTGAACTTGGCGCTGAATTTCTTTAGTTTCTTCCGGATTGGTCCTGTATGGTGCGCGGTTGGGCAAAGATGCGTCGGAATTAAATCAATTTGATGCTCAATCCCACGAAGTGGTGGCAGCCCCGTGGTATGTCCTTTGAAAGACATCTTGGTACTCCTGCAAAATGTTAGTGACAAAGGTGGCAAAGAAGGAGGATATCCTCAAAGGAAAACAAAGCTTCTTTGCAAACTAATGCATAGCAAATGAATCACTAGCATTCAGCTCGGTCATGTCGATTTGGTAGCAAGGAAACAAGCGCTTTCAATTTAATTTCTTTATTCTTCGCATGAACAGATTTAGGTTCTTTCTTTTATGTTGCTCAAGCTCTTTTGCTACAATCTGATTTTCACTCTCAGCATTCTCTCGGCTTTTCTCTCTACTAGCTCTAGCAAGATCATCTTTAACAATTTGTTCATGAGTCATAGGATGCAGATAATTTTCTTTCCATTAAACATGAGAGAATATTGATTATTCCTACCATGATGCACACAATCGTATCATATTGCCAAGGTCTTCCTAATAACAATGAACAAGCTTGCATAGGAACAACGTCGCAATCAACATAGTCATGGTATGAACCCATAGAAAATGTACTCTCACCATCCGTGTTACCTTTAACTTACCACCGTTGTTGAACCACCGAATATGGTATGGGTGGGGATGAGGTTTGGTTGGCAAAGCAAGCTTCTCGACCATATCCATACTTGCCAAATTGTTGCAACTCCCACCATCAATAATTATGCGAATCGAGCGCCTCCTTGACAACACCCTTGATTTGGAACAAATTATGGCGCTGATTTTGCTCGGATGAGACACTTGAGCACTTAGTACGCGTTGCACTATAATGCTCAAATACTTGTCGGCATCTTCAGCGCCAACATGCTCCTCCTCACGGTCGATCCATCATCATGTCCTGCGCAGGTCATTTGCAAGCATAGCATATGTTTCATCATCAAAATCACTAGCAGAGGAATACCCACCATCATCGCGTATAATCAATACACGCTTGCTTGGACAATCCCGCATCATGTGTCCATAGCCTTTGCAACGATGGCATTGAACGCCTCTCGCTCGTCCCGTCAAGCAACCAAGAGGAAGTTTTTGCAGAAAGTTGTGGTGCTGATTTGGGTGCTTGAAACTCGTGGCGCCGAATTTGACGTAGTAGAGCGCCGCTCGTTGTTGGAGGGTAATGGCGGGGCGCCAAAGTGGATGAGGAAGAAGGTGTACGCGGCGCCCATGAATTTGTTCGACCTGCAGAAAAGTTAGATCGCGTTCTCGTCGGCGCCCCGCAATTCTCGCTCACTTTGCAAGCAAGATGAAACAATCTAGTCATGGAGTTGTAATCTTTATAATCAAGAATGTCCTGAATTTCACGATTCAACCCTCCCAAAACCTAGCCATTGATGCCTCCTCATTCTCAACTAACCCACAGCGCAACATACCAATTTGTAATTCCCGATAGTATTCTTCCACGCACTTTGTACCTTGTTGTAAACGTTGCGCTTTATTTAACAAATCACGAGCATAATACGAGGAACAAATCGATGGCGCATAAGCAATTTTAAAGCCTCCCAAGTGTTTGGTATGTTATTGGGATGTTGACGGCAATGTTCTTTCCACCAAATAGAAGCAAAATCGTAAATTCACTAGTAGCACCCTAACTCGTCTATTCTCGTGAAAATCATGGCAAGTAAATTTTTGATCAACACTAGTTCCCAATCAAGATAACCATCGGATCATATTTACCATTAAAAGAGGGCATAGTGAATTTAACCTTAGCAAAAGCATCATCGTGGTCACGCACTTCACGCCGTGGGGATCTCTTTGCATACCTTGTCGCTTAAAACGCACATTGTCAACTTCATCTTGTCCTCTACCGTCACAAAGGGGGGAACAACAAAGCTTGAGCAATCTCCTCAAGCGCGCCATAATTTCGCCAAAGAATTGTTAGTGATACCTTGTGCTTTCTTCATCGCAGCAAGCGTTGTGTTTGTCTCAACTGGTGCCCTCGAGTTGAGCAAGTCGCTCATTTGTGACTCGACATCCTCCTCAAGGCCCTCCGCACGACGATTCATTTCGCGTGTGAAATGTTGTATGATTCCTTCGTGACGAGGACTATGAGATGAGTTCGATCCAAAACTCTCGTAACTCGCCATTGTTAGCAAAAACACAAGAATATGTCCCTAACAAGTACTAGGGTATGGTGCTCGCACTCAAACCTTCTATCGAATTCTTACCAATTCTTACCAAGCGCACATGGGCGATCGGCAACCAGTGATGACAATATATCTTCGAAGATTGGATGGAGCGATTGCCAGGTAAAGCTCAGCCTGTACGGTGTACAAAAGGTGTAGCTGGGAAGGTTCAAGTTTAGTAGCAAGGAATAGCAATAATCAATTCAAAAAATGCAAGCTGAAAAATCGTTCAACGCCGGTTGGTGCTGGCCCTAGGCTAGACCGTACTAGAGACGCGAGCCTAGAACACAAACGAGTACACCGCGCAGAAAGAAACTAGATGACGTTGCACACGGAGTTCCGGAGCTCGAAAAAGGATGCCGTCTGCACGGGGAACCTTAGAATCACTTGTAGACGGTTCCTGTCAATTTTGAGCAAATTCTGAGAAACTTGATTTTTCCTCGGTTTGCGGGCCCGTTTTGAGGGCCTAAACGACGTTTTTTGGGGGGTCGAAGCTGCCGCGTATGTGCCTGAAAGCTTACGCGGATCTGAAATCTCCAGTTCTTCCAGACTTCTTTTTTTCGCTCTAACTTCCGATTTCCTTTCCAACGGATCAAGAATCGCCTCAATCGGAGATCGTATGCAAAAGTTAGCTATTTCTCTCTCCTCTCTCTTTTTTTCTTCTTTTTTTTTCTTATGCCGTGGCTCTTTTAAATGCGGCTGCCTGTTCCTTCTTTTCTCTCTCTCTCTCTCTCTCTCTTTTTTCTTTTTTTACTCCGAAACCAATTCCGAGATCGTGTCCTACTCCGAAACCAATTCCGAGATCATGTCCTACTCCGAAACCAACTCTGAGATCGTGGCCTACTCCGAAACCAACTAGGGCAAAGCCTCCCTAGAAACTGAGTCCTCCTCCTTTCCTTTCCTCACCGTGGCAGTTCGGATCTAATCGCAGCGGTGAGACCAAAACGTGAATGTAACTCAAACTCTAGAGGAACTAGACACTAAGACCAAAGAAAGGACACGACGATGCAACCGAAAGTTCAACAATGCAATGTACTGAAAAGAAAATTGCGAGGCTAAGACTGGTTTGGACAGATTGATCTACTACTATTTTTTTGGTTTTTGTGTACTCTAGGTAAGGAATAGCAATCTAATCTATAGTAAATCGAAATTCTCACCGAGCAACTCGCGCTCGATACCACTTGGTGAAGACGAGGTGCCCGATCTTTCGATGAGATTGATAACTATCGATTTTGGGTGGAGGTGACCGCGATCCGACTACAAACGCACGACGCCGCTTGTGCCTTAGCAATCGCGAACCAACTCGAGATGTTATTGATCTCACCGAAGCGTGATCAACTCGAACATGAAGTTCAATCCTCGCGAGCAATCAAGAACTAGCAAGAATAAGATGTAGGCAATATGATATTGCGAATATGAATGAAGCACAAATTGTATTGCGAATCACAAAGGTGGGATTCAAGATGTCTTGACAGGTGGTCGTCCAACACAACTGAAAAACAAAAGTTTGCACAATGGTTAAACCTAAATTCAACGAAATCCAAGTCTTAGCAACGGAGGCGGCGGCTCCTTTATAGGGAGGATGACCAGGGGGCGTCCAAGGGCACGCCCTAGGGTTACAAGGCCCATGGGCCCAAGTGGAGGTGGCGCAGCACCCTTTTTGACTCGGACTCAGAAATCAATGTGGAGTCTTTTGATGATTGCGGACGGCTCAGACAGAATTTGAAGATGAGGTTGGATCCGTTGGAAAATAGACTTCCTAAGCTTTCCATGAAGTACAAGCACGTCCCAATCGGAGTCCGTATGAGGAAGTTATGCCCGTTTGAACTTGGTACCAATGCAGCAGTCCGAATCTGATTCCAGAACGTGTCCAACTCGAATTCTTGTTTGGCTTGGCCCCAAAGTGACGTGGTGAACTCCATTATTCCATCCAGGCATGTCCATGACTCCACGTCCCTCTCCTTCATCCTTTCCCAGGTTCCTAAGCACAATTAAATCACTTGCATTAGATAGCGGTATATTCTCATTAATATATGAACCTAGGAATGAATTCACCTGGTAATTAAGTTGACGAGCACGAGCTCGAGTGAGTGGTCCTTGTAACACTTGCTGTGGCTGAGTTGTATCCATGGAAGGGATGTCCTCATCAATTTGCTTGTTGGTTTTAGTTGCAGGACTTCGAAGCTAGATCATGGTGAGATGTAGGAGGACCAGGACTAGACACAAGGTGGTGTTGAAGTTTAGAACAGTCAAGGAGACGCTGAAGATGACCGAGGCTTGCGGAGTGGTTGCAAGTCGGGACGACGAGGAACCGGAGCGGGAGCTACTAGTGGTGAACATGACTGGCAATGACAAGGTGGACCGGGACTAGGCTCAGGAAGGAGTTGAGATCCAAACGGTTGAGGAAGCCGGGTGCCATCATGTGCGAGAAGAGGCATGTGGTGCATCAAGTGATTTGGGTCATTTGCAAGGAAGGATAGTTCGGTGGGATCCGGACGTGTGAGAGGCTTGGCGGCAAGTCATTGGGGCCATGTGGAAGATGATGAAGTATGGGCAATGCTTCGTGTCAAGGGAAGTCGGAAGCTTCGTAGAAAACGGTAGAGGGTCATTTTGGTAAATTGCCCAATACTAGAAAAGTGACAGTGTGTGAAACTGCGGCGTTGGCCTAAGTGTTTAAGGTCTTGTACATGTTAAAAATGTGAAGTGGATTAAGAGTTGATTCACTAATAGGTTAATGGTTGTAAGCCACTTTGAGAAGCGTGCGTAAGAGAGTAAAACATGATATTTGGTGGGGTTAACAGGTTATCCCCTATTTGATCTAATGGGTGAATCCATTAGATTTTAGTTCAGGTTGTGAGGCTATATAAAGGGAGAGACAAGTTTAGGATTTGAGAGAATGTTGGCTAAGCCTTTGATGGCTAGCCCTTCCTCCTCCCATGGGAAGATTAGGGTTCCTTGGGTTGGAGCCTTGTGTGTGCACGCACTAGATTTATAGCTCTGCTATCTTGAGAGATTAGCTGTAAAATTTACCTCCTCAAGTAAATAATACATCAATCTTTGTGCATCTCCATGGATCTATCTTGTTTTGATTGATTTGCTCTTGTCTTGGTTGGTTTTGATCTATTCTCTTCTCTCTTCTTGATCTTGCTGTGCCAAGGATATGATTGAGCTGGAGATAATCTCTGAAAATCAATCTCCTATCATCTATGTACTTTGATAGCAAGTTCACCAAGAAACTCGATTTTGCTTGATTTTGGCCTCTTTGAGTGATTTCATGATCCGAGAGTTTTTGGTTTGATTTTATTGGTGTTCTAACTTACTGTGACATATGAAAATGCATCTCACTCACAAGCAAGTTGTATTAACCGATTTTGGTTTTTGCTCGGTTTCGGTGCACCTTCTATCAAACTGAAAAGGTCTCAATTTTGGGCATAATTTTCATGATCGTTTGTTGAAATAGGTTCACAATACCCTAAGAATATCTCTGCAAATTTTTATGTCATTGGATCTACGGACCAAAAGTTCTCTTGATTCTTATTTTTGAACTCGTGCTAAAATTTCTGTTCATTAAGGAAAGGTAGTACCGTAGTGTAAATAAAGATTCTTTTGAAAATTGGTATTACTGCAGTGCAAACAAAAATACTTTCAAAAATCGGTAGTACCGCAGTGCAAACAAAGATACTTCCTATTTTACTGATTCTTCTCCAAAATTTCAACAGCTTCTCTTGTTCATCCTGTAATGGTTTCTTATTCTAATTTTCATAACTTTGTAGCTATTGGAATGAAAGATTGGTAAATATTTGGGAGAAAAATTTGAAATCACTATTCACCCCCTCTGTTATCATCTTCGGTTCTACACAGTAATCTCGAGCTATTCCATTGTTTGCATGGACTAGCACTTAATGGTTTGTCATGCCTCTATTCTAACTGTTGTGTGGACGGCACCTTTTGCAGGTGTATGTGACCATGCACCTCAATGACTGCCAACGTACTACATTCTGCGAAGGAATTGGTCTGGACACCAAAGAATTCGACATGCGTGTGATCATTGAGGTAAAAAAGAACCTCAATTATGTGTCCTATTTGCTTCTTTGAAGTGTTTCAGACAATTTCTGAAGAACTGCTGAACATGACAATAATGCCCTTGTAACGCCCCCGTTTCTGGGAGGAACAGGAGCGTCACTAATCCGCAACCACCCAGGAGTTTGGTTACGGACCGAACCAGTATCATACCTGCTTACGAACATTTAAGAAGATTTAGCTTGATTGAAATAAGACCTAACGGTCAATTTTTACAATAAAACGAGCGAGCAAGCCCAACAGTACTTACATTGCAGAAGAAACGCCAAAAGCACCACAGGAAAGCCTGAGTGCGGTCGCAACCCTAACACGAAATCTTGAATTGCCTTCTTTTCCTCTGGTATCTGTGCAAATTTGCAAGCCTGAGTACTCCAACCTCGTACTCAGCAAATCACAAGGGAAACCCTAACTTACTACTTGCACGGATCAACAAAGGAAGGGAGTATACTTGGTTTATTAACTTGAGTGAATGCAATTTTATTTGTAAACATTTTGATAAAACGGACCCAAAACTACTCCTCAAGGTCTCAGAGGTTTTCATGAAAGGTTACTTAACCAACTGCACAAGTTAAAGCATGTACAAATCTACTTAAGCTTCGCTGCTGGAATCACCCAAGTCACACAGCTCCATTAACCGGGAGCACGGCGTATTCGAATACCATTCATTTGACTCTGCAGAGTTTGCTTAGCTTTACCCACACGATCCCTTAACTCCCGCGACAGAGTTAAGGAAGCCAGGTCGTTTCACTGCTCAACTCTTTATATAGGCTCTACCCGGTAGAATCCACTCGGGTCTGGCACATATAAATAATAATAATAATAATAATAATAATAATAATAATAATAATAATAATAATAATAAACAAACGTCCGCTTCGAGTGAACTCTACCGTTGTTAGGCACTGCAGCACGGCCTGCCTAACCTTGTTACACAAACTCCTGCTTCACAACACCTGTAGAGTTTCAATCGAGTTAAGCAGCTACTAAACCAGTGTTGACAAGTCAACTCCTATGGTTGAGCGATTACTATGTCATTTGCTCGGCATAAGGGATCCGGTCCTCATATTTTCCCCCCGGAGTCAGCAACCCCGGTTAGGTCCGCGACCTTACAACCTAGGGTAAGAATCCTTACCCTATTCTGCACGCCGACATATTCCACCCTAGGGCACGGTGTCCCATACCACCCTGCCCTAGAGTCGAGTTTTCCAAACTCTATTGGCCCGCAGCCACAACCTTATTAGTGTAAAGACTTTGCATGATAATAATAACCTACGGTTATCTAGAATAGCAGATAATTTTTTCTAGGGTTACAAAGGCATGGCTACAAGTTTTAACGTGGCATTTGTCGGTGGTAGGTTTAACTACATAGCATGTCATTCTAAACATTTTATTTTACTTTTGAACTAACATTTCACAACTAGCTTAATGCAAATAGCATAAAAACATAATTAAATGGCATGGGATTTCAACATGATCAAGGAATTGTGACTTGTTATCTCCGACGATCTCGCGAGCTCGAACGTAGAAGCTCCCGGATCCCGGACCGCACTCAACTTCGGGATCTCCGAAACTAGCGCAAACACATAAAATAAAATAAGTCCGGCTTGAGCCTAATCAAGCGGGGAAAAATAATCTATTAAAAAGGAGTAAAATGCATAAATCCTCAAATTGGAAATTTAGGAATTTTTCTGGGATGAATTTGGGGAAAAGGAGGTCAAAAATGGGTCCAGGATAATAAATGGAGCAAAGTGGTGAAATTTGGGAATTTTTAGAATTTTATGTGATTTTCTAGAATTTATTTGGATTTTCTGGGATTTTGGAAAAGACTAAATCATCTGGAAAATTGTTTGAACAGTAACGGGCCAGCCCGAGCTACAGTGCAACCCGGCCGGAACGCCCGCCGTGGCCAAGGCCGCCGCGCCCAAGCGGTCCACGCGCGCGCGCACGCGCGGAGAGGCGAGGCAGGCCGAGGCTTCGGCCCACGCTCGCGCGCGCCCACTTCGCTCGGATGGCCGACGCGTTGCGCTGGCGGACGGCGGAGATGGCGAGGGAGGGAGCGGAGGGATGGGGCGAAATGAGGAGAGCGGGCGAAACGGTATGGGAGGGATTGGACGGCTGAGGTTATATGGCACAGATGAGATGGACGGCGAAGAGGGGGCCACGTCGCGGGGGAGGAGTCGTCTTCCTCCTCCAGCCGCTACAGTGCACCCGGGGCAGAGGTACGGCGGCGACGGCGGTCCGGGCGTGGGAAGGGACGTTGCCGATGGTCAAGGGCACCAGGGTGAAGAGGGGAGAGCGGGGAACCCATTTTGGGGCTTTGGAAGGTGAGGGGATCAAAGGAGAGAGCGGGAGGGAGATGGGAGTGTCTCGGCTATTTGGTGGCGGAGGGAGTCACCGGCGGCGAGAGGGTCCAAACGGTGGCGATTACACGGGCAGGGGGGGGTCAAGGCGCTCACATTGGCGGCGGTGGTCGAAGCTCGGAGTCCCGGGAGTGAGCTGGCCACGGGGAGGGTGCGACGGCCGGAGGGGGGGCTTCAATGCGGGGACTCCTCGAGTGATCTCCTGTCCAGAGGCAAGCATCAACGTGATCAGTGATTAGTGGGGGTGCTCTGGACGAAAGCAATCGGGAAATGGGGGCGGAGAGGAGGAGATCCGCTTTACGGGGTCGCCGGCGCAGGGGAAGACCACGGCGGAGCTACGGGCGGTGGGACTCCAATCGGCTGCACGAGGACGATCCTCGGTGTGGCGGGAAGTGAATGGAGGTAGCGGGAGCACTTGGAGAGCAAAGGAGAAGGAAGGAGCCGTGGGGCGGTTTTTTTATACCCGGGCAGGGGGAGAGGAGCCTTAGGGGAGAAGGCAACGGGCGCACGCCGGGGTCAACAGGGGCAGGCGGGGTGTCGCCTCGGAGTGGAGGGGGCGGTGACCGGGCGCTGCAGGGGTGTAATGGTGAGGCGACGGGAGAGGGGAGCAGGTGAGCGGCAGCAGGGCGGGGGCGCGTCCGCGCGCGGAGGAAGGAGGAGGCGGGACCGCAGCGGGTCGGGCGAAGGGCGCGATGCGTGGCGCGAGGTGCTGCCGCCGGGCCGGGCGTCGGGACGTAGCATAGCGAACCGCGGCGCGGAGGGGAGTGCAGAGGCGGTGCGGGAGCGGCGCGGGTGAGCAGCGCGAGCGCGGGGTGAAGGCGCGGAGGGAGCGAGGCGCCAGCGGAGAGGAGGAGCGGAGGGGCGCCGAGGAAAGGAGAAGGCGGAAAAGGGGAGGGCGCCAGCGGCAGAGGGAGGCGGCTGCGCCCAGAAAGGAAAGCGGGATCCGGGGCGACTTTCCAAAAAGGGAAAGTGGCCGAAATTCACTCAAAAATTCCAGGAAAAAGCTCAAAAAGTTTGAAATTTTTAGGGGCGTTTCGGCCCTTTGTACAATAACCAGAACCCATATGGCGGTTGATAGACTATTTATATAATTTTGATAATATTTAAACTTCGAGGTAAATTGAGGCCATTATTGATGATACAGTAGGTACATCTCTCTGCAGACCAACCGCACAACAGCAAGGATCTTCCCTGCTGTTCTGGACGTCGAGAACCCTGAATTCAAGAGGGAACTAGATAGGGTGGTAGAGATCAACCAGAAGATCATTCCTGTAGGAGAGTCTGACGACATCCCCCTGGTGAAGAACCTGAAGAGGACTCCTCTTGTTGTCGCACTGGTGTCTGAGATCATCGCCGCGTACCTCATGCCCCCGATTGAGTCTGGCTCTGTTGATTTAGCTGAATTTGAGCCCCAGCTTGTTTACTGAATTTGTAGAAAGATTTGTCTCCACCTTTTTCTCCCAAAAGACATGATGCATTATCCTTGAGGGGCTTTGAATGATGAGATGATGGATGGTTAACATGATCTTCATCCTCCTGTGCTCATTTGTAATTGTAAAGTGTTGGGACTTCAACAATGTAAGACTCGGCAAGATTTTGTTATGACTTCTAACAACTAATAGGCACAAACTGTGTGGAACATAGCTTAAATTGAATTGAATTACTCTTGAGAGAAAAATAGCTTTCTAGCGGGTTAGCCTGCATAAATTACAAGCCGTGAACTGCATAAATTACTCCAGCCCGCTCGTTTGGGTTCAGATTTTTTACTTTCAATTTATTTTTCACTATTCCTAAATTTCATCTTTTTCTAATTTTTTAGATTTTTATTGAGCTTTTTTGCCAGTTCTTTTTTTTCCATATTCGTTTGCATTATACGTGCTAGACTAACCTATTTTTTCTATTTTAAAATTTTGTTAAATTTAATTATACCAAATAAACCATCAATAATTATAGTATAATTTTATTCAATTACAATAAAAATTCAATCATAAGCCACAAAAATTCTGAACTAAGCAGCACCGGAACGGAATCGACCCTCCTATTTTCAAGCCCGGCCTTGCAGGGGCCAATACGCAAAAGCTGTTCTCCCCTCTCTTCCTCCCCTTCGCTCCGCAAACCCCTCCTCTCCCAGAAACCCTAGCTCTCGCCCCCGACCACCCATTGCCGCGCGACTCGCCTCCTCGCTGCCTCCATGGCCTCCGGTAAACCCTATTCCTCCGATTCTTGCTTTTGGTTTCCTCTCCTCGATTCCCCATTTGCTCAATTGTTGCTCTCTCTCTCTCTCTCTCTCTCTCTCTCTCTCTCTCATGGAGGTTTCTTTCTGTGATCGTTTCTTGTTCTTTCGTTCGCGTGGTGGTGGTGTTTAGATGCGGACATGGAGGACTACGGGTTCGAGTACTCGGACGACGAGCCGGAGGAGCAGGACGTCGACATCGAGAACCAGTACTACAACTCCAAAGGTTCTGTTCCTTCTCCCCACTTTGTTTTTCCTTGGTGATTCCGTTCCCTGTTTCGTGTAGGGTGGTGTTCGAACAGAGCCGCATTGGATTATCATCTACTAGCGACTTTCTTGTTGCGTATCTCCATTTAATATTGGTACTCGCAGTCGCAGGGTTTCCCTTTTGAATTCTGATGCACGGGTATTGCCTTTGTGTGTATTTGCCAGTTTAGTTGTGATTGTGTAGTGCCCTGTTCGGGGAATTGTGGTGAGAAGATTGAAGACATCACTACAATCTTGTTTTGCCATGGGGAATAAATATGTTAAGTCGAATTATATTAGACATCAGGGGGATCGTCTTTTGTACACGCATGTGGTGATCTTTTGGGTTGTCTTTGGGTGGGGGATAGAGTTCCCATGACTATGAGAAAGAATGTTATATAAGTGGCATTGCCATTGTTTGTGTTAACTAGCCAAGTAGGACGTGCATTTGCGTTGCTAGTCCTATTATGCCCACTGTAGTTAACAATTAAAGTTTGGTTCCTGCAAAAATTATTTTCCAACTAAAAAAGGACTAATGGATAAGAAAGCTGAATACCTGACATCTATTAATTTTGTCAACTTATAAATCAAATCACTACTAAATATGGACAACATGGCTTCATGCATATTACGAAGCTGGGACAGGAAGACATTCATATCTTTTTCTGTTGCTTTAATCAAGACAGTTTCAGTCAGACTGTCGCGTGCTTCATCTCTTCATTTTTGCATTGTATTTAAACTATATTTTCCTGTATATGTATGCAACATCTGGATTTTAAGAAAAAAGAGTTTGTAAAGAATTCAGTTGCTACTTTTATAATTTTCGATGGCCACCTCATGAATGCCTAGGTCTTTCTTTTTATCCCTCCCAATTAATCTGACAATTAAGGATTTCTTGGAATTTGTCCATTTCTGATATAAGGATTGTCGCATGATTATCTAGCCTTCAAAGTGGAGGAGGTTGCTTTAATCTCACCAGTTGTTTTATGTATGAGATTTCTTTTGTGATTCTTCTGTTTTACTGAATGCCTCTATAATGCCATTTTTCAAATTGAGGTTGAAGCGAATTTAAGTTTAAGCTTATTTATGGAGATGTAATCATTTGAACATAGTTCTCAAACAAAACAATAGTTTTTCTTGTGGATTCTACTTAATTATACAGGAAGAGTAATCTTGGTATTACTAGCTTGCAATAGAAACATATATTTTGAAGTTATATCTAGTTTGAGGATGTTTTTGGGTACTTGCATGCGGCTTGAACTCCAACCAAATGACCTTTCTTCCAGGTGCTCCTAGCAAGAGCCAACGGAAAGAAGCCAGCTTAAGGTTTCAATCAGATTCTCTAGTTGGAAAGTTTTATCCACTTGCATTTGATGCCTGCGTTCTGACTTAATGATGTTGAAAGCCTGCACAACATTAGTTACTGAAAATTGGTCTTGTGTAGGATATAAAAAGGGATAGACATATGCTTCTCATCTAACCAGTCCCTTGGCTGTGCTACCACTTTTACCTGGCATTGTATATCTTGTAAATATTAGGTTAGTCAAGTTCAGCTAGTTTCCTTTGGAGCATATTTTCTGCTTGCATGGCGCACGCCTGTTGTACAGTTTGTAAGGCCTGTGACCTGCCAAAGGCTTAAATGCTTAATGCCTTAGTTTTTTTTGTAGAGACTTGTTTTCTTAGATTTCAGTCAATTAATTTTCTGAATGCGAAAATGCTTATTGGATTGGTTGATCATTTATCCACATGTTTGCACAAACCCAATAAGTCTCAGAGAATGCTATCTGGTAGAACTCAAATACTAGGGATTATGATTGGCCCTATTTCATGCGGTTCATGGATTGGACAATTATTTCTTTTTGAACCGTGAGATGGGAGCACAATGATGATTGCATAAATTGTTTTTGCTTACAATTACTACACATTTGCAAATGTTTTTAATTTAGTGGATCATAGTGGTTCATGCATATAGTGCTGCACAGTTTGATGTTTGTCTTTCCACAGGTATGGTTGAGACAGACCCGGAGGGTGCACTTGCTGGTTTTGATGCAGTAGTTCGTATGGAGCCTGAAAAGGCTGAATGGTAAGCAATTAAGCATTATAACATTTTAAACTATTCCGATCCATTATTCTGTTTCATCTGCAATATGTTTTTGTTGGCTCCAGGACAATATGAATGCTAGAGTCTATTGACCATCTTAATGAATATTGAATATGCCCAATTTGATATATGAGCTAAGCTAACTGTTATCTTTAGTCCTTCTGAACTGCAACCTTCGCATGCTAATATGCTTTAGATGTTGATATATGTGAACGTTGCTCACTAGCCATCCACACTTAATGTGGCCTGCACAAAGTTTAGGACCTAAGATGGCTCTCAGAAAAATTCTGTTCATAAAATGGACTTGACCAGAATTTCTCCCGATACGAAATATATTGTGCCACAAATAGAATTCCTGAATTTGTACTGAAGAATTAGTGGCATTTGTGGAGGGTTTCACATTTGGGATGAACACAGGCTTTATTTTTGGAATAATTAAGGATTTGACACTGTAAAATATGCATTTGAGGATTTGCCACTCGATGTCTCATTAACATGCGGGTCCTAGGGCCACATGTCAATGAGACATGAGTAGCAAATCCTCAAATACACTTTTACAGTGGCAAATTCTCAAACCCCCCTTTATTTTTAAGTGTTAACTACATAGTTTGCACTAGACAATAGTTATTCTGTAAAATTGAACTTAAACAGGAACAACGCAAGATTTGCAAAATAACTTTAAACTATTGGATGTTTTATATTATGTTATGAGTCCCGACGACCTCACCGCTTCCACTTGTTATTTATCTGGATTTTGGGACCTTTGATGATTTAAAACCTAGAAAAAGAAAATGTGCTACATTGGAAGATATATGGTTTAACTAATGTAGGAATAAGTATAATTTACCCCCCCCCCCGGGAACTGTTAAGGTTGTCTAACTTTCAACCTGAAGGAGCAAAACTGGATGTTTCACTCCCTCAACTATCAATACAGTTTATTTTATCCCCTGGACCGATTGAAGGCAGTTTTGCGTTGAGGTGGCACCTACTTGGCGCCGATGTGGAAACGGTTTTGACATATATAAGCTTCTTTGGCTGACATGGCAGTCCTGTCAGCGTTATCACCATGGTGGGCCTACCAATTAGCCTCCTCTCCCTCTTATGCCCTTCCTCATCTCTTGCTCTCGACCGATGTCTCTCTCTCACTCCCAATCGGCAGTTGCGAGCTCATGTTCGACAGAGGCGATGAGGTCGGGTCTGATGGCGACGAGCGGCGGTGGCAAGAAAGAGGGCCAAATCGGCTGCCACCGATCACGAGTAAAAAGGCGTACGGAGCTGGCGGCCGGACAAAAGGAACAAGACCAGATTCGTTGCCTCAATAGCTGGCCGCTAGATCCAGTGGTGACCACCACCTGCTACGCCGATGACGGCCCGTGGCGGCGACGAGGATGAGGTACAGAGCCTGCAGTCCCCTCCTCTGATGAATAAGTCTCTGTACTGTGGTCTTTGTGGGGCTGTGGTAGTTTTTGTTTTTGATCGCTTTAGACAAAGATTCGCTTAGGACAAAGATCTGCTTTGCTTTAGGACAAAGATTCGCTTAGGACAAAGATTCGCTTTAGGACAAGATTCGCTTAGGACAAGATTCGCTTTAGGACAGCATATTGACCGCTTTAGGACAGCATCTAGGATAGCATCGTAGCATATGCTTGGCTGGTTCTCACCTATAATTTGTATCCCCAACCCTCAAAGTTGGTATGGCATTGTGTGAGAAATAAACAAGAAAACTTGCCTCATCTCCTAGTGTCATCCTCTCCATGAGAGTAAGGATCTTGCTATCACCAAGAGCAAGAGTCCAAATGACTAACAAGTAGTATCGAGCCTTAGTATCCTGTGAGCCCGAGCATCTCCTCGCTCATCTCCTTCTCCGCCTCGCAGAGAGTCCCACCAAGAGCAAAGCAGCAGCCCCGGCCCCCCGCCACTCTCCGAGACGGCAAGCACTGTCGGCGCTCTCTCCACGCAACGCCCTCATGCGCGCCATGTCCGCAGGCGCCTCTCGGCCTTCGGCCGCCTCAAGCATGCGGCGTCGTGACGGCCGAGCTCGTCGCGGCAGAGCAGCAGCGAGAAGCGGCGGCAGAGACGCCGCGGCGGCGGCGAAGGGCGCTCAAGGCGGCATCGGCGGAGCCGGCAGCGGCGCATGAGGCGGAAGGGAAGCGGCGGCGATGCAATGCAAGGCGTCGCGGCGGCAGCAGAGGTCAAGGCTCATAGCGCAAAGAAGCAGCAGCTCCGGCTCTGTGATGATGGCACGACGAGGACCTCACCGCCGGAGAGGAGGAAAGCGCAAGGCGAACAGCGCGAATGGGCACCGCGCGCGCCCACGAGCGCGGCGGCGGCCTCAGACAGCGCGGACGCGCGGCGAAGGCCTCTGGCGAGGCGACACGGCGGCGGCGCTCTCGGAGGAGGCATGCACGGCGGCGTGCAGACGGCGGACGGAGAGCGCGCCTCACAGTAACGCGCCTTTCTCCCTGGTTCGGCATCGTGGTCACCACGAGTACCAGTCGCCGTCGGGACGCCGGCCGGCGGCGGGTGGCCTACCTCACCAAGACCAACTACGCCGAGCGGGTCGCGGTGATGAGGTGAAGCTCCAGCGCGGCATATGTGGGATGCACCGTCCGACGGCGACGCCGACCACGACATCAGATCGACGGCGCTGATGCTCTCATCGCCGCATTCCCGCCCGAGATGCGCTTCGCTACCAACAAGCGGATCGCCAAAGAGGCTTGGGACGCCATCGCCGCAAAGACGCGACGGCAGCGATCGCGCCGCAAGTCTACACCGCAGCACTACGCGCGGAGCGGGAGAACCCGCCTTCAAGCCGGTGAAGACGCTGATGACTTTGCTCTCGCCTCAACACTCTGCTGCGTTGGTGCGCTTCGGTGACGACACCTCTGGCGAGAGAGCCGTGGAGAAGCTCTTTCGCCGCGTCCCCGAAGTACAAGCGCATGGCTCGCCGACGGTCTCTCGCCGACCTTTCCACGATGACCATCGAGGAGGCGTTGGTCGCCTCAAGGTCGCCGACATCGATGAGCCACAAAGCCTCTCGACCCGCCACCATTGGCGGAAGCTCCTCCTCACTCGGGAGCAGCTGGTCACGGCCAAGGTGACAAGAAGAAGGGAGCCTTCTTCCACGACAGCGCCGCAAGAGTGGCAAGCGCGCAAGCCGCGCAAAGGCGCCAGCGGCGCGATGTTTGTAAGCAAAGCCAAGACGAGACGACTCTTGCCACAATCGCGCAAGCTTGGTCATTGGGCCAAGGAGTGTCGATACCACGACGCGCCGGGCCCACGTCCGCGCAGCGGAGGAGGAGCAATGGTCTGTTCATTGCTCATGCGAGCATCGAACTACCTCCAATGCAGCACCGGCCGCAGCGGCTCTCCTCCACCTTGACGAGCCAAAAGCACACGCCTCCTCGCGATGGCTCCGGCAATGACAAGACCGACGGGTGGTGCTCTACACCGCGCCACCCACCACATGACCGGCGGCGGAGTTCTTCTCGAGCTCGACTTCAGCGCTCGAGGCACCGCTGTTCGCGACGCCCGCCGTGGAGATCAAGGGCGTCGGCTCTGCTGTCTTAAATCGCCGCCAAGATCGGCGAGCACCGCCGCCACCGGCGCCTACTACATCCCCGACCGCGAACTCCATCATCGCCTTGGGACACCGGATGAGAACGGCTCGCGTGTCGAGATCGAGCACGGTGCCGCGGATTTGGGATCTTCGACGCCGCCTCCTTGCCAAGGTAACCAGAGGCGCAAATCGACTCTACACTCTTCACGTGCAGTGGCACAACCCTCGTCTCGCAGCTCGTCGGACGACGAGGCGTGGCGATAACACGAGCGCTTTGGGCACCTTTCACTTCGAGGCCCCGGCGGCTCTGCCACGGAAATGGTGCGAGGCTGCCGTGCCTTGACCATGTGGAGCAACTCGCGACGTCTGCGTGTTGACGGCGCAGGCGACTCCTTTCCCAAAGAAAGAAGCTCCCGAGCCAAGGAGAGGCTCGAGCTCGTGCACGGGACTTGTGTGGCGGTGACACCGCCACACCGGGAGACGACGCTACTTCCTGCCGCCGTCGACGACCTCTCCCGCTACATGTGGGTGATGGTCCTCGGCGGCAAGGGAGAGGTCGCGACGCCATCAGCGCGCGCAGTCGCCGCGAGGCGAGCGCGGCCGCAGCAAGGCGTCGCGCTTGCGCCTGACAACGCGCGACCATTCACGGCGGCCGAATTCGCGTCGTCATCACACGATGAGGGCATTCGCCACTACTCCGCCGCATGACCGCAGCAGAACGGCGTCGCCGAGCGGCGCAACCGCATTTGGCGGTTGTGGGGATGGCTCGCCCTCCCGCGCAGGGGATGCCGCCGCCTTCTAGGAGAGGCGCAGACGGCCGCCTACATCCTCAACCGCCGCCTACCAAGGCGCCGACGGCAGACGCCGTCACGAGGCTTGGCATGGCGCAGCCGGCGGTCTCCACTTGCGGGTCTTCGGCTTCTCGCGTTCGCCAAGGAGCTTGGCCACATCGGCAAGCTCGACGGCGAGAGCATTCCGAGTGTTCATCGGCCACGCGAGGCTCGGCGGCCTACCGCATCCTCGACCTGTCACACACAAGGCCCGCATCTCGCGTGACGTGTTCGACGGCGGCGAGGCCGACGGGACAAGGCGGTGGGCGGCGGTTCGCCTCGACTCGGGACTTTGTTGTCGACTCACGCCCACTTCGAGAGAGTCGGGAGCTAGCACTGCCTTCACCGAGCTCGCCCACCTCGACACCTTGCTCGCCACCACCGCGAGTGCTCCACCACCACCGGCACGGCCACGCCCACCCTTCACCACCGGCCACCACTCTCTGCACCGCGGCCACACCACCGGAATCGGCCCCAACAACCGGCCCACGATGAGGAGCGCATGGTGGAGTTTGCTACTCCGCCGTCCCCACGACAAGGACCGCGTCGACGCCTACCACGACGACGAGCCTCGCGCTTATCGCATTATGGACAACATCCTCGGCGAGCTACCCGTCCTCGGATCGGCGCAGCGCGATCGCGAGGCGGAGCGCGCTTGGCATGCGACGACGGCGAGCCCCGCCTTCGCCGAGGCGAGGGAGACGCGGCGTGGCGTGTCGCGATGAAGCGTGAGATGGACGCGGTCGGCGTAACCGACGTGGAGCCGGCGATCTTCTGCCGGCCACCGCACGATCACCCTTGCGGGTGTTCGCCGGCGGGATGGCGGCGCCATCGCAAGCACAAGGCTTGCTTGGTGGCACGAGGCTTCGTCGCGCAGGAGAGGTCGACTTCGATGACGCCGCACCCGCCGCGCGCATGGAGTCCGTTCGTCTTCTCCTCGCACTTGCGCCCAGAGGATTGGCGCGCCCATCACATGGACGCCAAGTCCGCCTTCCTCAACGGCGACTTGAAGGAGGAGGTCTACGCCGTCGGCACCGCGGGATTCGCCATCCCCGCAGGGAGGCAGGTTCTCCGCCGCGCAAGGCCCTCACGGCCAAGGCAGCACCACGAGCCCGAACGCTAAGCCGACTCCACCTCAAGCAAATGGGGTTCCAGCAGAGCGCACACGAGGTCGCAGCTCTCACGGCGGGGCAAAGGCGGCAACGCCTGGCGGTGGCGCTCACGCCGACGACTTGGTGATCACCGGCACTAAGGATGCGAGGTGGCGGCATTCAAGGAAGAGATGAAGACCACCTTCCGATGAGTGACCGGGCCCTCTCCTTCTACTTAGGGATCGAGGTGCACCAGATGATTCCGGATCACACTTCGGCTGCATCGCCACGCCAAGCGCTGCGTCGTTGAGCTAGCCGGGCTCACCGATCAGAACCCGCCTCGCTCCGATGGAGGAGAGGATGAAGCCGAGCCGCGACAAAGACGACGGAGGAGGCGGGCGCCACGCAGATCTGGCTGTCTTGTGGGAGCCTTTGCTACCTCGCCCACACACGACCGACTTGGCATTCTCCGTCGGCCACGTTAGTCGGCTCATGCAACGACCGACGACGAGCATCGCAGGCCGTGAAGAGGATCATCCGCTACGCTGCGGGACCCTTGACCACGGCCTCCATTACCCGAGGTGTCCGGCGCGCACACTTCGCCGTCGCACGGCGACGTGACCACGCGCGACATTGACACCAAAGAAGAGCACAAGCGGGATTCTCTTCTTCCTCGGCAAGTGCCTCGCTCACCGCGATCGGTCAAGTAGCGGTGGTGGCCTGTCACCGTGAGGCCGAGTACATAGCGGCTTCCACCGCCGACTCAGCACTCGCTCGCCGATCGCTGGTGATCTCTCGGCAGGACATCAAGCGCTGGAGCTCAGGGGACAAAGAAAGTCCGCTCTAGCTCGCAAAGAACCCGCTTTTCATGAACGAGCAAGCACATCCGGGTGAAGTACCATTTCATCCGAGGTCGCTGGATGAAGGAAGCATCAAGGCAAGCTACATCAACACCACGGATCAGCTTGGGATCGCTCACCAAGCCTCTTGGAAGGATCAAGTTCCTTGAGCTCGCTCCAAGATCAGTCGGTTCAACCCTCCCACAAGACGACGCACAAGACTTAGGGAGAATGATGAATAAGTCTCTGATCGTGGTCTTTGTGGGGCCGTGGTAGTTTTTGTTTTTTGATCGCTTTAGGACAGATCCGCTTAGGACAGCATCTGCTTTTGCTTTAGGACAAAGATTCGCTTAGGACAAAGATTCTGCTTTAGACAAGATTCGCTTAGGACAGATCGCTTTAGGACAGCATATTGACCGCTTTAGGACAGCATCTAGGATAGCATCGTAGCATATGCTTGGTGGTTCTCACCTATAATTTGTATCCCCAACCCTCAAAGTTGGTATGGCATTGTGTGAGAAATAAACAAGAAAACTTGCCTCATCTCCTAGTGTCATCCTCTCCATGAGAGTAAGGATCTTGCTATCACCAAGAGCAAGAGTCCAGCGACTAACATCCTCCACCGCTGGCGCCCTTCCCTCACCTCTACCGCTGGTGGGCCTAGATTTGGGCATAGCAGGCTCGGATCAAGCCGTGCCGGTGACGAGGAAGACGACTGAAGCCAACTATGAAGACAACAGAGCTAGCGGCCTCTTCTACTCCACTGTTGGTGAGCATGACTGTAGGAGCAAGGGAGGGGAGGGAGGGTCAGGGACCCATGGAGGAAGGAGATGGGGAGGGAGAGGGAGGAAGAAGGAATGGGAGCTGTTGACCCATCCTCACCAGTGTCGAGCTGCTTCCATGGCCGCCTCTCGCTTGAAAGGAAATGGGGAGAGAGAATGGAAAAGGGAGACAAAGAAAGAGGGAGGAGATGATTTGGCTGATGAGGTGACAAAATTTGGTGACATGGATACGAACGTGGATACCACGTCAGCGAAGCTGGGGTGGTTTTGGTCTTAGGGGGTAAAGTGAATGGTATTAAGAGCCCGAGGGTGTGAAACATCCAGTTTTGTAGTTGGGGGTTGATTTCTAGACTTTCGTAAGAGTTCCGGGGGTGGGGGTAAAATAGACTTATTTCAGGAATTTTTGTACGGATAATCCATTTTTTATTCGAAAATACATAAATATACCCGCGGGAAAATTTTTTACAAAAATAGGCTCAAGTCGACCCCCATTGGGCGACTCTCACCTTTCACCCAACCGGGAGGCGACAAAACTTGTGTCGCTCTACCTTCCAGCGACTGCAATTAGTCGCCTTCCTATTGGGCGACTATCATGCAGTCGCCCAATGGATGGGCGACTTATAATACAGTCGCCCAATAGGAGGGCGATTTTACTCTCCCCCCGTGATTTTTTTAGAGTTTTGTCAATTTTGTAGTTTTAAACCGGGAAAAAATTTGGTATAGTTGTAATAAAAGTTTATGTTCATCGGATATTGTAGGTGCATAAAAATTTTGGGAAATTTTTTTAAGAACGATTAAGTGTAGAACATTCGATACATAAAGTGGTAAGTGGCATGTGTGGAACTCAGACTTCTAATGTTCGAACTCCACCACTAGTCCTAACATGCCTTAGGAATATAACTTGTCGGGTCTATTACATTTTGTCATCGGGTGTAGCGTGGTCGTTTCCCTTTTTCTCGCGCCGAAGATGGCTCCGCCGCATCATTCTTCCCGCCACTCTTAGTCTTGAGAGTCGCCTCACGAGCTTGAAGCTCTTCCTCCCGACGCTTGATGGTCGCTTCACGCAGACTTAATCGCTCTCGCCTCCTTGCAGACTCATTCTCCTTGCCCTTAAGACGATTTGGTCCACCTCACGCGACGCTCTTGCTCAAGCCGCATCCGCCGTTCTACCGCGAGCTCGATCCATCTTGACAAAGTATTGTCCTTTGTTTTCCACCTCCATTGGCGGTTCCGTGGCCATGCCGCGCACCGATCCACCCATTCGTTGAACTTGCAAGGCTATGTGTGGCGTGGTAGATGTCATGGATGAAGTTGAAAACGATAACGAAACAAAGGATTTAGTTGTCGCCGTTACCATGAAGTCGCCATCCGTGTCCGACACTTGAATAACCTACGGCCGTAGTTGGCTCGTTGTACTCGATCCGTCCGGATGCACAACATCGCCCTAAAGCCGCAATGGCACTTCTGGCGCCATGCCACTCCAAGACTCCAAATGGGCCTGACCTCCAGAAGACATTGTTGTGTAGTAGTATTGTGATGGATAGAGGAGGAGATGTGGCCTGGAAGACATAGGAGGCCTTTATATAAGCAGGTTATCTGGTGCAGTGGGCATAGTCCATGGAGAGGACGACATGGGAATCTTTTCGTTTTTTCAGGAGTCCAGTGTAGCAATAAATGTCCTTATGAAGGCTTTTCAGAGCCTGTAGTCGTAATAAATTCAGAGCTTGGACCATTCAATGTATTTGGTACAACGTAGCCTTTTCAGTCGTTTGCAGGAAACAGTACGTTTCACGAAATAAGTGCTACAACATTGCTACGGTCATTGCAAACGTGTCGCCTCAAGTCCATAACGTTCAAATAGTCCATACAGCAAATACTAAGCAAATACATGTAGTAACTAAGTAAACAGAGCAATACTAAGCTACCAGCACAACACCAACTACATTACAGAAAACGGATATAACGTACAAGTTTTACAAATGTTACATTAAATTTAGCTGAAGTCTCCAATAACTACTGATCAGGATATGTGTTGCATCGTCTAGCTGTGTGCCCCTCCTGACCGCATCGCCCACAACGTGCACGGATGTTCCACCAGATTCGCCCATGTCATTTCTAATACGTCGGCTCTCGCCGACCCTTCCCACCCTTCAAAGATGCTAATATCCGAACCTGTGTCCTCGCTGAAATGTCCAAATGGCGAAGTTTCCCACCACCCCGAACCCCGAGCTCCCACACCAAGCTTGCACTTCTCTCCTTAAAGAAGTACTCGACATGAAGTTGGAAGGATCCATGCCACGGTCCCGCATGCAATGAGGACATGAGAGCATGGCTTGTGTAACAACTTAAGGTTGTTGCATGTGCGGCTAGGTTCGTTTGCATGATCTCCAAGGCATACCTCGTGAGTAATAAGTGAACGAGGCGCCCCAAATCGCTCTATCACGAGTATCACCTCGGATGCTCCTCGTTGCCCATGACATGCACTGTGTGCAATTGACCTTATGTGCCTTCGCTCCATGTACGCCGTAATTTTTGACGAATACGATGCTCGGATTGGCCACATGAAGCGCGGCACTCGCGTGCCTCTCCTCAAGTAGCGGATTGTGCTATGAAGAACACCTTCCACGATGGCGACAAGGGGTGAGAACGGAGACCCCGAGGACCCAATTGTAGACCTCGGCAAGGTTAGTTGCCATTATTCCATACCTTGCGCCATCCGTGTCGTAAACAAATGACCACTTCTCCAATGGTTCCTCGATCCATCGCGAAAGCACTTGATGTTTTGTGAGCTCCGCCTTCTTGGACCACTTGGGTTAGCCTCATCAATTGTCGGCAAGCATTGCGGTTGTGCCGCCCTAGGAGTGACTGGCCCCTTGCTCCTCTCTTCGACGTTATTCCTGGTATGCTCATCCAATAGCCCCGTAAAGCATCAAATTTTCTCTGCTAGTTCTGCCCGGCCAGCCTCTTGAATAGCTTCATCAAAGATTGTTTCGGGAATTGCTTGAAAAAGTTTGCCCCTAAGTGACGACTGCACTACCGGTTCCTCATATCCGGCCAAGGAACGGTCTCCTCAGGATCTTCTTGAAGTTTTTTATAGCCTTTATAATACCGGCATGGCGATCATGGATTACGCACACACCAAGACAGGTGCCTACAACTCCAGCCTTCACATGTCTGAGAAACCATAGCCAGCTCTCATAATTCTCACTCTCCATAAATGCAATGGCCAGCAGCAATATTTGATTGTTACCGTCAACGCCTATGGCCGTCAGGAGCTGCCCTTTGTATTTTCTTGTCAAGGTCCCATCTACTGAGATCACTGGCAGCATGTGCCTGAATGCTTCAATGCTAGCACCAAATGCAAACAATGCTCTCTGCAACATTGCAAATCCCGGTGGACTTATGGATGGCTTGTCGTGCACGGCGATGTACGTGCCCGGGTTCCTTTGCTGCAACACCTTAAGCATACGAGGAAGGTTATCGTACGCCGCCTCGAAAGTGCCAAAACGTTTTTCCAACGCCTTTTGCTTGGCACGCCACGCCTTCGCGTAGCTAATCTTATACTTGAATTTATTCTTGATAGCTACCACAATATGCGTAGCCGCAATATCTTTCTTCTCAACTGCCTCCCCATACATCAAATTGGCTATAAATCCAGACGTCAGGTTACGATGCCTCGCCAAGACAGTGTTTAGAATGCAGGAGTGCGGCTTCACCTTGGACACAATCCAGTGAGTCTCATACTTGGGTCTACGTGCGTGCACCTCCAAGGACAACCATCTCCGCCGCACTTCACGATGTATCGCTCTCGCTTGATTTCACGACGTGAAATGTCCGCCGCATTGAAAGGGCCCAAAGCTTGATGGCATCCTGCAGCGCTTCTTTGTCAGCAAACATAGCATGCAACCGAACCTTTGTGTCAGATACTCCCATGGTGATTCATGCTCATCATGTGCGAAACACCCTCCGCATTAAACCGGTTCCATTTCGGGGATAGGAACTTCTTCATCATCGAATCGCCCTCCTCGCCGCCCTCTACGCCTTGCTCTTCATCCCATGCCCTCTGGTCATCACATTCCATCTCGCCGCACGATATACTCATTATGCTCTCCTTCATCGCCTTGCCCGCTTCCTCTCTATAGCTTGACTACAGTAACTCTCCTCCATATACCGCATTGGCTTGCCCAGTTCCCTCTCTATAGCTTGACGGCTGTAACTCTCCTCCATATACCGCATTGGCTTGCCCTCCATGTACCGCATTGCATTCATCACGAACAACTTCATTAGCTCTGCCAACGTTCGGCCCGCACGAGCCGCTAGCACCTCCCGGCATAGGCGACGCACGAGCTTGCGCACCGCTTGTAGTGAGCACGTTGCACAAGCGAAACACACTCGTATCCACTCGCGCGGCACCCTTGCACAAAGCCCTTCCACGGCAGAGCGCACCAATGTCTTCAACTCCCATCCGATGTCCGAGGAGACCGGCTCCAAAGCCCTTGCACAACGACGCACATCTCGGGGTCCAATGAAAACTCGGGTCACCAATGCCGCACATCCGTCATTCGAGCATTCTCGCTATTCGAAGTACGAGAGTGACTTGGGAAAATCGCTCAAATCCACACCATTCGGACCTTCACGAATAATTCCAGCACCATAATACACTCTCAATGTAGTAGTGGCCATTGATGATGTAGGCCTGCGTGTATGATTGAAATTTACGACATGTCAAATAACATCGTACAACACTAAACTAAACTTTCTATACTAAAAAGGGTGCTAAAATTTCTATACTACAAAATGTTCCATACTACAGAATATATACTACAACTTTTTGACACTAATATTTCCATACTAAATTTGTACTACATTTTCTACATATACAATTTTTATTAACACCAATATTTCATCTAAATAATAGTGCAAATACAACATAATAAAAAAAATATCTGGATCCAAATGGATGGAATAACTTATACTCCTTCCTCCCTCACCTCCTCCAACCCTGTCTTCCTCTCCTCTTCTCCCCTCCTTTTCTTCCCCTCCGTCCTCTCTTCTCCCCCTCCTTTTCTTCCCCTTCCTCCTTTCCTCTTTTTCCTCTTCTCTTCTCTCGTTTCTTCTGCCTCTCCTCTTCTTCTTTTGTTTCTTCTTTGTGCGCAGTGAGGGGAAAAAGGAGATGGTAGCGCGTCGATCGTGCGTAAATAATTAAACCCCTGCCGCCTCTACCGCTGGGCGCATCGAGATTCGATCGCCAACCGCATAACGACTTTAATAAGTCGCCCAACGCTCAGGCGATAGTATTGATTCGCTCAACGGTTCCCACATTCCCTAAATGTCGCCTCCCGGTTGGGCGAAATATGAGAGTCGCCCAATGGGGGGCGACTTGAGCCTATTTTTGTAAAAAAATTTCCCGCGGCTATATTTATGTATTTTCGAATAAAAAATGGATTATCCGTACAAAAAATTCCTTATTTCAGTAATGTAATGCATGGAACTCAAAAATATGATCCCTTTGCAGTTACAAGAACACTATCTATTCATACTTCATGGGCTCATGGCTATTATTGCTTATTGCAGTTTTAATGACAAGAGATTTAAATCTTTGATTACTGATGTAAACTGAGCTCTGTCAGCCTATGCACTTGCACCCAAGGTTCCAAAACCCGGTACCGGCCTAAATCACGGCGGAGGGCCGATATCGGTTCCCGGCCGGTTACCGGAAAAACCGGGAAAAACCCGGTCAAATTTCAAGTTTTAAAATTTGAATTTGAAACTGGTAACCGGAAAAACCGGCCGGTCACCGCCCAAAAAAACCAGAGAAACCGCTAAAAAACCGGAAAAACCGTTAAAACCCGGGAAACACAAGAAAAAGTTGAATTGGGGATGTTTTGAAGCATATTTAACTCATACAATAGGTAATCTAGTACAAAAAAGGTTTAAACTAACCTAGGAGATGCATTACGCAGTTACAAAAGACTCACAAATATAAATACACTTCAAAAACTCGGCGCTTTTTATTTCCAGATCCACCGGAAATCCGATCACCGGCGATTCACGCAGAATCACGGCTGTAACCTGCTTGCACCTTGATGAACCAGATCACTAGTGGTAACTGGCAGAGAAGGGTTGAATTAAACTTGGTTCTAACTTGCTTGGTGGGGGAAATTATTGTTTCTGTATATGTTATGTGTGTTCTTTTCGGCTGCAGCTGATGGCTTTTGGCTCTAGCGTGAGCGCTTGTGCGAACGAACCGAATGCTGATAAACCACTTTGAAAAGGTTGTATCGATAAGCCGTTTTGAAACGACGACGAAGTTGTCCCGAATGCTGATAAACCATCATTGCATACTTTTACCATTTTTTCAATTACTAATCATTTTAAGCAAACTCTATTCATAATACAACAACCACTTTACAACATATTATTTTAAGTAACTATTCTGGCATACTAGTAGAGTTTAGTCATACTACCAAAAACTGATATGCGAAGTGCCGCTAGTACGTGAGGTTATTCATGTGCTACTCCCGCCCGTACATGACGTCCTCAACGGTCACCTAAAAAAATAAGGCAATGGTGAGTCCAAAGACTCAGCAAGCACATGATAAACAGTGGCGTTAACACACCACTTTAATAATTCCTATTTCTGTGAATTGTACATCACTATCTCTGTAACTGTTTTATTGTTATCACTTTCCATTTCTGTGAGCTGTACATCATTGCATATGTAACTGTTTCACTGTTATCACTTTTATACAATGCAATATATCTGTAACTGTATCACTGTTCTGTTTTGTTTTCATACAATGCGATGCGTCTGTAATTGTAGTTTATGCCGGTATAGCGGAGTGTTCACTCATCGGTGAACCACTCAATCCCCATCCTCTTTTATACGGGGATCCAAACTCCACCCCCGTGGAGTACCCGCCGAAGTAGGTCCTGTTGTCTGTGTATGAGTGCAATGCGTGATGCAACATGCTTTCAATGTTTGTATTTAATCATAAATAACACTCATCAAAGTATGATTAACATGTAATCAAAAGCACTGTAGAACATGGCACGGAAGACATAAAATGTCAATCATTCACCACAATCCACTGTTCTACCATGTATTTGTCTGGTTAACCTCGGGGACGATGCATGGACGGCTTCGACCTAGGACCTCCACCTGTACAAACGTCAACCCGACTTAACACATCATATTGAAACCAGTGCTTAAGCGAGCAACGACGACTCTATGCGCATAACCCGACTCTGGTATAAAATGCCCGGGGTTAAGGATCTGTCGCGCAGGTACCAAACCCCCATTTTTCTTTTCTTTTTCTCCTCTTTTCTTTTCCTTCTTTCTTTTTTTTCTCTCGTTTCTTCTCTCTTTTTTTTCCTTCCCTTTTCTTTCTTTCTTTCTTTCCCTTCATCTGATTTGGCCGAACCGGCCTTATCTTCTCCTCATGCCTCTTTTTCTCTCTCTAGCACTCTAGGCGTGTGACTGGGCTCGCGGCGCGCTCAGGTGTGCCGGCCCTTCCTCGCCGCCAGCCACTCCATGGCTCTCCCTTACTCCCTCCCTCTCTCCTGGCAGATTGTAGCACGTAGGGGCTCTCGGCACGTTGACCTGGAGTGCACCGCCAGCAACTCCTCCCAATCCGGCCGGACAGGGCCAGATCCAACTGTCGCCCTGCCGTCGGCTACCTTCCCTCCGGCCACTCTGCCTCCCCTTCGGCCCGGTGCGACTCGATTGGCGCCGCCGTCTTCGGGGGCTTTGGCCGTGCCGCCTCAGGCTTGCCTTTGGTGGCGCCCCCACCGCTGGATCTGCCGTCGCCGCCACCTTTCCCTAGCGTCGCCCCTGGCCCGGCTGCTGACGCCGTGGTGCGGCCTCCCCCGACCTCCCGGTCGTTGGCCTGCCTGTACGGCCATCGTCACTAGCCGTCGGTGCCTAGCACCTACCACGGCTCCAGCACCGCTTCCTCCCGAGGGTTCAAGCTTGCCAGCCATGGCTTGCAGCTAGCCGGGATTCTCGACATTGGCCTCAACGTCGGCCCTCTCTCGGGCTCGCCGGCCTTGGCTCGTGGCCTGCCAGAAGCCCGGTGCCTCCTCCACCTCTGGCCACTACCCAGATCTACTGGCCATCGGTTTGGTTTATTATTACCCCTTACTCCATGCATTTTCTTCTAGTTACTACTTTCGTCTTGCTTTGCCCCTAGCCACGCTCGGCAGGGAAAGCCTAAGGTGGCCGCCGTGATGGGACTTGGTGGAGTGCATGTGTCGGGGAGCATGCACCTCCATCCAAGGGTGCACAGTGGTGCTATGGGCTCACCGCCGATGTGTTTGAAGGGACAAGGGGAAGGGGTGGTAGCCTTACTTGGTCGAGGTTGGGAGGGAAGGGGTCCTGCCAGATGAGGGGTTGAGGATGACGAGGTTCGTGGATGACGACGATGATGGCTGCGTTGCGGTTCGGTTGGGCCTTCTCTCGCTGTCGTATTCTGCCACGTCCTTGCTCCTCTCCTTCATCTTCCCCTTCACCTCATGCTTCTCTCCTCCGATCTCACCCTTACATTCTCTCTGTGGTGGCCTTTGGTGGTGTGGACGTGCTTGGGTTTGGGGCTTGCTCTCGGTCTTGGCGAAAAGGAAATGGTGAGTGGTTTGCTCCCTTTGGCTTTGCGCTTACCTTGGCCGTGAGAGGATGAGGTAACAGATGAAAAATGTGGGCTTGCTGGCTGGCTTATGAGGGGATGGCCATGACTCTCTCTCTCTGTGCACTGCCAATTATGCCCTTCCCATTTAGCCTTGGATGGTTATGTGCCTTATGGACCTTTTGGTCAGCTCTACATTGTTTGGGGCTTTTCTACTGTGGCAGATAAGTTGGTAAAAAGATAAGAATGGAATTTCCTACCGGATGATGAGAATCTAAATGCGAGACAGTGCCGACTGGCCCCGGACGGTCTGGGACCTTTGTGAGCGCTACTTTTATTCGGCATTCTAAAGCCGATTGGTCTGACGGCAAAACTCTACTTTATTTCCTTTATTCTCCCTTGGATTGGTTTATTTCTTGCATTTCTTCTCATTTGCACTTTAGTGGTATTATAGAAGTGGCCGGTGTGTTCCCGGACGACAGTAGCTTCGGCGCCAGGCCTGTTGCCGCTGCAGATGAAAGGACCAACTTACCAAAGGTTGTGTGTGTGGCGTGGGGAACAGGGGAAGGTAGGTAAGACATCGTCTGGACCTAGTGTTGCCTACTTAGTTGGCTTGGGGCTTATGCTAACTTGGACGCTTGGGCTTTGGGCTAGCGTTGGCTTGGGTTCAGATCGGCTAGTGGACCACACTCAATCGATTCAAGTAACTTTTATTATTTTGTTCTGTTTTCATTGTCGGTTGATATTCTATGTTGTGTCAACTTCAACTTACATGTATTTGCGTGTTTTTCTTTTCTTTTCTCCCCCCATTTGTCAATGCGTTTAAGTCGTGTTTTTTTAGATAGATGTAATTCTTGATATGTGGAGCACTAGTTTTTTGTACGTGGGGGTATATACTATGTAAACTTGGACTCTAAGTAACAAAAATTAAAATCAGCGCAGGGGCCTGTGCCCCCTCATTTGAGAGTGTACATCCCCCCGCGCCCTTGCTTGGTGTTAAGTGGGCATGACTTGGTAAAAATGAGTTGCCACCTTGTCCCACGTTTCTAATGAAGTAACAAAGTTAATATTTAATATCTGTGACTACTTTATACATGTATAATTAAATGATCACTTTTTCTTGAGCCATAGAGTTTTTTCAGTGAAATTAACTGTATTATTTTCATTCAACAACCGCTTCTATTTAAGTTTCTGATGTTTATTCTGTAACTTCATCTTCGTAGGGGATTCAAAGCTCTCAAACAAACAGTGAAGCTTTATTATCGACTGGGGAAGTACAAAGAAATGATGGATGCCTACAGGGAGATGTTGACATACATAAAATCTGCTGTGACACGTAACTACAGTGAGAAATGTATAAACAACATAATGGATTTTGTTTCTGGATCAGCTAGTCAGAACTTTTCTCTTCTGCAAGAGTTCTACCAGACAACACTGAAAGCGCTTGAAGAGGCAAAAAATGAGGTCGGGTTTGTTGCATTATCCAAACTAGAATTTTATTTACCGAGTGATTTTTTTATATCTTATTATTGTTTGCGGTGCAGAGATTATGGTTTAAGACAAATCTGAAGCTTTGCAAAATTTGGTTTGACATGGGGGAGTATGGTCGCATGAGCAAGGTGCTTAGATGAGTTCCTCTAATCAAACACTTTTCCTTAAACAATCCGCAACCATTACTCTTTAAACACTTTGCATGTATCTTCTTACTGACAGATACTGAAGGAGCTGCATAAATCTTGTCAAAGGGAAGATGGTTCTGATGACCAGAAGAAAGGCACACAACTTCTGGAAGTGTATGCCATTGAGATCCAAATGTACACTGAGACAAAGAACAATAAAAAACTGAAGGTAAGAGTAAGACATCTTTGTTTGCGACTGCCTTTTTACAGGATCACCATTGATCAAGATTTTCTGTTTAATTTGTGTTATGTGCTACTGCAGTAGTGCAGTTTTCTAGCTGTATATTTGTAAAAAAAGAAACTACGTTAATATTTCTTATGTGTTATTTGCTTGCTTCATCAAAGGATTCCTTACTGTTAGCTGAATTTTTTTTTTGGGGTAGGTCATAATACATTATTGATGTAAGAAAATTTATGTTTGCCACATGTTCAGTATATATTCACAATCAGATGCTTATCTGAAATTGGATGGGATACTATGTTTTATCTCACCTTCTGGGAAAATGTTTAGCCCTAAGGACTGTAATATAGTATGTAAACTAGCACTCTCATGGGAGAAAATGGGTTCTCTCTTCAGCTTTATAACTTGAAACCTGCAAGGTCGATACCTATCTTTTGTATTCTTTTGCAATATTTGTTTAAGAGCATTGATTATATCAAGAATTCTATTTCCTTTTTATGGTACTGTGTTGACCCATATCGGGTGCTAGAATCCCCACCTTAGATTGTTGTTAGCATGTAATGCACTACCTTAATTGAACTGCTGCTGCAGGAATTGTACCAGAGGGCTCTTTCCATCAAATCAGCGATACCTCATCCAAGAATCATGGGTATAATTCGTGAATGTGGTGGGAAGATGCACATGGCTGAGAGGCAGTGGGCAGAAGCAGCAACTGATTTCTTTGAAGCATTCAAAAACTACGATGAAGCTGGCAATCCACGGAGAATTCAATGCCTCAAGTACTCAAAATCATCTGCACTTCTTTTCCATCTTAACTTCGTAGCTAGATAAATTTTAGAACTCACTGTGATCCCTATCACAAAATTTTCATTTTGTGCTGCATGCTAGATATCTTGTTCTTGCCAATATGTTGATGGAGTCTGAAGTGAATCCCTTTGATGGACAAGAGGCCAAGCCGTAAGACATTTGATGACCCCCTCTTAAATCCCGTAGCTTGATTTTCATGTCACCTTGAAACTCCTTAATGCTTGCAGGTACAAAAATGATCCTGAAATCCTCGCAATGACAAATTTGATTGCAGCATACCAGAAGAATGACATAATGGAATTTGAAAAGATCCTAAAGGTCAGTGTTCTTAGATAGATAGCCATGTTTGTTATGTCTGCAGCAATTCTAAACTATTCATTTTTTATTTACTGATTCTGATGTAATTGTTATGAATTTTTGCCAGAGCAATAGAAGAACAATAATGGATGATCCATTTATCCGTAATTACATTGAGGACCTCTTGAAGAACATCAGAACTCAAGTTCTGCTCAAGCTTATTAAGCCATATACAAGAATCAGGATTCCATTCATTTCACAGGTGGATATTCACTGTAATTGCTTGCACATGCTATTCTTTTCTAACAATATTTGATATGCAAGTTTTGTGTTTCTTCTGGACAATCTGTATTTGTCCACCACCAGACAAACATCAGAAACTTACTGTGATAACAAAAAATTACATGAATAATTAGATCATGGGATCTCGGTATGTACATATGTTATTTTAGTATATTACAAGACATACAACACAAAGTTTGATCATTTCCTTGATAATCCGTGTCAAAACTAGACCATTCCAGTTTAATTCAAAACATAAGCATATTGGTGTACTTGATCTAGTAAGTTCTATACAGTTCTTTTGCAACATGGAGTTACAGTTTTTTTTAAGCATGTTTTGTACAGTGTCTAGTTTATCGTAACATCGACTATTTTATCATTGTTTGTATTTAGGAGCTGAATGTCCCAGAAAAGGATGTCGAGCAGCTCTTGGTGTCACTGATCCTGGACAACCGTATCCAGGGCCACATAGATCAGGTGAACAAGCTGCTAGAACGCGGTGACAGGTGTGTAGTCTAGTCCCACCTTTCCCCTCTTGCTTTGACATACTTAACGTGACCAAATTCCCAAGGTAATCCGATTTGCATTTCGCAGGTCAAAGGGAATGAGGAAATACCAAGCCATCGACAAATGGAATACTCAGCTGAAGTCCATTTACCAAACGGTGTCAAACAGAGTTGGTTGAGATGGCAGGTGCCTGGGCTGTGCTCTGCACCTGCAAACTGTGGCTTGTTTTGGTGTCTGGGGGCGTAAATGAAAGGAGTGTTTCGTGCGTACGTGATACTTGAGATACGATCCTGGATCTGGGTAAAGAAAATTGTCTGTTACTGAACGAGGCACTCCATTTGGTGGATTTTGTCTGCAATGTGCCCAGCAGGATGCTGGGATTTTGTCCTGAACTGAATTGGATTTGCTAATACCAATCTGACGAGACTTAATGTGGTCGAAAACTCTAAATGAATGCCAATAGCGAAATCCATAAAATGTTATGCGTCTGGTATGTAATTGAATATAGCCAGCTCGTCCATTTTGGCTGCTGCATAAGCCATTTACTATTAGCGAAATACTCTGGCTGTCAGCTCTGGAGACTGAAATCAGACAATTATACAAGTCGCCTGGTGGCCTCTACCGCGTTGCCACCTATCGTAAGCTAATGGCGATACGATACTGTTGCGCGCTCTCTCACACCTCATCTTGAGGAGCAGCGCCACAGGCTGATTAGGGGTCTATGTTTTTTACCGTTTATGATTTTTTAAGTTGTTTGTAAGAGGGATTATAGAGTAATAAAAATTTACGTGTAATTTTTGTAGATATAAATGATATCGTTATAATAGATACTATAATTAACTAGTCTGTTTTGAAAACATATTCTATTTAAAAGGTAGTTACCGTAGAGAAAATAAAAACCGTCAGGCAAACGCTGTACAGAACAGACCGACGATCCAGACGGCAGGCGGGCAGGGTGATGTGGCTCAGGTAACTTCTCTCATAGTAGGTCTCTATTTTTAGGTTATAGGGTATGATTTTTTTAATGAATAAATAAATAGATAGTTTTATTATTGTTTTTTAAAGCGATTTATTAGGACAGATTTTTAAAATAGCTCATCAACATTCTATTTATTCGTATAAACACTCACATTAAAACCAAAAACAATTAACCATAATTAAGCCACACATTATTCATATTCTAGACCTATTAAATGTTAGTGACCCTTAAGGCAATCTTGACGGGTAAGCTTTGACAGCTGCTTGACGTAACACAGTGCTAAACTCCCGTTTGAGATATGGAGTTTTTTTTAATTCTATTATAATCGAAATTATTTTCTACGTACAAAGCGGTAAAACACTATTAAACATGTGACGGTGCCCAGGCAAGGGGAAGGAGAGAACGAACAAAATAAAGAAGGCAAAATTCATCATATACCCTCTTCATAGATGAAAATCTAAGATATACCCTCCTACACATCCAAATTGATAATATACCCTTCTCTAATCTATTTTCTTTACAAAACGTCCTCTTTATACTAATTTGTAGAGGTAGAAGGTATAAGCAGTATTTTGGGACCTAATGTACCCATTTTTACCCCCACCCATTCTAAGTCCCACACTCTTATGAAGCTGCATAGCAAGCACAGCATGCATATCTTCAGCAGAGAGAAAATTCATCCCTAGCTGAAGCACACGAACTTAAAATGGATTGATCCAGGTTCTTGAGCTAGGAAATTTCTCTCTGCTGGTGAACTTCTCTTCGATGAATTCCTGCTGGTGAACATTGAAACATCCATAAAGTGCCTGTCGGCTCAGAAGCTATCACAATACATTCATGAATACCTCCTGGGACTGTAGCTGCGATAAGAGAGTTAAACCTGTAACATCCAGACGTACCATCACTTGCAGATGCCTCACTGTAGCCAAATAAACTAAGAACTGGACTATTGCTACTTTCAGCATAGATATCAGGCCAATACGCAATAGCTTGTGTTCTTTTGTTGCAGACGATAACACCTGTCGAGCTTTTTCTGTGCAATATGGGGGGTGTTTGGTTGTCAGCCATACTTTGCCACAGGTTGTCACGCTTAAGGTTAGGCAAGTTTGACCAACTTGGCAGCTGTTTGGTTGCAGCCACAGTTGTGGCAAGATTCCCTTCCAGCAAACTAGGTCCCACACGTCAATGACTCAAAAAAGTGTGGTAAGATTCCCTTAGGCTTGCTAAGGTGTGGCAAAGAATTTGAGCACCTCAACTTAGGCAAATGTGACAATTTTTATTGACAAATGGTGGTAAAGTGTGACTAGCAACCAAACAGCCCCTATATCTCCAGTGCTCCTTGTTGACGCACCACTACTAGTCCATCGCATGATGCAAACTGTCCACTGATTACCACAGAGGGATTTTGCATCTTTGTTTCCCACAAGAGAAGACGGAACCTCAGGTACAAGACAATCTTTTGCAACAGAAGTCAAATAGCTCCAGATAAAAAGCTCATTTCCACATATCATCCATGCAAGGGATGTTTCTTTGTCAATGCCACCTGCGAGCATTTTCTTGCCTGCAAGAGGTGCATAACAGGCATCTACTGTTCAGTACGGTAGAAGCAAACTAATACCAGAATAATAGTGTAGGCGTACCAAGCGAAAACAGTTACCGGACAAATTCTTCTGCAGAAGGTTGGCTTGTGCATTCCGAACGACTTGGGGAAACTCAGCTACGCGCACCGGTTGGATCTGCTCAGAATCGCCAGCCCTGTCTGTTCGCTTCGATGTGTAGAAATATCAGAGCTCAGTGATCTGTGGTAAACGCGCTACGCTACTGCAATGGGGAAGGCAAAAGGGTTCCTGCGCATCGCTCGCTTCCGGACGCCTCCATTAGATACGACCATGCGATGAAATGCTGTGATTCTAGTGAAATCAACGAAAGTTGAGAAGAAAGAGGCACCTGGAGAGGAGGGAGGAGGTAGGCTAGGGATGAATTTTCTCTCTGCTGAAGATATGCATGCTGTGCTTGCTATGCAGCTTCATAAGAGTGTGGGACTTGGAATGGGTGGGGTAAAATGGGTACATTAGGTCCTAAAATACTGCTTATACCTTCTACCTCTACAAATTAGTATAAAGAGGGTGTTTTGTAAAGCAAATAGATTGGAGGAGAGTATATTATTAATTTAGATGTGTAGGAGGGTATATCCTAGATTTTTATCTATGAAGAGGGTATATGATGAATTTTGCCAATAAAGAACCATTTGGACGTGCCAACTTGCCGACCGAACCAGTGGAAGTCTCCTCCTACCTTAGCTCGCATCGCCAACTTCCCTCGCCATCACGACCTGAGGCCAATGGCGGACCAGCTCACCGACGACCAAATCGCCGAGTTCAAGGAGGCGTTCAGCCTCTTCGACAAGGATGGCGACGGTACGGCCGCTCTCTCTCTCTCTCTCTCTCTCTCTCTCATGTCAGGCAAATAGATCACGCGTCTTCTTGATCCGTTTACTTCATTAGTATTGATCAAGAATCGATCAGGGAACTTCCTGTGGATTCATTCTCGGTGGGGATCTTGTGGGTTCTTGACGCCTGATCTGCATCCCGTTCCTCTGAATCCCCATCTGTTGCTGTTCTTGATTTCTTAAGATCCGTTTGGAGTCGATGGGCCTGCCTGCGACGCTTTGACTTGTCGTGACCTTCGGATCTCTGATAGTTGCGTAGCTCGGTTGGGAGTAAATGCTGGCTGATCGCGTGATCCATCATCGGTTTGTGTCAAGTATTGGAGATTTGCCTAGTGTTGATTTGTCATATTCGTGCTTTCGTTTAGTTTGGATGGAATCGTTGCATTGAGTCCCACTTTCCTATTCTTTATTGGATCTTAATTCGCTATAATCGTTGTGCTTATTCGACTAGGCATAATTTTTTTTTCTAGACATGCAGTGGTAGGGAAATATGGCCAACGATATCTTCTCATTTAGTATCATAGTTGAAGCCTATCAATAACATTCACATCTTGCAAAGGAACAACAATTTTCAGAGCTTAAATGCCACAAGAATTAAGAATTCATGCTGTAGTGTAGACTCATTTCACATATATTTAAGTAGTTATGATTTCACCATCATAACACTGTATTATGTAGTTTACAGTGGATGATAGCTGGTCTTATGTATTGATAGAGGTCTCATTTACATTACTTTTAGATACTATTTTAGTCATTGGATATGTAAACAATCTGCCACATTACGGATACGGTAGGTTTTCAAGCTCGACAAATTGGGTTCCACGCAACTCCATTATGAGTTGCTTCTTTCCAATGGATATATGGGCAGCTATACATTTTTCTGTTGATGTAATTTATTTAGCCAACCAGAAAATTTTGTCTTCTATTATTAAGCAATTACCAATTTCATGGCCATCACAACCTGTGTGTTTGGTTTACCAAATACTGACAACTTTGTATCTATTCATTGCAAGTAAGGTTCATTTTTGGTCTTGTACAGTTATTCCTTTTGCATTATCTGTTCATAAACATAGATAAGCCTTGATGATCTAAAGCAGTACAGAGTGATACTTAATAGTTGAACAGTTCCTGGACTCGAATGACATAGTTTATGTTCTTTCCAGGTTGCATTACTACTAAGGAGTTGGGAACTGTCATGCGTTCACTGGGGCAGAACCCAACTGAGGCGGAGCTACAAGACATGATCAATGAGGTGGACGCTGATGGCAATGGAACAATTGATTTCCCTGAATTCCTCAACCTGATGGCCCGCAAGATGAAGGACACTGATTCTGAGGAAGAGCTCAAGGAAGCGTTCCGTGTGTTTGACAAGGATCAAAACGGTTTTATCTCTGCTGCTGAACTGCGCCATGTCATGACCAACCTTGGTGAGAAGTTGACTGATGAGGAGGTTGATGAGATGATCCGTGAGGCTGATGTTGATGGTGATGGCCAGATCAACTATGATGAATTCGTTAAAGTTATGATGGCCAAGTGAGTTGAAGTATCATCTGAATCAACGGAGGGGAAGCTACAGTATCCAGAGACCAGAATTATTTCCTGTTCGGATGCTATTTTGTCAGTTTGCTATAGTTCGAACTGAAAAGATTATGGCATTGCAAGACTTCCTATGTCATATGGCATATGCTGCAGGCAATGCTTGTTTTCCTTGAAGATTTTCTATATCCTGCTTTGGTCTTTCAGATTTTGTTTGTTTGATTATTTCTGTTTGTTTCTTTTTCAACTTTTCAAGAGTGTAGCCATTCTGTCGCTATCCTCATTTTTACCAAGATTAATTTGAGCAGTATACCGTCCTCTTGTTGTATTGATAATGTGATGTAGAATTCTTCAATTCTGCTGTTTCATTGTGGGCTCACCATTTCCCCCCGAGTTTTGGTCATGTGATATCTGTCAGATGTAAGTATTTCTTACATATCTTGTGGTCATTATGGATGAACATAGTGTTCCTGATTTCTTGAAGTTTCTATCGGTCTTGGAAGGAAGATCATCTGAACATGTTTGGCTGACCTTTCTTTGGGTTGATCAATGTTACAAGGATTGTCTGGGCAAATTCCAACTTGGACCATGCCAAACATCATATTTGATCTTGTATAGCCCACAAGATTCTCCCTGGTCTAAAGAACGAGTCCATGCATTCATTAGCATCTTCTAAACCGTTCCCTGATTTTCTCCCGGGCAAGTTTAAATCTCACATCATCCCATAAACAAAATGCAGGAAATGTAAATTGCTCTGACAAAGACCAAGGTTCAAATCCCAACGACAAATTTCAATTAAAAAAAAAGGAGCCAGTGTAATTGAATTGAAGACATCATCTGCAACTCTACTGATTAGAAATCCAGGAAACAAGTCTGATCTCATTACCAATTTATCATATCCATTATCCGGTGCTTTGGAGTTTAGACAAAAATCATAGATCTCATTACATCTGATAACACAACCGAACAGAATACAAAAATATCGTAATGATACAACATATGAATTCTGGCAGTTTGGAATCCAGGGCTGCAACCTGACAGTGCCCCTGATTTAACTTAACTGCATGTATAAACTGTGGATGCCTCATCGCATCCCATTCGGCACAGTGAAAAATGCCTTGAACGTCAGAAAGAACCCAATTACTGATACCATGTTCAGCATCAGGAACAGGATATGATCACCTGCATGTCGCATGATGAATCAAATGAGGATAGGCTCTTGATAATATGCATCTGTTGCCATCCAAGTTAAGGCAAATCTATCAAAGCAAAGCAATTAGCATGGCTTGGAAGAGCCATGTCTTTACCTGGTAAGAACAAACCAGTTATGTGCTTCTGAGCCCATGAAAACCTGCAAGAAGGCAGGGAAAAGTTCATTAATTGGAAAGCACACTTGCAAGCCAAGAGAAGCCCATTCCTGTTCCTTTTCTTCTGGGGGAAAAACCAGAAGAATTCCTATCCACAAAGGAGAAGCAACAATGTGCATACAAAATGCCAGCTGCTGCTGGAGCGACAGCTTTAAAGATTGACATCAGTCACAGAGGCGCCATTTGCAACACCTCTTTGTTCGTGTGTCTGTACATGTTTCATGAGAGAAGTTAGAACTTAGATGTTAGAACATTGCAAAACGATAACACATAACAATGCATTGCAAAATTAATCTACTACATAGGATTATAATCAATTCCACTGCGGTGTTTGCAGAATGTTGCACGCAGTTGTAATCGTAGCCTGTTTTGTTCAAAAGCTACATTAGAATTTGCTCATAATAAAGTTATCTTTGTAAAATCACTGAGCTCATTTTCTCTAAGTAGTTAAATTTTTTTATATAAAAATTGTATTCTGTTTTCATTTTTCCATTGTCAGCAACTTTGTGTCAGTACAAATTGGAATTCAGAAACATGCACTTATGTCAGTAAAATAAGATTAAAGTTTTCCCTATTCCAGTTGCCTAGGGAGATAGAAGAGACCACACAAACTGTTATAGTCTATCACCGCCGGCACAAGACTTAGTTCCTGCTGCGTTTGTATTTTATTAAGAGTTCCTCTTTTAGTAAAGTTACAGGTGAGACTCTGTTTCGGATAGGACTTTATCATGTGTCGTGGGAGAGTTTGAGTCCGGATCGGACTCGGTTTTGTATAAGCCACTTATATATAGCTATGATAGCTGATGGTTTCGGTATGAAGAAGAAATAAAGATAACTCTATTATCTCACCTCTCTCTGTTTTCCATCTACTTGCTGGCGACTCGTGATCAAAGAAGACCAGGCCGACATCGGGGCCAAGCGCATCCCTCAGCAAACCACCGTTACGCCTTGAGGTCTCAGGCCTGATAACTTGGTATCAGAGATGCCGGGTTCTAATTTCGAGGAGGAGGCCAGTTCCGTGAGTGCAATGTTTCAAGCAATTCAAGAGCAGATGGCCGGAATTGTGCAGCAGAATGCAGAGATGAAGGCCAAAATCACAGATTTAACTCCGCAAAGTGTCGTCACCCATGCCAAGATTACAGTGCTCGAGTTGGAGGGGGCTTTCTCCCTCTCAGCGCCAGGATTGCTGCCGATACCATCTTCGTCCATACTGGCCACGACGATCATCAATACTTCAGCGCCTCCACCGGTGGATGCATTCACCGCCGGCTCTGCACCACCTGTGATCTCCACCCCTGTCTATGAGGCTTTAGCAGCTAACTCCATGCCACACCAACCATATCCAGTGTCGGATCTGGATTTTTCAATCTAGAATCCTCTGTGATTTATTGCACTATTCCCTAGATCAGTAGATAGTGTTTATAGATACAGTACTGAACATCAAAATACATATCATGCGGAAGCGTAAATATAATAGTAGACTTACTCATGGGCCGATCAAGTCGAAATCAACAAAATGCAGCAGCAGAAACGAGACACACAGGTGGCACCCTTAGGATAGCCAATAGAAGAACAGAGCCACGTTTCACCTCCACTGCCACTAGGCAACACAAGGCAAAACCATGCCATGCAACAGCACCAACAGAGAGAGAGAGAGAGAGAGAGAGAGAGAGAGAGCTTCTAGTAAGGAGCTCACTGCCCAAAACCTCCCACACACTGCATTCACCACCCCCAAGCACCAGTAAGCTCTCGAGCTCACTGCCCAGCCCACTGCCCAAAGGAAGAGAAGCACATAGAGACATTGTAAACCATTAAGAAGCAGCACAAATCACCAACATAGCCATTCAATCCTATACAGCCACTCTAATGTCCAAGAAGCTGCACCATCCCATTTAAACCCTAGCATTTCATTAGCATCACCATAGCTGGAAGACGAAGGCCAGGAGACCACAAGACAGAGGACGAGTAGCAAGTACCCCAGCCAGGAAGTACTCCTAGAAGCCAGCCACACCACCAAATCTAGGGGCAAGATAGAGTAGCCGAGTGAGCATAAACATCCCCACCCTTTTGAGCCGACGGCATAAGTAAGGTAAAGCTCGAGAAAACCCTTATCCATTATGTAAGTAGGTTGCTAACACTAAGCTAGTCGGTAGAACTAAGACAAGGAAACCAAACCATTCACCACACTAGAATAGCAAATTAGTGGTGGCCATCTAGTGTGCCCTTGAGGCCATGGATCGGTATTACCCCGTGCATATCCAAGCCCCAAGCAACCCACAATTGTTCACCACAAACCCCACAAAACAGAGGCCTTAGTGGCCATCTATGAGCTTCTGAACATCGACAATTGCTCCCCCAGCGCAATGTCCATGTCTAGCCCCCACATGGTTGCTCACCAAACCCCAACACCCCTATGAGTAATTATCAAGGCACACGCTACACATAATCTACGCTAACAACCAATAAGAGTGCATAAGAGTAGGAGTAGGGAGGGGAGAAGAAAACCAGGTAAAGCCAAGGAAGTGGTGTACTACGTCGGTGATTCTTGGCCACCGTGGTGCAGGAGACTGACGAAGGGCGGCTAGGAGGCGAACTAGCAAGAACCGAGGCAGAACTGTGCGCCGGCAGCACACCACTGCCATGGCGCACCGCCATAAAGAAGGGAGGCAGCAAAGCCAAGGTACATCGGCGAAACCTCGACTTCGCCGAGGCACATGACCGCCAAATGGTAGATCCGGCGGTGGTGACTCGGCGTTAACCCCATGAAGCTCCAGTTCAGCACCAATACACAGCAAGAACACGGTAGAGGGGGGAACCAGATCCAATAGCCCAAAACTCACTTACCAAGCTAGATCCATGGAGCCAACACCTCAAATCAACAAAGGGGACCGACTGATTTTAGATCGACAGCGGAAGCCTAGAAAGGGGGTGAGCCGAGCTCTTCGGTGGCGCCTAAAGAAGGGGAGTAGAGGGGAGCCGAGACAGAGCAAGAGGGGCGGCGCTAGCAGGCCAACCATCAGCGGCGCCATGGTTGGCAGGACCGGGCTCGGTGAGTCGTGACCAGAGAGATGAGGAGATTCGGAGTAAGCCGAAGAGGAAAAAGAGAGTGAGATCGGGAGGAGTAGTGTCGACCGAGGAAATACGGCCGAGGCGCCGCGGGCCGCTCAAATCTTTCGGGTAAGAGGGCCGAGTGGGCCAGTCTTTAGTAAAGCGTTTTCAACAAAGATTTAACATAGAAATAAATAGTAAAGAAAATAAATAGTAAGATAAAATACATATGTATACATACCAATTTAAAATATATGAGAAAATCGTTAACAAAACATACTCTGTAAATAATACTCACAAATTAAAACCTAAAGATTTAAAAGACCAAAGTCTTAAATATAAATTCAACAAGGGTTATTGCTTCATTTGAAATATATAATTAAGAAGTTAAAAATGGGATTTTCTATCTTAAAATAATGCAGGAGGGGATTTGGTTCCAGGGGAAGAGACTGTCTAGACAATCATTGAGATCGCTACCTCTCGGTCAAGCAAGTAAAGTAGGTTGTCAAGCTTGTTGTGGTTCATGAAATGTTTTGTTTTGATAGTTATTTTTTAATTTCTAGATGTTGCATTAAAAGTACTTCCTAAAAGAAAAGAAATTGGGTAGAAGGATGGATAACATGATAAGAATCAAAAGAGAACAGGTCCACTGGAGGAGCAGTGGACTGTAAAGAAATTAATAAAGGAGGGTAGAGGGTGCTCTGGTTGTGAGTTCAGAGGTAGGTGAGACCCTCTACATATGGTTATTATATAAGGACTAGAAAACAATCTTCATTCTGAAATGAACCGTAAAACAGTATCAACCATACTCCCATGCTGAACGAGCAGAACAAGTTACTCTCTTTTATTGCTACTATCTCCATGCCGTGTAAGTAATAAATCAGGAAGGGGGCTTGGGCCGGTAAGAAATCCCGGGAGCCCCAAGTCACTTATATTAGCGTATGTGGAGTGTCGAGTAATCAGAACCGCTCGACCAACGACTTTATAGCCGGATGGAGATATAGTAATAACAGTCGAGGAAACATTCTGTATTCTGAATTCGGGGTCACATCAAAGGAAATGCAAATGACTAGTGTCCATAAGAATTCAGAATACTTATGGGTAAATTGATACAAGTCTGCGCAATACTAAAAATCATGAATTTATGCCAGTCTCTTGGATAAGAGTCTACAGGGAAAACACTGGTTTTTCTCTTGTTACAGAATGATTGATAGAAATTTTCATAAGTTAAAACATTGTAAATGTTGTGGTTACAGATCAAACAGTATAGTGGTAGTGGAGATGTTAGGTGAACAATGCTTGGGGGTCTTCCCCATGCCCAGGAAAGCTTTATATATATTCACATGGGGAGTATTTTATAATTATGTCCTTACATCCAAGTATCCCTCTCAAGGGCATTTATGTCATTATACATGTCCCATTTTGGGTTTTACAACCTTCTAACAGGCCGGCTGGGTTTAGGTGGGGGCCACCCCTACAACAGGAGCCTCTCATGGTGAGGGTCTTCACGGGCCGAAGTCATGTTGCTGAGTCATTTGGCCCCCTCCGTCCCTACGGCCTGTGACCTTCTGTGATCTTGGGCAGAAATGGATTTGCCGGCGCAGCACGGCCTAGTGGCATGGACACGGAGTCGAAGCTACTGCCGAAGGCATCTCCCGGTCACGATGTGTGCGCTTCCAGTAGAGCCGGTCCATAGCCGAGCCTGCATCCGACTTCGCTCCGCGTACATGCAGGCGAAGCGGGATGCGGAGTCGTCCCTCGTATACGAGGCCGAATTGGAGGGCCGACTCAACTCGCGCACACGGAGTCGAAGTGGGCTCCGGAGTCGTCGTGCGGGCTTCAAGTCGGGGTGGACTCCAGATTCGCCGTATAGGCTCGAAGTCGAAGCGCAGTCAAGTGGCTCATGGCTCAGCGACAGTGCTTTAATGACGTCCGGCGTGCAACAGGAACTGCACGACGTGACGGTACGCGACCGGCGCATCTTGCGGTGTCAGCGGCCACCTGGCTGCAGCCGCGCGCTTTTTCCCGGTGGGGCAGGACGCGTGGCTGCACGTGATTGGTGCGTTGTGCGCTGTCAGGCAGTCGCACATCCCTTCCCTAGAAGGCGGGACACGTGGAGGCACGTGATTGTAAGGCCGAAGCGAGGCTGTCCGCCCGCTCTAGCGTAGGCTCTGGCGCGGCCACCGGCGGGACTTGTTGGCTCCAAGCCTCTTGTATATCCCGCACAGCTCCGCGGAGGTCTGCTAGCTCCCGTTGCAGCGTGCCGAGGGCCGTCAGTAGAGCATTTTCCACTGTCAACGTGGTTGCAGCAGTTGGGGCACCGGGTTGCACCGTCGAGTTGGCAGCGACCACGGCTTGCGCTCCAGAGCTGCTCGAGGCACTGGTGCGATGAGCTCTGGAGTCGGTGACGAGACCGGCATTGCCGCCGAGGCTACCTGCTGCTCCCACGCCGGGTGCGGTGGCAGCGGCCGTGGTAGCACAAGCATCGGCATCACCACTCCCAACAACCCGATCGGTACCCGTGCCGACCGCCGCGCCAGTGGTAGGGGCGACTGTCGTGCCACGAGCGTCGAGGTTGGCAGCCGTAGCGCCGGCGCTACCACCCGCAGCCGACGCCGACGCCCTCGCATTGCCGAGCGCCTTCTTCGTACTCCTCTTCTTCTTCGCCGCCGATGATGAAGCCTTCTTTGGTGCCATCCTTCTTCAGATCTTTGAGTTTGCTCAGTCTTCCCACGAATGGCACCAACTGTTGTAGTTACAGACCAAACAGTATAGTGGTAATGGAGATGTTAGGTGAATAATGCTTGGGGGTCTTCCCCATGCCTAGGACAGCTTTATATATATTCACATGGGGAGTATTTCACAATTATGTTTTTACACCCAAGTATCCCTCTCAAGGGCATTTATGTCATTATACATGTCTCATTTTGGGTTTTACAACCTTCTAACAGGCCGGCTAGGTTTAGGTAGGGGCCACCCCTACAACAGTCAACTTTTCAAACTTATATTATGTCTTTTAGAAGTTGGATCAGGTATAACTTGGGCAGAAGTATGGATAAAATTGCATCATTATTTATAAACTTGCTGAGTACGCTGTACTCACTCTTACTATTAAATCTCCCCCTTTCAGAGCCTTTCTTAGCAGAGGATTTTCTGGGTTTTGAAGAGGGTGGGCTTGATAATGAGGACACCCCGGAATATAAGATTACGGATGATGATGAGGTGGAGGCCGTATCTGATGGCTGGAAGGAGTAGGCAGTCTCTAGATTGTCATATCGGGACAGACGGGTACTATATTATAAGCAAATATGTATCTCCCCTGATGTAGTACTCAGCTGTATAATGCACAAGAAGTATGGTAATAGTGTGGAACAATTAAGTGGCCTGATTTTAAGTCACCTATGGCTTGTAATAGATATTGTACTTTGAGTCTCTGATTATTGTTCTGTTGTAACTACTTTGATTGGCTTGTTACTTGTTCAATACGATGTTCAACCGAAATGACAAGTAACAATCCGTTGACTAGTGTTATTACCCCATAGTAATGACACGGGTCGCCACACGGCGTGGGCATCACAGTAGACGGTTGTTTCTGCCACATCTCTCTCTCTCTTGGGTGTCGTCGCTTGCTAGCATGGCTTCTTGCGCGGTCCTTATGGACGGTGCCAACTATGGCTACAACAGTGGGTACAAGGTACCCTTCTCCATAGACAGCCAAGAGATCTAGGGAGAGAGAGAGAGTTAGTGATAAATGAGTGGATCCCCCTCCTCATACCTCTTTGAAGTTTATATACATGAGTGGGGTAGAATGGAAAATAGATAGAAATTTCTCATTCTATCTCTTAATAATTACCAAAGATGAGGGTATATTAGTACATTCCTCTATACTATTAGACCTATTACATATTAGGCAAGTTACAAAACTCAGTCATGGAGGGTTGAACCACCCCTACCATAGCTAACAATGCCATTCGATACACACGATACTCAGCACCGCTCGGATCCACCGCATCCTAGACTCCTTGAGCCTGTAAGGCCCCGTTTGGCACAGCTCAGCTTCACTAGTGAAGCTGTTTTTTTTGTTTCATCTTCACGAGCAACTTTACCGATGAAGCTAAATCTGTTTTGGAAAACTGTTTGGCAAAATAGCTTCACCAACAGCTTCATGCATGGCTGAGAAAGGGCAATTGTCCAAGATGCCCCTATCTACCTGACTTGTTCTAACATTTGGAGTTGTATATTTGTATATGGTCATATGAATTAAAAAAATAATATATTTGAATGAGTATGAATTAAAACATTAAAATAAAAAATTAAAATCATTAGGAAAAATTAAAATTAAAATAATAAAAATTTTGGTGAACGGGATGTACTAGTGGCAAATGTGTGTAATTTTGGTGAACCAGAGGGGCAGTGGGTTTCTAGGACTGCGGGCCTGAGGAAGAGAGCTGTGAAAAGCTACTTTTTTCAGCTTCACCTCTCCCCATTCCTTTGTGAGAGCACAAAAAAAAGGAGCTTCACCCATGAAGCTGTTTGTAAAAAGAGTGTTTAGCAAAAGAGTGTTTAGTCAAACAGGCCTAAGTTTACACATGAAAAGTGTCCATCGATGTAGTTAGTGCGTGTGCATGAATATCTCATTGACACTCGGTCTTCCTTAGCACCGTCTCGCCATCAGCTGTCAAACAGGCTGCTGTCAACTAAGTTTACACACATGAAAAGTGTCCAGTCGATGTAGTTAGTGCGTGTGCGCATAGGATATCTCATTGACACTCCGGTCTTCCTTAGCACCGTCTACGCCATCAGCTCCTGGTCGCCGCTGCGGCCATCGTACGGAAACTACTGCTGCTGTCAACTCCCCGGAACTGGTGACCGCTGCCGTCAGAACTCTTTGCTGGGGTAGGGGACATTGATCGTGCTCCACGCACCATTGCCTCAGGATCAAAGAAGAACCTCTCCGATACCAATTGTCGACCGCGACGTCTCGCAAAAATGCCTGGACCTTGAACACACACACGCACGCGAACGCTCCGGAACACACAAAGATAAAGAACACCCGAGATTTTGGTGCTACAACAACTTCCACACCTTTTCTTGTTTTTCTTGTCCTTTTATTCTGAACAAGAGACTCCCTAACTTACATGCAACTAATAGCTCGTAATGTGCCACTAATAACGCCTGAACGCTTGCCTTGATGCGCATGAAAGCCTGCAAGAGAAACGGAAACGTTACAAGTAATAAACACAAGAAACAGCTCACAGAATTAATCGACATACATCCTATCTGCTTGTCAAAGCAACATCATACCGGCACACAAGCATGCAATCCAAATGTAGAGGACATCCGCATACGGTTCCGATCATTGGCCTGCATCCTCCTCTCCTGCCTGCACCCGGGTCAACGTTGTTTATATCTGCATATTTACTTTGGTCTTTTGCATATAGTAATCGTGTTGTATATGTTTTGCATGGTAGTAATAGGTGGCACCAGAAGAAGCACATGGCAATACGTGTGATATGTACAAGTATGAAGACTTAAACCGGAGTCCATGCTTAGCCGTGAGAAGCGGTCGACGGAGACGCCAAAATCGACAACATGCAAAGGGCCACGGGAAATTTAACTATTTACCACTCTTAAGATTGCCACCTATTCAAATGCCACTTTCTTTGTTGCAATTAACATTTTGCCACTCCTAAGATGTGGCTGACTAATTAATCGCCACTTTCGAGCCCACGAGGCGCCAAATCACTGCCATGTTAGCGCCGCGCCTCGCGCGCCGCTGCGCCTCCCGCCCGCGCCTCCTCGCCATGCCATGCTCGCCTCGTCCCAGCCCAACCCGTGCCTCCCTCGCCGCGCTGCGCTCGTCCCGTGCCTCCCAACGAGCCAATCGGGTTTCCGCGCACCGAGCTCACCGCCACGGCCATCTTCCCCAATCCCGGCCGCCGCCACCCTTCTCACCACCGCCTCTCCCATAGTCAATGCCAGGACAATTCCTCAAGGTGAGAGTGACACCAAAGCATGCCAAACCTTTCCCCCACCATTGCCGGAGCTGCGGCCCACCCAAGCTCGCCGGCGCCGTGCGCCTCCACTGCGCGGCCCCACCTCACGCCGCCGGCTCCCCTCGGGTTTGCTCCGGCTTAGCCCAACGCGCGGTGAGTCTCCTTCGGACCCCTGGTACCTCATGCGCCCCCCACCTTCTTCCTTTTCCCCTCCGGTCGCCGCCGCCCCGTCCCACCCTTTCTCCGCCGCCGCCTCGCCCTCGCCCGCCTTGGGGCCTCTCGGCTCACGGACGTGCATCCTTCGGACTCCCAGCTCCGGGTCCCGTTTTGCCGTCTCGGTGTGTTCCCGCCGCCACACGGGCGGCACCGCCGTCTACCTCGCGCCGCCCCTCCTCTGCTTTGATTCGCGCTGGGACGGAGAGCGCAGCGCGGCGAAGCGGGAGGCGCGGCGGCGCGCGAGGATGGAGGCCCGCGGCGAAGCGGAGGCGCGGGCGCGGGACGGAGGCGCGGGCGAGCGGGGCGAGCGCGAGCGGCGCAGCGCGCGAAGGCGCGGGCGCCGACATGGCGTTGATTTGGCACCTCGTGGGCTCGAAAGTGGCTATGAATTAGTCAGCCACATCTTAAGAGTGGCAAAATGTTAATTGCAACGAAGAAAGTGGCATTTGAATAGGTGGCATTCTTAAGAGTGGCAAATAGTTAAATTTCCCAAGGGCCACAGCATGAGTGTGGTCGTAAGCTACAATGTTCATAGAAGCTGCAGTAGTTGAAGCCATAGACGAAGCCGCAGCATCAAGTCAAAGCACCGTGGTCAAAGCATCGAGTTAAAGCACCATGGTCGAAGCGTTGAGTCCAAGCGTTGTGATCGTAAGACATACTCGTAAGAGCACTGTAGCAGCCATGGTCATAAGATGTACTCATAAGAGTAATGTAGCAGTCATGGCCGTGAGTCGTACTCGTAAGAGTGCTGTAACAGTCGGAGCGCTCACTGAAGCAGTCATAGTCGAAGTCAATAAACTGGCTGAGTCTTGTGGATCGTGAAAAAAATCCCAGACAGTGGCACGAGAATAAGTCCTAATTGTTAGTTAGTAGAGTTAGTGGGTGCATGGAGTACAGATCGTGTGACCTTATGTGCATAAGGGTTATTTAAGCCGAATATTTTCTATTAAGTTTTGAGATGAGGCAATAGAGATTGAGTGATTCAATTTCAAAGAGTTTCTTCTCTGTGCATATTTGTGTCTCTCTATGTGTTTATCTAGAAAAATGAGAGAGATCAATAAGTAGTTTTTAATAGAGAAGATTGAGTTATTCATTCCCAAGATGGTACACCTTCCTGTCGCCGAGCACAGGCGCATCGCCGCTGGTGGTCAACTCGATGGCAGGCAAGGCGAGTGAGGGTTCCTGCCAATGCTACCTGAACGCTATGTGACTCCTCCCGTCTGTGCAGGTGTCCTGGGAGTGCCAGGACATCCTCTTTGCCAAGAGCTGATCAATGAAGGAGCATGCGGTGATCTCTTACCCCTTCAGATCTCTAGATTTTCTTTCTTTCTTTGTTTTGTTTTTGTTTTTTTTTGTCAATTTTGTTTGGCTAAATTTAGATGGCAGGATAAGAGGGTTGGTTGGCCCCTTCAATTCTTCTTCACGTAGCAATAAGTCTATCATTTATGAAATCATCACCAATTATTAAAAAGTCAATTAAATATTTGTATATTCAACAATTCAAGAATAATATTATAGAAAAAATATGTCCAGTTACTTACTTACTTGACATTATGATCAAATACTATAATTTTGCCTCTGATTTGCAACGAATTAGGCCGGTATTTCAAAAACCAAAATTGAAACCCTAAGTCTTAACCATACAATTTGATAAAAATCAATCAACAATCATCACATTGAAATCCCAATTTATAAATTTAGCCCATATTCTTAATACAAATTGAAAGAATTGAGAGAAATTTAGACCAAACTATATACTGATTGGATGGGTCTAAGCTTCCTTTGACTGGTGAAGGCACGAGGCAATAGGGATCAGGCGGCACCACAGCAAGATGGCAAGTGAGGGTGGCTAGTGGCACTAATTTCTCTCGTTCTCTAGCTAACGATAAGCTGCTTGGCTGGGTGCGGCAGGCATGGTACACATCTCCTGGGCGATCGTGCGAGATGAACAGACGTAGAGGGCTGCTGTGAGGTGACATACTTCAGGATCAATCAAATAGACACCGTGACCCATTGTGGTCCTCCTTCTTGGGCTAGCTCAAAGACTGGCTCAGTCTACTGCAGTTGCCTCATAGGCTAAGGGATAGTGGAGGCTCCTCGTTGATTGCTGCTAGCTACTGAGAATTTGGGTTGCTAGTGCTTCCTTCATTTCACTTTAAGGAAGGGACCGGGTGCATAGAGTTTGGGCTAGAGAGTTCACACATGGGCTGCAGGTGTTGATCCCTACTGAAAATTTTTTGAACCCGACATCCTGTAACACTGGATGAGCTAATTTGGCTCCCCTCTGATCCATGCTATGTACACTCATTTTGTATGAGAATCAAGCCAACTAGTGACATATAACCAATCAACTAATAAATATGTGTTCATTATTAACACTAGAATGCTTCTTTTCTAATTTTAGCCATAAGTTTTGACTGACAGTTCTGATTCATAAATGATTTTCATCGGTAGCTTACTAACGACGAGAGGAATAGAATGATACAAATCTAGCCAATAAATGAATATGCATTGTAATAAAAACTGAAGAAGGATGCAATAATGCGCCGCCAAAGGGTGCAATAAAAGCATTGTGCATATACCAACGTAGTAAAATCACTCTATGTGTTTACTGTGTCATTACAACGGAATTACCGTGGCATCTTTGTGTGCTTATTGCACCTCTATCTTATATTTACTACAATCTCCTAATGTTTATAGCATCTCTAAAAGAAATTTAATGCGACCTCTATATGTTTTTACTACACCATTACAAAAGATTTTGTTTACAATCACATCGTGCACTTACGGAACCTATACAACAGATTGACTGCAATCTCTGCATTTACAACATCGTTACAAGATATTTATTGTGACCTCATTATGTTTTTAATAAACCTATAAAACAGATTTGCAGCAACCTTCCTATGCTTTTACTGCAGCATTACAATAAATTTATTATGATCTTCTTTTTTTAAGGAAATTGCTGCAATCTCCTTATTTATTTACTACACATTTACAAAATAGACATTATCATGCTTAGTATTACTGCACTCCTTATATTTTTATTGTGTCTTTATCAATGATTTACTACCACATTGAGCGTAGAGGGATGGGTGAAAAGAGAAACATGGGTTGATTGTAAATTTTGAACAACGATATCTCCTAAACTATTTATACTATTTACTATCCGTTTGAAGCGTTTTACTAAAAAAATATGCTTAACATAAAGAGAACCATGGTAAATATATTCTAACTCTGTAAAAAAGATTACTGCACGAAAGTTCTGATTTACTATACCTTTTTACCGGAATCTTCTTTCTCCGTCGAACATTTTTTACTAAAAATTTTGTGCTCTCCTTTCATTCTTGTTGGAACATTTTTTTCCCTGATTGTTGCATCTGCATGTTCACTAATGCTGTATCGTCGCGAGCGTTTTTGGAGCTTTTGCACTTGGTTTTATAGTTGGTATTATCCTCTGAAATACGGCATGCTAATAACAGAAGAGAGCAGTGGTAACAAGACGGACGGACGAAGCACTGTAGCGGTTGCTGTAGCGACGTGGTGGCGCCGAACGAGACGAGTTGTCCGGACCGGACGCGCGCGCGCAGATATTCGTCTCCGGCCGGGGCGTCGTCCAACGAGAGCCATTCGTCTCCCACCAGGCAGGCGCCCACGATCCGTCGACCGCTTAGCAGCACGTTCGCGCGCAGGGGCCGGAGAAAAAGATCTTAGCTTCCCTCCCTAGTCTTGGGGTGCAGAGCAGATCGAGCACGCAACGCAAGCAAGAAGCCGGGAAGCTGCCGCGAAATCCTATCAACGTGCGGTGGGAGGAGAGGTGCTGACTGAGGCCATGCTCCACCTGCTGCCGTTCTCCTTGTCCTCCCAGTGCCGGTGCGGCCCGCCGTCGCGCCGCTTGGTCGACGGCTGCTCGCCGTCCCAGAGAGCCGGAGGAGCAGGGCTCGTCAGGAATGGGGTTCTTGGATGTAGCTTCAGAGTCCGGAGGCGGGCGCTTCGCGGGACCGACGTCCAGCCGGACACCTCCTCCTCCTCCTCTTCCTCCCCGTCGTCGCGTCAGGGCGGGGATGCGCCGCACGCCGAAGCAACACGGCATGGGGAGGACGACGGCGGGGCGCTGCTGGCGTCGGTGAGGAGGCTGCTGCTTACCGGGGCGCCGCAGGACGCGGCGGCGGCGGCGGGGAAGCAGGAGCAGGGCCAGTTCCCCAAGCGCTGGGCCATCGTCTTCCTCTGCTTCTCCGCCTTCCTCCTCTGCAACATGGACCGCGTACGTACCCCGGCTTCTCCCTTCTCGAGTCGTCCTCATCAGTCATCACCAATCACCAAAGTTAGTGGTTGGAGTAGGCACTAGGCAGGCCATGAATGACCGGACTACTTACTAAATAGCACCCTAATTAACCCTAGCTAATACCTTTCCCCCCACAGGCCACAACTCCATTGATTTCCACATGATACTGACTCCTGAGGTATCCAAATGAGCCAACTCCTAATTGCAATCCGCTTCACCTTACCTCGTACCCTTTCTTTTTCCCTCACAATGATGCATTTTGTCCTTGTTGATAATGGGGCAGCGATAGTATAATTGCTGCAGGAGCCTGCTGTACACCCTGGCCACCTAAGTTTAGTTCCTCCTAGGTATTCTTAGTTTTTTTGGATAGTACAATTGCTACCTTTTGTGTGTGTGTGTTGGGGGTACTTCAGTCTTCACTTTCTTGTTCAAACTCAACAGTTAGAAATGACACATTGTCAGGATGTATGGTAGTGTCGAAGTATTTCTGACGGTTTATGTTGTTGCCATTTTCAGGTAAACATGAGCATTGCTATTCTGCCCATGTCTGCGGAGTTCGGCTGGAACCCCCAAACTGTTGGTCTCATCCAGTCATCTTTCTTCTGGGGCTACCTCCTAACTCAGGTCAGTGTGCAATAGTAATTATTGATTGATACATGCAGGAAATTTCTATCTAGGATTCAACAAAGAGCAGCTTGTTCCCAATGAGTTTAATTCGTTGTCATTGCAGATAGCAGGAGGAATATGGGCAGATACAGTTGGGGGGAAGACTGTTCTTGGCTTCGGCGTGGTTTGGTGGTCCGTGGCCACAGCCCTTACACCTGTCGCGGCAAAGCTAGGCTTGCCGTTTCTCCTTGTTGTGCGTGCTTTCATGGGAATTGGCGAGGTAAGCCTTGCTAATCCAATTTATCGACTTGTATCTACGTCTATCGACCGAATCCAAGTTCGCAAGCATTTCTTGAGGGCATAGAATTATACCACAAATGCTTATGTAGAGCCCTTGCGCAGCACTATCCTTGTTCCTTCTAAATGGCAGTCACGCTTCAGTCAGCTCTAGAACGTTTTTAAAAATAGATTTGCATGGTGCTAACGTAATGGTGAAGTTGGAAATATGGCGCTTTCCATTTTTGTCCTCCAACCATTTGCACAATATTTGAGACTTTGCCACCTTTCACCATTTGCATGGTGTTGGCGGACTTCAGTGTCGCACACAGGGAATTGTACTATCATCTGTAGATATTAAGTTTCTGTTGTAACACAACAAATAGTGGAGTAGCGGATGATAGGTCAGGAAAATATTACATCGAATGTAGAGAACTGGCCAACATGGAGAAAAGGATGAGAGGATTGAGAAGGAGAAGAAAGGCGAAATAAAAGTGAAGATAATGACAACTACAACATTATGATGATGTTGCGTTGGCTTAGATTGAACTTTTCTTGTTCATGGTATTGCCCACCTATGACAACTGTCTTTTCATTGCTTCGCCATGCATCTTCCGTAGTTGATATTCTTAATACACCAGTATATCGATATGATAAACATATACATTCTTGCCCCAGGGGGTTGCCATGCCTGCAATGAATAATATTCTTTCGAAATGGGTCCCTGTATCAGAGAGGAGCAGATCATTGTCTCTCGTATATAGTGGAATGTACCTTGGGTCAGTGACAGGACTTGCATTTTCCCCATTGCTGATACATAAATTTGGTTGGCCATCAGTCTTCTACTCATTTGGGTCCCTTGGGGCTGTTTGGTTCATGACATGGCTGAGCAAGGTATTTCTGCCTTTCATTTTTTGTATAGAAAAAAATCCTTCAGTGTTATATTACTATGTGGCTTCTCTGATTTTGTAGTCATCTCTGAGTTCTGTTGCCTGTTTCTTTGAAGGCATATAGTTCTCCACTTGAGGATCCTGGAATTAGTGATGAAGAAAAGAAGCTCATTACTAGTCAATGTGCAGCACGAGGGCCTGTTACAACAATTCCATGGAGACTAATATTATCGAAACCACCTGTTTGGGCTCTTATAGTTTCGCATTTTTGCCATAACTGGGGAACTTTCATCTTGCTTACATGGATGCCTACATACTATAACCAGGTATACTCAGCATCATAGTTTTCCACCTGAGCATCCTAAACTGCATCCCTTTTTTATATTAAAAAAACTTACTTTGAACTAGGTTCTGAAATTCAACCTCACGGAATCCGGCCTTTTATGTGTTCTTCCCTGGCTAACGATGGCAGTTTCTGCAAATGTTGGTGGTTGGATTGCAGACACACTTGTCAGTAGAGGAGTATCAGTGACAACGGTTCGAAAGGTAAATTAATCCCTTGGCTTTTTTTTGAATTTAGACATAGTAATGTAGTGTGCACTAAAAGAAAATCGAGAGCCAACTTTTATGCAAATACTGAAATTTGTTCTTTCCACGAGTAGCCATCAAACTCAGACCACATATTGGAGAAAGGTATCATCACTATGTCATTGGCAAAGTGTGATGTCAAGTTGTACAAAGGCATAATAAATCTGTATAGTGTTGACGAGTGAGAACTGATAAGCTAACATTAGTTCATATCATAATCTATCCAGTTGAGTGATGCATTTTCTTTTCTATCGTGTCCTGTGTACGTCCACCTCTTGCAGATTATGCAATCAATTGGATTCTTAGGGCCGGCATTTTTTCTTACTCAACTGAGCCATATCGATTCACCTGCAATGGCAGTGCTGTGCATGGCTTGTAGCCAGGTAATTGTCCATTTGGCTTCTTGTTGATTGCCATTTTTTTTCGAAAGCACCAAATGATCATTTTAAGGGCTATTGTGGTATTTGAAGCACAATGTATTTTCCTTATAAAAAGCATAATGTGTTACCTTCTTTGGATCTCAGGGAACTGATGCATTCTCGCAGTCTGGTCTATACTCAAATCATCAAGATATCGGTCCTCGCTATGCTGTAATCATTTTTCTCTATAGCACAACCTTTCATTTTTTTTTCTCTATAGCACAATCTTTCATCAGATGACGCGGTCTTAAAGAGTTTTGTTGTTATTGTGTGGGAAAGTTCTGAAACATGCATTTTTAACTGAGTTCATATGATGCTAAACGGTGATTGCCTTCTCCTGCCTTGCAGGGTGTACTGCTTGGTCTTTCTAACACAGCTGGGGTTTTAGCCGGTGTATTTGGCACAGCAGCAACAGGATACATCTTGCAGCATGGTTTGGCCTAAAATACCATTATCTTACATTACATACTAGAAACATATTGAATTGCCAATTTACATGATAAATGTCTCTCTTAAAAAATGCAGGTTCTTGGGATGATGTCTTCAAATTATCCGTGGTTCTTTATCTGGTTGGAACTTTGGTGTGGAATGTATTTTCAACCGGCGAGAAAATTATTGATTGATGTGTGTATATAACCTGCTTACAGTTCAAGATGGCAAATGAACCTCGGTCGACAACTTATCCCTGCTTAGTAGATACAGTCCTTGGTACATTCATTGTGGCTGTGCAACTCAACTGTTGGAAGAAGCAAACGACAGAATTGTAAGTTTTGATATGTAGCTGGTGCTGCACATGCAATTCTGCAACACAAGAAGTATCAAACATTCAGACCACACATAATTTCGTCTGCCCTGCTAAGAAGATGCTGCTGGCGATTTGCAAATAAAGCATGAATGAGTTGAGTGCGCAATGAGTAGCGGCCGGTTTTCTGGGACTGTATACTGTGTAAGTATAGGTATCATGTACAGGTTAGCAGAAGAATTCAACGTTCATCATACACCCATAGCATTTTTTACTTGCTACTCTTTTTTCTTGAATAGCTCCATTCTGTAACAGCTCAATGTACTTTAAATTTTAATTGAAATTTGGGAAGGAGCTACCACGAATGTGCGTTACGTTTGGCGAGTATTTACCAATTTAGTCTTTGACTACTAGCATGCTTTGATCATAGTATCATGTGTTTCTCAAAGAGGAAGTATAATTCTCATTGATCCTTCTCATGTAGTTATATTAGTCCATAGATGAATGGAGTGCGTCAAAGAGGGTTGGAGGGCAAAAATTAGCAGAATCATTTGTTAAAGGATTTTGTAAAGCGTGCTGACAACCTAGCTCAAGTTTGCATAGGGTTGATTGCTGATCACAAACCGGCCTAAGCTATTGCCATGGTGTTCTGTTGATTGTTGAGATGGTTGGTAATGCGTGCATACGTATAGAGGCTGATACCAACGGCTTCAACTATTTTCCTTTGTGAGATGAACCAACGGCTTTGGAGTTTGGACTAGGGATTAGCATGCCTCTGTAGAGCATCTGAGCACAGGCAGGCTGGGCCCGGGCCAGACCAGGTCCAACATGGCGCTTCCGAACCACACAGCCCAGCCTGCAATATTACTAATGTTTGCTCAGGCCTAAACGGCATCTCAACAGTCAACAGTACGAAGCAAAAACAACTTCTGCACCAAACCGGAGAATTATCGAATCATAAATCAAGCACAACTGAATGAAAACTGACAACAAATATTACTAGTCCTAGTTCATCAAGCAACCATACATCATGTGGTATTATCAGTTTCAAAGGGCCTACGCCTTGCGATAAAGATTGGTCTAATTCTTTTCAGTTTATGGATTATGACTTACGATTTTTCCAAACAAACAAAACGGGACGATCTTTTCAAAGCACCTTATCAACATTCAGTTCATTCGTACAAATACTTGCACTTAAGTCAAAAGCCATCAGCCTTATAAAAAAAAGTAGGACAATTAAGCTGCAGTACTGTCTTTACTTGCAGGCACTCGTACAAGCAACCAGACTTATATTTTTACGAGGTACCCCAATAAAGTTAATCCGCTATTCATCTATATCTCGCAAGAATGGATTCAAGATGCAGGTGCCAGAAGAAGGTTCAGCGGATAACCGGTTGTTGACCCATTGGATGTTGGATTGGGTGGCTAAATTGGACAGGGATGATCTTAGGTTGGCACTCACAACAATCTATGAGCTTTGGTAGGCGAGGAGGAATGATGCGAGAGAATCCAATAGGATGGAAGATCCGAAAGCAGTTGTGCGCCAGGTTTTTCTTCTTGTGGAGGAGTAGAATGGATTAAATCAGTCGGCTACACCTTCCAGCCGAAGCAGAAAGAGAGCTGGCATCCTCCAGATGTGGGTTGGATCAAGGCCAATGCAGATGGGGCCTTCAATCAAGCCGAGAGCTGCGGTGGTGTTGGTGTGATTCTTAGGGATTACCATGGTTTGTTCCAAGCCGGTGTAGACCATTTTTTTGCAAACTGTAGCTAATCCTAAGTTGTTGGAAATTTTGGCTTCTATAAGGGCGGTTGAGCTGGAGCAGGAGATGTAGATCTTACGACTTGTGTTAGAAACGGATAGTTTGTCGGTATGCAAGAAGCTTCAAGAAGATTCTTCGACCGATTGGTTTTTGGTTCTCATCTAGAAGGGATTGAGAGGAAACTGCGCCAATTTGCTGGACACGATTGTGTTTGTTAGGAGGTCAGCTAATGTTGCTGCGCATAAGATAGCTAAGGCTAGCTATACGAATAAATTTTTTTCTACTTGGTTTAGGGTGTGTTTGGTTCGTGGATGGAGATTGTATCGTATATCCTGACTGAGTGGATGCAGGTTGAGTGGAATCGTATTTCAGAAAAAGAAGATGTTTGGTGAGGTTGCATGAGCGGATGCAAAAACCGAGATCTTTGTTTGGTTGTGCAGTATGAGCGGATGCGATCTACCAAATCGAGAGGCGACACGTGGGACCGCATAAGATATCTCATCAACCCATCCAGATGGCGGTGAAGCTCATTTTGAGCGTATCCACCCATCCAGGATGAGAGCGTATTTTTGCATCCGCTCATGCAGGCTGCATCTACTCATACAAGCAACCAAACAGGCTCTTTCTCAGATTATACGGATCCACCCAGTCAAGACGAAGGAGATTCAGATAACCAAACACACCCTTAGTGTTCCTCCCTACTGTAGGACAAATAGCGACAGAGGGGGGGTGAATGTCGATCTTTAAAAATCGCCCCCAACAAGTATCCTTACTTAAGCTTCTTCTCCAATAGCTATGGGAGCTATGAAGATAGAAAATAAGCCCTCACTGGAAAACACAGAGACAAGGAAAAACCAGATCCAAACAGAAGCAGTCAAGAAAAATAAAATCAGAGAAAGTCTGACTGCAAGCGGTAGTACCTCTTCAGGAGCGGTAGTACCTCTCGAGGAGCGGTAGTACCGCACGACGATCGGACTTGTCCGAACGTTTCTTCGCTGCCGATCAGACTGGTCCGAACATAACCGGTAGTACCGCTAGGACGAGCGGTAGTACCTCTGAGCGGTAGTACCTCTCGAGGAGCGGTAGTACCTCTCGAGAAAATCAGCAAACAGGATTTTCTGAAAAATGAGAGATTTGCAATGATTCTTGGCTTGGGAAGCTTTGAGGATAGCTAGGGAACACTCCCAGAAGAATAAGCCAAGAGCCAATATCAAGAAAACCCCTCCAAGAAACAAGAATTTCAGATTTTGGTAAAAATCTGAAATCTTGCAAGAACCGAGCCAAAAACCAAATAACTCCCCAACCGTTGATCCTTTGGCTATGAAATTTTGAGGGAAGCTAATTAATAGCCTCTGGACTCTTCATACCAAATTTCAAGCCATCTTAACAAGGGAATCAAAATCTGGACCAAAACCTAGAAACGAAGAACAAGAACAGAGGAGGCCAAAACTGAAATCTGAGAATCAAACTCGGTTTGCTCTTGGGATTAAATAGCCAAATGGCTTTTGAGCATCACCCATGCCATAGCAACCCATTTTGGCACTCTCCAGCAAGCAAGAACTCAAAACCACGAAAATCAAGAAATCTTGCAAAGAGGAAAATGAAGAATAGAAGCTACGAACAGGAAAAACCAAACTTCAGATTTCATTCATTGAATCACAAGGAATACAGAGGAGTCCCGATACGCATGGACATTAGGACATAGATGATTACAAGACTCTCCACTCAATCCCTCTCCTCTCAATCCTCAAGAACACCAAGAATCACACATCTTCTTGGGAGGAAGAACACACAGAGAGGAGCTCACATAGAAACCATCGATGAAGCTACAGAGGGAGCACTACTCTGCCTTCACCAACTCATACCAACTAAAGAGCTAAAGGAAACAACCTTCCTAAAGCCTCTTTTGACTAGTGTAAACCCTAATTCCCTACAAGTGCTCAAGGGGGCATGCAGCCCCTCCTCTCCTTTTATAGCCTTGGCTAACGGGTCTCCGCCCCGTTACGCCTGCTAAATCCAACGGCGCCCGCTCCCGCTTGTGCAGCCTCGCGAATTTCCCGATTCGCCCCTCCTGCACCTTCCGGGAAGCTTCCGCGCTCCTTGCCTCGCACGCCTCGCAACCACCTCGAGTCCACGTCGTCTTCGACACATCCCGACCGTTCTGACCTCAGCGCCACCTGCGCCTAGTCCGGTCCACCGTGTCTCGCCACGACTCCACTCGACGTCCTGCAGCCACACAGACAAGAAAACACGTCAAATAGCACCGCTCGACACATTAAGCATAAATCAACATAAACACATCATGCTTACCCATGATGAAGTCCAAACCTGTCGAAACATTAGAATATCCATTCTAAGCCCATACGACCAAGTTTGACCAAAGTCCGACCGAACCCGATTGCCCACACAACGACTCGACTCCGAACCACTCAAACCAAACTCAACTGACATAAACCCTTGTCAATTACTCATCACTCCCATGGAGTCACGACCACATGGTCTCTCAATCTCCCCCTTGATGAGTATATTGACAAACTCAGAAAAAGCTTTAACAAGAGTTTGAGTTTGAGGAATCCAACATGGTCCAAAGAATGAAATGAAGGTAATGACCATGTCGACAGAAGGAACACTAGAGCAACAACTGAAAGAGCAAATTGTTCTCCAAAGCTCTAAAACTGTTCCCAACAGACTTTTTCTTCTCTATTCTCCCCCTTTTGGCAATAAACACATCAAGAATGCAAACGAGAGAATATGACAAGTCAAATGGATGAAATGGCTGAAGTTTGATTATTCTAAGCATTTAGAGCCATGAGAATTATCTATAATGACCAACAAGTACGACACCAAGCCATAACTCAATAAAACGCTATCTAGATCATGACAACATATATATAAGCCAGCTAGAACACATGGATGACAATCTGAAATATAGTGCTGTTTGTGATCAAGTCAAGTCATCAATGAGCAAGGTCCAGCTAGAGATATCCAAGGATGATGCAGGCCATGTCAATAAGCTAAGCGTAACCAAGAAGCTCAAATTGAGGCCAAAAAGAGTGCTACAAGCTCGAGAATGAAACATTTGTTGAAGTACTTGATTCTTGTTGTAGCTTAAGCAAATTGAGCACAAATGACATATTTTCTTTTAAAACTGAAGGTTGTTGATAACCAGATTTTTGTTTTGTCATGTGCTAGACCTCAAGCCTTATGCGACTACTCCAAGCGATAAGCTTAAGAAGATAGTCTAGGTCATCCAAAACTCCCCCTAAGTTCATGCCAAGTGCAATGGCAAGCCGTCTCATAGGAGAGAATTGGTGAGATCAGTTTTTTCGCACAAAAGAGATCTTTTTGCATTTTAACATGTAGTACTAACTTATGCATCATCAAGAGACTACAATAGCTCAATCTAAGGCTCGATAGAGATTCAACGCTCAACTTAGCCTATTTGACATGGCATGAATCATAAAAGGATAGCTAAAGCAAGACTAGACTCAAATGCGAGCATGACAAGTTTTAATTCAAGTTGAGCAATTTTAATTAACTTATCATGGCAAAAGCTAGTTTATACATATGAAGTCATGATAAATCTAGCAAGCTAAGCACAAGTCATGGCAAGGTGTAAAGCATTTAATCATGTCATAACAGGATAATAAACAAGGCTCAATGCAGATTGATTATAATGCTAGAATGCTGAAAATGCAAGAAGGTCCAGCTCCCTCTCAACATTAGATGCAACTTTTAGTTCAACTTGAGTTAAGTCAAAATTAAGCTCCAGAAGCTCCCAATTGAACTCTCCCTGAACCAAAGCAATAAAAACGAGAAGCTGGGAAAGAAAACAACACACAGGCAGTCCTTAAAGCATAGATAAGATATAGAGACAGATATGGCTCAAACTGACTCTCATCTACCCCATATGACTGCAGGACAATCAGCTGACAGTAAATCACACACTAGAGAGCAAACACGCACTGCCTGTCTGCGAGAGTGGCCCAACCTCGCTAGAACCTACAAGAAGTGAGTGAGCTCAACCTAGTGAGATAAGAAACAGCTGATATGCAGCATCCTGGAAGCACAAGATAAGAGTAAGAAGTCTAAGCAGCTAGACAAGAGAAGCACTCTAACCTATGCTAGAAGGACTAAAACCCGACACACCCCGAATGCGGTTATGAAATGAGACAGAAGCATAATCAATATAAAAAGCAATAAAGCCCAAAGCTCCCCTCACTACAAATCGTAAGGACACACCACCCCAAGCTCTCCCGCAGAGTGAAAACCTCGAACTATCCAAAGGCTTGGTGAAGATGTCACCAACCGGTGGTCACTCTCCACAACCGGAGCACTATATCACCCTTCTCTACATGGTCTCTAAGGAAGTGGTATCGGATATCAATGTGCTTGGTCCGAGAGTCTTTGCACCGGGTTTTTAGCAATGTTAATCGCAGAAGTGTTATCACAGAAGAGTGGAACACTATCTATGACCAACCCAAAGTCCCGCAGGGTCGAAGCCATCCAAAGTACTTGGCTACAGCAGCTGGCTGCAGCAACGTACTCGGCCTCTGCGGTGGACTGTGCAACTCCGGACTGCTTCCTCGAAGACCAGGAAACAAGAGAAGTGCCAATGAATTGGCAGGTGCCAGAGGTGCTCTTCCTATCTATCCTACAGCCGGCAAAGTCTGCATCCGAGAAGGCTCTCAAGGAAAGACAGGATGAGGAAGAGTACCAGATACCATAGTCAATGGTAGCTCGAAGTACCGAAGATGCGCTTCACCGCCGACGTTGAGATACGCGAGGAGAAGCTCGAACGAGCACACGCACACACCGAGAAGTGTATGTCCGGTCTCGAGGCGATGAGGTAAAGAAGGAGCCGATCATACTTCGAACTCTTTCGATCAATCGCTCGCCGTCCTCATCCGGGTCAAGATAGGTCAGTAGAAGTCATGGGAGTCGACACGGGCTTACCATCGGTCATGTCGGCGTCTCAGAGGTCACGAGTGTACTTTCCCGATGAAGAAATGTACCTCCCGAGTCCGCTTGATTTGGAAGCCAAGGAAGAAGGTCAACTCGCCCATCATACTCATCTCAAACTCGGTGCTCATGACATCCGAGAACTGTGAAACCAGAGTATGGGAAGAGCCGCCAAAGATGATGTCATCGACATAGATCTGGACGAGCAGAACGTCAGTGCTATGCCGGCGGATGAACAAGGTTTTGTCAACTTTTCCCATTTCAAACCCATGACTTAGCAAGTAGGACTTAAGCCTCTCATACCAAGCTCGAGGGGCTTGCTTAAGTCCATACAAAGCTTTGGAAAGCTTGAAGATATGGTTTGGGTATTTGGGGTTTTCGAAACCAGGAGGCTGTCGGACATAGACTTCTTCCTCAATGAAGCCATTAAGGAAGGCACTCTTGACGTCCATCTGTAAAGCTTGAAACCTTTAGAAGTCGCAAAGGCAAGCGAGGATTCTAATGGCCTCAAGTCGAGCTACAGGGCAAAGGTCTCCTCGAAATCCGCACCCTCAACACAGGAGAACCCCGAGCTACCAGTCTAGCCTTGTTTGAATAACCACTCCATCCTCGCTCGCTTGTTCTTGAACACCCACTTAGTTCCAATAATATTGTGACCTCGCGGGGCTCGACAAGCGACTGCACCTTGTTCCTCTCGAAATTTTCTAGCTCCTCATGCATGGCATTGACCCGAGACTCATCAGATAAAGCGTGAGAAACATCTTTGGGCTCAAAAGAGGCAATGAAGGCGAATGGAGACAGAATGAGATAAGCGATTTTGAGCGGGTAACACGCTCGAAAAGGTCTCCAATGATCCGCTCTGAAGGATGAGCTTTCAATGTGTCTAGGAGGTCCAGGATGAGATGAAGAAGTGGCCTCTACCTCGTGGTGACGAGGTAGGAACAGAGCCACTAGCTCCGGAAGCGGCGGGGTGATCACCTCGAGTGCGGTGGAAGACGGCACCTCAAGGGATGGATGAGGGACCGGATCGGGTAGACAACCCTCATCTCCATCGTCCTCGTCATCCACGAAGATGGTCTCGGATGCTCTAAAGAACTCGAGATATCGTGCCTAGTCCCGGACCGCCTTGTCGAAAGTCACCTCACAGGTTTCTACCATTTTGCTAGACTTCGCAGTTCCAGACCCTATAAGCCCGCGAAGAAGGCGAGTAACCTAGAAAGATCTCATCACAAGAACGTGACTCGAACTTGTCTAGGTTCCCGGACTTCAAAATAAAGCACTTGCAACCAAACACACGAAAATGAGAGACGCTGGGCTTTCGCCCGTATCTCAGCTCATAAGAAGTGCGGTGCAAGTGTGCCCTAAGAAATACTCGATTCGAAACATGGCACGCGGTGGCTATAGCCTCAGCCCAAAACTTCCGCGGTGTAGAGTACTCATCAAGCATCGTCCTGGCCATCTCGACCAAGGTACGGTTCTTCCTCTCCACAACGCCATTTTGTTGTGGGACGTGTGGAGAAGAGAACTGGTGCTCTACACCTGTCTCACCACAGAACCTCTCAAAGTAGGAATTCTTGAACTCTGTGCCATTGTCACTGCGGATCGCTCGTAAGGCACCTGGGAGCTCTACAGAAAGCCTACTAAAAAGACCTCGGAAATGCGAAAACGTCTCATCCTTCGAGGCTAAGAAAAACACCCAAGAGTACCTCGAGAAGTCATCGACCACGACAAGAACATACCACTTCCCTCCTGCTGATCAGACTCGAGCCGGTCCAATCGTGTCCATGTGGAGCAATGTCCCGGTGCATCGGTCATAGTAATCGTGGATCGAGGATGAGAAGCGGCAACCATCTTGCCGCGTGCGGCATGGAGCGCAAACAAGATCTTTGACCATCTTGAGTTTCGGCAGACCACGAATGAGATCGTGACCGCTAACTCGAGTCAAATGGTCAAAGCCTATATGACCAAGTCTTCTATGCCAGAACGAGAGGTCGCGGGACTCAGAAGCAACTAAACACCTGAGAGGATCACCAGAAGACTCAGAAAAATCAGCACGAAAGATCCTCCCATAACGAGAAATCCCGCAAACCAGACTACCCGAAGAGTCAAGAATTTTGCAAGCGTTTTTCTTGAAGCTCACCTCGAAATCGTCATCGGTAAGCTGAGAAACGGAAAGCAAATTGTACTACAGCTTACTAACCAAGGCAACATCCTTAAGAATAAAAGAAGCATTAACATGCACAGTACCTTTTGCGATGACGCGCCCAGACGAAGCGTCTCCGAAGGTGATCGTCTCATCACCTGGAGCACGGGCAAGGGAAGAAAACCAACGAGAATCTCCGGTCATGTGTCGTGAACACCCAGAGTCTACGAGTCAAACCTTTCCCTTCCCTGCCCGGCGAACCTGAGTCAAACAGAGAGTAAAGTCTCAGTACTGGGGTAAATCAAGAGTGATTTTGGTACCCAATAATTAGTAACACGTGGAGCAGATGAAGTAGTCAAACACGACTGACCTCTATCTACCCTACGCTCTCCGTGACTCAAAGAAGCAGAAGGTCTACGAGCAGACCTGAAGTTGTTGCGGGGTCCGACTGCTACGGGAGAGCGAGTCGGAACACCGGCAACACGCTGATCACGCCGTGGGTAACTGTCTCGACGGGGGAAACGAGATGTACCCTCAGGACGGCGGAAGTCACAACCCGGAGCAGCATGAGGACGAAAACCAGAAGACTCAGAAAAACCAAGTCCTCGATGCTGCCCAAACACGTCAGAAGCAAACCTGGACCTCGTGCTAGTTTTAGGTGCACTCAGGATATGGGGATGACCCTGAATACGCCTAAGTGCCTCTGCACGGTCTCTTCGCGCAATCCTGGCGCGCCTGAAGCATCTCTCGATCGAGTGCCCATCCTTGTGACAGAAGGTGCAGTGGTACTTCACCTTCTGAGAGGTGGAAGTAGCACGAAGAGGCTTCGCCTCGAGAGGCGAAGCAACAGTGGAATCACCTTGCTGTCGAGATCCCTTGGACAAAGCCCGCTGATTTGAATTTAACATCATCAGACCTGGGCTCAACCTCGATCACACCTCCTACGATAGGTCGGAGAATAGCAGGTGGATGCTTCCTCATATCCTCATAAAAATCATATCCTAGACCTTGATTGAACTTGCAAATCTTGGATTGGTCTAGAATAAGATTAAACTTCTTCTTGCCGCCTACAAATCTCTCGAGAGTGTTCATAAGGTACTGACACTCCCGAAAGAGAGAGGTGCAAGAAAAGCAGGGAGAAGAAGAGACAGTAGAAGGTAAGGGAGCAGAAGAAGAACCAACAGTAGAGGAAAGAATGGCTTGTGCACGCACAGCCGACTCTGAGGGGACAGTCCTACTACTAGCAGGTTGGTTCGCGTCTCTAGGCGTCTCACCCTTACCCTGGGGCTTCTCCCCCTTCTCAGCACAGACAATACAAGCAGATGGTGGCTTCTCTAGTAGGTCCTTGGTTAGCTTCACACATTTCTCATCCAATGCAACCAAGTCAGATTTTAGTTTGTTACAATTAATGCATGGTGAGCTAACAGGGTCCTTAGAAGCATACTGAGCCAACTTCCTATCATGATCAATCATTTCTTGAAACTGTTTAGAGACAGCTTTAAGTTCAGCAGTTAACTTAGGACAGTTCAAGCATGAATCAATCGGCTCAAGCAAAGAAGCTTGTAGTTCAGCAATTTTATGATCTGCCCGTTTTAAGTTCATCTTCAAGTTATTGCACTTTTCACAAGACTCGGGCAGATCAAGGAGCATGGCATAAGATCCTCTAGCAGTAATGTCCTCAACCTTACATGAGGTGGGAGAAGTAGTCTCATCAGTAGTAAGTAGAGTAACAGCCATCCTACTCAATTCTAACTCAGCAAGCAGACTAACATTCTCCACCTTAAGCACATCAAGCTCAGAAGACAAACTATCATGAGAGGTCCTTAGTTTCTCCATGTCTCCAAGCAAAGCAGGCATGTATCACAATCGTCACGGAGGGAGCAGATCTAAGTGAAGTAATCTCCGTGATAGTCTATCTACTTCCTTCTCTAACTCGGTACACCTAGACCTAGCTCTAGCATGAAATCCACCTAGCTTAAGAAAGGCATCATTAAGCTGGTCATAAGAAGGAGTACCTCATCCGAGTCGAGTACACTCATTGTCGCTCGATTCGCCCTCGAGGGCCATGAAGCACATGCCGAGAAGTCGTCGCCGCCATCCTTGGGCTCTTGATCACCCGTCCGTCGTCGTCGCTCCATCCCTCCACCTCGCCGAGGTCGAGGTCGTCGAAGCGGTGAGGACACGGTGGAAGAGCTTCTTGGCCTTTCCGGTTGCGAACTTCTTCTTGCCTTGAGCAGTCTTGAGGGCTTCGTGTTGCGGTTCTTGTCGGTGTGGTCGTTCTTGCCCGAACCGTCGAATCACCTTTGCCCTTCCCAAGCTTGGGGCGGTTTGCTCGGATGTGGTTGGGGCCACCACACTCGAAACAAATCACGGGTCCTCCTCTCTTCTCGTCCCTCCTCCCTTTGTAAGCGTGAGAGAATCTTCGAGTAAGGAGGGCAAGTCGCTCTAACGATCATCGCTTATGTCACGAGAGCAGCAAGGAGAAACCGCAAGAAGACTCGTAAGAGAGACCGAGCTGAAACGGGATCGGTGACCAAAGCCATCGATCGTGACTTCGACCTACGAGACAACGTCAATCTCGTGAGTCTTAAGGCGCGAGTACAGCGCGTCAAGAGTCAAGGTCGAGAGGTCCATCGTGTCTTTGATGGTGGTCACTTTCATCTCCCACACACGCAGATCGAGTGGCGCAAGCATCGACGAGCGTTGTCCGAGTCGGGTATGTGAGACCGACCGCCGAGGTTGCTCAAGATCTTGTGGAACCGCGAAGCACTCATCTAGAGACTCACCACAAGCATCTCGAATTTGTTGTATTCCCGCTGAGGCGGTCTGTCGAACGTCTTGATCTGGTGCCCTCATGAACCGTCGAGGTCTATGATCGACAGCGGGAGGTGCCCGCTCATGTTAATGATGTTCGAGGCCTCACATCATGCATATTCCAGCATTGATGTTCTCATGGCGAACAACAAACCGGACCTTGACCTTGCGCCGATAGCGTATCGAGCACGGATGTATGTCTCCATTCGGCTCTTCGAAGGATAATCGATGCCATCGAAAATAGGCGCTTGGTCGGTCGTCGCCAGATGAGACCGGTTAAGATCTATTGATTAGAGCTACCAATTGTAGGACCGAAATGGCGACAGAGGGTGAATGTCGATCTTTAAAAATCGCCCAACAAGTACCTTAAGCTTCTTCTCCAATAGGATAATGATGTTCCTTGCCTTAGCATTTGCCTCAACATCATGCATATTCCCCGATCGATCGTCATTGATGTTCTCATCGTACCTCGAGCGTAGTAGAATAAGCCAAGAGCCAATATCAAAAAAGACCTCCAATGATTCTTGGATTCTTGGCAAACACTCCCGGAAGAATAAGCCAAGAGCCAATATCAAGAAAACCCCTCCAAGAAACAAGAATTTCAGATTTTGGTAAAAATCTGAAATTTTGCAAGAACCGAGCCAAAAACCAAATAACTCCCCAACCGTTGATCCTTTGGCTATGAAATTTTGAGGGAAGCTAATTAATAGCCTCTGGACTCTTCATACCAAATTTCAAGCCATCGTAACAAGGGAATCAAAATATGGACCAAAACCTAGAAACGAAGAACAAGAACAGAGGAGGCCAAAACTGAAATCTGAGAATCAAACTCGGTTTGCTCTTGGGATTAAATAGCCAAATGGCTTTTGAGCATCACCCATGCCATAGCAACCCATTTTGGCACTCTCCAGCAAGCAAGAACTCAAAACCACGAAAATCAAGAAATCTTGCAAAGAGGAAAATGAAGAAATGAAGCTACGAACAGAAAAACCAAACTTGATTTCATTCATTGAATCACAAGGAATACAGAGGAGTCCCGATACGCATGGACATTAGGACATAGATGATTACAAGACTCTCCACTCAATCCCTCTCCTCTCAATCCTCAAGAACACCAAGAATCACACATCTTCTTGGGAGGAAGAACACACAGAGAGGAGCTCACATAGAAACCATCGATGAAGCTACAGAGGAGCACTACTCGCCTTCACCAACTCATACCAACTAAAGAGCTAAAGGAAACAACCTTCCTAAAGCCTCTTTTGACTAGTGTAAACCCTAATTCCCTACAAGTGCTCAAGGGGCATGCAGCCCTCCTCTCCTTTATAGCCTTGGCTAACGGGTCTCCGCCTGCTACGCTGCTAAATCAACGGCGCCGCTCCCGCTTGCGCACCTCGCGAATTTCCCGATTCGCCTCCCGCACCTTCCGAAGCTTCCGCGCTCCTTGCCTCGCACGCCGCAACCACCTCGAGTCCACGCTGTCTTCGACACATCCCGACCGTTCGACCTCGGCGCCACCGCGCCTAGTCCGGTCCACCGTGTCTCGCCACGACTCCACTCGACGCCCCGCGACCACACGCACAAGAAAACACGCCAAATAGCACCGCCGACACATTAAGCATAAATCAACATAAACACATCATGCTTACCTATGATGAAGTCCAAACCTGTCGAAACATTAGAATATCCATTCTAAGCCCATACGACCAAGTTTGACCAAAGTCCGACCGAGCCCGATTGCCCACACAACGACTCGACTCCGAACCACTCAAACCAAACTCAACTGACCTAAACCCTTGTCAATTACTCATTACTCTCATGGAGTCATGACCACATAGTCTCTCACCTACTTTGTATTAAGTTCTCTGAATTCAGATTGTACTGGAGTTGAACTTTTGAATCGAATGCAGCTATGCTTCTCTCGAAAAGAAGCTAGCAATGTGATGAGATGAGTCGGGACACTTTCGGTCCGGATACCGGCTACCTGCTTGCCCCTCGCATATGTTTCCCTTTATGCTCATGTAAAAAAAGAAAGAAAGAAATCTAGGGTTTGTTCTATTCCATTCCGTTTCCGGGGAGGCCACCACCTCCTCCCCTCCCTTCCTCCGTCACTCCCCTCATCCGCGACGAGAGGCGGCGCCGTCGGCGGGAGCTACGGCGGCAGGAGACCGAGGCTGCAGCCGGCAGCAGGCTCGGCGGCCTCCTTGTGCGGGCCATAAGCGGCGGGAGCTCGGGGCAGCGGTGGCGGCGACAGTCCGGTACCCCGTAGCTTCGCCGCAAGATAAGGCCGCTCTCCTGGTTCGAGGTGATTCGAGGCCCCTCTTCTTGTTCCCTGCTGTGTTGCGCGATGAGTTTGTTGGTAGCTTGCGCTCTATCTTTTCGTTCTATCCGTGCTCAATTCTTGCATCGGCTTAACTCGGATACTGTTCTAGCTTGCAAGGGCAGAAAGACAAAACGGTTACTAGCCTACTAGGTGATTTGAATTCGACATGACCGGAAATGATAAACGATCACTATTTACGAGGAAATGGTAATTAGTCGTGTAGTATTGATGGATGCCGAAATAGCTTGCTTTTGCTATTCCTGCATTTTCTTTGGAAGTGCATTTTTTCCCTGCCTTCAAAATCAGGGCCTTGCCTTGGTAGTCCCTTTCTGTTTGTTGAGCTATTCAAAGTCCTAGCAGTGAAGTTTGCCTGTATCCTCTGACTCATCCTTGTTTACTTCCATATCCTACTTCCAAGGTGCTCTCTAGACATTACCAGCCCGCAGGATAATTTAAACCGAAATGTTGAATAACTTTATGCAAGCTGTTCTGTGTTCTTGCTGAGGTATGGCGGATTGCAATCTTTTGCCTGCAATCCAACAGGAACAGTGATGGATTTGTTCCTGTGTGAAAAGTGAAAACTCTTAAATTCGGAGGGTATTAGCAAGTACAAGTATGATCCTTTTGGTTTTTGAGTTAATCACCAATGGTATGAATAGCAAGTGCATTAGTTTGCAATTAAGTTATCCATCCATTTCTTGGTGGCAATTGCCTAGCTCCACAAATTGATTCCTCAAGCCTGTGGAGAGTCATGAATATGAATGTCAGGTGACTGGTCGGCTTGACTGCTTGAGATTTACTATCCTGTATTTAGACCTTTATTCGTCAAGTAAGATAAATGCTTGTTTGTTGAAGTATGTTCTCCTAGATTTCTTTAGCACTTGGTTGTTATTTGCTTGTCATTGCCCTCAGATTGTTTATTGTTGTTTACCCAATCTTGCTATTTGGACCGGTTATAGTTAATTCATTGCATATACTCCACTTCAAACTGGATTCTTGGTATCAATTTGGTGGACTGGTCATGTCTAAGTTTCATCAATTTTTAATCTTTGTTTAAACATTATGTCTCTTTGACATGTTTTATCCATCATTACAGGGAGTAGCAATTAGATCTACATCTTTATCACCACAAACGAATCAACAACCTGGCCTAATCTCCTCTCTGTGGGGTCACATTGAGAATTGGGGTAGTCTACAATGGCAGATGCCAGCCCAAGAACAGATACATCAACAGATGATACTGATGAAAACCACAGGGTAACTCCTTATTCTTTTTTCTGAGGCAAAGTCTACTCTTTTTCGCAATGCAAAGTCTTGCTGTCCTTGAACTAAGGTATTTGACATAAAACATTAATCATCTGGCTTCATGGTATGGAGTGGAGAACGACATAATTATTTTTACTAAACTATTATATGAATGATCATTAGTGATAACCTGTGATATCAAAGGTGAGGATTATCATTTTCGGTTAGAAACCAAATCTGTGGCTATGTTTCTATATAGTTACATGAGGTTCACCATTACAAGTAAGCAATACATGCAAGAGTGACAACAGAAGTTGAAACCAGCGAGGTGGACTAAACGAAGCGTGGAGATAGAGGATGTATTTATAAGAAACTTATGTAGCTTGTTATTCGGTCAATAATCCATAAAGTACGCCAAAGATATGTATACTGAAACATTCAGTATACATTGTCATTAGCTACTTAGGAATTTTGTTTTAATTTGAATTAATGTCAGAGAGCCACCCTTACAACACATGGTACATTGGAGAATTTGTGTAGATTCCATCAGGCCTCTTGAGGAGTGCTTAGATTACTTTAAAACATCACTAGAATGAAACCTGGGCATTTAACAATCCAATAGAACTATGAGTTGTGCATGGACAATCACGGAGGTGTCCATCAAATTACGAAGTCCTGAAAAATAACATAAACAGTTGGGTTTGCCTATTAAGATAGCTGGCAAAGTATTCTTTTGGCAAAATTATATGACACTTTTTGAATTTGGTCGCTACTTGATTTGGATTCTTAAACCCCTTGATGTTGTTTTAGTTCCTCAACTGCCCTTTTTTTTCCTGTTTCGTCCTTTCCAGTAGCTTGTCTAATTGAACTATTGAAGTATAGTATCACGTGCACTATAAGTTGATTATTTGATTTGTGCAATCACCATGGTTGTCATGGCGGACTAGGCAGTCACGCCGCCTGCCTGGCTCCTAGTTGACTAGGTAGGTGCCAAGGCGTCGCCCATGCAACATACGGTGAACAAAATGGTATCAAGTAATCAGGGAATTATAGAGGTCAATGACAGTTGCATACCATGCTGAGATAGGCAAAGCAGTGAGCAGCAGAAGTGCAGGGCAGAAGAAGAGAAGTAGCAGAGAAGAAGAAAAAGAAGTGCAGAACAGAGAAGAGAGAAGCAGAGTCGAGCAGAGCGTGAACACATAGAGAAGCTGAGCAGAGCACAGGAGGTTGAAGAAGCAGCAAGGGAGAAGAGAACTGGAGCAGGCAGAGCATACTCGGATCTGGAGAGAGAGGACGTGACAGCGAGCTGGAGGTAACTGCAAGCTTGACGGCGACAGTGAGCTGGAGACGAGGGGACCTCAAGGCAGTGAGGTCGAGCTGGAAGGAGAGGATGTTGGGAGCCAGTCAGCTAGGGAGGCCCGCCGGAGGGATATTCGCCGGCGCGATGAGGGCCACGCTGGTAGCTGGGGTTCCTTCACCCCTCTCTGTCATTCTCTCTCTCTCTTCAACTCATCCCACATTCACTCTTAACCGACCCCCCACCATCCAAGGCAATCGCCCAGCAGAGCCATGGGCGCGCATAAATTCTGGGTGCTTGCCTAATTAGGCAAGGTGAGGCAAACCTCCATGGCATCCTCCCTGGGCCGCCTTTGCGCTTAGGCAATGTATAAGCAAAGCCGTGACAAGCATGACAATCAGGTTTTGTTTTTACAATCACCGATATCTATGTAGATCATGTGGTGGTTGACATTGCCAATTTTGATAATAATGATGTGAACGCTCATATCAAAAGGTATTCATAATACCTTTGTATGGAATGCAAAGTTGCAAACCCTAACAATTGGTAGTTGCAAGCCACATAATACAACAGTGACAGGATTAAAAGTTTTTGCATTGATGAATGTATGACGTACATGACTTTAATAGACAAAGTGACAGGATAAATCAACAAAAGAGTAAGCTAAAGGATGATGATAAACAAAATTAGAGCTAAGTGACTGAATTCTTTTTGCATAAGTTCAACCCTAAGCCTTTACTTTTTCCATTATTCTTTTTGCAGGAGTTCAACCCTAAGCCTTTACTTTCTCCATTCTATGTTATTTTAATTTTAAGAATCAGAGTCAAAACATAAAATAAAAGTAATCGAATTTTTGTTTTTGGATAAGTATAAAAAAATCTCATTCAACTTTTTGACGTAAAACATCAGGAATATAAGAGAGAAAAATTCATTGTGTAAAAAATAGGAAAGATGGGAGCTTGATAGTTATGTTGTCATCTGCAGCTTGAACCTGGCCAAGGTGCTCTCGATGTTGCTTCTGACTCCAGTGACAGATCCAAGGACAAACATGAAGATCAAAAGGTAACAGATTTCGAGTAGTTTTCTCCTTATCGTTTCATATTGGTGCCGTTGCAACAAGTACTTTGCTAATAACTTACTTTGTAGTCACTCCGTCGGCTTGCTCAAAATCGCGAGGCTGCAAGGAAGAGTCGTTTGAGGAAAAAGGTACTTGAATATTACTTTTAGTTTCTGTACTAAAGTGCCTTTATGTTTTTAAGGACTTTTGGTTCACTTGGTATTGTGTTCTACTACTTTTGTGAATTCTATCATTTAGGCATAATTAAATTGTATTCTACTGCTGGGGGTCCAAGTTTTCTTTCTTCTATTGGGGTTCAGTTGCGAAAGGTCCTTCAGCCTAGCGGTAAAGGCACTGAGTAGCACCCCCGCCGCCCCGGGTTCGACTCCCCTCGGGTGAGAGAATTTGTGGTTGCCGCGGGGTAAAAAAATCCCCTCGCCTGTCCCCACAAGCCAAAGCACGGATAAAGACCCGGCCCGTTCTCACGCGGGGATCGGGTCTCCGTGTCAGGGTGGGGGCAGGGGTTCGGGGATTTTCTCGATCTGCGTGAGAAGATCTTCTTCTACACGAAATGCCCGGGGTGGCTCTTCCCCCCCGCAGGTCGAGTTTTTTTTTATTGGGGTTCAGTTAGTGATGGCGTGGTTCAAACAGTATATTGCTGGGAAAACACAGAGGGGGTAGATGAATTTATGTAGGCCTGTGTAGCTTTTAATTTTTATATTTTTAGTAAGTTAATTGTGTATAATGGTCTGGTTTGATTAAGCATTTTACACACAAGAGGGTCTTTAGTGGTTTTGCTTGTTAAAAGTTGGAACATAAACCAAGGAAAAAAAGTGAAAATGTTGATGCTAGTTGGTTCCCTTAGAGCTTTCAATGAGTACGCCTTAAAAGTTTCTGGTGAACTGTTAAATTAAAAAGTATTTAACAAAAACAGTTATGGAAAGTGTAATAAAATCCAGTTTATTTCCTAGAAGTCCTTCGAGTTATTTTTTAAAAAACTTTTTGTATATATCACTCGTGGCCAATATGTGGTATGGCATTGGTAATTTTGCTATCTTTTGCAGGCATATGTTCAACAGTTGGAGAATAGCAGGCTAAAGCTTACCCAGATAGAGCAGGAGTTGCAACGAGCTCGTCAGCAGGTTTGCTTCTAGTACATGTCATTGTTTTGAGCTTTGGCATTTGAAGTTTGCCTATGGAAATTTCTCTTGCAGGGCATTTTTATATCTAGCTCAGTGGATCGGTCCCATTCCATGAGTGGAAAGGGTAATATCAGATCTTTCCAATGATTCATATGTAATCATTATTTTCCATAAAATCTGTTTTGCTTGATCATTACCACGGAAGTATCCAATCAAGAGGGAGTCTTCGGTGCATCAAACGGTGCATCCATTTTGAAAAACCATTCTAACGTTGGTATAAAATCAAACTAATATGCCACAAAATTTCACCTCAAAATCCGACCTGCATATGGAAAAACAAAAAGGATAAATGCCTAGAAAAGGATAGTATGCACCGGATACTCCCCCATCCAAGCAATACCTGCCAAATTCTTTTTTTATGGAGAAATAACTAAACTTCCTTTTCTTACAGGGGCATTGGCTTTTGACATGGAGTATGCACGATGGTTGGAAGAACACAATCGACAAATTAATGAGCTAAGGAGTGCGGTTAATGCTCATGCAAGTGATAATGATCTCTGTAGTGTTGTTGATAAGATCATGTCACACTATGAAGAGGTTTTCAAGCTAAAAGGAAATGCGGCCAAGGCAGATGTCTTCCATGTGTTATCGGGCATGTGGAAGACACCAGCAGAGAGGTGCTTCTTGTGGCTAGGAGGTTTCCGACCATCTGAGCTTTTAAAGGTGTGTAACGCAGCCTTAGGATGTGCTTGTAATCTTTTGGGCCCTGGCCCTCCTGGAATAGCAAAGCCCCTCTTATTAACACAAGCAATATTGTACTATAAGATTGTCTAGAATGTGCATCTGTCTAAAACCTTAAGGATTTATCTATGTTTTTTTCTGTGTGATATATAGATTATTAGGTCATTTAAACTGATGTGTAGGAAATACAGGCAAATTACAGATTTTGATAATGCAGCATCATGTATCTTTTTTTCCTTGCATACTGCGTTTTCTTGTCCTTAGATAGTGTGTTGGTACTTCCTTTGGCTCCTTTTTTGTTTCAAGTGCTGATGATTTTACTGATAAGTTACTAACAAGTAAGAAAACTGCAGCTTCTTTCGACACAGCTTGAACCTCTCACTGAGCAGCAGCTGTCAGGGATATGCAACCTTCAGCAGTCTTCACAACAAGGCGAGGATGCTCTTTCACAAGGAATGGAGGCCCTTCAGCAGTCCTTGGCAGAAACCTTGGCTGGGTCTCTTGGCTCTTCTGGATCAACAGGAAACGTGGCAAACTACATGGGTCAAATGGCCATGGCCATGGGGAAGCTTGGAACCCTTGAGAATTTCCTTCGCCAGGTATTTACTTTATTTCAATTTTCAAATGTAAGCTTAGTATAGGAAGCTTGGTTTGATATGGTGCTATGATATTGGAGTCGTCTGGAGTATATGAATTCATGTACGCTATAGTTTAAAATCTTCTGCTATATCCTGTTGAATTATGCCTGCATGACTGTTGCACTTATGACTCCTTCCTTTTTACTATATCAAGGCTGACAGCCTGCGGCAGCAGACTCTTCAGCAGATGCAAAGGATCCTGACCACTAGACAGTCTGCCCGTGCACTTCTTGTGATAAGCGATTACTCTTCACGGCTTCGTGCCCTAAGTTCTCTCTGGCTTGCTCGGCCAAAGGAATAGGGAGAGCATGTAATGTGACTGCGATACTTTTCACAATTTGGGAGTTGATGGTGATCTTATGGGAAGATTTGACAGTCCTTCAATGGACTTTGATTCGCAGATATTTGCACATACTATAATCCAAAGAGATGACGTGTTTAGGTAGCTTAGTCATATAGTTTTGAGTTCATTAGGCCCTGGTCCATGTTGTACTGGCAACTGCTGTAAAATTGATGTTTCATTATTACCTATGTATCTGGAATATCCTAATTTGAAGAGAATGATTAGATTGTGCATCGAGAACGGTCTTTCACTAATCGGTTTTATTGACTTGTTGAGGACATTTTTGACTTATTATTAGGTAAACCAACATGAATAGAATGCCATGGAAAATCTAACCGAGGGTATATGGCTATGGCTGCATTGAAATTCTTTCTACTAGTATTTGTAGATTCAACACTACATTTGTGAAATATGATGAGAATGAAATCCTACCATCAGTTAGCCTGCTGAGAACGCATATTGTTTGTTTCAAATTAACAGGGCACTCGGTTGGAGGACTTTGGTAACTGGAATGCGTACATGGAACTTCACTGGAATACTGGCTCTCTTTAGAACGTGGGAATTTTGTAGGAAGGGAACATACCGAGAGCTAACGAAAAGATTAAATAAAATTCCTGTGTGTTTTAAGCAGAGCCAAGTACTTCAACTGTCCAGTCTGCTCCAACCTTAGCATGTCAGTGACAAATCTGTTGGGTGAAGGTGAAAGGCCAAGAACAATCTTCCAGTCCTCGGAAATTTCGCAGGGGGTTGAAAAAGAAAGAGACGATCAATACAGACCAACACCTGTAATCTTTCATGAGATAATCGAAGCGCTTAATAAAGTAAATTGATTACCTGGGTTTTTTTTCAGGACCTTGTAAGGGATAGAAAACAATGTCTACCCCCTAAAATGAACGAGGTTTACAGTTACACTCCCGTCGAGAAAATTATGGACACTCAGGGGCTATAATACCACGTTGCCAATCTTTAAAATTTCACTACCATGACGCTACAAATTTTTAAGAAATTACTATTATGACGTTACCAGTTTTTTTTTAAAAAAAAATACTATTATGATTCCGGGCAGCAAAAGTGCTACAGAAACTTTTCAAAATGGTCGAAATCAAAAGGCGGAAGGAAAACTCAGTTGCAAACCAAGAAGGCAGAAAGAAACACAAGATTATTTTGACCTAGATTCGAGGCTGGCACAAACTGGCTCACTATTTTAATCTCAGATATGATTTCTGTTCTCAACAATCGGTACCGGGGCACTCCAAACAATCTGCAAGCCATACTTCAGAGATCTAGTTGCGCAAAGCACACCTTCTACCTGAGTTCCATCTTAAGTTAAAACGAGCGTCCACATACTTAGATTATTCATGGCTAAAGCATCCTAAGCAGCATCTGATCCCCATTCTCTTCTATCAACAGAAGTCAGTATGACAGGTTAGACACTACCTAGTGAAACTTCCATTGTCATATGAGCAAAGTCGTATCATATATACGAAGAGGGAGGCGCAGCAACCAGCAACGCAGGTAACTGCAGCTAACAGCCTCCCCTTGTTAAAGCACCAGGCCTTTGCCCTCCTTTGAGATTTGCTTGTGACAGGACATCATTCACTCACAGCGCCCATGCAAAGTACGGGCAGATTGCCCGCCTTGTGGCAGTCCAGTTGCCGCATCCATAGAAATACCGTCCCTGCATGGGCCCTGGTTTGCGGACAACGCTCCACCTGCTCAGCACTCCGCAGTAGCAGTACATTGGCCTACCCTTTCCTGCGGTGCCGGCATATGGATTAGCCTGGACAGGAGATCCCAACGTCTCCTTTGGCTTCTGTTGCAACTGGGTCGGCGAACGATCGGGGGATGACTGGCAGGTTATTGGCTGCGAGGCAGGTTGCCTCACAAGCGAGTTGGTGATGGAGAACCTAAAGCCCCGGTGCATCAACAGCGCAAGGAGGCGGGCAGTATTGCGAGCATCATCAAGCCCGCAGTGAGCACGACCCTCCCATGTAAGGCCAGCCAACTGCACTGCGTCCTTTAAGTTGCACCGGACACCCCCAAACACTTCCTGGAAAGGAACCTTCAAGTTGATCCACCTGAACAAAATTTGTGCACAAGGTGTCAATATTAGAATGCCTTCTTGTTGTCAAGAGTTCATCAGAATATTCAAAATACACAGACATTGGGCCTTGACCTCAAAGGCTCAAACATGACACCTCAAATAATGAGAAAGCTATTGAGCAAAACTACAACTATCAAGTACATGTGTAGGGGAAATTTTCACTATCTGTCATCATGCATGAGATATGGCGTCCAAGAAAAATCAGTGTCATATGGTAAAAAAAAAGGGTTAATAATCATTTCATCACCTTTAGCGTGAAATATGCAAATTGTTTAACTCTATTAACCGAACCAACCTGTTGAGCAAGTGTAGACATACGAAAGTAAATCTAAACATATCATACCTATTCTCTCACTGAGTATATTTCAAATTTACAAAACCTTTCTGAATAGCATATACCTACCTGGCTACTTCTATAAAAAAAAATTTGAGCTTTAAGGCCTCAGATTGGACCATGGATTTCCAAGGGAAATTAAAGGGTATTGCATTGTTTCCCACAAATATCCTGCATGTGCTTATTTTGTTTACCTTGTACATTACCAAATGAGTTAAGAGAAATGAAAACAAAGAAAGTTGACCTGTCGTAATTGACATATTAAAGAAATATGCACCATACACACCCGTACTTTGCCAAGATTTTAGACTGCCACCTACACTTTTGATGTTGGCAATTTCCCACCTTTACTTTTGATTTGATATAAAGTACTTCCTCTATCCACAAATGTAAGTTGTTTTTTAATTTTCACGGTCTCCAACACAAGACTTTGAATATGATTTTGTACCATAATATACTAGCAAAAATAATAAAAATTATATATTATGAAAGTATTTTGCAAGACAAATCTAATAATATCATTTTTCATGCAGTCAATTCATATAGTTTAACATACATTAATGGTCAAAGTTTCAAAAGTTTTGACCGCACGGATCACACGGCGACCTATATTTGTGGATGGAGGGAGTACTACTTGAACTTAGTTTTAAAATTTTGCCACATGCACATTTCAGTTGATAGCAAATCAACACCTATTAATATGCATGAAATGTTAGAAAATTGGTATAAGATGTGTGCTAACATATAGGAGCATACATGCCTTTTATAGATATATCGTACTGTGGTAGCAAATAATTTAATAAAAATTGAAGTAATCCGCAGCAATGCATTCAAAAGTATAGGTGGTAAATGGCACTAACAAAGTGCTGAATTGCCAACATGAAAACTGTAGGTGGAAATCTGCTATCTTCAGAAAGCACAGGTGGCTGCGGTGCAATTTCCTCGGTAGCATATCCTACATGGCCCTAAACCCTTAGTTACAAGCAGTACATCAGGCATTAAACATAATAAATCTGCAATCTCCCAGGAGCAAAAACAGACAAGTTTCCTCAAGAATGACATGATACACGAGTTGATAAAATGGACCTAACTTTGGTGACACTAGACAGCAATTACACATTCAAACAGTAATTGGGCCTGTTCTTTTAGGCTATGTCTTATTAGTCTAATAAGTAGTGATTGCTGAGAGAAACCAAAAGCCGCTGAAAAAACAAAAAGAACAGGGCCAATCATTCTACCAAACTTACTTTAGCATGATCAACTATCATACTACAGTTATAGAGCCATATAACAGTTTACACAATGGACAAAGAAAATAATAAAATATTATATCACGCGCACTAAGAAAACAAAACAAGGTCCCAAAGCTAGAGTCACATAAATAGGGGATAAATGTTACCTGTTAAAATAAGGAGGCTTCCTGATTCTCTTGAATCTGCACTCTGATTCCAGCATTACATGGCAATCCCAATTAGACCAGGTCACAACGGCAAAGTTCTTGTGCTTAATCCCTTTGTCCTCTAACCACTTATCATGCATGAGCAAGGCTTCACTTAGAGGTACACCTCTGTCCACCTAGACATGCACAAGGAAAAATGTATTGCTAATCAAATACACAAAAGAAATGTCAAATTCTGGATCATACTCATGTTATAACACCACCATCTTTCAACATGGGCAAAATATAGCTTCAACAAAAGTAGTACATTTCACATATTGACCAATTGCATATTAGTTCATAAAACTATAGTAAAAGTGAAAAGTGACATAAAAATAACAGGTTTACAAAAATATATGTAGTTCATTTTTTTCAAATGGATTTACTTAACAAATATTGACTATTCAAGCCCTCAAACCGACCTTCCCATTAGAAATAAAAAATAGACAGCGGTCGTTAACAACTCATCAAATTAAAAAGTAAAATTATAAAAAAGTCATCTGATAACCTTGAAATATGCTAGCTAATAAATAATGCTACATTGTGATCAAAGCTAACGTGCTAAATTTCTTTCACAGAAAGGGAATGGTACACCCCTCATCCATGTCTAGTCAAATAATGCCCATGTTTCACTGTGAACATACGGGACAAGTGCCTTGGTGCTTTCTCAACATTCCCATCAATGGCGGCACAAGATCTAGGAATTCCTGCTCATAATGTTCTACTGTCTTCTCTCCCTGGAATGCTCTAACAGTTGGATGGCTCTACGGATGGCTCAGGGAAAGTATTTGCTCTAAAACTCCAGAATTGACTACTACTCAGTATCCACTATCACAATGACCCATCCGCAATCAGCCCGTCTCAAAACTGTTGAGTAGCACACACCTTCCTTTCAGAAGGTCCATAATAGCAAATGGCATCACATGTACCACAACCAAACACTCATACAATCTGACAGATTACCAACAGGCATTGCACGAAGGTAGAAGCATGTAGGTTGAGCTGAAGCACACACAATCTTGAGAGCACAAAGGCTGATCCAAATTCCAAACATGATCCACCCTCATAACAAGAGGCTAGTGTTTCACACCAAGGGCAAAGCCCCACACTCGTTGCCCACAGCTAACCAGAATAACACGGCTAGACGGGCGCCCAAGAGAGTTCATCTACTAGTCACCTGAATACTACTGCAGTGACAAAAGGCACTATGCATCAGGGATTTGTGATCAACACAGCAGACAAGGTCAAACAAAGGTCAGCAGAAAATACCCATCGTGGCTCGATGATTCCAGAAGTCATCTGAATTGCCTGTGAGTATGACCAATAGCTCGTATGATGCACACACAACCCCGTATGGAGCTCCCATTAGACCATGATTACTGCTAACGTTCCACCGATAAACTAACTGGATTAATCATCTGCCTAAGAATTGGTGCACATTCAGCCTTGGAGTGTTACGCTTTGTTTGAGAAATTTGGGATAGTTCCCCAAAGGAATGGATCCCCCCCCCCCCCCAAAAAAAAACACACACACACACAAACCATTTAGTTTAGCTTCACCATGTAGGCTGTAAAATTAAAATCCAGTCCTAATCGAGACGAAACAAGCTCATGATGTGAACTACAATTCTGCTTCGTATGGTATTTTCTAACCAGGCTGGGACCAATACACTACAGCCTGACATACATTAAATATTTCAACAAGCATCTCTATCAAAAGTGAGCCCATTAGATATTAAGAATCCATTTCCAAAAATAGATAACCAAGTTAAAATGTCATATCATATTGCAAACATGTGCACCCCACAAAATTTTATTATCCCAGTAAGACCAGGTTTGATAGGTCAACTGCATAAGCATTTTGCATTCCCATAGTAATTGAAGAACTACATGAACCAAAACATAAGCATATAAGTATATAACTACATTGGTTTCAACTCCGCCAAAGTTTTTGCCACAATTAGCAGTCTAGAATAAAGAGAACAGGCATTGGCAACGTGAGGGAATAACAATTTCTGCCTACAAGATAGCAAACCAAAGAGATAATTTTATTTTTGAACAGTATGTGTAGTAGTGATTTAATTCTCATGTCAATGCTAATTTTATTTTTGAGCAGTATGTGCAGTAGTGATTTAATTATCATGTCAATGCCAGGAGTTTGCAAGTGTGTTTTGACAAAAGCTGAACCTAAATTGGTCAATTATTAAAGTTAGTGGCAATTATAAAAGTTGGGGATCATTTGACCATTTTTAAATTTATTACATACCAAGAAAGAATAATTGAAAAAGGTGATTCAGTGAAGCTTTCACAAATTAGCTACAAAAACGGAAAGTTTCATCTCAAACATGGTTGTCAAAGCATCGCCAAGACGTCCTGGCGGTCGGAGGGGGACGCCGTGGACGATCACCCAGCGCGTGACGAGTTAGTCGGTGCTGGGTGACACCTAGGCGTCTAGGGCATCGCCCAGCTCATTGTGGCAGCCACCTAGAGGGTCGATCTGCAGCCGGAGGAGGGTGGTGGCGGCGGGAGGAGGCGGCCGGGGCGGCCAACAGGAGCGGCGGGTCGAGGAGGCTCCTGCCGGAGGAAAGGCAGAGCCTGTCGGAGGCAGCGGCCGAAGTGACCAAAGGCAACCAATGGGAGCGGCGGGTCAAGGCAGCGGTTGCAGGAGAGGCGGAGCCGGCCGAAGGCAGCAGCAGGAGGCGGCTGGGGCAGCCAATGACATCAGCGGGTCGAGGAAGAGGCACCCGAGCGCCAGCGGCTGCGGTGTCGGAGGCGATGGAAGAGGTGTAGCAAGAAGAGGCGGTAGACGATGCGGGCAAACCGAGAAGCAATTGCTGGCGGCTAGGTTAAAAGGATGGGGCAATTTTTTGGTCTTTTTGTGATTTAATCCTCAGAGTTCTTGAAAATTACGAATAGATCCCTCCCTCAATGGATTTCTTCTGATTTAGAGTTTCTGAAAATTACAAATAGACCCCTCCTTCAATGGATCTCTTCTGATTTGGACCTCCTGAGCTCTGTTGCATGGTTATTTGGATAATTTGTGCTAATATGTTGCATGATTATTTAATTTGCGGTCATATAAGGTATCACGTGTATTTATTACTATCGTTTAACTGCTATCGTCTAACTGTCACCATGGTGGACGCCTAGTCGACTAGGCGTCCAGGCGCCCCAGTCTCACCATGACTTGCCGGAGCACCGTGACAACCTCGATCTCAAACTGATATGACATAGCTAGTTGTGAGATCTAGTAAGTGTGTGCATGGAACTATATGCTGGTAGAGGTACAGTTAATTTCGAAGGGGCTTATGTCAGATAATGATGGAAGTAGCCAATAAAAGATGAGAAACAAGTAGGCCACCACACATGTATGGCCTATGGATTGTAAACTGGTCTTTGTCCTAGCAGGAATCTAAAATACACTTATGGTACATAAATAATTACTTAGCAAGGCACTATTAGATCAAGCAATCATGTAGAACCCTACTTTGAATCAATGACCATAGTTATGAAATCTAAGAATATTCAAAAGCTAGAATATGCACCGACCTGAATCTGTTGTATACCAGTAAGCTCCTTGCAAAAGTCAGTCAAATGTTGATGATATGTCGGCCGAACATATGTTTGAAAGGAAGCTTCCAGTTGTCCAGTTGCACTGTTAACCAAGACAGATGGAAATTCAATGATCTCTTGTGGATGTGGATTGTTCTCCTTGTCACAGGTTGCTTCAAAGTCAATAACCACAAAATATTGAAATTCCTGAAGTTGTGCATCATGAGGGTAACCTTGAGGGAGCATCTTGAGTGGAAGATACTGTATTCTGTTCTCAATGGGAAAACTGTGGTCCCTATTTATATGATGAAATTGGTTGTCAAAGCCATAAGGTTGTGGCTGCCGCAGCATTTGGTAATCAGAATAAATATATGGCCAAGCATAAAATTCTTGTTGGAAGAAGGGTCTGCTAAAGCCTTGATTTGGAAGAGGAGATGCCTCCCAGACTTTTTCTGCTACAATACTATAATTATTTTTTCCATTATTCTCAGGAAACCCTTCAATACCACCTCTCTGCTCTTGAGAGGTATTATACTGAGAAATATTCGGCTTGAGGCACCCAGGAGGTGCCTCATAATTAACTTGCATTTCCTCTGCATCAAATAAACTAAATAAGAATATGACAGAATTAACATTGCAGAGTACAGCAGTCCATGCAGTTAAAATAACATATTAAAGTTGCATCATATGCTCAACATATTGCATGATTTCCAAAGAACATTTCAGGACTCAACCAAACAAAATAGACACCAAGAATAACATATGCATCAAGCAATTAATGGCTGAAGCACTTAGTACACTAAAGTCCAAGCAACATACGGTTGTCATAGCAAAAGACAGCATCTCAAAAAACATTGAAAAACTGATGTTCAATGGTAGCGATGATTAGTTGGCAGCTACCGACAACTACTATCTCAAAATAATTGTTTCATGAGTTTGTTGTGGTCACATGATGACCACTGTAAGTAATTTGAACTCAAAATACATTAATTGGAGACTTTGGCAGCAGAAGAAAGAGTTGTGCTTCCTGATGTCCAAACTTCTCCACCTTTTTTCAGAGAGCATTCAGAAGTTTCCACTTAAAAGATGTTTTATAACAGCATGTTGAGTTCACCAACATGGTTGAAATGATAAAGTGCTTGCATAATCATAGTGTAACTAGTTCAAATGCCCTTTCACATGGAGGCTTTACAGACAAGATATATTAGACAAGAACTGGGCAAACAAATTGAGAGTTTCTCAAGGCATAAAAGTATTATCAGAAGCTATTTTCTGTAGATTCCTGTGGGAATATATAGTTATACATCATGGCATAGTAGTAGAATTTTAGTATAGCATACCTTTGCACAAAAGGTAAGCACTACATATATTAAAAACAACATAAACACCAGAGTGGCATAGATGTTAGTAGAGAGGTAGACCTACTGCTAAACTTATTCAACATAAACATTAATCCCACTCCAGTTAAGGAGCCCAGTCCCTTGAATATAAATGCGTTACTAACTCTGCCCATAAACACATCCTACAAATGGAAGCAGCAGTCTGCACGCATTAACATCAGTGTATTGTCCCTCATTCCTACCTTTTCCTCAAGTTACTACACAGCCTTTGCTCTGTGCAAAAGAAAGAAAACACTTGTATGCCATCCCATAACAGAGATTTACTGTGCAAGATCTGAACAAAATATGAATGGCCACAAAAATCAACACAAGGTTTGTCTTCACTAGATTTTCAGTTCACCATCACGATTCAAATGATTCTAACTGCGCCAGGTAGCTCGGATTACTTGAAATCTAGAGTTACCGCGCTTATGTACCACTAAAACCAAAGGCACCATCTTTTTTAGCAAAAAACCCCCACTAGTAGTGATTAGCAATATCCTACTCCAGATGCACCCCTGACCAATTCAGAGTTTCAGACTGTGAACTTCCTAAAAATCCCAACATCCAGTACCCTACATCACCAAAATAATTCCTTGTCTTTCCTTAAAGTAGAAAGTAAGACGCTCCAAAATAGAAAAATCCTACAGAACTGCAACGACAGCGCGGTACATCACCACTCCCAACCTGAGGTCACTGAAACCCCCGTAAAGGCAAGAGCTTTGTCCTGCCCAACCTCGCCACCAACAATAACCCCGAAAACCTCCGAAAAATCGCACCTTACCGCCCACAGCCACTCCAAGACGCAACCTTTAACAGTGGAAACCACATGAGAGGGCAGGATCTGGAGGGGAAACGATCTGACCTGCGCGCTCGTGATCAATCATGGCCGTGGGCGATCCCGCGGCGCTGCACCATCCGGATCAGAACTCCCCCCGCGTCACACGACCTGATTGACCCCCCCCCCCCCAATAAAAACCCATAAAAATCAACAGATCAGTAACCACAACGACATGATCGAGCAAAAGGAAATCGAGGTTAAGGCTCTCCTCTCTCACGCACATGTGACTGCGAGGATCGGAGTTGGAAGAACAGAGCGGCCACCACGCGACGCGACGACCCCCTCTGTCTCTATCAGGAACGGATGGGGATCGGGTGCACACCGCCGAACAGCGCGCTCCTATGGGGTCCAATGGATGGCTGACACGCGTGGACTACGGGGGCGGTGGGCCTCGTCTCGCTCGCCCCTCGGGCGCTGCGACTGCGATGCGAGCTGGGTCGGGTCGGGGTTTGTTAGAGCTAGTTCTAAACATATTATTTTATATTTTAATAAAATAGAAACCATTTCATTATCTCTCCTTTAACTCAATGACACATAAATTTTGCTACTTTTATTTAATGTCATCAATAGAGATAGTTTTATACACATATTTTAAGATTATGAAGGAGAGTAGTATTATGATCAAGAGCTAGTTTCATATTTATATTATGAGTATTTATATTATGAGCTATGTGCTAAAAGTTAGTACTATTAGAGAAGTTGTCTTAGAGCTAGTAACTAACTCATACTGTTGGAGATGGAAACCCTTATTTTGCAGTCCTGGCATTTAATCGCATTGTTTTCCTAGTCTTGATTTAGGTGTTTACTGTCTAATTGTAAAAAAGGTGTTTACTGTCTGTACTCTAGAGTCTAGATAGATGGTCGATGATCATCGAAAGTTTGTTTGTGGTTTTCCCGCGTGGAGGTAGTGATCATTTGAGCTTATTTTTGGTGGTTTATAGTTGAAAAGTATTGTAGTTGGCTGAAAAAATATTGTAGCTGACAGATGCTTATTTAACATAATTAAATTTAAAAAATTAAAAAAATATGTTAGCCCATTACATATAATACAAACAAACACAGGAAAAAAGAACCGGCAAAAAAGCTCAACAAAAAGCCAAAAGTTCAAAAAAAGATGAAATTTATGAATAGTGAAAAATAAACCGAAAGCTAAAAGCTGAAACCCAACCGATCACCCCCATTTAGTTTAAGATTCGCGTTCGCTATATCTTTTAGGATTCCTATCCTAACCTTTTCTTTTCTTAAGAGATTTTCTAACTTGATTATGGTCGTTCATTTCAGTTTGAGCGTCTGACTTCTGGTTTAATTTCACTATTTCTAAATTTTATTTTTTTTCTAACTTTTTAGTTTTTTTGAGTTTTTTTGCCTGTTCTTTTTTCCTGTATTCATTTGCATTATTCATAATGGGCTAACCTGTTTTTCTATTTTTAAATTTTTTAAATTTAGTTACACCAAATAAGCCACCATCAGTTACAATATAATTTTAGTCAGCTACAATGTAATTTTAGTTATAAACTAGTTTATTTCAGTCCAATTGAGTGACACCTATGTGTCTTAAAGAAGAGGTAAACATCTTTCATAGTGGATTATGATTTCTATATGCCAGAGCAAAATCACTTTCACCACTGAAAATAATTGTGGTTGGTTTTAAATTCGTTGACTAGCCATTATCATGACAATTAGCATTCCCTCTTTTAGCTTTAGGTTTAGAAGTAACTTTTCAATCCCGATATTAACAATTTTCATTTGTATTCCTGGTTATAGAATGGGAAATTAGGCGCCTTTTGAGTTACATCTCTTTGTAGATCGTATTTCTTTTCTTTAACTTACAGCATTATCAAAAACAATTTTCGTTATTTGGGTATTGTCTACCACCTTACCAGCTTGTTTTTGTCATCTTTTCTTTCATTACTAATGGCAAAGTTACTTAGGACCAATATGTTGACCTCCTCCACTAATAAAAAGAAACCATATCTACAACTAGGGATGAAAAATAGGTACAAATTATCGATATTATTTGACTATCAATATGATACAAATATAGTATAGATTTTTTATCTGATTATTAATTTCCGTTCTATTCGTATTCAAATTTGATAAAAAGCATAATGAGTATTTTATTGCAGAATGCCAAATTAGTTGGATGCGTTTTTTCAATGTGAATTTATTTTTCTTTAGGTGAAATAAATATATTAGAATGATTAGGCCCTGATCAACTCGGCTTGGCTTCGGCTTCTGGCTTATTTTTCACTATTCATAAGTTTCGTCTTTTTCTGAACTTTTGGCTTTTCGTTGAGCTTTTTTGCCGGTTCTTTTTTTCCCGTATTTGTTTGTAATATACGTAATGGGCTAACATATTTTTTTATTTTTAAATTTTTTTAAATTTAATTATGCTAAATAAGCCTCACAATCACTGGTGTTTTTTCAACCAACTGACAAGAGTTTTCACCATAAGCCACGAGCTTTTCAGCCGAACCGATCACCACCTAAGTGTGACTGTACGAGTATAAAGTGTCACTACTATTCGATTTGTATTTAATCCGTTTTCACCCCTATCAACATCTAAGGACAAATAGACTTTATGTAAGAAAATACACTAAATTTTGTTAACTCAACTTCACTATACCAAATATAAGCCTATAATAGAAGTGCACAACCTCCCGATGACTTATTTTGCTATGTATATTAAGCTCCAGTAGTTGATTTATTTCTTTAACAAGAACGCTCATTGTCTTCTACTAGCAACATTGTGTCGACACTGCAACATCGTAAATACTCTATAAACATGTTTTCTCACCCAACTTCAAGAAAAGGGAAAATTTAGTCATGGCTACATTGTAACCTCTCTTTTTTTTTCAATTTTATGACAGCATACGTGAGACGGATGATCAAGGCGATAGGAGAAGGATACCCATAGAGATCTCTATGTGTGCTCATCAACAGATAGCTTGTGACACAACATCCGTTAGTATTGTTACGAGGGGACGACCAACAAAAAAATTGAATTTACCTAAGGGAAAATGGCAATATTGCTTAGTACCATCGAAAAAATCACGGAGTTAGAACATACCATCTAATGTGTTATTGACGGGTGGTCCTGGGCCCTACATGTCATTCTCATAAACGATGATGTTTTTTAACTCTGTAATCTTTACAATGGTACTAAACAAAATAAATTAAAAAAATCCTATTTGCATAAACGGATAATCAAAACAAATCCACTAGTTGATTAAGGCTCAAGCAACGCTAGCAAGGCAATTGTCGCCCAATATTCATTACGGTGTACACTTGTCGTGTGAGCGTAGCCCAGAGGCACTGATCCAGCAGCCCTAAACCCCGAATTTTTTTATATCTTTGCCTTTGAAATTAAGTTTTTGAAAGACTAGCCTCTTCCAGTAGAAACTGCAAATCTGGCGCTCTCCATTACGACCTACCGTTCCCCCCGAATGGGGCACATCACCTGCCCCCACCACCGAGGCGTGGCAGGGAGTTGCTCCTGGCCTCAGATGGGGTAGTGGAATTTTTAAATATAGAAAACAAGCTCTAAAAATTATAATTTTTTGTGATGTCTTCCCACATGCTGTACTTGCATGTATAATTTTTCCATAATTTTATCCTTTCCAAATTTTTCCAAAAAAATCCTACAAATAGTAGACTTGAATGAATTTTCGAGAAAAATTTAGAAGGGATAAAATTATGAAAAAATTACACAAGCAAGAGCACTGCGTGAGGAGAATCCAAAAAATTTGTAATTTGTGGAGCTCATTTGCTATATTTAAAAATTCCTACAAAAATATATCTTAATGGAAGAACCAGAACAACAATCCAATGCCTACAGATTCTAATGCATTTATGCCTCCGTTGATTTGTTGGGCAACTAAACAAATTAACCTCAGTCCATTATACAAACATGTAAACTAGTACAACAATCACAGCACTACACCTTACAAATGAAGACCAACTGAAAGAAACAAAACAACACACATCATCATGTTTTCGACGTGGCCAACGCATGGGCCTGAATTAAGTAGGTTCCATAGTGTCCATTTCATCACGCTCGGTGTTTTTGAGCCGTTCAACAAGTGGTTCTGGTGATGTCTTGGCCACGTAGGTGTGGATGGCCATCACATGACAGCGACTACGGAGTACCGACGGCGGCTTCGAAGCATGGCCCTGGACGGACGGTTGAAAGAGATGATGATACTCCCCCACGGTGAAACTAGGATGGCGCCACCTAGTCATCTGCAGTTTTACCATCGAGAGAGCATTAGTAAACGACTCAATGCATAAGCTTTTAACGTGTCAACAAAGATAACAAACAGTCATGCAACAAATGCTTAGAACTAGTCATTCATGGCTTGTTACAACAAATTATTTTTACTCATATACATTGGACAAGATAGTAATGCACAACTTGAGTAAGCTTAAAGACACAACATTTGAAGGCCCTACCAAAATCAATTGATGGAGTGTATGCTTACCCTACCAAAATCAATTGATGGAGTGTATGCTTAGGCACACACCGGAGGAAGAAGCCCTATTGGGCAGTCCCTGAAAGAGTGCCCAGCAGTCTTGACTAGGCATTTATCCACGTTGACTAGCTTCCATGTCGTTCCGAATGCACCTTGACTGACGCCTGCCCCACCTAGGATACCGTAATGCGCTATTAGGCCACCACTTCACATCCCCTGCCATAGGTCCCTATAATGCCCTTTCACACCATATGAGTTGAACTCTATGTTCCAAGTATCATACAGGTGACTATGTCGTAGAAGTCCGATACGTACAGTGTAGAAGATCGGCATAGTATGGACAATGCAGCATATACGTACGTGGGAGCAAGACTTGTGCAGCAGTTGAGGCTTGTTGCAGGTCAAACAACCATGCACTTAACTATGTAAGTGTTAGGGTTTGACCTGCAAAAGGATGGTATAGACATATTGGTGACTATGACTATCTTCACATAAAAAATGTGATAGGTTCAAGTCCAACTCACCTGAAAACTCAATAAGTTCGATTGATTCTGACTGCAAAGCTCACGATAACTTGCTTCGCGGCACTCTTGTCAGGGAAGCGCTACCCCATAAGGAGAGTGTCCATGTCGAAGGCCCACGAAGAGTCATGATCCCATGGCAGAACTAGGGAAGAAGCTATTTGCAAATCCAACCGACTGGCCAAATAGTCCGTGTCGGCGGAAACAATGCCACCCACGGTGCCACCCTCGCTGTCTGTTTCATTCTCGCTGGACTACGAGTCAAAGTCCTCCTCGTCTTCGGTATTTGCCCCCTTATACATGCCGCGAATAATCTCATGGTAGTCAATGTGAGTGCCCCACCATTTACCGACACCTTTGTTTGGCTGGAAGTCTATAGAATCTCTGTCAACTGGAGCTTCCTCCTCAGCGATCTACTCCTCTGGGGGCAACTCTTCCATCAACATCAAATGGAAGAGGGGGACAAGATCATTTCCATCCGCTGGCGCACCTGCCACCCTGGAGAAATCATCACAGTTAACAAAATGGACATACACCATGGGCCGCCGAAAGGTCGAAGAAGAAGGATTACTAGCTATCTCCATGTAATGCTCCCACATGGCACTGCTAGTAAGTTTCACCATGTCCCACACGATTTGCCCTGGGGTGTGACCATGGTGGCGGTCACTGTCTCTATTATTATATTGTTTCTTGTGACGTCCCTATCGAACAACTGCCAATGCACTGACGTATCAAGGCATGTGTGCTTGGTTGGGAATAGTTACTACGGTGCGCTCACAGCTGGACAGATCAAGTCCAAAGTAATGGACCACCACACACAACCTCATCACTGTGGAACACGAACAGTTTATCCATTCCTACGGAAAATACCACATCAGTAAAGCATCATTCCACGTGAAAAAAACATACGTATGATATTGAAATTTAATTACCGATAATGGGGGAGCGTCCATACAACACACGCACAAAAATACTGCATAGACAAACATATATAGCATTATTACCTGCATCATCAAGTAGAGCTCTAAATGAATAACACAATAAACAACCAACTAATGCTGCAGATTGGTATCCCCAATGCGAGATGAAGAAATATGCAAACGGGGAGCACTAGTGTTTTGTGAGAGAGCACCTCGAGCAATGCAGAAGAAATGGTTACGAAACTTCTAACTATGCATGTGAAATGATTAGTGAACAAATGATTACGCACATGAAATATTGATTATGGAACAAATAATTATGCACACGAAATTGTGACTAGGTAATAAATAATTATACACATGAAATAACGAATATGAAACAAATAATCACGTGCACAGAATGATTAGAGAACATCTAATTGCGCGTATAAAAATAAATATTACAGAAGAGATAGTTAGGCGTATTAAAAATAATAATTACAGAACAAATAATTACAATGATTACGGAACTTCTAACTACGCGCGTCAAATGATTAGGGAGCATCTAATTATGTGCATTAAATATTGATTACAGAACAAATAATTATGTGCATTACAAAAATTGATTACGGAATGAATAATTACACACACTACTACAAAAGAGGCTAAACTGGACGCTTACATCATAGACGGTTCCTAGGAACCGTCAGGTTGCAAGTATCGCTGCATTTGTTCATACGAATAATCGTCAGGGTATTTTCACAGACGAGTTTTAATACAAACCGTCTGTGATAACTTCATTATCATAGACGGTTTCTAATACAAACTGTCTATGAAGTATTACAGACGGTTCTTGATAAGAACCGTCTGTGATACTTCACAGACGGTTTGTATTAAAAATCATCAGTGATATGTTTCCTGCCTTGCAATCCCCTAAAATTTCATAATTTCCGCTTGAGTCCAAGTAAGATTCAGTTTTAAGACACCTTCAGTAAAACAGGCATAACTTTTGCATACGGTGTCCATTTTCGATGTTCTTATATTCGTTGAAAAGCTAACGATGAGCCCGATCCAAAACAATGACCCACTTGTGCCAGTCGCCCTCTAAGACCCTCAAAATCAGACATCTTTAGCCCCAAATTTGCATTGCAAGTTTTTTGTTTCTGTTTTTGCCAAAATTTGTAATCTTCCCTTTGGAATTTAGATTTTGCCTCAACTGCAAAGTTGTAGATCTCGTCGAAACCTTTCAAACAAGTATATATAAGCCATATAAAACTTTGCTATTTTATCTTTTCAAACTAGCTATTTATATTATACCTATATATTGTCTTTGTGATATCATAGACGATTTTTGTTATGAACCGTCTATGATGCCTCTATCACAGACGGTTTGTAATTTGAACCGTCTGTGATGTCCCGCCACGTCACCGATCTGTAGCATATCCCCAGGATCCCGATCTCACCCGTCCATTCTCTCCTCATCGAATGGCAGACACCGTTCTCCTCCCCCACCTCTCGCCCCTTATTAACCCCCTCTCCCAACTCAAAGAACGAATACCACCAGTACTACTCCAACTCATTTGTGCGCGGCAAGGGTAGAAAGGGTTCAGCAAGAGCGACTGAAATTTCACAAGCAAGATGGAAAGGAAAAAGCCAATGGCAAGATGGAAAGGAAGAAGGCCGGCATAGAAGCCATTGATTTTGTCATAGAAGCTAAAAATGGTATTTGTTGCCTTTTTTATTTCTGCTACTTGAAACTTTTTCTGCACTACTTGTTTTAGATTATAGTTTAATGTAGTGTAAGAATTTTTCTGAATTTGTAGCCGTGAAGTTTGTCTTTGTAAAATTGTAAGTGTCCTCTTATGTATGCAGTGCTATGGGTAATCTACTCAATAACTTGTGATGTTGTAATGGTGGATTCTAATCTTAATAAAAATAGAATGTGTTGCTGTGTTTGTTTCTGTATTTGCTTGTTTTCAGATAATATAGTTAACGTTTCCTGAGGCTAACCGAAAAATATAAAAATTTAGATATAGAATGAACTATCACAAACGATTTTGTAGTATAAACCATCTATGAAGAATTATCACAAACGGTTCGAACCAAAAACCGTCTGTGATGGGGAAGTATCACAAATGGTTCTATATACTAACCGTCTGTGATACTCATACATCACAGATGGTTGGTAACTAGAACCGTCTGCGATGTGTGAGTATCACAGACAGTTGGTAGCTAGAACCGTCTGTGATAGTGTTTTTCACATACGGTTCTAGTTATAAACCATCTATGATGTAGTTATCACAGACAGCTCATAAACCGTCTGTGATAATGTCTGATTATCACTGACACATAAATTCAGACAGTTCAAAAAACTGTCTGTGATGACAGTTTTGAACCGTCTGTGATGACCCTTTGTGTAGTAGTGACATTGTTGCAGCCTATGACCACTTTGTAGCCTTTATGACCACTCTCTGCAGTTGTATGACCATGTCTGGAATCGTTACAACCACTCCGAGTCTAGCTACGACCACGTTGTGACCACTCCGATCATGCCACCCAGCTTTGATTGCGTACTTGTAACTTTAGCTAGAAAGTTATGACAACGTCTTCCGCCGTTGCACTGCGCTTCCTTCGACCACGGTCGATCACCATAATCATAACTCGATTATGACTACGCTGTGACTCTATCGACTACGTTGAAGGCTCTATCAAGTGCCATTGTCATAACCCTTACGACCACATCTTCTGCTCCACGATCGTGGTCGTAACTCGTTTACGACCATGTCTTCAACTCTTGCGGACATCTTCGCTTGATAGCTATGGTCGTAACTTCATTTACGACCACGTTTGCAAACACGTATAACTCGATACTCGATAATTTTCCTAGATCCAAAACGACTCCTTTTTCTTTTTTCTCTCTCCTCTCATTCGATCACACCGATTGCTGCCTCTCTTGCTTGCTTTCTCTTGCTACATTGCTCTGCCCTTTTATACCCAAATTCTATGACTAAGAAGCAGACTCGATTACGACTATGACACGAACTCAACAATCCAACTCAAACTCAAATACGACTACGACCACGACTCGAACATGACTACGACCACCAACTCGTACATGACCACGACTACCAACTCGTACACGACCACTATCATCAAACTAAAAACAAGATTACTAACTCTAATAATCACCTCTTTAATCTTATTTTTCTATCTTGATCATGCCGATCTTCTCTCTTACTTCCGCTTCTTCTTTTCATGCCTGCCTGGGCTGGAGCACCTGCTCCCATAGTCGTCTCTTCAACCTCATTTACATGTCTGGTCATCTTCCACCGCAGCGCTTGCTCACTCTTCCTCCACCAGCACCAACTCTTCCTATGGTGTGTGATCTTGCTTTCGACCACCACTCCTACTGCGCTCCACTGCCCTTGCATGTACGTGAGACCACTCGAACCAGTGCTCGTTGCATGCCTTCATGCGCCTCTTGCCACAACTTCAGGGATGCACCCACCTCCCTGCGTGCCTTGACCTCCTGCGCCCCTGCTCGTTATGACTGCATGCACACCACCAACTCTACGCATGTGGGGCGCCATGCCTCCAGCTACATGCTCTCGTTACCCTGCATGCATGCCAACTGCACCCATCCTTTCTCCCATGCCATCTACACCCATCCTTTCTCCCATGCCATCTACTTGCGGGTCTAATGCACACACACCTCCTGCCCCAACTACATGTCCATGAGCCTCACTTTCTTGTGCACCTGAGCCACCGCATGCTATGCGTTTGTGAATTCCACCATCTTCTGGCTCCTCTAGACTGCTCTTTACAAAACCGATTTACAAGTTTTCAAAGAAATCTTGTACAACCGATTTGGAGATCTTTTCACCTTCATCAACAAATCTCTGTTCTTGTCGTACACTAGCAATAACTCATCCTGCAGCACCGCACTGCACCCTTTTTCTGTCATTTGCCCGAGACTAAGTATGTTGTTGCACAGACTTGGTATATAGTAAATCCCTGTCAACAACTTCTTATCTCTGTTCTGGAATTGTAACATCATCACCCTACTGCCTTTTATCTCCACTATGGAGCCGTCGTCAAACTTGACCTTGCCCCAAACCTTCTTGTTGAACTTATGAAACATGGAGCGATCTCCCATCACGTGGTTGCTTGCTTTATTGTCCAAGTACCACTGATCCATGTGATCATGGCTACCTTCCTTCGTGTGTAGTTTTAGAACTGTGTTCTCCTCATTCAGTATCACCATGACCGGCTCCTTTTCAACATATGAGGAGAGAAGTAGTCCCGGTTCTTCATCTTCTTCTACGTCTTTGGCAAGGTTCACCTCTTTGTCCTTCTTTTTGCTTCTGCAATCCGAAGCATAGTGCTAGTACGGATTGCAGTTGAAGCACTTTATATGGTTGTGGCATCCTGATGCGTAGTGCCCATATTCGTCACATTTAAAGCACTTAACATGTGACTTATCACGGGATCTTTCACCACTGCCTTGGCCAGCCTTGTCCCCACGGCCACCCCTGCCGCATCGACCACTCTGGCCACCTCGACCGCGCCATCTCCCGCGGTTGTTTGATGAGCCACGACCATCTCTCGAATCTCCCTTTACCAGTAACGCCTGCTCGTTTGAGATCCCTGCTCGTTACGTGATTAAAACTCTTTTAGTAACTCCTTATGTGCCTTGAGAGAACTGGTGATCTCCTCTATCTTCTTCTTGTCCAGATCAGAGGAGTACATAAGTGTGGTAACAAACAAGTATGTACTTCTCCGGAAGCACGCACAGGTACTTCTTCACCGCCACAGATTCTTCCATCTTGTCACTAAGAGAGTTAATCTGATTGTACAACGAACTCAGCTTACCGGTGAACTCGTTCATCGACAGGGTCTCTCCTATCTTCAGATTCTCGAACTCGCTCTACAAATTCTAGAGCCGCACCTCCTTAACACGGTCAATGCCCTCGTGCATCATCTGAAGCGTCTTCCACGCTTCCTGTGTCGTCTCCTTGCCGATGAGCTGATGCATCATCGCATATGGCACCACCTGGTAGATGATGGCCAAAGCCGTCTGATCCACCTTGTCATCCATCTCCTTGTCCTTCCCCTTCGGATCAACTGCACCCTAGACTCCCTGGGTGCGCATGTTCACCTTCATCTTTATTGCCCACACCGGGTAATTGTCAGTCATTAGGAGAGTGTAATGGAGGGAGATTAGCCTACCCTAAGCCTCCACCTTGTCGCCCATGATCTTCAACACGCTCAGATACCACTTGTTGCAGCCTATGACCACTTTGTAGCCTTTACGACCACTCCCTACAGTCGTACGACCACGTCTGGAATCGTTACGACCACTTTGAGTCTGGCTACGACCACGTTGTGACCGTTTTGATCATGCCTCCCAGCTCTGACTGCGTACTCGTAACTTCAGCTGAGAAAGTTACGACCACGTCTTCCACTGTTGCGCTACGCTTCCTTCAACCACGATCGATTACCGTAGTTGTAACTCGATTAAGACCACTTTGTAACTCTGTCGACCACGTTGAAGGCTTTATCGATTGCCGTTGTCATAACCCTTACGACCACATCTTCTACTCCACGATCGTGGTCGTAACTCGTTGATGACCATGTCTTCAGCTCCTGCGGACACCTCCGCACAATCGCCGTGGTCGTAACTTCGATTACGACCACATCTGTGAACATGTAGAACTCGATACTCGATAATTTTCCCAGAGCCAATACCGCTCCTTCTTCTCTTCTTTATTTCTCTCTCCTCTCGTTCGATCACACCGATCGCTTCGATCACACCGATCGCTGCCTCTCTTGCTTGCTCTCTCGCTACATTGCTCTGCCCTTTTATACCCAAATTCTATAACTAAGAAGTGGGCTCGATTATGACTATAACTATGACATGAACTCGACAATCCGACTCGAACTCGAATACGACTACGACCATGACTTGAACATAGCTACGACTACCAACTCGTACACGACCACGACCACTAACTCGTACATGACCATAACCACCAAACTGAAAGTAAGATTACTAACTCTAACACGCATTATAACATAATCAAGGATAGAAATTAATTAACATACCTACTAATGACATAATGAATGATCGACGAATTGCGAATAATCATGGATCATTTGTTGGTCACGTTTAAATAGCCAAGCGCAAGAGACAGTGACATGACTCGACGAGAAATGACATGTCGACGATGGAACGTAAAGCTGATAAAAACAAAAATGAAGAAAACACTAAAATCCTTACTCAGGGGAAAACTAAAAGGAAAAATGCCAAAATACATGATCAAGACACTGTAGCAGCACTGGAACACATTTTTTAAAAGGCCCATGAGACATATTTTTTGTAGGAATTTTAAATATAGCAAATGAGCTCCACAAATTACAATTTGTTGTTTGGACTCTCCACACGCAGTGCTCTTACTTGTGTAATTTTTCATAGTTTTATCCTTTCTGAAGTTTTCTCGAAAATTCATTCAAACCTACTGTTTGTAGGAATATTTTTAAAAATTTGAAAGGGATAAAATTATGAAAAATTATACAAGCAAGTACACCAATGTGGAGAGGCATAACAAAAAATTGTAATTTTGGAGCTCATTTTCTATATTTAATTTTTTAAAAACATACGTAAATGGATTTTCTTGAAAATATGGTACTGTAGCACTTGCCCCCTCGGCGCCAGGGCAGGTGACCTATCTCGCCTGGAGCCAACGGTAGGTCCCTGCTGCGCCCGGTGGCAGGGCAGGTGACATGCCCCATTTGGGGGTGCGGCAGGTCGATGTGTTAGGAAACTTGGGCCTATGCCAGTAGCCTTGGCCCATGGTGGACACCTCATTGGTAGACTATAAAGGAAAGACCAGGAGTTCTCTTTACCTCTCTTTTGTTTTCAATCTATTATTCTGTCTTCTGTGATTGATTCGTTTCGTATTAAGCGGAGGAATCGATCGGACTGGTCGTCAGCGACGGTTCCTCAACACATTATCAGGTTCCGCACCCAAACTTGGTTGCCGCACCGGCCTCGGCCGTTGCTGCCGGAGGCCCATCGCCTCGGCCTGTAGCCGCTCCGCGCCCGCGCTTGCCTCGCCTCGGCCGCCGGCTTGCAGCCTGACCGAGCGGCCTCTTGGGCCATGGCGCCGCCGCCACCAAGAGGAGATGGGGGGGGGTAGGGAAACTCAACCACCGTGTGGTTATACTGGCTGGGCGGGCCGAACAGGCCACATGGGCCGATCGGCCAACGGAAATAAAATAGGCTGAGGGCCTGGCCGAACGGAGCGCTGGAAAGTTTTCAGAACGCTCCCGGAAAATTTGAGAATTACCGATGAGCCCTTAAAATTTGCATATGGGTCCCCATTTTTGCATAAAGACCTTTGTAATTCCAAAAATTACGAATAGGTTCTCAGATTTACGAACGGGTCCTGAATTTTGTAGAAAACCCATCAAAAAATCAGGAAATTATGCTAAATTTTTCTCTAAACTGAAAATTTGCGTAGAGATCCTCGGAAATTGCGGAATTCGCTGAAAATTCATATTCTAGCATAAAAGGGACTCGGTGTAGGGACCCAGATTTTACAATCTGGATTCATCTGTGATTTTCTGCACTATTCCCTGGATCAGTAGATAGTGCTCACAGTTACAGTAATGAATATCAAAATACATATCATGCGGAAGCGTAAATATAATAGTAGACTTACTCATGAGCCGATTAGGCCGAAATCATTAAATTGCAAAGAATGAAGAACGAAGCACACAGTGGACCTTCAGACATGCCCACAAAGCACCCAACCGAGGTTCGCGCCTAGCCCTTGACATCTTCATCTTCTCTCGCCACTTGTCCAATCTTGTTGTTGAGGCGGGGTGATTTGATTCCTAATTCTGAATTTTGTCGCAAAAGCGAGCGTGAGCACTCCAACCCCGTGCTCCGCGAGCCAATACACAGAATGCAAATAAATAGTATGCATGGCTTAACAAAGGAGAGGCTCGGGTTGTTTTATTTGCCAAAAATCGCTTTTAGTAGCATTATTACTATTGTTTATTTCAAAGTGTTACTATTGCTACCTAACTCCATACTACAATACCAAAATTGACTTAATCCACCGAAAATGCACTCTCTTTATTGACTGCTGTCTAAAACTCCAAACAACAAGTGTCATCATTTATTTAATCCACCGATCTTACTTTGTATTTTGGTTTACTAATAATCCAATCCTGTCATTACTATTCATCAGCTCCTCACCTCTGAATCCTAATGATTCTCTAACATAACTACTTTCAAATCCACCGATATCATTCGTATTCAATCCTTTTCGTCATTGATTCAAAACCATAATCCAATAATCAATTTCATTTTCCATTATCTATCACTAGCTAATGATTCAGTCCTTAGTGGTATCTCGCGGTCTACCACTAACCCTCTTTGTGCATCCACCGCACCACACTCACACCCTCAAACCAATCCGCCAGATATTTAAGCAAGTTGGGGATTTTGAGAGCATAAAATAATCATGTCAAATTATACCAATCATTCCCACCATGACCGCCAAACCAGTTCTTCATGATTTAAAATGACAATGATGTTTTGGCATTTCAAGCCTTCCAAGTAACTATGCAAGACTAAGGTATGATAATTACTGACTTACTTCCAAAAGTTACTACTAAAATTTTACTAGGGTGACAAGGTTCACGTAATCAAGTATTCCAAAGGAGGTGTAATATTAGCAAAGGTAACAATGGGCATATAACTAGAATATTAAATTAAACATGTATTTGCATATAAAATAACAAGATGCAATTTGATAATTTAAATCAAAGTAATTTCAGAAAATGTAGGTTCAACATGATCAAAGTATTGATTCTGTTCGGCGCGTTATCCATCATGTCTTGAGCTCACACAAGGTTGTCTCATACGATGATCTCTAGTTCGGCCTTCATCGATCTCGGTCCCGCTTGATCCGCTGTAATCCTTAAAGCTCCGATTTCTAATTACGCGATGAACGATCAATCCAAATAAAAGCAAATAACTCAAAAGATCCAAATAAATCCAATAAACTCAACCTTAGTTTTATTATGAGTTATTAAGTGAATTGGGTGATTTGAGGCAAGGTCATGATGATGTAAAACGATCACTCGATATTTTATTAACAGTTTCTTTTATTTATTTTTATATTTATCAAGGAAGTTCCATGAGCTAGGTTGCTTTATGAATTGGTGTATTTTGTCGACGCTACTTTGCAGGACATTTTGGCTTACCAAATAAATTTTAGAGTCTAAGTGTATAGCCTTTTATGGAGTGACATTTTATGTAGACTCGGGCTGCTAAGCCTATTTCAACTTGAACTAGGATTCAATTGTATGAGCCATATCTTATTATCTCACGCTCATCATTATTATTTACTAAATTTAGTATTAAGATTTAGTTAATGGTACCATTATTATTTTATCTATGCTTTAGTTTAGGATTAGCCTTATTTCTTATTTAGCTATCCTAAAAAACTTGGTACTTATCATTTTATGAGAGCATATCTTTAGACACCTTCCTATTAAGTCTTTTAGTTACTAGATTTGAAATAAATATTCCGGCATATTATTTACTAACATGTGATGATTAATCCATGGTTAATGTTTAAGAAACATCACTTATATACTAAATAGATTTTTGCAGACTTATGGGTTAATTTCTGATTTCTCCAACTAATATCTCACTATACCTTAAGTTAGAATTAAGATCTAATACAAAAGATTAGAGGAATACTATCTACTAACATGCAACTTTTAATTATTAGAATTAAATTTCTAACTCCTTTGATGTATAAAGGAGGATTTCTTTAATTAGTTTTCCCAAATTAGATTCTAACAAAGAACCCAATCCAAGTAATTTTGAATTATTTTTAGCATTTGTAGCATATCTATTTCTACCATTATTATTTTCTATATTTTCTGTATTTATTTACTGTTTTGGTTAATTGTAATTGTTTAAAATTGCTTTTAATCACTGAAATTAGCAGTAAAATTTATAGAAAATTCATAAAAATTATGGAACTTTACGAGAATCTTTTGTACCATTTATTTACATGAAGTAAATTATTCCGTGCATGTTTACCAGCAATAAACTTATTTATTCTTTTCATACACATGTAGATGACTGGCATCACGAACCGGGAGTTTGAGGAGCTGGCCCAACATGGCCAAAACTATCTGACGTGGGCATCTGATGTCGAGATAGTGCTTGGAGCTAAGAAGCTCCGTGCGGCTATTGGGATTGGCAGACCGCATGACGCCCAACCCACTCCTGGGGAGAATGATCAGGCACTTCATTTTCTCAGGCACCACCTCTGCTTCACTCTCAAAAATGAGTACATGGCGGAGAAGAGCGCGCTAGCACGCTGGATCGCACTCAAGAAGTAGTTTGAGAGGCTAAAGTACACTATTCTTCCTCAAGCAGAGCAAGAGTGGATAGTACAATTCTGCCTTGCACAGGATTTGTACCAATCTTCAACTCTGTGGCAAGTAAATCACAGACGAGCAGAAGATTGAGAAGACCCTATCCACCTTCTACCCCAATGTAGTACAATCCGCATGCAACTATCGTCAAGACAGCTACAAGGAGTATGCCGAATTGATTAATATGATGCAGGTTGCGGAGGCTTAGGACGAACTTCTCTATAAGAATTACGTCATTCAGCCATCAGGGAGCTCCGCTGGCCGTGAGGCCAACGCCGGGAGCTACAAGATGCGAAAGCCCTTGATGAAGAGAAGGGGGAAGAAGGGTAAGGCCGCTGCTTAGAAAGGCAAGTCGGATGCTCTGAGTGATAAAAAGACAAGCAAGGCAAAGCGAAGTGGCAAGACCTATGGTCAGCAAGACCAATGTTGCTACAAGTGTGGCAAGTGGGGGCATTGGTCGCGGATCTGTAAGGAGCCGCAGTATGTCTTTGATGCCTTCAAACCCCAGAAGAAGAAGGATGGCAAAGGGCAGCCTGAAGCCCACTTTGCATCAGTTGAGGGGGAGAGTTCTGAGCAGTTGCCCGCGTTGATAGAGGTTAAGACCATCCTGGTAGCAACACCCCTTTCGACTTAGAGGCCAAATAGCCAAAGAAGTATCTGATTTTCTAGTAGATTCAGTCTGATGCACAGAATGCATTAGACTTTAATTGTCATTTATTTTGTGTAAAAAGGACAAGTTAGAACTTGCATGGATGGTACTTTACCATTTGTTTTCTTGTGATGGTTGGATGATTTTTGAATAATTCATTCATTTATTCAGTTTATAATGGCATGATATGTTCTGATATTGAAGCATTTTATTTATGTGTTGAATGCCTTTTAATACATGTTAATAAAATACCTTATATTAGAACGCGTGTGGCGTCCTGTTGAGGAAGTGTGCTTAGTCGACAGCAGCACAATGAATACTATCTTAAGAGAGACTAAGTATTTTTAGTCGATTCGTAAGAATGCTGGCAACCTTACGATAATCGCCGGAAGCGATACATGTATAATTGGTTCAGAAGAGCCACAATTATACTCCCAATGGGCACAACTTTGGTCATTGAAGAAGCCTTATTGTACCTAGAATCGACTAGAACTCTCCTATGTTTTAAGCATATTCGCGCCAATGGTTTCCACGTTGAGAGTGAAGAAGGGTACGGTAAGGAATACCTGCTCATTATGAAGCACAAAGAGAATGGAAAAACGGTATTAGAAAAACTTCTTTTACTAGAAACTAGGCTATATTATACCAACATCAAGGCATATGCAGCCTACACTGTCCTGAAGACAGTATTTAGAAGCTCTGAACTCTTCTGTCTCTGGCATGACAGATTAGACCATCCAGGTCTTAGAATGATGAGAAATATAATCAACAATTCCCAAGGGCATAATATTAATGTAAAGAATTTCCCGAATCACGAAGATTTTGTGTGCCATGCATGTGCCACCGGAAATAATTACTAGACCCTCCACTCTGAAAGTGAAGGATGAAGTCCTGCATTCCTGGAACGCATCTAGTGAGACATTTGCGGTCTCATTCATCCTATTTCAAAGCCATTTAAGTATTTCATGGTGCTCATTGATGATTCCTCGAAATGGTCATATGTGGGTTTATTATCCACAAGAAACCATGCTTTCGCAAAGCTGATCTCACAGCATCAGAAATGTCTTCCCTGATCATCACATAAAGTCTATCAGAATGAACAACGCTGGAGAATTTACTTCAAAGTCATTTGATGATTATTGCATGGCGATGGGGATTGTAGTTGAGCATTCGGTACCGCATGTCCAAACCCAAAATGGTTTGGTAGAGGCATTAATCAAGAGAATTAAATTTATTGCCTGACCTCTTTTGCAGAATTGTAATTTGTCCACTATATGTTGGGGACACGCAGTCCTACATGCAGCGAATCTCATCAACTTTAGATCATCGGCCTACAACATTCATTCACCTATGCAACTAGAGCAAGGGTCACCACCGAAAATTTCTCATCTCAGGAGGTTTGGATGCAAGGTTTATATACCTATACCCCTCCGCAGCGTACTGCAATAGGCCCTCTCTGTAAGACTGTGATATACGTTGGTTATGATACTGCATCCATAATCAGGAATTTGGAACCCATGTAGGGAGATTTGCATACCTCCTGCTTCGCTGATTGCATTTTTGATTAGGATAATTTCCCAACATTAGGGGGGAGGAAATCAACCCCTTGATGAAAAATATCGGGAAATTACATGGTAAGCCACGGGAATTCATGCACATGACCCGCACACTAGTGAAGCAGAAAAAGAAGTCCAGAAGATCATTGACTTGCAAGTATTAGCAAACCAGCTGCCTGATCACTTTAGTGATTTGAAGAGCGTGACTAAGTCGCATGTGTCTGCACGCAATACATTGGAGAGGGTTGAAATACAAAAATATGCAGATGGTATCCCTAATCCCGTCCAGAGGCATCAGAATAAAATGATGAGAACTCCGGCTCCTCGAATCCCAAGTAACCGGGGACGCCCGGCGAAGAAGAGTAAGAAGGACTTATCACAGTGATGATTGAAGTCCCCAGAATGAGAAGGGGAGCCAGTTGAGACCTGGCACAAGTATGACACCTTCAGAAAAGGGCATGCCGGATCTGAATATCCCCATGGAAAAAGAAATCGACATGGATGTGTGCGCACACGTCGGAGCCGAAAAACTAAAGGGACTTACCACCGCAATTGGAAGAAGCGATGTGCAAGGAGAAACTCCAGAAGAAGCAATTGTTGTAAAAGAAGCAACTCATGAAGAAATAGCTATAAATTATGTGCACATGGTAGAATCAATGAATATGACAATAGCCAATATCGATATCTACTTCGCAAAGAAAATTGCCATAATTATCGATCTTAATTCTGAGCTTGCATCGCTCGCTGAATGTAAGAAAAGATCAGATTGGGAAGATTGAAGAAGATAATAGAAACTGAATTGCTATCTCTGAATAAAAGAGAGGTGTTTGGGCTAGTATGCCGCACACCTCCCCATGTGCACCCTATAGGGCATAAGTGGGTATTTGTTTGGGAAGAGAAATGAAAGAAACGAAGTAGTGAGATACAAAATAAGGCTGGTAGCACAAGGTTTCACTCAACGTTCTAGAGTTGATTATGAAGAAACCTACTTCCTAGTCATGAGTGGAATTACCTTTAGATACTTGATCTCAATGGTAGTGAACTTGAATTTAGAAATGAAATTGATGGATGTGGTAACTGCATACCTTTATGAAAATTCGGATTCAGAGATTTATATGAAGGTCCCTGAAGGAATCCCTCTCCTGAACCAAGACAGAGCAAATAGAAATCTGTACAGTGTGAAGCTCAAAAAGTCTCTGTATGGACTAAAGCAATATGGCAGAATGTGGTATAATTGTTTAAGTGACTTTTTTTTGCAAGAAAGGCTATACGAACAATGAAGAATGTCCCTGTGTGTTTATATGATGATCCCAGAATAGATTTTGTATAATCTCAGTGTATGTAGATGATCTAAATATCATCGGGACAATAGAAGACATAAAAGAAGCAAGCTCCTACTTGAAGTCAGAATTTGAAATGAAAGATTGGGCAAGACCAAATTCTGCTTAGACCTGCAGCTTGAGCATGTCCCTGAAGGAATATTAGTACATCAGTCGGCTTACACCCAGAAGGTGTTAGAAAGGTTTGGCTTTGAGAAGGCATACCCATTGAAAGTAACGATGATTGGGAGGTCTTTACAGCAAGAAAAAAAATTCTTTTCGACCTAGGGAAGAGGGGGAAGAAGTCTTGGGACCAGAATTTTCATACTTAAGTGCAGTGGAAGCACTTATGTATTTAGCAAACCATACTAGATCGGACATTGCATTTGCCGTGAATTTGTTAGCAAGGTACAGTGCATAACCTACCAAAAGGTGTTGACAGGGCATAAAGGACATCTTCCGATACCTCCAATGAAACAAAGACCTTAGATTGTTCTACAGAAAGAATCAAGATCTGAACTTGATTGGCTATGCAGATGCAGGGTACATGTCTGACCCGCATACCATAAGGTCACAAATAGGCTATGTATTCCTGTGTGGTGGAACTGTAATTTCCTGGAAATCATCTAAGCAAAGTCTCGTAACGACTTCGACGAACCACTCAAAAATTACAGCACTGTATGAAGCCGCACGAGAATGCGCTTGGCTCCGACGAATGATTCACCACATCCAACAGTCATGTGAAATGAATATTGTGCAAGCCCCCACAATTATCTATGAAGATAATGCAACCTACGTTACACAAGTGCAGACGGGCTATGTGAAGAGTCATCTCACAAAGCACATCAACCCCAAGTTCTTTTATGCTCATGAATTGCAAAAGATGAACGAGATTAAAGTACTGTATACTAAGTCATCTGAAAATCTGGCAGATTTATTCACTAAGTTACTCCCTGTATCTAGCTTTGAAAGGTGCGTGCGAGGAATTGGAATGATGAGACTTAGAGAAATACAGAGTTCAGGGGGAGAATTCTTTCAAACCCGTTAGTAAATCTTGATCATGAAAATTAAGTACCCAAAGGAATAAGTCCTAAAGACTAAATGGAATTAGGTGGATTGTACTCTTTTTCTCTTGATGAGTTTTTCTGAAGTTTCTCGACCAAGATTTTTAATAAGGCAATTCGTGCATCGTAGTATAACATGTATCATGTACTCTTTCTCCAAATTTTTCTACTGGTTTTTATGGAGTTTTAACAAGGCATGAGTTTGTCGGATGAGTGCCCAAGGAGAGTGTTAGGAAATCTGGGCCTGAGCCAGCAGCCTTGACCCATGGTGGGCACCTTATTGGTAGACTATAAATAGGGAGCCATACCGATAGAATTTGTACTCATGCAATCAAAAGCAATAAAGAAAGACCAGGAGTACTTTCTACCTCTCTGTGTGTTTTCAATCTATTATTCTGTCTTCTGTGATTGATTCGTTTCGTATTAAGCAGAGGAATCGATCGGACTGGTAGTCAGCGACGGTTCCTTAACAATATGAAGGGGGCCAGATTTATAATTTCTACTGAAAGGTTGCTAGTACTGCAAAAAAACTTAATTTTAGGGGCCAAAAATTAAAACAAAAATCCTGAGCCCCTCACGAAAAAATATGTAAAAACCGCAGCAGTAAACTGACCGGCTCCATTCGCCTCGCGCTAGGGTTTTAGGATTCCTCGCCTCAACCCCTTCCCCTCACCACCACCACCACCATCTCCTCCCCCGCCGCATCTCAGAAATCCCCCGCGCCGCCGCCATGTGGGCGCTTCGCCGAGCCGGCAACCCCCTCAGGTAGTGTTCCCCCTCCCCGGCGGCGGTTCTTGGATTAGGTCCAGATGTTGTTGTCTCCTTGATGAATCCGTGGCTTTAGCGATGTATCTGACCCGTGCGCCGCTACATTTTCTCAGTGTTTTATCTTGTCTCGCGGCGATGCGACGCCAAGTAGATCCAATCTTCTTCAGTTTTCATTTGATTTCCCGTGCCGAAATCTGCGATCCCCGTTTGATAGGTCGCGGCTTCTCGTAACAACGATCATAGCTTTGCCGGGGAAAAAGTTCGCGCGTCTCTGCTGGATTGATCATTGCCAATACTTTGATTTTAAGTAGGAATTGTTGGTGACGCTGTTTCTGCACATTGTTCTCGGGGAGCCATGTAACTGCAGTCATAGGATTTTAGGGGGACAAATTTCAGACGATTCTGTTATTCTTAATTGTGTAGTTGTCTTGCCATATTCAGATGTGAAAAGTATTAAGTATCGTAAGGTCTTTGATGCGTTTGAAGAAAGAACAACGCCCCTGCTTGTTTCTCTCGCTTTTTGGTCAATTATTTGCTCATGTTTCATGATATGAAGCAGATATGCCTATTCTATCTGCATGTGAATGCTTGCTCAGGATCATACCTAGTATTTCGTGTTGCATATGTAGTTGATTCTGATATTTGGCTTGGCTAACTGGTTGCTGCCGATTTAGGGCCTGTGCCCACCAAGTTGTGAGTGCCCGTGGTTGTGCAAATCTCGAGGTACTGCTGAGTGCAGATGCAAAGAATGTAGAAGAACATCGCGAGGGAGATTGTCAGAAAGTGGGTTGCTGTCATAAACCAAAGCCGTCAGCCTTCCAGTCCTCATTCTCTACTGGTTGGTTCATGTGGGGTAGGAGTTTCTCTTCTCAGGCTGGTACAAATTCTGGTGATAAGGAGGATGAGTTGGAGGACGGGTTTTCTGATCTGGAGGTTCCACCAGAAGCTAATAAAAGGGATGTAGAGTTGACATCTGAAGAGAGTTCTGATGAGGATGCCATTGATGCAATTGGCTTGTCAGAAGTGGACGCTGATGCAAAACCTGACAAGGAGCCGATGAAGAAGGCCTTGCAGTCCCCCCTTCTTAAAGTTATGTTGGAAGCTCCAAGGAATGATATCCCTGGTGCACTAAACAAATGGGTTAATGATGGCAATGCAATGGATAGAAGTGAACTGTTTTATGTTATCCTGAACCTTCGCAAGCGGAAGCTCTTCTTCAAAGCCTTGAAGGTGTTTCACTTACCCTACACAAATATTTTCTTTTTTCTTTTGCATGATTGCAAATTCTTGATCAATTGTTTTATATGTTGCTGATAATTATGGATTATACCTGAAGCAATTGTTATGCTCAACTCATTGACATGCAATAGCCCTTTTGAGGGCAAATAAGAATGTAACTTTACCTGTGTCTAATGCTGAAACCTATTTGCAATCTGGGTGGTGAATAACCTCTAGATTAAACTCTCTTACTTACTTTGGGAGCTATGCTAGATAGTGAAGATAGGAAACATGCAAAGATCCCTTAAGTAACACTGTAACAGTTCATGACAAAGTTATTGGTCAAATATGCTGGCAGCTTCCATGTCAAATCATGGATTTAGCGTAGCATGAGAATCTCATTGTAACTTCTGAGATCATGTGAATGGTACGCAAACTACACTGTTGGTGGGGTATCTGAATCTTTCTAAATATGTCAGTGTGATTTTGTATTGGTTTTGTTTGGCAAGGGCATTTTGGGCATGTTTGGATCCTTTGCCCACCTTGCTTTGTTAGGCAAGGAAAAACTAGCCCACCTTGTTTTGAGGATTAGTTGCTTAAACTTTATGCTGCAATCTTTCTTGACCACTATTATTTTTTACTGTTGTGCATTGCAAGCATGTTTACCCTGTACCATATATTGCCAAACAACTTCACGTTGGTAACTGAGAAAACCAATGTAGCCAATAGTCAATAGATGTAAGCATGCAGCTACAGCTGGATTAAAAAATAATGAAGAAAACCTTGTTGATAAATGCATTTGTACAGCCACACTTTATCAATTTCTTCAAAATGTATATACTTTATCAATTTCTTCAAAATGTATATATGATGCCTATTATTTGATTATTCATAGCTGTACAAGGAAATTACTTTTCATGGAACAATAACGTTTAGTGCATCAACTTGTCTTGTGAGCAGCCACATATTTAAACATTTAACTACTGGGGTCTACAGTAGCCCGAGAAAAGATGACCAATTTTTTCATGGTAATTGCTTCCCTCAGCATATGTGTTGTGTTGTCTAACTCAAAAGATAATTTCTTCCCCGTTTTTCTGCAGCTTCTGGAATGGCTTGAAGAATCCAAACAGCTTGATCTCGGAGAACGTGATTACGCTTCACGCCTCGATTTGATGGCTAAAGTCCATGGCATTCACAAAGCTGAAAACTATATTGGAGATATTCCTGCATCTCATAGGGGTGAGATTGTATACAGGACTCTTTTGGCTAATTGTGTAGCTGAAGCAAATGTAAAAAAAGCAGAGCAAATCTTCAATAAGATGAAGGATCTTGAATTTCCTGTTACAGCATTTGCTTGCAACCAGCTTCTGCTACTCTACAAAAGGGTGGACAAAAAGAAGATCGCTGATGTCCTCGCAATGATGGAAAAGGAGAATGTGAAACCATCGCTCTTTACTTATAAGCTCCTTGTAGACACCAAGGGTGCTGGTAGGGATATTGTAGGTATGGAAAAAGTCATCGAGTCAATGCAAGCAAATGGTGTTGAGCCAGATCTTGTGATTCAAGCCACAATTGCAAAGCACTACATATTTAGTGGTCAACGTGAGAAAGCTGAGGCAATTTTGGAGTTAATGGAGGGTGATGATATCAAAGGAAACCGTGCTGCTTGCAAGATTTTGTTACCTCTATATGCTTTTCTTGGCAAAAATGATGATGTGAAGAGGATTTGGAAGGTGTGTGAAGCTAATCCTCGTCTAGATGAGTGCCTGTCTGCTATAGAGGCTTTTGGTAGGCTTGGAAATGTTGAAAAGGCTGAGAAAGTCTTTGAGGGTATGCTCGTGACTAGGAAAACACTCTCTTCCAAATACTATGATGCTTTGCTGAGGGTGTATGCCTGTCAAAACCTTTTAGACAAGGGTAAGGAGCTAGCAAAGCGGATGGGTGATGCTGGTTGCAGAATAGATACCTCAACGTTGGATTCACTTGTGAAGCTCTATGTGGATGCGGGAGAGATTGAGAAAGCTGATTCCGTATTGCACAAGCTATCTCATAAGAATAAGATCAAGCCTCTCTACAACTCATATCTGATGTTACTTGATAGTTATTCAAAGAAAGGAGACATCCACAATTCAGAGAAAGTGTTTAACAAGTTGCGGCAGATGGGTTATAATGGGAGGATTAGACAGTACCAGTTGCTGCTTCAAGCATATGTACAGGCGAAGGCCCCTGCTTATGGATTTAAAGACAGGTTGAAGGCTGATAACATTTTCCCCAACAGTGTTGTGGCATCTTTACTTGCTGCTACTGATCCATTCAACAACAAGAAATCAATATCTGAATTGCTCGATTAGGATCTGGGATACTGTTAAGTCCATCTTGTCGCCATGCAATACATGTGCTGCTTATTGCTTTCTGCTAGTATAGATGAGATAGTCATGTGACGAACTACTAGTGTTTGTTCGCATTTGCGTTCCCTTGCTTTACTGAACTTCGAGTTATGAATAGAAATTGAAGTTGCCGCACTAGAATCCTGTCTATGCTAATCCTCCATTTTTTTGATCTTCTTCTTTGACCTGATAGCAATCAAGACTGGCTTTGCTAACATTCTTTGCTAGGCACTAGTCCTTATTGACCTGCTAGCAATTAAAGCTCAAATTTTCGAGTGCCGTTTAATCTTTAGCTGATAAAATAGTGCGGTTTTTTACATCCTTAACAATTTTGCCTTCTGTTCTTGCATAACGCTGTCATCTTGTGAGGAACTGCTAGCCTAGGATTAGCGGTACGATACGGCGATGATATTTTTCGAAAATAAGGATATATTGATACGGCAAGTGGGTGTGTGTATATATATTTAAAAATAAAAAATTATAAATAGGTACGAGAGAGAGAAATTAAGATTACTTTGATCAATTGAATGCTATATATTTATTAATCAACCAGGTACTTTCGACGGTATGCATCAAATTTCCTTATACAACTGCAATGCATCAAATATCTTTATATCTCATTTCCAATGGTATAACCAATTAACCATCAATGCTTGGCTAGTAATGAAAAAAATGAAAATTGAAAAGTTTAAATAACATACCACTTGGCACATACTCCTTTGGTTGCAACCACACACCTCAATCTGATTCTTGTATGCAAAGAAAATCATGAATCTAAATATGTACAGAGAAAAATTTGTACAATGGCAAATTTGTCAGCAATCAACTGATTTGAGTTAATTAATGCAACCACAACACACATTAAACATTAGTGCGTAGGGTAAACATTAACAATAGTACAACATAACCAACAACCAACAAGACTAAATGAAGAGCATGACATTTGTTTATTTTTATGTTCATTTAATTTAGGGTGTTATAGAATTTAATAATTAAAACATGAATTCAAATAATAAATAAATAATAAAAAACGATCACCACCTAAATGAAGAGCATGACATTTGTTTATTTTTATGTTCATTTAATTTAGGGTGTTATAGAATTTAATAATTAAAACATGAATTCAAATAATAAATAAATAATAAAAATTTTCGGCTTAATTTGGCCCAACCGGCCATTCCTTTAATCTAACCTACCCCTCTTTCTCTCCATTTCTCTCCCCTTCACCAGCCGCCACTCTCTATCTCTATCCTCGCCCCCTCTACTCTCCCCTCTTCCTTCTCCGGTCGGTGTTGCCGCCAAATCCAGCAGCCTCCTTGCAGCCAGTGGCCTTCCTGAGTGTCACCCCTTGCTCCTCCTCTCGACCGCCGTCGTCGCTCCGATCTTCCAGATCCAACACCCTCTAGCGCCCTCCATTGCCGCTTTCCCCTCCCCCTTGCTTCTCCTCCTAGTCGACGCCATCAGGTGTGGCATCGTCGGTGGTCACCCCTATTGGCGGCAGCTCCTTTGGCTCCCCTCGGTTACCTTTCTCCTTCCACAGAGGGAGCAGCGGCCGGCGGGAGCAAGGAGAGCAGCGGGAGCAGAGGGAGCGATGGCCGACGGGAGCGGGAGCAGGGAGAGCGACGAGGGAGCAGAGGGAGTGGGTTAGGGTAAGGGAAACTGTTGGATGAGGCGAGGTGCAGCGCCCTGACTATCATCGAGGTGTTTGGTGTTGGGCCACAGTTGGGTGATGTATCGGAGCCGTATCTCCCCATATCGACGACGTATCGATGTGTTTATTTATTTATTTTGTCTAGAATTTATCGATACTTCATTGATACCGTATCACGCCGTATCGAATACGTATCATGAATCGGCTACGTATCATGTACGGACACATCACTGTACTGCTGTATCGGTGCTTCATAGCTGCTAGCCTTTATTTGCGCTGTGTTGGAATGCTATGTAGATGTTGTTATGATGGGTACATAACGCTGTCATCTTGTGAGGAACTGCTTGCCTTTATTTGCGCTGTGTTGGAATGCTCTACAATGTTGTTATGATCGGTACAGAATCTGAAGTTTGCTGTTGGAGTTCCTGATCATGTTTAGTTCTCTCGTTCGTTCCGCTACATTTCTTTTGACTATTGCTTTCTCTCTTTTGTTTTCGAAGGAATATTGCTTTTATGATTCTGTCCCCTCGTATTGTCGCAAATTGGAACTCATATCTACATAAAATAAAAATGAGGGCTACGGAGAGGCTATATGATAGGGAGGATGGTCGATCTTCACCATGTAAAATTTATGATAACTTTGGATCTGTACAATCTAACGAACCGATGGCGCCAACTACTATCAAAATAGTAACTTATGATAAAAGAATTTGTCCAACCATATGCTAGTAATTCTGTCTATTCGACCATACAAATAGACATGCCATCGCTTTTGCAAAATACAAAAAATCATAAGAATAATAGGGTTAAAAATGTTCCATTACTTTTTAGGTTGTAACTATACGTTAAAGTTTAAGAAGGATAAACGTATATCTCTATCAGAAAATAATAGGTTGATATGTAGTCTCCCAGTGGAAAATCTCGTACAGAATAATAGCCTAATGGATTCGGCTCCCTGCTAAACCCCGAGACAATTTGAGTTCGGACTCACGACTCAACACAAACATTAAATACGAAGATCAGTTAGGCTTTTTTTTTTTGGCTTATGGCTGAAAACATTGTATTTAATGAAAAAATATTGTGGTGATGAGACTTATTTAGTAATTAAATTTAAATTTAAAAAAATAAAAATATGTTAGCCCATTACGTATAATACAAACGAATACGGGAAAAAAGAACCGGCAAAAAAGCTCAACAAAAAATCAAAAAAGACACAATTTATAAATAATACAAAATAAATCGGAACCCAAAATCGAAGCCCAACCGATCACCATCGGTCGCCGGAGAGAAAGGCACGCCGGCCAAGGAAGACTTGGCAACGTATGCAACCAAACTTTTTGTGATGGTCTTCCTGAGTCTACTTTAACACGCAAGAAGCGCACACGTGCTCTCCCGACTTGTTTCTTCCCTTATTTCTTGCGCATGCCCCATGCACGCATGTCTCTTTCCTTGCTGTTTCCATGCATGGCTTCACACGTATTTTTCGTAGCAACCGCATGACGTGGCCTCACACATAAACATAAAAACAATTAAAATATTAACATTAGATAGTAATTACTTTTTATATAAATTAAAATCAAATTCAACTAGAACCAAATTTATATGTTGATTAATCTTTTTAGCTTGTGCTCGTATAATTGGTCCAATCGAGATATTCTCATCACTATAGAGGGTTGTCAGAAGGCAGAGAAACGTGGGGATTAGTATAGAAGATGTATACACAAGGTGTGATATATTACGTAGTTCTTTCTCTAAAACCGATGAATCCTTCTTTCTTCATAGCGACCTAAGTCACATATTTATAACTATAAGGGGTTGCTTACATAAACAACCGTATTAGGGTCTATAATCATAGGGGTAAACATACCTTTTCCCTTGTAACAACTCCTTTGGGTCTGCCATACGATTACGTACTTGAATGGGCCTATTGGTACGATGGACCGATTGGGTTAAGGTGGGGGCCACTTCTCCACCAGTAATATTTGCTAGTTAAAGCAAGTTTTAACTTAATTGGGAAATGATATACCAGAGAGGATTGGCAAAGTACACAATCTCCATCTTGACGAGACAAACCGATTTTGGTACTATTGCGTACGGTATTTATAAAACTAGCTATATGCGCACCGTATTTACAAAAATGGTACTTCGCGCTCGGTGGCGGCGGCGCGGCGCCGAGGCGACATGGCGAGGTCGCCGGCGAGCACTGCCGCCACTGTCGATGATGACAGTAGCTTACTTGCCTGTAGGGGACATGAGGTAGGCTGCCGTCCGGTGAGGGGACGACAGGTGATTAAGCCGACTTAATTACTTGCCCTAATTTTTTATATTTAGTATTTATTTAAATTTCTAAATATAACAAATGAGCTCAAAAAATCACAAATATTTATGCACAACCTCTCAATACAACGTAGCTTACAGTGTAATTTTTGGGTAATTTTATCCATTGTGAATATTGCTAAAAAATTCATACAATTTCAATATTTGTATGAGTTTTTACATATAGCAAACAAGCTCTAAAAATAACAAAATTTCATGTGAAATCTCCCAACATAGTCATAGTTATTGTGTAATTTTTTAGAAATTTTATGTGATCCGAATTTACCACATTTATTCGAGTTAATTTAATCATGAATTTACGAATATTTCATGATTTTTTAATAATTTTATGCGTTAGGAATACTTATACAAGTAAAAGTAATAATAGTAGTAAAAATGCATCACATTGAATGCGATATGGCTCACCCATCTGAGCTACTGCTACCTCCTCACCGCGTCTACCTCCCCGTACGTGGCCTTGTCTTTCATTGGGCACGAGCATGTCCCATGGGATACATCAGTCGGTCCGAAGACTATGTCTCATGTCGGAGGAGGTATGGAGACCGTTCTGTTCGCTCAGTGGTCGACGGTGGTCCAGTAGGCTTAGATACAGTAGGCTAGGTCCGGTAAGGGTCGATATTCTCCTGCTGAGACATGCCGAACTGCGAGCCGCTTGCAATAATGTCGTGAACAAAGGACTATAGAAATCCCCCTTGTGGTGTGAAGGAGCTCTCACTTGGACCGTACAATGTGGCAGCAAAGCCGGAGGAGCTCTGCCCACCGAAGTATCCAAACTCTGGGTATGCTGTGAACGCTGAGCTTTGCCCTGCGTATGATGCAAAGCTTGGCGCCGTGTAGTGCTCTCTGGAAGCATCTGGGAGTTCCATCTCGTCATCGGTGGACTCGTCGTCACCTCCACATTGAATTAGAGGCTGCAAGATGAAACGATATTAGTCACAATAAATATTTCGAATGTACAATGTGAATCTCATACTTCCCGAATGTGCAGCAAAGATGAACAACGGGGAGTGGTAGTCTGTGCAGGTGGTGCAAACGTCAAAAGTGATACATCTCAAAAATGGACCTATGGCGGGAGAACACCATGATGTTAGTGGAATGCAAGGCCTAATAGGAAAACAAAATATAAATTCATACGTAAGTTACCTCCTCGTCGGTACGGCGCACGGATGATTAGTGGCTAGTACTACAACATCAGGCAGACTCAATAGATTGTGATGGCTGGTCGGACTCGCTAGGTCGCGATGACCTAGTGGGGAAGCATGGTGCCCCTACTGGGTTGCTTATGTGCACAGTGCGATCCATGGAATGGCGGTAGCTTAGGTTGTGCACTATTTTTTTGCCCTGCTTTAGGATGAATTTCATAGTCTTCTGCAGGGCTGGTGGTGTCTCCGGGCTACTGATGGCGACCTTTGACATGCTTGCGATGCGCTGCATCCGTTCCAATTGAAGTGACATACGAAACATGTTCAGTAATAACCAGTACGAATTTCTTAAATGAAACGATAAGATATTTGAACTGTCTTACGTTGTCATGCTGCCGTGAAGCGTTGTGAGGATCGATGGAGCGTTGCAGACTTTTCTTGTGCGTGATCTGCTTGGGACGATCTGGTAGAGGAATGGTGAGTCTGCTGCGTGACCGGGTACATACCACTTTATATACTCGTCGTACATCTGGACGTCGTACGGACGCTGCTCCATGACGACATTGAGGTGTGCCCTATCCATCCATGCCGTCGTCCATTGTTGCTGCAGTGCCTGTCAGTCTGTCGATGGTGAACTCGTGTCCGGTGGAGACCAGCCTTGCAAAGGGCAACAAGCCCGTGGCCCGTAGGGTTGGAACGAAATGCTCGTCTAGCACCCACGGATCCCTCCCCACCCGCAGCTTGAAGGGTGAAGGGCCAACTATGTCACTCGTCATCCATGAGTAGCAACGGTGTTTCTTATCATAAAAGTGTTTGAGAAGCTCTAGTAAAGGCATACCTTCCAATACATAGGACATACCAAATATTAGTGCAAAGTTTAATAATAATAGTAAAACTTATTTCATAATACAAACTACATTAATTATGACTAACTAAATAATAGTAATTATGACTACAACTATGGGAATAACTTTGAAAGCATGCTATAAAAAATTACCTGTCTTTCGGAAGAAGCAATCAGCACTACCGCGTCCTTAATGAGTTATGCACCGCTTTCTCAAAATAATTAGCTACACACTCTTAATTTTGAGAGTACCTTGCAACACATGGGACAAATGAAATATTAGTGCAAAGATTGATAATGACATAAATATACTACAAGTCAGTTATTACATGCGTGTAACTACATACGAATACTTCATTAATTACTAATAATTTGATTACTCATCTAAAAAAATTACGAGCCATTCCTTACAGTCGTCCTTACCACTTAATTACTTTCCACTAACTTATTACGTATCCCTAACTAATTGCCACTACAATAATTACGACTACTTAATTACATATTTCCATTCAATAACAAATTATAGGTATTGTACGTACACAAAATAGTACAAACTATATCTAAATTACTACGACCTACTTACTTCGTAATACAAACTATATTAATCACGACTAGCTAAATAACACTAATTGACTATGATTATAGGAATAACGTCGAAAGCATATGGTAAAACATTACCTGCTTTTCAGGAGAAGTAATTACCACTGCCGCGTCTTTAATGAGCTATGCACTGGCTTCTCGAAGTAATGAGCTACGCACTCCTAATTTTGAGCGACGACCACGACAATGAAGCTCTGCGATGAGCGACTTAGATGAGCAACGACAAACTACGAGAGGTTCGTATTTATGGCGAGCAAAAAGTGAACCTGGTGCTTTCACCCCATACATTGAGGACCCATTGTCACGAGCAGCACTTCATGTGAGGGGGACGGCATGCTAACACTGACAAATATGCAAACGAGGGAGCAGAGGAGGGGGACGACACGGACACAACGAAATTAATGCGAATGAGAGAGCGCGCGAGGGGCATGACACACACAGAGTGACAATTGTGCAAATGACATAGTAGAAAAGAAAATATAGCATGATCGGGCCGACACATGCGCGAAGCACAGAGGTCAGCCACTTAAAAATATGCCTGAGCATTATTAAATTTATAATTAAATTAACCCAAATAAGCGTGGTAAATTTGGACCATATAAAATTTCTAAAAAATTACACAATAAATATAACTGTGTTGGGAGGCTTCACATAAAATTTCGTAATTTTTAGAGCTCATTTGCTATATGTAAAAATTCATACAAATATCAACATTTTATAATTTTTTGAGCAACATTCATAATGGATAAAATTACTCAAAAATTACACTATGAGGTATATTGTATCGGGAGACTGTATATAAATGTTCATAATTTTTTCATAATGGATAAAATTACCCAAAAATTACTCATTTTCATTTGATATATTAAAAATTTAAACAAATACTAAACACAAAAAAATTAGGTCAAGTAATTAAGCTAGCTAATCAGTCGACTTAATCACCTATCGCCCCCATTGGATGCCAGGCCTGCCTGTCGTCTCCCCACCAGGCGGCAGGTTGCCTACCGTCTGCTGGCAAGGCAGCAGACGCTTACCACCGGCGGTCTCGCCATGTGTCATCTCACCGACGCTGCCGCCCACCCACCAGACGGTAGAAATGCTATTTTTATAAATACAATATGTATACGATTAGTTTTGTAAATACCATATATAACAGTGTCAAATTCGGCTTTGTCTCCATCAACAGGGATATTAATCGAACGTAGAGTTGTTCATGCACAAACCCAGAACATGTCACGCATAGTCTCTTAGCACACACGGTACAGCAAGGGAGATGTTAGCAATTTGACCAATCAAATCATTCTCCCAAGGCTAAAAGAACTCTGCAGAACTTGCTGGCCTTGGCAAAAGGTCAAGAACCCCTACACAAAACTACTTTCAACCAAGGACTTCCTCACGTCGGTGCACAGTGTTCCCGGCCCAGCATCCCTCAGCCTGAACACGCTCTCCACCACCGAGAGCTCGGTCGCCGTGGTGTCCGAGCCACAGAACGCCGTCCAGTCGTTGACCGCCATGCCAGCTGCGACGACCTCGCTCCCCCGGTTGACGGTGCCGGCGACGAGGGGCACCTGCAGCAGCGTCGACAGCTCGTCCAGGTCCTCGACCGACGTGTGCGGGTGAACCTGCAGAATCCACAAGTTTCAGAAATCAAGAAGGGTCAGTGCTCTGCTCACTGTTCAGCGGTGAAACTTCACTAAACTCGCAGTGACACTTGATGTGAGACAGAAGCTGTGGTATGATGAGCTTACAAGTCCCCCTTTGTTTGAAAAGGCGCAGTAACTCCCAACCAGGATGTTCCCTGCAATCGTTTGCCTGAATACCTCTACTCCAAGAACATCTGTGAGGAGCTCTTCGGTTTCCTGTCACACACAAAACATGTCAGGTAAGTGGCAATCTTATCAGCCAATCAGAATTCTGCGATTTGCTACATGTACAGAATAGCTACATGATTATAATCAGATCAGATATATGTGACAATTAATTGTCATATAGCAGGTGAGAAAATTTTCCAAGTGCATCAACTCTATGTAGATCGGGGGCAAGAGCCTCTTCTTGCCTTGTTCAGATCTGGGTGTGTGAGAGCAACATGGTCATTGCAAGCAATGCAGTTGCCCAGGGCAGAAAGGCGCTCGTCGACGCGCTGGACGACCACCTCATCAGGCAGGCTGTTCTTCAGGTGCTGAAACTCTGGGAACATGGAAAACAAAGGCAGCCATGTCAAACCATGCCTGTCATGGTAATGTCAGCGAAGAGGATTAGTACAGAACTACAGGTGCCAAGTGGCTTGCTTCTCCTTTCTGAATCCTTGCTTTCTTCCCTTTATTTACCAATTCAAAACTAAACCTCCAAACAGCTACTAAAGCAAGATTATCACATTGTTCATCCTTTTGGGACATCAACACACAGCAAGATGATTCAAAACTCAATTATGAAGTCTGAACACCTATTCACCTAAGCAAACAGTGTTCCTACCTTGGTCGGTGGTGGTATGCGGCAGAAGCAGCCCATTCTTGTTACCTGACCAACATTATCACACAAACACAGACATGTAAGCCAAGTTCCATGCAATATATTTTAACCATCAAATCAAACCGAATACTGGTTCACAAGGAACAGCAACGCGTGCTCTGCTCACCAACGCACAGTCTCCCGACGATCCTCGTGCCGCCGATGGAGGTCCTGACTACCGGGACAACGCCCGCGAGCTCGGCTTCAAGCACGCTGCCACGGTCAAAATCACACATTTAACAGGGCATCGCTACAAGAAATCACAAGCACCTAATGTACAATGAATTACTTGTTGGTTTCCGAAATTCGAGATGCCAACCTGAAGAAATTCTCTGAACCACCGGCCGGGACCAAGCAGTAGGCGTTGGTGAGCCTCGCGAAGACCCCGACCTCGCAGGAATTCTCAAACTTGACACCTGCGGCGGATCGAACCAAACCACGCAATCAATCAACACGCGAATTTCACACCATCGACTGATCTTAAACGCGCGCCGCTGACGAACGGGAGCGCGGGAGGGGGGGGGGGGGGGTAAGATCGGACGGGGCCGGACTTACGGGACGCCATTGTCGGATCTGCTCGCGAAACCTCGGGGCTGTGTAGCTAGCTTTCTCTCCGGCGGTAGGAAGACGCGACGGCCGGGACTGATCGAGCTCGAGGGCAGAGGTGGTGGGCGGTGTTCGCCGATGGAGCTGTGGAGGTGAGCTCTTATACGTTCCTGAACTCTGCTGCAGTTGGGTTCGGTTGCGTTGCCTCCAAGTTTCAGCCTGTGCCTGCCTACCGCGTTTGTAATTGGTGTTGCTTTGCGTCTTCCGGGTCGTGGACTAGTCAAGAGTCCCGGTAGAGTTTCGTTGGGGCCAAACTTCCTGGCGGCGGCGGTAGCTGCCTGCACTCAGCTGCCGCGTGCGTCTAATAAAACAGTCTCTCTTATGTACAGCGATGAAAACGAATTCAAATTTAGGTGCCGCTCGGTTAAATTGAAATAAACTGACATACAATTAAAATTATAATATAACTATTTAAAATTACACTGTAGCTGATGGTGACTTATTTGACATAATTAAATTTAAAAAATTTAAAAATAGAAAAAACATATTAGTCTATTACGGACAATGCAAACAAATACGGAAAAAAGAACTGTAAAAAAAAGCCAAAAAAGACGAAATTTATAAATAGTAAAAAAATAAGTCAGAAGCTCAAGTCGAAATGGTCAGAACCCTAATCTCTACTCACTTTCCTATCCATATTTTTTCTTAAATGAGTATGCAACAATTTTTTTTAAAATAATCTATTTTTTAATTATAAATTGCAGTAATATACCTATTTTATTTTACAGTAATAACCCTCTATTGCTCCACCGTTGAGCGACTTAGGCTAGTCGCTCAACCATTAGGCGCCAAGTGTCCAAATCGTCCACAGGTTGAGTGATTAGATAGTTCGGCTACTAGTCACCCAATGAGTGATTTAGCCCCTAGTCGCTCAACCGTTGGGCGACTATCCCCTAGTCGCTCAACCGTTTGGCGACTAGGGGCCTATATCCCCATGTGCGCATCGGCCTGAGCGCCATTTCGCCAGAGGGAGAAGCCGAGAGAGAGAGAGAGAGAGGAGGATGGAAGAGGGAGAAAGAGAGGAGTGGAGAAGATAGGAGAGGGAAGGGAAGATAGGAGAAGAGGTTTACGCATCATTGACGATGAGTCCCTTGCACTTCTTTGTATATTTATTTTTGAAACCTTGGTAGGTTAGCAACTAAAATAATTAGATGTATAGCTGTGTCGGGTCTTCCTTGTAGATTTACTTTTGAAACCAAGGCAGGTTAGCAACTAAAATTATTGAGAAAATTATTCAATGCCACTGAATAGCCTCCGCTTCTAAAAAATACCACTGAATAACACTCTCTCTATTATATGCCATTGAATTGAATTGAAATTCAATTATATGCCATTGCCGTTAGTGCACCGTTAGTGGAGGCTGTTATCTTCTTAAAAAGACCAAGATGTCCCTACCAAAAGACCAAAGAAAAATTTATTTAAAATAGCAAATAATCTTCGAAAATTATGAAAATTCACAGGGATATTGTTCAATATGTCAGTGAGAAATAAAAAATATTTCAAGGAACTATTCAAAGAATTTTTTTAGATTTTTAATTTAAATGCTAATAATGGCTACTATTTACAAACAGAGACTAAATGAGGTCTAAAATTTTGAAATAATTCTCACATGCTCTTAAGATGTGACATAACTCTATAAAATTATTATTTTACATTTTTATATGGTGAATTAGTCATAGTTTATAAAATAGCTCAAATAGGCTGATTTTGGAGTTGAATTTGAAAATGGATCAAATAGAAGGGTCAGTTCCTGAAATTTTATATTTGAGTTATACAGTACCCTAATAATCCACTAAAAAATTTAGTATTTTAGGTAATCCAATTTTCCCTATATTTAATTTTTATCACAAGGATAGATTTTGAATTGAGGGCAAAATCATCTTTTTTCAGGGGCAAACGAACCCTAACTGATGGCAATGGCATATAATTGAATTTTGGTATAATGAGATGGAATATAATAGAGAGAGTATTTTTCATTGGTATTTTGTAGAAGAGGACGCCATTCAGTGGCAAAGAATCAATTTTCTCAAAATTATTATATGTGTAGTTGTATTTGGTATGTCTCATATTGTTAATAGTTGTAAATAGTGTATTTGTAGAACTAACATTAATTTAGTTGTTAATAATTATACTTTTGAAACCATGCTAACTTGAAATTGATTTGCAGGTATGGCTTGCGATGTTGGTGGTTCGAACTGGTCTTTTGACCTATTGGATTGGTGCGTGGACGCATAGCACCATGCCATTCATCGTGTCCAGCATCTTGAGGGTGGGAACGAGGTGACTGAGTCGGGGGTGGCCCGTATGTAGACACCCTGATAAGCTTGGAGACTAGACCCATGCTGGAGGGACAGGTTTGTCTGTAAACTGTGGCACTTCTTTTTATCATAGTTTTGCTGTGTACTTACTTCTTTATGCTTTGCAGGTTGAGCCATGTTGGCCTTCTACCTCTCACATGGATGGTGGAGGTCATTGACGAGGATGGTGCTCCGGTCGAGGACGACAGGAAGGTCCATGCTAGCCTAGAGTGGTCACGAGTTCGACCGATCACTGCTGACATCTCTGGTGGACCGGTGACAGCCCGAGACACACACCTTTCACCTCCCATTTGGAGAGATGGCCACCACTCTGTAGGACATCGCGATGCTGCTCGGCCCACCTATCGTGGGAGCCGCTGCCTCCCCATCGGACGCGCTTGTCGACTGGCGTGATGGCCTACTAGGCAGGTTTGAGGGGGTTCTTCAGGCTGAGGCCGCGGTAGCGTACTATGTATTCCTAGCCCGACAGAGGCATGGCCCACCCCTACAGTGGCTTTCATAGTTCTGGCTACGTGTGCTATCCATTTTTCCTGTTTAGCGATGCACTTTTCTTGCCATATGATGGGCTTACTAATTTTTCATTTGTGCATAGGTCGAGCGAATGGACCCAGAGGCCGGCGAGTACTAGGTGTCGTGGCACCTTGAGGCGTACTTGCTGTGGCTATTTGGATATGCACTATTTATCGGCAACCACAGTGACTCTGTCGACGCCTGCCTACGCGAGGGCCGTCGCCAACGGGGAGGAGGTGCATATCATCCAGGGATCAGCCGTACTTACCGCAACGTACCGCGACATGTGCGAGGCGTGCTGCAGGATGAGGACGACCTCTGTCCTCATAGGCTGCCCCTCCTACTGCAGTTGTGGTTGTTCAAGCGCTTCTCTCTCAAACGACTGATGCTGCTCGACACCAGTCCGTACTACGTAGACATGTACCATGGAGGCGCGGTGGACCGATTGACGGCAGGGTCCCTTTGGTGCTGTAAATGGGTACGTACTCTCCTGGATCTTTACTATATTTGTATTATGGGTCATCCTTTTTAATCACTATTCTATTTTGCAGGCACAGTTTGCACATGTATAGGTCATAGGTGTGTACGAGCACTTCGTCGAGCAGCTTGATCACCTCACTGCTGATAATGTGCAGTGGGAGTTGTACTCTGCTCAGGAGATGGATGACCACACTCTCGTCGGGCTGTCCTCACTGTGCTGGTGCGACCAGGTATAGTGGCTGATGGGGAAGAAACTCATCTTCAATGTGTTCATCGAGGACTACGCTGTGCATAGGGTGATGTGCCAGTTTGGCCTCTGCAGGTTGTTTCAATCCTCATCAGGCATCGAGTGCCTAACTCGGTTCACATGTGAGTTGCACACAACACCTGTTCCTATATTTTTTCCAGTTATGTTATGATGCCTTCTAATTGCAGTGGTACATAGGCATGGTAGGAAGGGTGATAGCAGGATGAGCTGGGTGGGGAAGATGGCGCAGTGGCTGGTGGAGTGGGCGGATGCCCTCAAGGACTACATGCAGGAGGGAGTCTCGTATGACCCCAGCGTGTATGATGAATACCTACGCTGGTACGCTCCGCAAATACACACTAGGCTGGTGCATGGCGTTGATCCTTCCCCACTCATGTACCAGCACGAATCGACACGTACCCTGTATACCTTGCTGGAACATGCACCTTGCGGTAGGTACTCTCGTGTTTTGGAATATCTGAGTACGGTAACCACAATTACAAGTTTGACACTTTCATGTACTCTTTGCAGACGGACATCGCCACCGGGATTGCGAGAGAGACTAGGTCGATCCTGGGCAGGGTCACCCATGGTTTGGAGGTGACACGTGATGAGCTGCTGCAGGCTCTCTATCGGGCATATACTAGGACGAGGCGTGTCGTGACCCTGAAGTTTTGCAGGACAACCTGGAGGTGGCCACATCGACACGTACACCGAGGCTGGCACGTCCTGTAGCTCAGCTAGGAGGCTCCAGAGGACCACGTGCATGTGCCGTGCAAGCATCTGACTAGCCTGGAGGATCAGGGTGGGCATGTGGCAGGGCGGGTACGGTTGGTATGACACTTGGATGCATGCCATGGCCCACGTTGAAGGTACATTTTGTCTCTTGAGGTTTGTTCACATCAATATATTACATGAATAAACAATATTTGTCTTGCAAGTTTCACGCCCCAGCGGGGAGTTGAGCTATCCCCGCATGAGGACCCCCAAAGGATGTGTCTGACTTCTTCGTGGACGACCCAGGGGTGGTCAGGGGAGCTCCTCAGCCTGCACCCGTCGATGTTCTTTCTGGGTCGCGGCTCAGTGGTGCCTCAGTAGCTACACAGGCACAGGTAGAGTCGACCCCTTAGGCCTTGGGAGCACGGGTCAGCAGGGCTCCTGAGCACCTCACCCTGTCGGGGTGTTGACATCCTACGCTGAAGAAGGCCAAACGGGGTCATATGAGCGGGCACCGACCGAGGGTGGGACGTGACGATAACGGAGGAGGTGCTGCGGGTGATGTAGTGGATGACGCGTAGGGGCCTTTCTGTACTTGTATTCATTGTGTACATATTTTACTTTGTAGTTACTATGGCATGATTGTGTATGAATTCCCTCATGCATCGCAATATCACTTACCTTTCTACTTACGAATCATTGCTATCTCAATCATCCTCACAAAATTCTTCAGAAATTTTTGGCACCACAACAACATACGACGGTCACAAAATGTTATTGCGAGTATAACCGATTTTGTACGTTTGAGAATCTACAAAAATCACAAACGGACCAACCAACCTTATTTGCTCTTTTGTTTCAAAAAAAAAAATGACAACCTACAAACAAGATTTGATAAATGATTACCTAAAAAATTACCATTTACTCCTCCCACAATTATTTTCATCGAATTAATAAAATGATAATAATATTTTAAATCATCCAACCGGTACACGACTTATTGACGTGTCGCTCAATAGTTGGTGACTAGTCCAAGTCACTCAATCGGTGGGCAACATGATTCAAAATCAATTTAAGAAAACCGTCCAACTAATTAGACATACTGCGATGAAAGAATACATGTCGCTTTGTTAAATTCGAATTCGGGTTCGTGTCGAAAAGCCTAGACCCTGGGGGTGATCGGTTCGGCTGAAAAGCTCATGGCTTATGGCTGAAAACACTGTAGTGGTGAAAAAGCATCAGAAATGAAAGAGGCTTATTTAGCATAATTAAATTTTAAAAAAATTTAAAAATATAAAAAATATGTTAGCCCATTACGTATAATACAAACAAATACGGGAAAAAAAGAACCGGAAAAAAACTCAACAAAAAGCCAAAAATTCAGAAAAAGACAAAACTTATGAATAGTGACAAATAAGCCCGCAGCACTGTAGCTGCAGCCATATTGATCGCTGCCATCCACATCCGTATTTTTGCTGTGAATATGAATACGATTTCCAATAGAGGATAAAGTATTAATTGGATAGGAAAAAAAAATCTAAGGGTCCGTTTAAAATATAGAAATTTCACAGAAGATTTACAGGAATTTTACAGGCAACAATTCTATCCCGGCAGGATTCAGGGGAAAAAAGCCCTGGATTCCAAATGGGCTAAACCGTACATGCGCAGATCCAATCGAGTACGACGGTGAAATAACACCGAGACACACCCACCAACACAACAGAATAGACACACCAACCAACCCAACGGAATACACCTTTCAACATGCCAGCATTCTGAGAGCTACACAGCTTTATTCAATCCTCCATCGGCGCCTCCTCGCCATTCTGCTCATCCGGACAGGGCAATTGTAGCAGAGGAGCTTGAGCTGCAGCGTAGCAGTAGACTAGTAGCAAAACAATACTAGTGCAGTAGTGCATGCTAGAATACGCCTAGGTGATTCCAAAGCGTAAACGAACAGGTACGAGGAGAGTAGGCGCAGCCGTATCCCATCCCCAAAACACCTGAAAACCGTGTCACCTACGCCACACCACATCCCCCCCGCAATTCGCTCCTCCGATCGGCAGATTCGGCGGAGGCACCGTGCGGCAGATGCGGCGGCGCTGCGCGGCAATGGCTTAGCAGGGCGGCAGCGGTCACGCGTTCCATCAGGCTGCTCCTGTGCGCGGCGGCTCACTTTAGTAGGCGGGCTCGACGGGGGATTCCGACGCTTGGCCGGCCGGGGACGCTCGGCTGTGCCAAAGCCCTTCTCGACGGGGGACTCCGACGCTTGGCCGGCCGGGGACGCTTGACCATGACTTTACTTTCTAGCTATCGGATCGAAAAATAAAGGCTAAGATCGATTTGGATACCATAGTAAAAGTAATGTGGTAGATATTGTGACAAAAATATGATAGCTCAGATACTATAACATCTTAGTTATAGTATATAATTTGAACCATCTTTTTATGTCTGATAACTAAAAATCTTCAGAAGTCACGACCGTTGTTCTTCTCTAACTTTGCTTGACAAAGTAAGGGTAAGAGGATCTCATTCATCTAGGTGGGTATGTGAGAGACCGGCCGGTCTCACTGTATCATGGGGACCTCTCCTCTTGAGCCTTGGGTTCGCACGCTTTAACTCCCTCTTGGCAGGAGGCTCTTGCCAACTCTCGTCTCTTTTGTTCTCTTCATCAACCATTGTATTAACGTTTTTGCTATTGCCCAGGCGACTAAATTTTTTTTTATCTCTTAGTCATCTGAAGTTGCACTCTCAATCAACTGAAGTTGCAACCCTTCTCCAAAAAAATCACCTGCAACTTCAGGTGATTCAGAGTGCAACTAAAGTTGCACTCTCAATCAACTGAAATTGCAACCCTCCTCCAAAAAAATCATTTGTAACTTCAGATGATTAAAAGTGCATATCAGGTAACTAAGAGATAAAAAGATTTTAGTCGCCTTACAATAGTTCACTGCCTTGTGTTAAATATACAAGTTAGCATTACATTAACCAGCGCTTTAACGACGAGGAAGGCAGGTTGGCAAGTTCCGTTCATCACCTACCAACATTCAGCTGTCAGGAGTAGTAAGAATTCCCCAAGTTTCTTTTTTCAGTTCATTACCTATCGCTATCAGCTTTTTTAGATAATGGAACGAGGTTCCGGTCTCTACACCCGAAGAGGTGTACACAGCCAAATTCATTACAACCGGGAGCAATCAAGCTCAGCTCTCTCAAAAGAGAGTATAAACAAAAGACAACAACAATGTTCACACAAAAGAAAAGGAGCCAATACTAAGCTACAATTCTATTTTGGAACTTCCATCCAAACTTCGCAAAAACCTCCATAGACTGTTTCTAAGATCCTGCACCCGTTCTTGAAGCTCGATCTTTCATCTTCTTTAAGTAGCAGCGACCAAAGACGGATCCAATATGTTGCTCTGAAAATTACCTGCAAAAAGGTGTTTGATTTAGCTTTATTGAATACCATATCGTTTCTATTCAACCACATAGCCCAACAAATAGTTGTCGCTCCTAATAAAATTTGATTTTTAGATTTAGGTCGAAAACCCAAAAGCTAAGAACCAAACGTATTAGCAGTGCTAGATGGCGGTTGAATTCCAAAGGTGATATGCACGGTATTCCAAATAAATCTAGCAAAATGACAATAAAAGAAAAGATGTTGTATAGTCTTCATAGAGCTACAAAAACAACACTTAATACTTCCTTGCCAATTCCTTTTTGCAAGATTGTCCTTAGTAAGTATAACACCCTTTTGGAGGTACCAAAGGAAGATTTTAATTTTCAAAGGCACTCTTAAAGCCCAAAGCGGGCTTTTGAAAGGAACGACCCCTTCTTGTATCAAACTCAAATACATAGAACGAACCGTGAAGGATCCGCTCCTTTGTAAGTTCCAAGCAAACAGATCCTTGCCATTAGTGAGCTTAATTGACGCTATCTTGGAAACTAAATCTTCCCAAGCAAGCAAGTTAGCGCCCACCAAAGCCCTTCTAAATGATACATGAAGTGGTATTGTACTAAGTACATTTGCCACCGTATCATTTTTTCTCCTTACAAGTCTATGAAGAGAAGGGTAAGCAATCCCAAGAGGTTTGTCCTCTAGCCAAATATCCTCCCAAAATCTGATTTGTGTCCCGCTGTGGATAAGGAAAGAACCGCCTGCCAAGAAATCATCCTTGACCTTCATGAGCCCTGACCAAAACTGTGAATCTCCCGGTTGTTTACGAACTTGGGTTAAGGTTTTGTTGTTCAAATATTTCTTCTTTAGAAGACTTTGCCAAACACCATCCTCATTAATGAGTTTGAACAACCATTTGCTCAAGAGACACCTGTTTTGAATTCCTAGGTTTTGAATACCAAGGCCACCAAAATCTTTTGGTCTACAAAGTACGCTCCATCTAGTGAGTCTGTACTTCTTTTTGTGTTCATCACATTGCCAAAAGAATCTTGATCGGTTTTAGTCCAACTTTTGGAGGACACCCTTAGGAATATCAAAAAAGGAAAGCATGAACATGGCTAAGCTAGTTAAAACTGAGTTAATCAGCACTAGCCTACCCCCGACAGAGAGAAGCTTTCCTTTCCAACTACTAAGTTTTTTCTGGAACTTTTCTTCTACGAAGAGCCAATCTTTGTTAGAAAGCTTCCGGTGATGCATAGGAATTCCAAGGTATTTGAAAGGCAGACCCCCGGTACTACATCCAAAAAGTTGTGCATATTCATGTTCGCAATCTTTGGCTTTGCCATAGCAGAACAATTCACTTTTATGGAAGTTGATCTTCAACCCTGAGAGTTGCTCAAAGGTACTTAACACTAGTTTCAAATCTTTGGCTTGGAGTGCGGCATGATCCATAAAGAGAATAGTGTCATCCGCATATTGGAGGATCGATAAGCCATCCTCCACAAGGTGTGGGACAACCCCACGAAACTTTCCAGTGGATTTGGCCCTCTCAATTAACGTAGCCAACATATCAGCCACCAAGTTAAAGAGAATAGGCGATAAGGGGTCTCCCTGTCTAAGTCCCTTTTTTGTTTGGAAATAATGACCCAAGTCATCATTTACTTTAATGCCTACACTACCTCCTCTGACAATTTGATCAATCCACTTGCACCAAATAGGGGAAAAACCTTTCATTCTCATCGTTTGATGAAGGAAAGACCACTTTACCTTATCATAGGCCTTTTCGAAGTCTAACTTCAAAATTACCCCATCTAACTTTTTCCTATGCATCTCGTGAGTAATTTCATGCAAAATGACCACCCCTTCCATAATATTCCTTCCTGACATAAAGGCAGTTTGAGAAGGTTTAACTACTTTCTGAGCTACTAGAGCTATTCGGTTGGTCATGACTTTCGTGAACACTTTGAAACTAACATTCAACAAATAAATGGGTCTGAATTGTTGAATCTGAACAACCTCCTTTTGCTTTGGAAGCAGCGTGATTATGCCAAAGTTAAGACTGAAAAGCGGAAGGTTTCCTTTATGAAATTCTGAGAAAAGAGCCATAAGATCTGCCTTAATAAGCCCCCAAAAGGCTTGGTAGAACTCCGCTGGAAAGCCATCCGGACCCGGAGCTTTGTTATGCTCCATCTGGAAGATGGCTTTTTTAACTTCTTCTTCTGAGAATTCCATAGTTAAAATTTCATTTTCCGAATCGGAAACCTGGGGTATGTCTTCCCTTATTGATTCCACCATAGAGAAAGAGTTACTCTCCGATGGACCGAAAAGACCCTTATAATAGTTAGTCATGTATTTCTTAAGATTTTCATCACCTTCTATAATCCCCTCTTCCTGTTCAAGTCGAAAGATCCTAGTCTTCCTATGTTTGCCATTTGCTACTAACTGAAAGTACTTAGAATTGCAGTCTCCAAATAACACCTTGGTTGTCTTAGCTCTTTGATACCATTTAATTTCCTCTTCCCTTAACAGACGCACAAGCCTCTCCTTAACACAGTGCTTTAGATCAACTTCCGCCGCACTAAGAAGTTGAGACTCAGCCTTCTTATCTAATTCATCTGCTTTCCTGATTAGATCTTCCTTCACCTTCTTATAAGTACCACTAATATTCTTAGCCCAACCCCTTAGGAATTGTCTAAGTCTTTGAATTTTAAATTGCCATTTTTGAAGAGGTGTTACTCCTCTCTTCTCCTTATTCCAAACGTCAGCCACCAATTCCGAGAACCCATCCCGTAGCAACCAACCAAGCTCAAATTTGAACAGAGGTTGTTTGTTGCTGTGGGTACCGTTTCCTGTATCAAGCAACAGAGGGGTGTGATCCGAAATTTCCCTAGTCAAAGCCTGGACGGTTGCTAGGGGAAATTTAGTTTCCCACTCTGTACTTACTAGGATCCGATCAAGTCTCTCAAAGGTAGGATTCTTTCTAGAGTTAGCCCAAGTAAATTTCCTATTCGATAGTTCAAGCTCCCTCAAGTCCAAACCATCTATAATGGCATTGAACAAAAAGGGCCACCTATCATTGTAATTATTATTACTCTTCTCATGTGGGTTCCTAATGATATTGAAATCACCACCGACAATTATCGGGTGTGATTCCTTGGAACACGTCTGGACCAATTCTGTAAGGAAGGCTTCTTTATGTTCCGCTTGAGCAGCCCCATAAACTGCTATGAGAATCCATTGGAAGCCATCGTTTTTATTCCTCAGATGGAATTTTACAAAGTAGTCTCCCTCGGTGATGCTACCAACATCAAAAACTTCCAAATTTATTCTAAGTAAAATGCCACCGGACCGATCCTGAGGTTCAGACCAGTGCCAAAGGAAGTCTCGCTATCAGCTACTGCCCATTGAAGGTTATGTAACATTTTTCGCTCTGCATAACTAACAATTGTCATCTTATGTTTCATTCTGACGTATGTGCAGAGTAATTCGATGCCATGCATGGTACTCTGGCAAGTACTATGTTTGGTAACGAAATTGTTTCTCAAGTTGTCAATAGAGTGTTAAGTCACAAAAATACGCACAACTAAGAGCTGCCCTTGCTAATCCTTTTGGATGTGGTCATGCAATCCTCTGCATCTCCTCATCGGCTCATTATGCGAGTGTTCATAGAGAAAGCAGGCTCCAATTCATCTCTAGTCTCTAGAGCAAGGTGACAATCAGGCCTGCGCACTCGACGCTTACGTGGGTTTGTTAATTAGTGGACTCCATATCTATGAACAAGAATATGTAATACGTACTGTAGAGAATTGCATCACATGTGATTCAAGAAGAAAACAAGACAATGTTGATGATTAATCTACCCTACTCTATAATACACCAAAATTTTCTTTGCTAAATTCACCCCCTCAACCACCCCTACAGTCATGCCTAATCTAAGTCCACACAGATTTGTGTACCAAGTAATCCAACTTCATACAAATGAATGGCATGGATCTCTCCTTAAACCTTCTTCTCTTACTCATTGAAGATCCTAAGGCCAAAATTATTTGGATCATGCATCATTGAACCCACCCGCGCTACGTGTGAGCCTCCTCCTCCCACCTTCTACCCCATCTCCCCACGATCTCCGCTCCTCCCCCGTTCTCTACGCCGCCTCCTCCCCTCCCTCCTCCATCCGCGCCTCCGCTCCTCCCCGTTCTCCGCGCCGCCTCCTCCCTCCCTCCTCGCCTCGCCTTCTCCCTCCCTCATCCGCCGCTCCGCCTCGCCTACTCCTCCCACCTCGCGCCGCCACCTCCTCTTCCTCCATTTCTCCGGCTCGAGACCGCGATGGCTTCGCCGCATTAGCCTCCGGCGCTGCAGCCTCCGCGCGCCACTACCCTCCGTCCCCGCCACGCGCGCATCCAGCGACCACCACCGCTCCAAGGCGCGCGAGGTGCGGCCGCGTCCGCCGCGTCGATCGCTGCTGCTTGCGGTGGCGGCCGACGAGCTCTCCATCGACCCCTCCTTCCCGAGGGTGAGGACCGCATCACCCCCTTGCCGTTATTGGGGATCCCGAGGCGGCGGTCGACGAGACCAGCGCGCGCACGCGGGCGGCGGAGGGAGCGGAGCGCGAGTCGGGAGAGGCTCTATGTCGTTGGGGAGGTCGGCGGGAGGCGGTCGAGACGAGGAGATGGAGGAAGGGGCGGAGGCGGAGGCGATGCTCGGCGGCGGACGGGGCGCGCTTGAGGGTGACGAGGAGGTAGATGGGCTCCGGCATCCGCGCCTCCTCCTCGTCCACCACCATTCCCGGTCGCCTACCGCGACCAAAGCTCGCCACGCCCGCCGCCATCACCTCCATCGCGCGCCTCGCCGCCTCTCGCCCACCGCGTCGAGGAGGTCCTCTGCATGGCCAACTCCGCCACCGGAGGAAACCTCGCCTCCCGGGCACCGCCTTCCTCCCGCCCTCGCGCGCCGCGCCTTTCGTCGCGCGATCTCACCGCATCCCGCTCTCCTCGCCGAGGCCGCGTTCGCTCCACGGCCTCATTGGCCGACCTCGCCTCCGCGCGCCTCCCACCTCTCCCTTCCCCCCCATCCTTCGACTACGCCGCCGCACTCGACCGCGCGCGTGCGTTTCAGTATGGGGTTCCGTGCGGAGGATGGCGAGAAGGGTGGCGTGTTCGAGGAGATCTACAAGGAGGAGGCGGCGTCCTCCCCCGCGCCGGGAAAGGCGGCACCGGCCGGCGACGACGAGCTGTGGATGTTGCGTGTGGAGGAGGAGAAGGATGATCCTTTTGCCGCGGCCGTGCTTGAGGAGGGATTGAGGATCGGAGGTGAGGATGGTGGGCTCGTTGAGCTCGATGCGGGGAGATGAAGATGCGGAGAAAAGGCGAACCTCTTGATCCTTCATCGTAAATGGTCGATGGTGGAGAGTTCAAGTGATGTTCGATTTTGTTTTCTTACAACCTAAAATTTAGTACTGGGATATGCATCCATTTATAGGATTCCAAGATTCATTCATTTTGGAGCATTTCTGTCAACATACTAATTTTAGCCTCTTCATCGATAGAGAACAAAAGTATCAAATGGGTTTCACTTAGGTGGTAGGGTGTCGATAACTTTTCCTCCAATAGGATTTGATTCTATTGCTGCTATCGATTTACTCAAGCATCTCCAATAATTTATCGTGTCTTTGTTTTAGGAAAACATTATCGTGAATTGGCTCGCAAAGAAGACAATAAGGCCAGACGGAGATATTTGAAGCCGTAATTGCATTGCTTTTACAAGTGTTATTTTTAAATCTCTTACGATAGTTAATCTTACATTAGCGAGAAATAAACATATAACGAATACGGTAACTATCGACTTGCATGGTCAACATGTCAAACAAGCTATGAGGCTTCTCAAGGTTCACATGATGATTTGTGTATGCATGCCATGTAAGTATTCACATACAATTGGATGCTGCGATCATCATCGCCGTTGACATCGAAGTTATTCGGCTTTGTTGGTCTTGGTCTAATGCTTTATTGTCTGCATCTTACGTGTTCTATTTTCTGTTCTTTTTAAACAGCCACCTTTCTCGAGTAATTACGGTTGTGGCGAAGAAGGTGCAGGAAGGGAAAAATAAAGCGATCGGTAAGAATGTACTTGTTTGAGTAATAATTCTTGTGCTTGCCACTTGTGTGTGCTCGAGTTTTGTTGTTGTGCTTCATTTCTACAGTGATTTGAAGGCACATTCTCTTGCAAATTGATCAGAATCGCTCTCCTGAAATGCATTTGGTTTAGATGTTGCATCCTTTATATGCTTATCCATATTTGTAGTGTTGTGTTGCTGGCCTTTGCTTAATTTAATTCTGTATGATTCAGTATAATAGAATGTTACCGAGCAGCTCTAGGCAATGTTTGTGTTGCTGGCCTTTGCTTAATTTAATTCTGTATGCAATTCTATTGATCGGTTAATCTCCTTGACATATCATGCAATGCTTTTGAATGTTTTTTAATAAATAAACGGTGGTGATAGGTTCTCGAGCTTGTGGAGAAGGAAGGAATTGAGCGGCATGAAGAAAATTCCAGAACCATAGTACTACGACTTGGTACTACGACTTCGTTGTATTATTGATTTTTGAGGATATAAGGTCTTGATCTAATATCTATTAGTTAGTGCTAATGGTTGTTTTTGTCCCCTCCCCGTCTGGATTACGGAGAAAGCATGTGGAGCATTGTGGTTTCTATAATCCCAGTAGTTTTGCTCTTCATGGTTGGATTTGAAAAATGAGATACCGATGACATATATGTCTCTCCTGGCACAAATAACAATGTGATCATCTCCAAAGTTATTAAGGCGGTAAGGCGAGGTAAGACGACCCACCCCCCTCACACCTTTTAAGCGGTAAGGCGTGAGGCGTGGCGACACCTTACGTATCCTAAGGCGTTAAAGGGCAGTAAATAAAATGAGTATTTTAGCAGCACATATATACCTTATTATTGCTAATTCTTGAACCTATATAGCTAATAAAATGATTTAACAACATTATACTAAGTTCTTTGCTCATAATTAATGTCTCCTCACCAAATCTCTCTCTTCCTTTGCTTCCTGTGCAGCCGGACATTCCAGACCACTCATTTTCCTTCTCAACATTCTCCTCTCTCTCCACGTAATCTCTCTCCTCCTTTACTTCCTGTGCAAACAATACTCGGACCACTCATTTTTCCTTCTCTCCATTCTCCTCTCTCTCTCCTCTACTTTTCCCATTCAGTGAGCGTCCGAGCCACTCACGGCTCTTCTTCCTTTGCCTTATCCCTTCTTCTTGCTCTCTGGTTCTCTCCTCTCTCTCGTGCATGCTTTCTTCATTTTGCTTCCTTTCTTGCTCACTCCAACCAGTAGAATAATGGGAGCTTCCAAGGGGCGCCTCGGTTCAGCTCTTCGGCTCAACCCCGGCTCAACCAGTGGAGGGTGAACGGCGGCGTCGACGGCTTGACGGCGCCTTGGAGGCGGAGGTGGCGCGAGGACGCTATCTCTCTGGTTTAGCAGCCGCCTTACGCACGCACGTAAGGCGAGGCGACGCCTTGCCACCCCTCTACCGCCTTACCGCTTAGGCGACGCTTAATAAGCGACGCCTTAATAACCTGATTCATCTCTACTTTGAGATAACCAATAAGAGATTGGCTGACAAGTGGTGATTCTAAGAACTAAGCTAATCCTTACTGCCATGGTTGATGATATGTAGATGAAAAATAGATACAGCCTGTGGGGCGATTAATGCTTCTGAGAACCAAAGTAAGCCTTTTGTAGTCCGATGAGCGTGTGTGAAATACTGAAATTCATATTGCCGCACTTGCAGTGACTGCATATTTTTAAAATTCGACCCCATGTTTCTTCCTTCCGATACTTCAATCAAAATTTTCCAGTCATTTTGTAATCTTATATAGGTCCTACATGTGTACAAGGTAAATAATGAACTGAACAATTCATTTAGCTAATATGCAATGGAACCACAATTAAGCTATCTAGATACAGTTACCCTGAAAATCATTCACATTTGATCTTCTACTATCCTCTCAGAACAACATTTTTGCAGATATAGCGTTGTTAATAGCTTGTATTTTGGTAATAAAATTAGTGATTGTATCTGCTTAGTAGTTTCTAAATTTGATCATTTTAATTTTATTTTAAGCTTCTATTAATCATTCTTTTGAGAAACTAAGGACCAGTTTAACCCAGTGCACAAAAATAGTGATGCACCCCACCATCAGATGTTCTTTATTTCCTTTCTTGTTCTCCATTTGTTTATTAGGACCCTGTTATCATTTTTTCTCTTAACATGGTAATATACAAAGCGTGCATGATGATTTGAGTTGCTGCAAGTTGATACAGTACCTCAGTTGTTTTGTTGATGAATTAAAAATTTTGCTTTCAGATGATAACTCCGTAAGTCACAACAGTTTATTATTTCATATTTCAAGAATCCCTCTATTTGTGTGTGCATGTGTGTTTTGTCCTGTGTATCCCCTGACCCTCTGGCGTGTGCATGGGTGCGTTCTGTATATGTTATGTTATTTTTGTAAAGAGCATTTTTGTTTCTGACCTCACTCATTTGCTTTTATTTTTTTTTCAGCCCAACACATCAAGAAAATGTCATCGCCTCTATGGAAACTATAATGATGTTTGTAATTGAGGAGGGTGAGCCTGTCCATCCAGATCTGGCATCCTGCCTACTTCAGAACATTAAAAAGGGGAAAGAAGTAATTTCATCCATACAACTGTTCGCATTAACAATATAGTTTTTATCATCTTCACTAAACCTTTTCAACTTGTCTTTCCAGGAAACTCTTCCAGAATCTTTTGGACTTGCAGAGAAGGTAATAGGTCTATGTTCCAAAAAGTTAAAGCCGGCGTTTATTCAGTTACTTCAGGGCGCTCCTTTAAATGAGTACAGCGAAGTTGTTACATCATTGCTTCAAGATTCTTTAGATGCTGGAGGAGACAACAATGTTGATGCTTCTGGAAAGGACACGGTCAGTTTAACTACTAACAAATTATAACTCCTATTTAGAGAATGATGCATATATTTTGGAAATTTGCTGATCGAAGAGTTAGTTCATTTTTATGGGACACTAAGTGTGTTCAAATGAGCAAGGCTGCTCCTATGTGCTTTTATTTTTGATAAAGTGTAGGCATCCAGGGGTGCAACTCTTTCATCTTACTAGATGAATTGAATTACTTTGATATTGGAAGCTGTCATACTTGTTACTCGCTGGATGTAATAGAACAGGTTTCTGCTATCTAGATACTGGCAGGGTGGGAGAGGGACATGGAACATAAACTGTTTTGACAGGCATTTCTTTGGCAGTTTTGTGTAGGATCTACAATTTTTTAATTTAAAAGATCAGGTCATCCTGGGAAAAGGGGATATGGCCCAAAACAGAATTTTGAACCCTGGAATTTTACCTTTGGAGTCAAGAGTTATATCAACCAAAATATGTTTGCATGTAGAATTTCAAACAACAGTTTTGTGATGTACTAAATTCCTTGGTGTTGTTCAGTGATATGTTGTGCATCGATAATATTTTTTATAATATGTTAGACATTTTGGTTTCTAGCCAGCATGCACGTGTAACACACGTCTCCAGATAAGAAAAGAAAGTATAATAGTGCTGATGTACAACCTGTGTGTGTATCGTAATTCCCAGCGACAACATTAAGTGGGTTTAGTGGTACTATTAGTGTAATTAGTGCTATGGTTAATGTATTAATCGCTGACAGGCCATAGTTTGAATATGGGCCATTCGATTAGGAATATCAATGGCTAGAATTGAATATGCATGACACAGGATATGGAATGAATGCAAACAATTAGACGATCGGAGGGCTAGGAATGATTGTTTGCACAAAGTTTGTGTGGATTTAGCTAAAAATGCAACTCCTTCCTTTTATATTAGTACAGATGATGCAATGTTTGTAGCATTAGTCTGTTGTTTATGGTTGCTTATTTGTAGATATGCTGCCATTAAGGATTAGTCTTTACTGTTGCTTATTTGTATATGCTTGGTAGTTTCAGTTTTTTTTTCTTTTAGAATTATGCAATATGTACCTACAATTCGAAGTTTTTAAACCACCTACATGTTCCTTTTGCGGTGCTAGCTCAACTGAAGGGGACAACAGTTCTGGGCGAACGTGGCAGCACGTCAAGGTCATCTCCGTGACGGCGGGCCGTGCGTCCGCGAGACCGTCTGGGAATTTTGGAATGGTAAATGGAACGGCTGTGTGGTATGGCTTGTTTGGCAAAGTGCCTTTTTCAGGCAAATTTTGGTCAAAGAAATGTGTGTAGGGCGTGTCGGCCAAGAGGTAGATAAAGTGTGTATAAGCCACGACTATGCATAGTAACAAACCAAGCACCCAGTGACGGAGCCTCTGGGGCCAAAGTGTGTCCTAGCCTTGAAATTTTCTAAAGAAAAATATCATTTATCCTACCTAAGTAGTATAAAAAGGTATTGAATTAGTTCTCACAATGCATGACAAGTTGATGCATACGCTGCGTTTAAAAATTGTCCTCTCTTTAATACCAAATATATCACGGTATTCTTTCTTTCTTTTTATTGGGTAATGGATTGGGGTTGCCTATGTAAACGGATGGAAATCAAAGTTTGCGAGGAAAAAACATCTATTTTCAACTTTTAACTATGGTCTAAGTCAAAAAAAATTTAATCTGCAACTCTAGAACCGTCTAAAACACAGCACTTAACTAACAAAATCAGGCCGACAATGCTAGCCCTAATCAGGGCCTTGGGGGAACGGATGGTTTAGCAAGTCCAGAGTCGGCCTATGCTACAGACCTTCAGCCCACCAATCACTCCGCCCCCGTTTTCCTCCATCCTGCGAGCGTCCGAGGACGCCAACCAAGCCAATTCTTCTCTCTCTACCCCGGCGGCGAGATCTCTCGTCTCATGCCACTCGTGCCCGATCCCTCCTCGTCCCCGCTCCAGAAGCGGCGCTCGGCGAAGCGGTCGTGGCACGATTCACCGGCCGTCTCCACCACCTCATGCTCCGAAGCAGATGAGTGGCACGATTCACCAGCTGGGTTGAGTGATTATTGAACTAATGTAACATTAATCCTGCAGTAGAGTATTGTGCAGCTTTATGTGACAAAAATATTTGGTTATGCAATATATGAGACGTGAATCTTAATGAATCTGATTGTTCGTTTTATTTTTTACAAATTTTATCTTGTTTTGTATTTTACCGTATGTTAGCACGGGCACGAAGCAAGCAACACCTATCATCTGTCGTGCCTGAGGAGCTCGACAAGAACGTGCGCGCAACAGCAGGGCGGGCTCGAGGCGCCACGAGAGCTTGTCTTGCTTTCGTGCGCCTGCGCCGCACTACTGAACTAGCGTGGCAAGTGTCAGTGGCACTCGCGCAGGGGGTGCTTGATTGCAGCATCAACTCGGCAGCGCCATGTGGTCAGTTTAGTTTTTTTTTTGTAATTAGGTGAATAACCGAAAAAGAAGAAAAAGCTTACTGTGTTTCATATTTCTTTATGTGACAAAAATGTTTGTTTTCTTTGTAGCCTCAAGTTTAAACAATGTGGGGATGGAGAAAGTCGTCGGTGGGTGAGTCCAATGATATTGTCGCCTCCTCAAAGGATCAGTCGTTATGTGACATTCATTATGTGACAAAAATATTTGGTTATACAATATATGAGACGTGAATCTTAATGAATCTGATTGTTCGGTTTTTTTACAAATTTTATCTTATTTTGTATTTTACCGTAGCGTTAGCACGGGCACACTACTAGTAGAAAGAAACGTCCCACAAAGAGTTTTAATTTACTAAAACTAAAATAAGAGGGATAACGAAGAGTATTCAACTGCATTAGTTGGTACTTACCAGGTTAAGCACCAAATCTGCTCACGGTCACCGCTAATCAGAACACTGGATACTGCAGAGAACATCTTTTACACACTAACTTTTGCTAAGCCGAGCTTGAGCTAAGCATATGTGAGGTGAGGTCAACCATAGCATGCAATCGGTCTGTCCAGAGAAGGTTAGCTCAAATAAATGCTCCGTTCTGCGTTCTTCATTGACTGTGAATAATTTTCACTGGTTTGTCAGAAACATATACTCTGTAACGTTGGATAGTGATTACGTTTATAGAAAAAAAACTGATGGACCATGTGGAGGCGATCACATGTGAGTGATGAGTAATTGACATCAGTTTATGAGAGTCGAGTTTGGTTTGAGTGGTTCGGAGTCGAGTCGTTGCATGGTACAATCGGGCTCGGTCGGACTTGGTCAAACTTGGTCGTATGGGATTAGGATGTATATTTGATGATTTCGACAGGTTTGGACTTCGGCATGGTAAGTGTGATGTTTTGATGCTATTTACACTTTCATGTATCGAGCGGTGCTATTTGACGTGTTTCTTGTCTGTGTGACTACAGGACGTCGAAGCGGAGCTGTGGTGAGACACGAGGTGACCGGACTAGACACAGGAGGTGTCAAGGTCAGAACGGTCGGATGTGTCGAAGACGGCGGAGATTCGATGTGGTTGCGAGTCTTGGACGACAAGGAGCGCGGAAGCTTCCCGGAAGGTGCAGGCGGGCGAATCGGGAAATTCGTGAGGCTGCACAAGCGGGAGCGGGCTCCGTTGGATATAGCGGGCGTAACGGGGTGGAGACCCGTTAGCCATGGGCTATAAATAGGATTTGGGGGCTGCATGCCCATGTATGGTTGTTGGAGGGTATTAGGGTTTACTCTAGTCAAAAGAAGCTTTGCAAGTTGGTTTTAGATTTAGGCTTTAGTGGTTGGAGGGTTGGTGTATACAGCAGGGCTGTGTCCCCTCTGTGTGTGTTCTTCATCGATGCATTCTTGAGTCTCCTCTCCAGGATAGCATGTAGGGCTTGTAGTCTTGAGTTGGGAGAGGGAGATGAGGGATTAAGAGACTTGTAATCAAACTTCTTGTTCCAATGTCCAGGCGTATGGGGACTCCTCTGTACTTCTTTTGATCTAATGAATGAAATCTGAAGTTTGCATTCCCTGTTTATCTCTTTTTCTTCGATGCCTTCTGTGAGAGATTTCTGAGCTTTTCAATTTCTTGTTGTTTCTTGTTGGGAAGGATCAAAATGGGTTGCTCTAGGTTGAGATGTTGCTCCAAGATCATTTGATCAAGTTTCCCAAGAGCCAACTCCATTTAATTTCAGTTTTTGGTTTTAAGCCTCCCCTGTTCATGTTTTGCAGTTTCTAGGGTTTTGGAGAATCTCTTGATTCCCTTCGCTAGATGGCTTGAAATTTGGTATGGAGAACTCTGAGGCTATCTAGTATCTAGTTCTAAAATTTCATAGCCAAAGGATCAGTGAAGAGATGGCAATTTGGATTTTTGGTGTTAGGTCTGTAGGTTTTCAGACTTTTAGGGTTTCTCGGTCCCCCAGTGATTTTCTTTAAGAGACAGCCTGAGGTTTGACCTGGAGGGTCCAATGGCTATTGCTAACATGTTTGCAAAGTCTTGTGACCAAAGGATAAATGACCTGGTGGGAATCTAAGTTCTTGTTAATGCTTCTGTAAGTTTTCAAGCTTTTGTCCAAATCTGAATTTTGTAGTCTTTAATTGGATTTCCTTGGTCTCCTAAGTCCCTTGGGCTATTATAATCATTTCCTTGCTATTCTGGACCAAGAGGATCAAAGGGAAGTCACAAAATTCACCTGAGTTCAAAATCTGAAATCTCTGAAGTCTTATTGTCTGAAACTCTGCTTGCTGCCCCCTGATCTCTTGGAAGAGAATTTTGAGAGAGTATTTTGGAGGGGTTAGTCTTTTAAGAATCGACATTCACCCCCCCTCTGTCGCCATTTCGATTCAACAAAAACTGTTGTAGTATACAAGTACTGGATGAGGTTTACATCTTTTCGATCAACAGCAACTTATCTTCAAAATTCAATTGTTCGCCTGTTCAAACTTTTCATGGCTTCTTACACCCGGAAAGACTTACTAAAATAGCTTTGATGTTGCAACAAGCTGAAACCTGTTGCTGCTAAACTACAACCTATGGAGGATCAGCTTGGGAATGTATTTAGAATGTTTATCGGTTGGAGTCTTTTCCTTTTGCTACTTAACGAACCTGATGAAGAGATCTCCTGAATTTATGTTCTCCTTCAGAAAGCAGAAATGAACCCGACAATCTTTATTCATGTTTTTTTGGGGGTTTTGGAGAGAATATTTCTGGATGTAAGATGCTAATATATGAGCAATCAGGTTATTGTAAATCAGGTTATGAGAAATCAGGCTGTTGGTTCCGTGAGGCGTGGTGGCGGCGCCCTTCGACGCGTCGGCAGCAGCGGTGCGGAGGCGGCCGGTTTCTGCGGCTGTCGGTGGTGGAGGCGGAAGGCGAAAGGGAGATGATGTCGGAAGAGTCCGCGGCGGCTCGCGCGCGAGGGGCGAGGTCGGTGTCGGCTCGCGGCTCCGTTGAAGCAGCGCGGCAAGAACCGGTGGGAGTGCCAGGGTGCGGCAGGAGGTGCGGCCGCTGGGTTTTTCCAGGGAGCCATGGCGCGGCGTTGCTCGAGCGGGAAGGCATGGCGCGGCGGTGGGTGACTTAGTGCGCCGACGGCCGTAGGCTTGATCTGTGGCTCTTGTCCCTGGATCTATTCTATGGTGGCGCATAGGCGTCGCATAGTGGTTTCTTCAGTGGCGGTCATTGCAGGAAGCGGCTCGTCGTGGAGTTCAAGGGTGGCTATGCCATGGCCTTGAGGCGTGCAGGACTCCGGTGTGCTGGTGGAGGTCTATTTTGTGTGTGGGTAGTGCGTGGGTTGCTGTGGAGGTGCTGGCGAAAGTCTTGCCGATGATCATACCGGTCTCGACAATTATGACGTCTTTGGATGCTATTTTCCTTCCTGGAGGGTTGTCGTGGCACTCCATAGCCCTCATGTATTCTGTTCTCCAGGTGAAAGCCTTGTCTCGGTGAGGCGGGCGGCGTCGGCGACCCTCGTCGCCTCCTTGGAGACGTCGCCTCGGAGGTTTATCTTCGCGCAAAGTAGACCGAAGTTTGGATGGCTCAGCTGGATGAGGTTAGGGGCTTGGTTGAAAGCAAGGACGGAGAAGAAGTTCTAAAACTTAGTTTTTCTAGCTTTTTCATAGTCCTAAAGCTCTCTTTCTTGTTGTTTTGTGCTCCTCAGTTTTGAGGCTTTGAGCCTAAGAGCATCTCCAAGAGATACTCTATATGGCTCTTAATACTTAAATTTTAGAGTTGAAGGGTAAAAAGTAGCTTCAACAGATTTCCAAATAGACTCCCAAAAATAGAACACACCCAAAAAATGGGATCTCGCTCTCTACTTATAGAGGATGATCTAGGCTCCCAATATTGTTTTTCTGGTTTAGGGTATCTGTTGGAGGGAATGATTATTTTGGGACCTTATATTGTGATTAGGATCTGTAAAAAGAGATTTAAGGTGTGAATTTATTGGGCATCTCTTGGAGATGCTCTAAGAGCTCGTGTAACTTTTGGCTGTATATATCCCAAGTGGATATAGAGGCCGGATTTTGTATCCTTATCTTAAAAAAGGTTATTGTAAATAAGTATGCAGGAATATGTGTTTAGATGAATGGTAGGAAAGCACGGAAATTTGTGGCAGGAAAACGTAAGGCAGCAATACATTTTGGCGAACCTGATTGCAGAGTACGTTTTGCTGTATTGAAAACGAAATCAAATGAACACCCGACCGGAGCGTCCTCCCTCCCGTCCGCCCCACCCAAACGGCCAAACGCATCCAGGAAGACAGAGGATATGCATGCTTCAATCCTCATGACACATAACACCCCGGTTCGTTCCGCTGATCGGCAATGGCAGTAGACTGATGTAGTTGGGGCCGGCTCCGGCGGCTGCCCGATCAAGCGGCGGGCTCGACGGAGACCGTGAGCTTGCTGCGGCAGGGCGACAGCGACGACGTCAGTGACAAGTTGCTAATTTTTAGCCAATCTGGCCCATGTGGCACCATAATCCCAAAACTAGCTCTCCGAGTCACATATTTTCAGTTTTGGCTCCCTCTTCGAGCGCGGGAGCACGAGAGGCCGGTAGTGCAGCAGCTCCCGCGTCCGGCTAGTGCAGCAGCACCTAATGCGTCCGGGGAGCACATTTGAACTACTATAACACCTAATATGCCCGGGGAGTACATTAGGTGGCCAGGCACTATAGCAGCAATACATGAACACCGCAGTATTTTTCTAGAAAAATATACTTAACTATGGTTTTTGTTTGAATTCTTAAATACAGCAAATGAGCCCCAAAAATTATAATATTTTTTTGGAGTCTTATGACACAGTATACTTGTATAATTTTTTTCATAATTTTAACCATTATGAGATTTTCTCAAAAATTTATTTAATTATATTGTTTGTAGGAATTTTTTAATATAGAAAATGAGCTCCAAAAACTATGAATTTTTTTGAAGGGTCCTTGGACTTGATTTTGTATTTTTTTTTCAGAATTTAATATGTTCTAAAATTATCTCAAAAATTAAGGGTTTAGGTCTTCAAAATTAGGATTGCAGGTTTTAGAAATTAGGATTTTATGATTTCATATGACTTGGAATGTGGAAAGTTTACTACCACTTGACTACTCTAGGTAAGAGATAGTCTTTTGTTTTATGACGATCAAGAGAGACATGTGGATGATTGGGTCATGATCCAATGGATGAAAAAAAAATCAAGTGAGGTTAAATTATTTCCATTTACCCAAGAAATAGATAATCCCAGAACTATTAGTTCGTGAGTTACATGAATCTTTCGTATATGAATGTTTTAAGTTTTGTCAACCTTGCTAGTACTACAGTACAGAGCGATAGAAACATCCAGACCATGTACGAACACATGCCATTAGGAGAAACCAAAAAATATGGCAGATAGGTTTAGGGGGCTACTACATAATTGCCTAATCATCTGTGTGGACCGAGGCCATTTGCCTTTCCTTGCAAGTTCAACGCTATAGTCCTTGTTGGCCGCCCTTTTGTGCTTTCTCTCGCGAGCCTCGCACTCCCTGCACCTGCACGCCTCCAGGCGAGTTTGCGTCTCCTGCCAGATACACTCAGTGTGCTCTTCATTGTTATGCCACTCCTCTCTCCTCTTGCGGTCCGTCTCGGCATCTCACTCCTTGCAGGCAAGATGCCACCAATCGTGTGGGTGGATCTCTTAGTCGATCTATTTGCGGAATGCATGTACTGGATCTAGAGACTACGGGTAGATTGAAGAGGTTGTTTGTGCGTATTTTGAAAGAAAAATTCAAGGGGAATAAGTTGTAACTTGTTCTTACCGACTGATGGTACCGCCCGTGTCCCACACCAGTTGGGGCGGTCCCAGGCGTAGTTAGGGCAATCTCAGTAACACATTTTGAGGCCCAGCTACTGCTTGGACTTGAAGAACTTGCACGTGTCCCTCCCCACACCAGCAGAGGAGCAGCATCTCCCCTTCGAGCGGATCTTGCGGCGAATGCCCTATGGGAATATCGTGGTAGGGGTTGGAGCTACAGGGGTGTCACTGTGGGGAGGTAGCCTCCTGGCACAGGCGCTTTGCTTGTTGCGGGCTGCAGCAGCTCTTGTTAATTAGTTGATCTCCTCCCATTGCTTCTTCATATTAGTATGGTAATGTGGTACTGTTGTTGCATGAGCCATGGACAGGGTAGTACTTGTACGCCGAGCCGACGCGATGAACGTGACATAAGTTCAATTGGGTTAATGCAAATCGCATCTACGAGGGAGCGACCCCGAGGGGGAATCTTGTTGTAGCGTTGCATCACGTCGATCTACAAAGCTGCCTTGTTGAGTTACGTCGGTCCGCAAAGCTGCCTCATTGGATCAGGTCACCGTAGAAAGCTATCTCGTTGGGTCATGTTGGCGCACAAAGATGCCCCATTTGGTTCGCACGGATTAATGCGATGCGAAGACGTTGGAGCAGTAAAAACAACTAGTAAGCCTATTCAAAGAAATAGGCGTGGACATATATTGGATAGGCATACATCGTATAGAGGATTATAGGGAAAAAATACAATGCTACTGAAGACAACAAACATAAACTCATGTAATTAAAAAATTCCTACAAACAATGTAATTAAATATTTTTTGAGAAAATCTCAGAATAGTTAAAATTATGAAAAAATTACACAAGTAAGTACACTGTATTGGGAGACTCTACAAAAATATTATAATTTTTAGAGCTCATTTGCTATATTTAAAATTCACACAAAAATTATATTAAATAGATTTTCCTAAAAATATTGCAGTGTTCGTATACTACTGCTATAGTGCCCGACAACCTAATTCGCTCCCCGGACACATTAAGTGCTACAGTGGTCCAAATGCACTCCTCGGTGTGGGAGCTAGGGACGGCAATTCCCCCATGGGGGCAGGGCCCCGCGGGGAATATCCTCATAGGGGCGTGGCCCCGCTATGCTAGCGGGGTGGGGACGGGGTTATCCTTCCCACGGGGCCCATGGGACCCAGTAAAAATAAAAATAGATATTTTGATAATAGATTGTAATTTTTTAATATAAGAGATTGTATTCTTTTCTTGTATATTTAGACTAAAACTTAAATTTATATATTAGAATATATATTTTAAGCTATTTTTTTAAAAAACCTATGCTTAAGTAATTAGAAGTTAATAAATAAAGTCTAACTAAATTTATTTTTAAAAAATAAATTTAGTTTTTTTAATCCCTTGTGGGGCCCCGTGAGGTCTGGTCCCTACGAAGACCGATTCATAAAGGGGACCATGGGGCCAATCTCCCTAAACACTCGCGGGAAGCTTAGCATGGGCTAAGATTGATTTACGGGGGATGACATAACTCAAGCAAAGGAATTCTGTGACATTGAAATTACCACAACTTAAAACATTGAATTCATGCCCCTCCACTTTTATCAGGGCTGGGGCGGGGCCGTGGAGACTTCCCTGCGATCCCTTGCCCTATTGTCATCCCTAGTGGGAGCTGTCACGTGAGCATGGCCTTCCGCACACCCGCACTCATTTTCACTGCCAAAAGGGGGTATGGATGCTAAAATTGGAAATATGCCGTTTGGGGCCTAGTTTTGGGATTACGGTGTCGCATAGGGCTAGATTGGCCAAAAATTCCGCGGTTGCGGGGTGTCGCTCGCGACGCACAGCATAGCATGACACCATGGGTCTATTCCATCAAATCGTGGGGAGCGGGGTCGGCGGTTAAGCCCCAATGGCAGTGCGGGTCTAGAGGCGTGAAGTGGCGCCTGCGCTTGTCGGCTCCTCGAATCTCCGTCCGTGTGCTCCACCAAAGATGAATCATGGCCTTGCCCTTGCGCGCGCTAGATTGGCAAAAATTCCTCCGCGCTCGGTGTGGCCGGAGGGCACTGGCCGCGTTGCGGTCGGCTCCGGCCGCCGAGCCCCTTATCACCTTGTCCCTGTGTGCATTCGGACCGGGCTTTTCCCGTAGGTGCGCGACTGGGGATCGGGGGCAGTTGTTAGTACTACTGATCTACGCATTTTGTGGGAAACTCAAGCTATTTAATCTACTAAAAAAAGATATAATATCCACTCTTACAGCCCCAATCCTTTCAATTAGAGAGGCATTGATCTACACATTTATAATAAACGTTGGTTGACTTTGATATGAAGTGTTGATTGTGTTTTCTATTCGTTCAGACCCCGATAGTGCTTCTCGTTGTGACTGAAGGAAGGTTCATTCTGTAGAAGAATGGGAAATAAATAAAAGAAAAAGAAAGAAAGCACTAAACCATCCCCTTCCCCCGTCCCTGTCAACTAGAAAGCTAAATGTCATAAGGGGGACTCGCTTCACTTGATTCGTTCCGTCAAGACGGTACCTACTATTTCTCCTAAAAAATTGAAAGAGAGGAGATGGTAGTTCGATGCTACTATGTCGCAAAAAGCATGGCACCACTTGAATCGTTTCTGCAATATTACAACACTGAACGCATGCAAGGCTAACTTTGCTTGCAGGTGGCCAGTGCTGTGACGAATCCATGGCCCGGGACAGTTGACATTGCACGCCTCAATTTCCTGCCAGACGGTGCTGTCGCCGGCGATTCTGTTGGTTGATTAAACCTTGTACGCATGCATTTAGTTAGTTGGCTAATGCTTCAGTTTTCTGCATGGTAGTGGCCGTAATGGCTAATGCTTCAGTTTGCTGATTTTGCATGGCTTCAGTTGGCTGTTTCTGCATGGTAGTGGGCAGTTTCTGCATGCATTTAGTTTTTGCATTGTTACATTGTATCTTTGCTTTAAAAGGAGATAAGAAACAAGAAAATGCTGCATCTTCACAGCAGCACAAAAATCTCTCTCGTGTTCCAAGTGATCGCGTGTGTTCGCGTTTGAGTTCGTCTCTTCCAGCTCGGGTCCTCGCCGGCAAAGCTCGACGGGGACTCTGACATTTGGTATCAGAGCGGGGTTCAAGGCTTGGACTCGAGATTGTGCACTTGAAAGCGTGTTCATGCCTCGAGGCTGCACACACTCCCCGCGCCGGCGGTCGGCATCACCGCCCGAGCGCACTCCTGGAGGTTCTGGTGGCCGCGCCTTGGGCAGCGGCGGGAATGACCGTGGGCTGGTTATACACCGCGTGGTCCAGGAGGTGGGAGGCTCGGCCAATTACCCTTTGCTGACGAAGTTGAACTACAATGACTGGTCACTGTTGATGAAGATCAAGCTGCAAGCTCGTTGCCTGTGGGACGCCATCGAGCCAGGCGGGGTCGAGCTCCACGAAGACAGGATGGCGTTGGACGCCATTTGCAGCACTGTCCCACCCGAGATGATCTCGACGCTGGCGACCAAGGAGTCGGCCTAGGGAGCGTGGGACTGCATCAAGACAATGCGGGTTGGCGACGATCGCATCCGCAAAGCCAGTGCGCAGAAGGTGCGCACGGAGTACGAGTCCATCGCGTTCCGCGACGGTGAGTCCGTGGAGGACTTCGCCATGCGACTCACCGCCATCGTCAACTAGCTCGCCATCCTCGGCGATCCCGAACCTGCAGACAAAGTCGTCACGAAGTACGTGCGCGTCGCTCACCCCAGGTTCACCCAGCTCATTGCTTGACATCTCCACGCTGTCGTTGGAGGAGGTGACCGGCAGGCTCAAGGCGGCGGAGGACACCGGGCAGCTTTCGTCCTCACCTTCCCCGAGCGCTAGAGGCAAGATTTATCTCACCGAGGAGGAGTGGCTCAAGAGCTACAAGAAGAAGGAGCAAGCTGGCTTCCGCGGCGCTGGCAGCTCGAGCAATCGAGTCAAGCGCCGGGGCGGAAAAGGACGAAGCCGCGGCGGAGGGAGCTGGGTCTGTGCCAAACCGGAACGGCGACAAATGCCGGAACTGCGGAAAAACCGGCCACTGGGCCAAGGAATGCCACTCCAAGCCCAGAAATGAGGAACAGGCCCATGTGGCCCAGGACGATGAGCCCACGTTGCTTCTTCTTGAGACCAACGCCACCGTCTCGACCGCATTGTCGTCGTCGCCCTGCGATTCTCCACCCGATGGAGAGAGCGAGCGATCCAGCCAAGGCGCGGCGACTTTGGTCTCGTCGCCACCACCACCCACTGCGACTGTGCCACCGCCGTCGACTCCATCAAGCGGCGCGATCGAGCTGGTGGAGCAGGGGGTCTTCGCGGTGCTCGGCGGTGCGAAGGAACAGGATCCCCGGCGCTGGATCCTGGATATCGGGGCCACCAATCACATGATGGGGTCTCGGGCGGCGTTCTCCGACCTCGACACGGGCATCATTGGCACGGTGAGGTTCGGCGACGGCTCCGTCGTCCGGATCGAAGGCTGCGGCACGGTTCTGTTCGCGTGCAAGAACGGCGAGCATCGCGCCCTCATCAACGCGTACTTCATCCCGCGCCTCACCGCCAACATCATCAGCGTCGGTCAGCTCGACGAGTGCGGCTATCAAATCTTGATCGAGGACGGCGTGATGTGCGTGCGGGACGAGCAGCGGCGCCTGCTCGCCAAGATCCACCGGAGCGCATGTCGGCTCTACATGCTCCACATCAACCTTGCATGGCCGGTCTACTTAGCTGCACGCGCCGGAGAAGATGCGTGGCGCTGGCATGCCTGTTTTGGGCACATCAATTTTGTCACGCTGCACAAGATGGGCAAAGAGAAGCTAGTTCGAGGCCTACCCGTGTTGACGTAGGTCGACCAGTTGTGCGAGGCGTGTCTCACCGGGAAGCAGTGTCGTGCACCCTTCCCGCAGCACGCACTAACACGCTCTACCGAACCCCTCGAGCTGCTGCATGGCGACCTTTGTGGCCCAATCTTGCCACCGACACCCAGCGGCAATCGCTATTTCCTCCTTCTCATCGACGACTACAGCCGGTACATGTGGGTCGCCTTATTATTAGCCAAAGACGCTGCTCCGACCACCATCAAGCGAATGCAGGTGACAGCTGAGTGCAAGAGTGGCAAGAAGCTCCGTGCGCTGCGCACGGACAGAGGGGGAGAGTTCACGACGGCGAACTTCAATTAGTACTGCGCTAAGCTGGGTGTGCGGTGCGAACTCACAACGCCGTACTTGCCACAACAAAATGGCGTCGTCAAGCATCGAAATCAGTCGGTGGTCGGCACTGCGTGGAGTATGCTCAAAGCAAAAGGGCTTCCAGGTATATTCTTAGGGGAGGCGATCAACACAGCTGTGTATCTGCTAAACAGGTCGTCATCCAAGAGCATTGGAGGAAAGACCCTGTATGAGCTTTGGAACGGGAGTCCGTCGGTTGTGCACCACCTCCGCACGTTCGAGTGCATGGCACATGTCAAGGTCACCACGCCGAACGCTAAGAAGCTCGACGACAGGAGCAGGCCCATGATCTTTGTGGGCTATGAGGCAGGGTCAAAGGCGTATCGCGTCTATGATCCTGTCACCCGTCGCGTCCACATTTCCCGTGATATCGTCTTTGACGAGGAGGCACAGTGGAAGTGGGACGGCGAGACGGCTGCCAACATCGACTTCGACTTCATCATCGAGTTCACCACTGTGTACCAGCCAGAGGTTGTGTCCTCAATTCGGCCGAACACAGATGAGCAGGCGGCGCCAGTCACACCGCCCATATCATCACCAAGCGTGAGCAAGTCTGCACCGACCCCGTCAATGCCCACCGTGACGCCAGGAGACGGTGCCTCGACGGTGGAGTTCATGTCTCCACCGCCTGTTGCAGAGGAGGACCTCGACGCCGACCACGACGAAGCCCCGCTCCAGTTTCGGAGCATCTACAACCTGCTCGGCCCCGTGACACCGCCAGGACTGACTGTGCACGAACTCGACGAGGAGCTGCTACTGGTCAACGCAGAGGAGCCAGCGTTGTTCACCGACGCTCAGCAGCATGAGTGCTGGCGCCAGGCAATGCGTGAAGAAATGCGATCGATCGAGTCCAATGGCACTTGGCGGCTCGTCGATCCTCCACTGCGCCAGGGCCCAATTGGGCTCAAGTGGGTCTTTAAGACCAAGAGGGACGCCGCCGGCAACGTCACCAAGTACAAGGCGTGCCTTGTCACGAAGGGATATGTACATCGGCAAGGGATCGACTTCGACGAAGTGTTCGCACCTGTGGCGCGGCTCGAGTCGGTTCGCTTGCTGCTGGCGCATGCGGTGAGTGAGGGGTGGCCTGTCCATCACATGGACATGAAGTCCGCTTTCCTCAACGGTGAGCTGCAGGAGGAAGTCTACGTCGCGCAGCCACCAGGCTTCGTCGTCGACGGCAACGAGCACAAGGTGTTGCGCCTCATCAAGGCACTCTACGGACTTCGTCAGGCCCCGCGCGCATGGTACGCCAAGTTGGACGCGTCTCTGTTGTCACTTGGGTTCCATCGCAACGCCTCCGACCATGCCGTACACATGCACGGTGCGGGCGTGCATCGTCTGGTGGTCGGCGTATACGTCAACGATCTCATCATCACGGGTGGTGACTCCATCGAGCTCGAGCAATTCAAGGCGGAGACGAAGGGGACTTTCCAGATGAGCGACCTCGGCCTGCTGCGCTACTACCTTGGCTTAGAGGTGAATCAAACTGGCGATGGCATCACCGTGAGCCAGAGCGCATATGCCTAGAAGATATTGGAGGCGGTAGGCATGGTTGGGAGCAATCCCAGTCTCACCCCCATGGAATCGTGGCTCAAACACAGTAAGTCGAGCACTGCCCCTGCTGTCGATGCCACTGAGTATAGAAGGATCGTGGGTTCGCTGCGCTATCTGGTGAATACAAGGCCAGACTTGGCGTTCTCGGTGGGCTACATCAGTAGGTTCATGGAGAAGCCTACCACCGAGCATCTGGTAGTCGTGAAGCGAGTGCTGCGCTATGTCGCCGGCACCATCAACTACGGCTGCAGCTACAAAAGGAAGACAGAAGCTGTGCAGTTGGTTGGTTACAGCGACAGCGATCTTGCGGGCAACATCGACACTCGCAAGAGCACCTCTCGCGTCTTCTTCTTCCTTGGCGACAACTTGATCACCTGGCAATCGCAGAAACAAAAGGTCGTGGCCCTGTCATCATGCGAGGCTGAATACATCACTGCAACAACTGCTGCCTGCCTGGGTGTGTGGTTGGTGTGCCTTCTAGTTGAGCTCAGAGGAGAGGAGGCTGGCGCCATCACATTGAAGATTGACAACCAATCCGCAATCTTGCTCAGTAAAAACCCTGTCTTCCACGATCGCAATAAACACATTGATACTAGATACCACTACATCAGAGAGTGCATTGAGGAGGGCAGGGTGAAGGTTGAGTTCATTGGCACTACTGAGCAGCTAGCGGACATCCTGACGAAGGCACTTGGGCGTGACAGGTTCATTGAGCTGCGATCCAAGATCGGCTCGTCGAAATTCAATTAGCATACAAGGTTTAGGGGGAGTTTTGTTGGTTGATTAAACCTTGTACGCATGCATTTAGTTAGTTGGCTAATGCTTCAGTTTTCTGCATGGTAGTGGCCGTAATGGCTAATGCTTCAGTTTGCTGTTTTTGCTTGGTTTCAGTTGGCTGTTTCTGCAATTTTATCTGCAATTAACCAAATAAACTCTATAACTAAGCAAGAGGTAGGATAATAAATACCAGATAAAACTTTTGTTGCTTTATAAAAAGGTTTTAAAAACTCTCGAAAATGACTAGCAACCTGCCAATCTGAATTAGTAACTAGCAATTCATTATTTTGACAGTTAGCATTGACAAAAACGGATATGATATTTTCGTAACCTTGTATCTTTTTTAGCATGATATATGTTGAGTTCCACCCCACCTTTATGTCAAGGCCAAATTTTCTTGGCTCTTTCCTATGACTCTTTTGTTTAGTTTATAATTATCATCTAAATAATGAGCTACAACACTAAGGAATGCACTTCTTTGGTGGGATGATGTCCAAATATCGGAGGTTATGGCAAAAGAATACTGAACTTGTTGGAATTGTTGTTTTAACTCTACCAGTTCTTTTTGATACATCCGTAAAATATCGGATGTAGTAGTCCTCCTACTAACATGTTGGTACTGTGGGCAAAAGCCGCGTTGGATCATTCTTTCGAACACGCGACTTTCACCCATCCTAATCGGCTGATCTTCTGAAACTATATATCTAGCAATTTGCTCACGTGCATTAAGCGGGTTGTATACCCAAGTACTTACAGAGCCATCAGCCTCGAAAGTTCAGCTGTGTTTGTACTCCTCCTCCCCCTCGGCCCTGTGCCGCCATCTTGCGTATGCATGCTTTGTAGTGGCGGTTCAAGTGTCCTGTCCCTACAGCTGTACGAGCACTTAATTTAGCATTACAATAATTACAAGTTGCGATATCTACCGTTTCACCGTCTCGGATTTCCTGGCTCCAGGTCATGTGCTTCCAGTATTCCGCCCTTCGTGCAGACCCGCCAATGTTGGCGTCCGTGGACGGGGGAGAGCATTCTGGTGTCCCTGTTGCTCCCTGGTACCCCTTATAGCCCTCTGTACCGTCCATATGACGGTCATCTATGCCGTAGACTCCCATGCTTGGCGAGAGCTGACGAGCATCAATGGGGATCGGAGGAGGACTAGGGGAGCGACGGCGAGAGCTTACACTAAGTCGTCCCGCTGTCCTTTTCGAGCTTCGATTTCTCTGCATACTGCTTGATTGCTCCTTGTTACTGCGGCTTCTTGCTAACATGGTGATTAATTAATAAATAAGAAATATAAATACAATAAATATGCTTGTGAAATTAGAAGTAATAAATAAATAAATAAAGAGTACAAATGCAGAAAATATAGGAAATAAACTTGTCAAATGAGAAGAAATGAATAAGACGCTCGGTGAAGAAATGTGAAGAGGAGTGAAGAAATGGAGCTTGTTAATCTGTGATGCTCGGAAGAAATTGCAGAGCGGAGGGAGTGAAGAATGAAGCAATGCGATTATGCTGGGAAGATGCAGAGCGGAGGCAGTGAACTTATAAGGAAAAAATCCGAACGTTACCTTCTAAACGTTACTCTTCTGATCGTTATTTTCTAAACGTTGCATGCGAACGTTAGTCTTCTGTGAAGAATCTTTATTTTATCAGCTTTTTTCACATCATCTTTCTCTTTTCTCTGTCCGACCCCCTCCTCCATCCTTTTTTTCCCATCGTCCAACCATTCCCGCTCTGCCACGTCGCCTGACGCCTGGCCCCGCTCGTCAAATCCCGGTCACCCCCCGTCCCCCCCTTTATTCCCCTCGGTCGGCGGCCCCCTCCCTCTCCCTCCCTCCCTCCCTCCCTCCGGGCCTCACGCCCTCACGCGGTCACGCCTCTGGTCCGGCCTCCCCCACCGCGCCCTCCCTCCCTCCGGCTCCGGGCCTCCCGCCTCCCCCACCGGCCACCGCGCCCTCCCACCCTCCCGGAGTCCCGGCGACCCTGCCTCCCCCATTGGCCATCGCCCCCTTCCCTTCCCGCGCCGCCCCCCCCCGCGCGCTTCTCCTCCCCTCCCGCCTCCCCTCCGCCCCTTCCTCGGCTCCCCCTCCCCTGCCGCTCACCATGCCGAAGTTTGAGGCCCGGCCCAGCCCACCCTTCGTGCCGTGCCGGCACGGCCCGCCACGTGTCGGGCCGAGCCGTGCTTGGGCCGTGCCGTGCCGGCCGTGCTTCGGGCTGGCCCAAAATAGCCCGGCCCAAGTCCTAGCTCTATGAGAGGGTACAAACGCGCTTAGCCCCTCTCGCTAAACTCTTCTCCTTTTTTGTTTTGGAGGCTGGTCCAAACGGCTTTTAAGCTGTTACTTCTGTCAGTTAATTTTTGTTAAAATTATAACATAATAATCATTGGTTTTTTAGTTATTTAATTAAAAAAATTTAATGAGAAAAAATATATAAAAAACTATTACATCATCACAGACAATATAAATGAATAAAAAAGCAAAAAACCAAAAGGAAAAAACACAAAAAATCTAATATGTTCTTAGTGGTTTGTAAAAATCAGAAGACAGAAGTCGAACCCGTGTAGCCGGGCCTAATCTTCGCCAACCTGGGCCAAGGATCCCGTACGTACCCCTGTGTTAATCAAAGCTATCTATCACTGAGCTATACAAGACAGAATTACAAGTGAGAAGTGGGCAGGACCGGTCCTGGGCATGGACGGCAAAGGCGACCACCTAGGGTCTACGAAAGTTAAAGGCCGCAGCACATATATATATATATACCTATATATATAACTTGTTTGGACTCATAGTTAGAAGGATCAACCGAAGTATATAAGGCTACAGGCTCATATCGTTAACTTCCAGGCAGCCATTAGCAACAACATGAAGAAGACAACTAGCAACTATACTGAAAACTTGTCTAAGTAGTCCAAGTGTCCAACTCAATTTGGAAACACTTCATTTGACATGTCACAGGTGACTAAACAAATGAATGCTCGCTGATAAGATAGATGCCTAGCTCGGCTCAACTAGCTTGTATCTTATTTACTTGCTAATTAAACTGAGAATTTGACAACCGGTGGTTTCTTAAATATTTGAATTCTTCAATTCAAGTATACAAAGAAAAATTTTGGTTCAAGATTGGTAGCCTAGAACTCTAAATTTTCAGTGCATGTGGTTGTGTTTGGCGACTAACAGAAAGTTCTTTATCAGTTGAAAGACTGAAGATTTTCTTTTGAAGGTTGGTGGTTTTGCCTTTTAGTGTGACTGATGACTACTTAGTTAATATCACAGCTAACTGAAAAATCTCATAAAATAGTTTTTTATGTGTTTCATTCGTAAAGAGCATATTTAGAATATATGAATTTCACAAGAAACAACATACATTTATCAAGACTTAAATGAGGCTTTTAAGTTATATGTCTCTTGCAACTTGCAAGAGAAATTTAGCATATATAATCTTACTAATACAATATGATATTGTTTATCTAGAATTATTTGCACTTGTTATTGGTATACATTAAGTTTTGATAATAAAAGTGTCTGATCAACCTAAATAGAAATGGGATTTTTAAAATATCAGGGACATCCTAAGACCTCCACTTTCGTCTCGTTCCAGAGTCTCCAAAATATCAGGAACAGCCCTGGAAGTGGGTACAACAATGATCCCAATCTCACACCAAAATCTTAGCGAGTCCAAATAAATCACTTGTATCTTTATCTTAGCTCCTATCCTCGGATCAACTAAATTAGTCTGCAAAGAAAATCTGCATTCCACCCCGCATTCCACCCCGAGTGGACAGCAAACGGCTGGGGTGCAGTGGACCTGTCCAGGTGCATGCTTTGGCATTTCATCCATGCCTGCATATGGAGACGGATGCAGTGAACCTGACCACCGCGGCACGGCGGTGTGTGTAGTGCAGCGATAGATGCCTTCCCTTTTTCTTTAGGAGCCGAACTGCGCCGGTGACTGCTTTCTCCAGCTATCTTGTTGGCCACCGCGTCACGGTCCTCGATCGATCGCTCGTGTAATCTAGAGATCGAGCACCTCGTCCAATAATTTGGCATTACTTCTTCCAGTACAATAATGCTCAGTGGTGGGGGCTCCTTCAGCCCTTCATGCATAGTCCTAAATACACGTGTAAGCAAAAGAATAGATCTAGTTAAGATATAACAAAGAAAAGTCATGTATGTCCTTAGTAGTAAACCACTCGAGAAGAATATTTATATAAAAATTCTCCCACGTAACTATAAATATGGTCCTTAGAGTACCATAGAGAGGAAGAGAATTCAAAAGAGAAACTATAAGACTATCAAGCATCACTATATCTATTCTATTCCTCTTCCCACACTCGAATCGTAGGCATCAATCCCTCCTACCAAATCCCTCGAAGCTCCGCTATCTGCTATTTGGTATGTAGCCACAACAGTTCACACTATCCGTGAGGAGCGGCGTAAGAGCCACAAGTTAAGAGCGAGACCGATGGTGCTAAAGAGGAAGGCGGCGTCAGCCTTGAGGTGGAAAAGAGAAGCCACGGGGAAAGGACGTCGATCATGACACATGTACAACAACCTTTGGAGGTCCCGCTCATGCAAGCCCCCTGGCCATACTGCGCGTCGAAGCCACCAAAGGTCGACCTCGACTGGTGATCAACACCATCACCGGGGGATCGTCCCTCGAATTTCCTTCTAAGAGGTAGTAGAGGACCTACGCATGTTTGGTGCACCATGTCACTGCATACCCAGTGCAGGTGCCCCCGGTGTGGGCTAGCATGGACATCACCTTCACAGCGAAGGACGCCCTTGGCGTAGACTTCCCCCACCAAGACTCGTTAGTCATCACGGCCGGCATAGCGGGATGCGAAGTAACGAGAGTACTCGTGGACGGAGGAGGCTTTGCTGACCTCCTTTCTTCTAGAGCCTTTGACTAGATGGGTATTCGTGAAGCAGGCTTCAGCCGCTAGGGATCCCGCCGTAGGGCTTCGAAGGTGGTCCTGTCAGGGCACTAGGTTAGGTGGCACTCAAAGTCACATTTGACTGAGGTAAGCAGGTTAGGATAGAAGTGGTCAACTTCAACGAGGTTGAGCTCCTGTACCTGTACAACATAATCGTAGGGATGGCCACCTCATACAGTAGATCAAAATAGATGCGAGGAGCGCTCACAAAAGGTGCACGCACTAGGTGAAAGCCCGCTACCCACAGTGAAGCCCTACCCCCTTCCACTGTGAGATGGACCCCAAAGCCAAAGCCGGACGGACAGGTCAAGAAGATGCTACTTGTCGATGGTGACATGGTGAAGCTGGTGTCCATAGGGTGCAACTTGAGCCTAGATGCCAAGCGGAGTCTGGAGGAAGTCCTCTGGTGAAACATGGATGTGTTCGCTTGGTCCCCCCCCCCAACGACATAACCAAAGTATACCGATCTATCTTCGAGCACTAGCTGGCGGTTTGGCCCGACGCAAAGCCCATCAAGTAGAAGCTGCGGAGGGTATCCCTCGACAGGCAAGAGGTTGTGAAGGTGGAGGTCACCAAATTACTTAATAGAGGGATCGTTCGAGAGGTCATCCACTCCAATTGGCTTGCTAACCCAATGTTAGTAAAAAACCAATGGAAAATGGCACATGTGCATTGATTTCACTACCCTCATGTCCCAAGGATAATTACCCTCCGCCCTGCATCGACCAATTGGTAGACACCACGGCCGGATGTGAGATGATGAGCTTCCTCGACGCATACTCCACCTATCACCAAATCTGGATGTACAAGGAGGATGGAGACAAGACCAGCTTCATTGTCCCTAGGGGGACATTCTGCTTTGTCCGAATGAGGATGGAGACAAGACCAGCTTCATTGTCCTTAGGGGGACATTATGCTTTGTCCGAATGTCTTTCGGCCTAAAGAATGCTAGAGCCACCTTCACCAGGTTGATCACCCAAGTCTTGGCCTCACATAGAGGCCAGAACGTGGAAGCGTACATGGACGACGTAGTCATCAAAAGTCAACACACAGAGTCACACGCTGCGAATCTCCAAGAAACCTTTGACAATCTCTACATGGCAGACATTAAACTCAATCCCTGAGAATTCCTATGCATGTACAAGACGACTATTGAAGCGGTGGGAAAGGATGACTCGACGAAGGCCAAGGGGCTGGTGCTCGCCTTATAGGAAGCCACGCTATCCTGGTTCTTCACGCTCGCCCTAGATTCCATTTACACATGGGAACAGGTCCATGACCTCATGCACTACAACTTTTAAGGCAACTACATAGAATGAGTTGATGTAGACTAACTCTTCGTGATAAAGCAAGCCTCAGAGAGAAGCTGTGGGAGTGCTTTAAACACTTCATAAGGATCAAATGCCAGGTCAAAGATGTCAACAAGACCACAATCATCAATGTTGTTATTTGAGACCTCCGGAATGGACCCCTCGTGGAATACAATGCCAGGAAGGCAATAAAAACCGCGGCCAAACTTTTCGACAAAATATTGTAGTACGTGAGGGCAAAGCAAGATGCGGTGAGGCATGACATCGATGTCTTGGAGCCTAGCACACAGGGTAAACACACCCCACAAATTTAGGGGGATGGCTCAACCCACAAACAGCGCAAAGGACCTCGCGGAAGGTACATGTTCAACATCGAAGATAGCAACGATGAAGTGACCATCCCAGGTGGGCGAGGCCGCTGCTAAGAAAGGGGTTATAGCTGTGGGAGGGGACGGGGCCAAAAAGGTAGATGCCCCCAGGGAGCCTGGTGCAAAATACATGGCAAGGGGGAGCACACCATGCGTGAGTGTTACACTATCATGGTGCTCTGCAAAGACTAGGCCAAGGAGCGGAGCCACGAGGAAAGGACGCCGATCATGACACATGTGTAGTGACCCTTGGAGGTCCCGCTCGTGCAAGCCCCTTGGCCATGTTGTGCATCAAAGCCACTGAAGGTCAACCTTGATTGGTGATGAACACCATCATCGGGGGATCATCCCTCGAGTTTCCTTCTAAGAGGTAGCAGAGGACCTACGCTCGTCGGATGCACCATGTTGCTACATACCCAGCGCAGGTGTCCCCGGTGTGGGCTAGTGTGTACATCACCTTCACAACGGAGGACGCCCTCGAGGTAGACATCCCCCACCAAGACCCATTAGTTATCGTGGCCAGCATAGCAGGATGCGAAGTAACGAGAGTATTGGTGGGCGGAGGCGGCTCCGTTGACCTTTTTGCTAGAATCTTCGACTAGATGGGCATCCATGAAGCAGGCTTTAGCCGCTAGGGATCCCGCTGCAGGGCTTTGGAGGTGGTCCTACCAGGGCGCTGGGTTAGGTGGCGCTCGAAGTCACATTCGACTGAGGTGAGCAGGTCAGGAAAGAAGCGGTCAACATCGACGTGATGGAGCTCCTATACCTGTACAATGCAATCCTAGGGAGGGCCACTTTGAACACATTCACGATGGTCCCGCACCATAATTACCTCTGCATGAAGCTACCCAGCCTGAACGAAGTCATCACAATCCTAGGTGCCTAGGACCTCACACAATAGATCGAAATGGATGCGAGGAGTGCTTACCAAAAGGTGCATGCATTAGGCGAAAGCCTCACTACCCCCACCGAAGCCCCTCTACCCTTGGAAAAGCCCTACCCCCTTCCGCTGTGGGATGGACCCTGAAGCCGAAGCTAGACAGATAGGTTAAGAAGATGCGTCTTGTCAATGGTGACCTGGTAAAGCAGGTGTCCATAGGATGCGGCTTGAGCCTGGTTGCAGAGTGGAGTCTAGAGGAAGTCCTTCGACAAAACATGGATGTGTTCACATGGTGCCCCAGTGACATAACAAAAGTGGACTGAGCTATCTTCGAGCACAGGCTGGCAGTTTGGCTCAATGCAAAGCCCATCAAGCAGAAGTTGTGAAGGGTATCCCTCGATAGGTAGGAGGCCATGAAGGCAATGGTCACCAAATTACTTAACAGAGGGATCGTTCAAGAGATCATCCTCTCCGATTAGCTTGGTAACCTAGTGTTAGTAAAAAAGACAATGGAAAATGTTAGTAAAAAAGGCCAATGGAAAATGGCGCACGTGCATTGACTTCACCACCCTCAACAAGGCATGTTCCCAAGGGCAATTACCCTTCATCTCGTATCGACCAATTGGTAGACTCTAGGGTCGGGTGTGAGATAATGAACTTCATTGACACGTACTCCACCTATCACCAAATCCGAATGTTCAAGGAGGACGATGATAAGATCAGCTTCATTGTCTCTAGGGGACATTCTGCTTTGTCCGAATGCCTTTCGGCCTAGAAAACACTGGAGCCACCTTCACCAGGCTGATCACCCAAGTCTTGGCCTCACAAATAGGCCAAAATGTGGAAGCGGTGTGGACGACATAGTCGTCAAAAGTTGACGCACGAAGTCACATCCTGTGAATCTTCGAGAAACCTTTGATAATCTCCACATGGCGAACATTAAGCTCAACCCTGAAAAATGCATCTTTGGGGTCTAGGAAGGCAAGCTGCTAGTCTTCCTGGTGTCTGAGAGATTCATCTAAGCCAATTGGACAAGATCGACGCCATAAGGACCATGGAGGGCCCCAAGACCATCAGGGAGGTTCAGAGGTTGGCAGGCCACCTCACTATCCTTAGTCGATTTCTATCATAGGCCATGGAGAGGGCACTCTTATTCTTCAAAACCCTCCGTGGCTCCGGTGACTTCAAATGGACGAAGGAATGTGCTTAGGCCTTCGAGGACTTCAAGGAGTACCTCAGGAGGCTCCCGAAGCTTGCATGCCCAGAGCAAGAGGCTTTGCTCCTACTATACCTCATGATGGCCCCTTAGGAAGTGAGCATAGTGCTGGTACTGGAAGAAGGGACCACTCAACATCTAGTGTACTATGTGTCTAAGGCACTCCAAGGAGCAAAAACACGCTGCACATAGCTAGAGAAGCTAGCGTACGCCTTGTTGATGGTCTCGCAGAAGCTACAACACTACTTCCTAGCAAACCAAGTTACCATGCCCTCATCTTTCCCCCTTATGGAGATGTTGCAAAATAAGGAGCCAGTTCTGACAGACTTTATCACTGAGTGGACCCCGCGCATCAACCAAACCACCAAGCACTGCTAGAACCAGTTGGGCACTAACTCCGATGGAGCATGGACTACCATGGGGGCTAGAGTGGGCACCATCGTCATGACCCCAGAGGGATCAAAGCTAGGCTACGTAGTAAGGCTCGAGTTCCGGACCACAAACAACATGATAGAGTGTGAAGCCCTACTCTTCATCCTTTGCAAGGTGAAGATACTCGGAGCCTAAAGGGACCTCGTCCATAATGACTTTGCTTGGTTGTAGGCCACATCAACAAGCCCTATCAGTCAAAGGACCCTGATCTAGCCAAGTACCTTATGATGGTCAGGGCTACGGAGTGCCACTTCTTGGGTGTCACTGCCAGGGTGAAACCGCGAGGCAAAAACATGAAGGTGGATACCCTAGCCAAAGCTGTAAGCCTATGGCAAGAGCCTCCAGCGGGGGTGTTCTTTGAAGTTGTGAGACCATGTGGAGGACCCATGATTGTGATGTGTAATTGACTAGAGTATGTGTGGAGGTTGCGTTTGGTTTTTGAGGATTTTGCAGAAGATCGCTTTCTGACCGATGATTTTGTGGTCTATGAGTTTGTCTGTCTACGAGTATCGAAGCTTTTGCTATTTATGACTTGGTGGTCGGTAGGTTTTAGGGGTGGACAAAAAGCTCGTGGCTCGCGGCTCGGCTCGGCTTGGCTCGGCTTGTGGAATTTTCAAGCCGAGCCGAGCCAGGAGTTGAGCTCGGTCTCTTCTTGGCCGAGCCGAGTGGCTCGCGAGCCGCTCGGTGCTCGATTGGCTCTGTCAGACTCGGCGAGGGCCCATGTCCGATTCTCAAGAATCTCAACGCCGGCCCATCTATCTCTCGCCACTTCCCCAGTCGCCTCGGTCTCCAGTCTTCGCACCGACACAATCGCCTCGCCTCCAGAAATCCCCTTCTCGCCTCCTCACGATCTGCCGCCTTCTTGCCGCTGGCCACGGCTGGTCGGCGAGGCACCGGCGCCGCGACGGAGATCCAGGAACAAGATCTGCTGCGCCGCCACCATGGCCGGCATCCCGAGGCTCAAATCCAGCGACGCCGGCATCCCGAGGCTCATATCCACCATGGCCGCAGGTGCCGCAGTCGGCGGAGCCGCGGCGGTAGAGTCCCAAGAGGAAGAATCCACCGTGCTGCTGCTCGGGCTCACGGTGCCGATAGCCAGCGCCTTGGGCAGCGGGACGTGCGCGGAGGCGATGGGAAGTTGGTCTTGGCCTTGGGCCCGCGGAAGTGGAGCGCGGCGGCGGCGTCGTCGTCACCTATCGGAGTTTGGGATCTACAACTTCGGGGACTCCAACTCCGACACGGGCGGCTGGGCGACGGCGGCGACCCCGTCCTCGATGGCGGCACCGGGAAGATCGCACTCGTGCGGTGGTGAGTTGCGATTGTTTCCCCATGTTTTAGCTAGATCCAGTGCTGATGTGATGAGGACTGAGGTACTAAGACAATTTTCTGGGATTGTAGGATCACCGACCAGCTAGATGTTCGTGAATCGTGAGACGGATTACATCCAGTATGTGATGTGGATAGGAGCTGAGATGTGTTTATATTGTGCTATTTGGATGTGATTTGGATGTGTTAAATCTTCTCATTTGAATGGAGTACTGGAGTACTAGTATTTATGAACTGTAAATAATCGAGCCTAACGAGCCTAACGAGCCGAGCTCGAGCTTTCTACCGAGCCGAGCCGAGTCGAGCCTCGATTTCAGCTCGTTACTCTAACGAGCCGAGCCGAGCCGTTTCTTTAACGAGCCTTACCGAGCCGAGCCGAGCCGAGCCGGCTCGATATCCACCCCTAGTAGGTTTGATCGGCATAACAACCATGGGGTGGTCAAAAGCTTCGGTGCCTTTGACCATGTGTGATCAATAGTTATAGCCTGTGAGCGATGGTCGTAGCTCTGCTTGGTTGTGATCGATAGTTGTAGACTATGTAAGCGGTGGTCGTAGCGATCTATTTTTGTAAGTCGTAGCATGTGTGTTTGATAATCGAAGCGGTCTATTGTGTAGTCATAGGCTGCTGGTAGGAACTTGTGGGTTTCGAGTAGCTCATCCCATGAGCATCCAAGTACTCTTAAGTCGTATCAGACCAGTCGGTGAGCTGAGGTTTTTCTCTGGAAATATTGGTGTTTTGGTTGGGGTTGACCGAGTGTTTGTTGCTATTGTGCACATGAGTTTATTGCTTGGTTCTAGGATTAGAATCAATAGTTTGGGTGCATACATTTTGATTGTGTAAATTGATGATCTTTATGTATCGTGCAGTGCTACGTGGTGGTTCGCTTGTTGGTTTTGGTTGCAAGACTTTGGAGCTAGGTCATGGTGAGGCGTAGGAGGACTAGGACTAGGCACAAGGAGGTGTTGATGTCTAGAACAGTCAGGAAGGCGCTGAAGATGACCGAGGCTGATGAGGTGGTTGCAAGCCAGGACGACAAGAAATTGGAGCAAGAGCTATTGGAGGTGGACATGTGGGCAACGGTAAGGTGGATCGGGACTAGGCTTAGGGAGGAGCCGAGGTTCTGTGCGGTCAAGGATGCCGGGTGCCATTATACGTGAGGAGAAGCACTTGGTGCACCAAGTGACTTGGGTCGTTTGCAAGCGAAGACAGTTCGGTGGGATCCGGACGCGTGAGAGGCTTGATGACAAGTCATTGGGGCCACATGGAAGATGGCGAAGCATGGGAGAAGCTTCGTGGCAAAGGAAGCGGGAAGCTTTGAGGAAAGTGGTAGAGGGGCATTTTGGTAAATTGCCTAATACCGGGAAAAGTCACGGTGTGTGAAACTGCAGTGTTAGACTAAGTGGTTTAGGTTTTGTATGTGCTGAAATTCTGAAGTGGATCAAGTGTCGATTCACTAATAGATTAATGGATGTTAATCACTTTGAGAAGCGTGCGTGAGTAAAACCCGGTGTTAGGTGGGGTTAACGGGTTATCCCCGGTTTGGACTAATGGTAGGATCCATTAGGTCTTGGGTTCATTGGTGAGCCTATAAAAGGGGAGGGGAGGCAAGAGCTAGGTAGAGAGGGTTGGTTAGGCCTTGTGATGGCTAGGTCCTCCTCCCTCCCATGTGAGTTAGGTTAGAGAGTGGGTGTGGGCTCTAGGCTTAGAGCTTGGTCCTCCCATGGGGAGTAGTTGTGGAACCAATCATCTGAGCAATTCATCAATTTTCAATCTACAACTTATGTATCCTTTGTCTGGTTGAGTTGGCTTGGGTTTGTTTCGGTTCTTTCTCTGTTTTCTTCCTTTGTTTTTCAGTTGTTCCTTTCCCTTCTTGATCTAAGAGGAAGTTTTTGCTTGTCTTTGTGATGATCTGACGTGCTGTATTGTGTGGAATTATACTCAAAGCCATCTTGGCTATTCTCTTTCCATGAGCACGGTCTGTTCATTTCTTCGATTGGAAGTCTTGGCTTTGTGCGCGCTCGGTTGAATCACAAAAAGGTCTCAACTTGTTTACTAAGTTTTCAATCCAAGATAGGAGCAGCCTCTTGAGACCTTAATCTTGTTGTGTTCAAGGTTTCATGACCATTTGATCTTTTAATCAAAAGATATGTGTATTTTAGATCTTGCGGTCATGCACTACTCTATTCTTCCGAATCAATTTTACGACCATGTTCGAGTTTCAAGCTGAAGTGCGTTGCTTTTGACCATGATCAATCTTTCGATCACTTCGCACCGTGTTGCTTTCGACCACATTCAGATCTTTCGATTACTTTGCATTCTTCTGTTGAATCTGAACTGAAGCAGTCGGCTATCGTGCACTCTTTGTCTGGAACATTGATCAGCTTTACGACTACGTTGGTTTTGACCATGGTCAAGCTCCAGACTGCATCACACTGGTTTCAATCACATTCACTCTTCCAACCGCTTCATTTCTTCCTTCTGCATGGGATTTCTGACCACTCATGGATCCTCATTTTCTCTGGTTGGTTTCTGAGCTGAATCAATCTCGCTAGTTGCAAATCATTCATTGGCATTCGACCTCATTGGTTGTTCAACCACCTGTTGGTTTATGACCACGTTGGTTATGACCATATTGATCATTTTGGTTACAGTCTGGTTTCGACCACATTGGTTGTTCGACCACTCGTTGGCGTTCGACCACATTGTTTACAACTACGTTGGTTTCGACTGCACTCATTTTTGATTATGTTAGTTTTGGTCTCAGTTGTTATCGGCTAAGATGATTTCCTTTCTGTAGTCGATTTTCGACCACGTTGTTGAATCTTCGACCACGTTGTCATCTTTTGACCACGTAGTCGAGTTTACGATCACATTGTTAGCTCTCGACCACAGTGTTGAATTTATGACCACGTTGTCAGCTTTCAACCACATTGTTGAATTTTGACCAAATTGCCAGCTTTTGACCAGGGTGTGTTTTCCTACTGTATTCTCTTTGTTGCTGCAGTTTTCAAGTGGGGTTTCAACCCTAATCTTCATAGCTCTGTAGTTATTGGAGAAAAGGGTTAAGTGAATACTTGGAAAGAATTTGAAGGCACCATTCACCCCCTCTGTTGCATGTCCGGTCCAACAGAAGTCCTGGTCTCCCCGTCCATCTCACCAGAATGAGGACTTGTGCCCAACGTTCTATGCATTTGTAAGGAACATGGCTGGAGAGAAGAGTAAAAAATAACGATCAGAGGCCACAGAGCCCTGACCTACTCTACAGAGTCAAAAATAATGTCCGAAGGCCACAGAGTCTTGGCCTACTCCACAGAGTCAAAAATGACATCTGGAGGCCACAGAGCCCCGACCTACTCTATAGACTCAAAAATAGTGCAAGGAAGTGACAGGACCTAGCATGATATATGGATTATGCCATAGTGCTTGTGAGCCTATGGTTCCTACGCACTGCCTCTGATGAAACCCGTTCGAAGGGTAGGGATGGAGGGCTTGCGAGCATATGATTCCCTTGACCCCTATGGTTTATATGCGCCGCCTTCGATGACACTTGTTCGAAGGGTGGGGACAGAGGTATTGCGAGCCTATGATTCTTGTGACTCCTCTAGTTCCTACGTGTTGCCTTCGACGACACCCATTGGAAGGGTGCCGATGGAGGGCTTGTGAGCCTATGGTTCCTACGTGCCGACTTTGATGACACCCATTGGAATGGTGGGGATAGATGCTCACGGGCCTATGATTCTAGTTCTATGCGTTGTCTCTGACAACATCTGTTCGAAGGGTGGGGATAGAGGGGATAGATGTCTCTGATAAGGTGAATGACAAATCAAGCCACTTCATAAAATTAATTAACTGATATGCTGTAACCGTTTAAAATGAAATGCGTGTTTACATTAGAAGGTTGTGATTAAAAGATAATCCTTGTCACCAGTATGCGGCCGATAACGAAATCTTAATGATAAATTTAATGATATCAAACTATAAATGCACATAGCAGGCTAGGCTCATATAGGTAGATTTTAACTAAAATTAAGTTACGCTAGATACTAAGTAAAGGTACACAAAGTACCAATGACGTTTAATTTCGAGAGCGCCTCAAATTAAAGTATGTGTTGAAATATAGCCTTGCATGTCCATTAAAATATAAATGGCCCCAGGGTCATTAGGTCATTAAAATAATCTCAGTAATATATAATTTGAAGCCCAATGATACTAGGCATAGTTAGGAGTGCATTTTATCCAAGATGCATTTAAGCCCTAGAATGATTCAGTAGTCACAGATTAGTAATAAAATAGTAATCTAATTAAAGCTAATCAATAAATAGCAATAATTGGATAAGTAATCTCATGCTTTAATAAATTATGGGGCTAACCATTCAAAGTAATCATCCGACTAACTAGTAATTAGAACACCATAAAATACCACATCCTGAATTTACAAGAACTATGAACTCTAAAAATTGATTCAATAAAGTAAAATTGCATACATTATGTGCAGAACTCGTGCCCTAACTCTTAAATGTTAACACTGACAAAAATAATACTCAATACCCCAACTAAAGTCTCACATCTATCTGTAAGTCTAACCTAATTCATGGAACTTCCTTAATAAATATAAAATAATAAAAAAATATTAAATTAAAAGATCAAGTTATGATATTCTACCACCGGCTATGCCTAGCCATCATTGAATCCAAAGCAGAATATTCCTCTTGTCATGAATCTTTCTTGACATTCGTCTAGCTGGATTTCCCTCTATCATTCCCCACTTCACTCAAACCTTACTTGACTCCGGAAATAACCTACGCCTAATAAACTTTGTCTCAAAACACCCGTGTAATCACAATAAAACTAAAATTGAATTCATTTGGATTTATTTGGGCCTTTTGAGTTATTTGTCATTATTTAAATTCAATTGTTTAGCACGTAATTAGAAATTGGAGTCCTGAAAAATCAATGGATCAAGCGAGACCAAGATCCAGATGAAGATCAGGAGCTCAAGACCATCGAATGAGAAAGCTTTGAGTGAGCTCAAGACCGCGGTAAACCACGCAAGGCGAGTCAATACTTTGATCATGTTGAACCTACATTTTCTACAAATTATTTCTGTTTTAAATTATCAAATTGCATGCTGTTATTTCATATGCAAATCTATGTTTGTTTTAAGATTCTAGTTACATACCCATTATTCAATTCGTTAGTATTCCGTTCCCTTGAGACATTTGAGTTATCAAGCCTTGTTACCCTAAAAAATTATAATAGTAACCTTTTAAAAATAAGTCTATACTTATACTCCATGCTTAGTATTGCTTACATACTCGGGGGCACCAAAATGCCCCAAGCACCACATTTAATCATGAGAAACTGATTTGGAAAAATAGTTGGTATATTTTAATATGGATATTTTATACTCCCCAAAACCCCAACATGCTTAAATATCTAAGCGGATGGTAAGAAGGGCGGGCGTAGTGGATACACGAGAGTGTGGATTGTGGTAGGACCATCTAGATAACTCTGAGGACTAAATCTTATCATGACCTCATATGTAAAATAGTACAACCACAAGTCTACAAATTGCAACTTGTCTAAGTAAATCTATCGAACCCCCGAACTTATCTCACAGGTAGGGGAAGGAGTTAAATAGTGCAAGGGCAATATAGGGCTAAAGGGACACTGAGTGGATGGTGAAGTTTGTCAGTCGTGCTAGCGTTGTAGATAGTAGAGTCCGAATGCGCTAGTATCCATGGTAAACATCCCGCGCAATGTATGGGACCCACCGCAAGTGGGAGCAGCCCATAGGGTGAGATGACAAAAGGGGTCAGATATTTTGAAAAGGTACTGTGATGATCTACTCAGCCGCATGACTAAGGAATCATGTGGAGCAACGAGCGGATTGTCTCTTGTGGTAAAGTGTACAAACTCTACAGAGTAAAAACTATTCAAATAGCCGTGCCCACGGTCAAGGGCGGACATGGGAACTTAACCAGATACAGTTTTTTTTCAAAAAACTTTATGGGTGGGATTGGAAAAATGGCGGGCAGTGAAAAACCCTGATTTGTGTTGCCCTAGGTATCGCCTCAGTGATAAGATAAGCGGGTATAACGTGAAAGGTTGGCATATGGTGCAGTAGCCATGTAATGGTGGATGGAATCTATGCTACTATTATTACTGCATTTTTTTTACAGAAAATATCATGTTTTAGTTCAAACTGTTATGTCTTAGGAAATTTCTATGTATCGTATTTTAAAAGTAATTTATGGAAAATAAAACAACCCGAGCCTTCTCTTAATAAGCCATGCATGTTATCTATTTGCATTATACGTATTGGCTCGCGGAGCACGGTGGTTTATGCTCACCCTCACTCACTTAATTAATGCAGAGTCAGGAGAGTCAGATCGCTACGCCTTGGGATGCAACCGGTAAAGAAAATGAAGAGGCTAAGAACTAGGTCGTGAACCCCAGTTGACTGCCTGTGGGCACGTCCTGAGAGTCCCACTTGTGTGTTTCGTTTCTGTTGCTGCATTTTATTAATTTTGGCTTGATCGGACCATGTGTAAGTCTACTATTATATTTACGCTTTCGTATGATATGTACTTTGATGTTCAGTAATGTATCTATGAGCACTATCTACTCATCCAGGAAATAGTGCGGTGGAATCATAGATGATTCTGGATTGTAAAATCTAGGTCCGACAAGATTCTCCTCCATAGCTATAAATTTGGCTCTTAGGACACCATGAAAGGGAGAGAGAATTTAGAAGAGAAACTGTAAGGCTATCAATCATCACCATATCTATTCTACTCCTCTTCCTACACTCGATTCTTAGGCTTCGGACTCCTACCAGGTCTTCTAAGCTCCACTATTTGCTGTTTGGCATGTAGCAACAACACTCGGCCTCTTACTATACTATATGTTCGGTCCGGTGTTGATTCGATGCCTTTGTTTGAAACGAAAGAATTTTATAGCATAGAAAACAAAAGCTCCTCGTTGTCTCTACACTTTCCGTGGGAATCATCGACCATGCATTTTATACTAATCATAAATAAAAATCGTTAATAACGCCCAGTTGTTGATATCCCATATAAAACCGACCATTTTTAGAGCCCACTATCTTAGCTTCATGGTTGAAGTGCCAAATCTACCCTCCTTGGCTCTTTGTTCAGCTGTGCTTCTAATAAGTAACATGTTTGTCTTAAACATCACTTTTATATAGCATGTTTAGTTTGTTACCACGTCATCTACCATATCTTCGTGCGGAAGCCCTATAAAAGAACCCGACAACTCAACACGAGTACACTGCAAATAAAGAAGTGTTTGTTTCGCCACCGGCTCTTTGATTTGTTCTCCTGATGCTTCACTTTTTTGTTTGTTTGTTTGGGTTAGTTCTGATGTGTTTCTTTTCTTTTCTTTTTTTGCAGATTGAAATGGATTGTTGTCTTTGGGGTAATTCTTTGCAAATTAGTGTGTTCCAAACAGGTGTGGGTTTTGAGGTGATGGATTGCTATGGGAAAATTTGAAATGGATTGCTATGGGGTAATTTGATCAGGAGCGAATTGGATTGCTATGGGGAAATTTTGTCATGTTTGCTTCAGTTCATTTTCCTTCAAGCCTTCAAGCTGAATACTAATGCAAATAATCTCTTTGGTTTGTTTTCTCATGTTGCTAATGGATTCTGCTAAGAAAACATTAGTTACAGTGCATAATGGATGTTTCTTTGACAAAACGGGGTCATCTGCTACAGGCTCTGCTAAAAGATCATCAATTGGGTATTTAACTGGTAGTTTTGTTTGTTCCTCGTCTGAAAGTCATATGAAAAGTGGACAGTAAGAACCTTGACATAAATACAGTAGTATCAAAACCATGTTAACATATGAACCAAAAAGATGACATGGATATCTACTTAATCACCTTTCTTCAACTGTTTTATGATTGATTTTGCTCTCATGTACTCGTATGTTCATAACTCATATGTATTCAATGTTTTATAAATGAGTTTGCTCTCACATATTCATATGTTTTGTCAGTTTTCATACTCGTGCAAAGTTTGATCGATTATGTGATAAATTGTCCTCACAAAAAAGTGATAAATTGGCTACCCTTGTAAATTCAATCTAGACTTACTCAAGCAGCAGAGGCAGCATCGCAGCGATGCTTCAACTCAGCTCCTGTGTTGGCTGGTTTGGGCTACTGTGTTGACTCCCCTGTTGGCTGGATTTCGGTAGCTCGATTTGCAAGGGCTCGACAGGAAACAAGCCAAGCTGAGTTGGTCTTTTAGCTTGTTTTTTTAACAAGCCGAGCCGCTCCTCCTAGAGAGCTTGGCCGAGCTGAGCTTGAGCCGGCTCGGCTCGACTTATTTCCAACCCGAGTTGCGACTTTCACACAAAAGCCGGTGATCCAAAACCTGGAGTGATGCCCTCCTCGTTGTCGACTTGAGCCATTCCTGCGTGGTAGCATATCTGTTCTCATCGACACACGTTCCTGATGGCAACAAGATTAGCCCGCTAGCTAGCTACGTAGCTCCGATCCTATACCAGAGTATGTCTATATTGGTTGTGGCTGTTGATTTTTTGCTGAAGATAAATAGTAATGGTTAAAAAAATGATTTTTAGAAGGAAGGACGAGTGGTGAAGAAGTAATACGTGCACAGGATAGGAACGAGATGTGTGAGTTGTGTGATGTGTCTGTTTCCTCTATTTTATCTCTAAAATAAGATAGAAACGAGAGGAGTAAAGGAGCTGTTTTAAAAAAACCAAATATTCATTTAGTATCTGATTTATTTATGTAGGAGTGTAAAACAAAACCAATATGGACATGTACTTTGTCTCGATTCTCCGGCCCGGTCTTTAAACTACATTATTAGGTGGAAACGTAGCCCCCTCTCTCTCTCTCTCTAGGAGCAGCCAATGGATTAGTTAAGCAAAAGAAAGAGATCGGGGAAGATACGCTGCCTACTAGGAGCTCCTGTACCTGACGGATAAAGCCGGACGAAACGATCGACATATTGCGTCCGTTTGCAGTTGCTTTACAGTGCTACGGCGTTGTATTATATTGGGGCGTTTCGCTTTCCTTGTGCCTAGCCGGGATCGAGCTGCTGATAGGCATCATCGCCGAATCGAGAGGCATGTTACGTTCTCTTACACTAGCTCGTTGGTTGGGGTACGGGAATAATAAACCGCTCCGCTTTCTGGTGAAATCGTCCATTACCGACACGTCAGTCATAGAATTCTATTTCCCCGACCGAGAGTGACCTCTTGTCGTCACCGATGGTATTTCTGGTTAGTGGCCTCTAATTTACTTTACTAATTCTTTGGCAACACTTCAATAATTAACTTTTATTTAGATAGTTGCCAAAATTCAGCATATTCATGGATCTTTAGTCATATCTTATACATTTCTGGCTAATTTTTGAGTAAATATTAGGCAACTAAAACTTTGACCAAAATTTTAACTAGCCAAATTTTAGAGGATGAATCGATGATTTGCCTCATCTTTCATTGAAATAGCAAGTGATGTCTCATTGACATGCGAATCCTGACTTCGTATGTCAGTGGCACATTACAGAATATTTTATCAAATGGTAAAAAGATAGGACAAATTATCAAATCTCCTAATTTTAGAAGGGCTTGTTGGAGCACAAACCAAACACACTCCCAAGTCTGTCGCAGTCAGCGCCCCGCTGAGCTCACGTACCCATGGTTTATGTATTGCTTTATCAGATTGCTATGGATCCTGCAGGGAATTTGGGCGTGGAATGGACGAGCATACGTTTGGAACGCAGGAATTTACAATAATTTCGAAGAATCAGCTCATCTTCTATAGACATCAAAATGCTTTCTATATTCTAGGTAGTGTTTAGTTGTTCAACTAGTTGCGCCTGAAATTGTTTAGGGAAGAACCGAACAATTCTACTTATGGATCAGGGCTACATGAGAATTCCACGTGGATTCAGTGCTTGATTTGGGAAGCCACAACAGTGGCGGAGCCAGGATTTTAACCTTGGGTATTCCCACTCTCACATAAAAAAAATCCAATTCATAGATTTAAAATATAGTTCAGAGTAGTACGTTATCGATAATTAAAGTCACAAAAATAGTCAAATAACAAATTGTTCAGCTCTAAGATATGCATGAAACAAACTAATAAGTCAAATAACAAAATATAATGTTGCTTTAACCTTGCGATTCTTCATGGCTTGAAAGCGGTTGATGATGTCTTTGTCTTTAACTTGTAGAAAGAACTCCTGCTCAATAAATGTAACCAAGCAATCATTCAAGTATTGATCCCCAATCTTATTTCTCAATTTGTTCTTCACATAATTCATGACAGAAAAGACTCTTTCAACACTTGCGATTTACTCTGGAAGCACTAGCACCAATTTGAGAAGCACAGTAAACAACTTCATGTCTAAGATGCTTCTTTGTTTCAACAAGCTTAATGGAAAGCTCAGCAAGACTTCTCACATTTCTAAACCTTTCATCGGTCGCATATCGGTAATGTACAAATTGAGTTGAGGAGGAAGATGGATCAACTCTAAGCTTGAGAAATCCTTAGGATAAAATCCAAAAAGCTTAACCAATTTGTCTTTGTCAAAAGCGACAAATGAATCGATAGGACTGAATGAAACCATGCAAATAAGCAATTCTATCGGCCTCGTGGCGAGAGAGTTCACGGCGTCCTCGCTGGCGGCTGGTAGGGTGGAGCTCGTTCGTGACGGCGGCAGTGGTCAGCGCCGAACAATGCGAGAATCGGAACGGCCGCAGACTAGGGGTTGGGGTGGGATTCGGGAATCGGAGGCATTGCCGCCGCTTGGAGAGGATGGGAGCCAGACCAATAGGCTGTTTTTTGGGCCGCTGTGGGCTAGAATAGCGAAAATATCACAGAATACATCATTATACATTTATATATATATATAAGTATACATACATATATACTAAAGATTACACCAAAAAAATTGGGTATTCCCGGGAATACCCAGGAATACCATTAAATCCGCCCCTGAGCCACAACACACTCGTCGCCCCTGTCTTCTTGACTTACCTCACCGCTACTCCACCACCTCTCATGTGAATCTCTATAGCTTGCCCCTTCAACTTTTTGATCTCGCTCTCAACAGGTTCAGTTTTTGATTTCCTAATTTTATTTTTTTAGCTTTTTAGTTTTCAGTTTTCCCTTTATTCTTTTACATCATCTATGATGATATAACTTTTTTCATTTTTCATTTTTAAAAAAATGTAATTACTCAGAAAAAGCTAACAGCAGTTACAGTACATTTTTAGTCATTACAGTGGAAAAAATCAGAAGCCAACTTCATTAGACTTCCACTGTTGTTAACATTGTAAAGGCCCGTGCACTTGTCAAATGGAAGGTATACCGCAAAGCAATTAATTTGTTACTGAGCTGATTAATTTGTAGTTTAAATTCATTCTATGTTAAAAGTATTTAAAAAGAGATAATCCTCATAAAAGTTAAAAGTTCAAATTTATCAAAATTTTCTCTTTTTCGGTACTCTTAACATAGAATGAATTTGAACTTGAAATTTTATACATAGGTCAAGTAAACCATAAAGTACATCTAGAGATTTTTTTCAGAATTTTTGTGACCTTTTAATTTAAGTGTACAATGAGTACACTATAAAATAAATGCATACTATATGTTCCCTTTTACAACATGCCAATGTTGTTGCCTTTATCATACTTGTCAGTTGTGATGGCCTAACATGCCAAGTGGCTAGAAGCGTCACCAGCACCTTGCACAAATTTAAGGTTGAGATCGAGTGTACTGTACATAGTCTACGTACATAGGCACGAAATAATTTTAAATATATGAGCAATAAATTCTAAAAAGTACCAGATTTATATAAAAGATAGATACATAACTTTGAGAATTAAAAATCGTCAATATTCTCCTCATAAATTTCTCTCCTAAATTTGTCCATGAGCTCTTTGGACGCCCTTCCTCCTCCTCTCTGTCGCCGCATCCTCCTGCCCGGGGAAGAAAACCAACCCTCTATGATTGGCCCTGAACGAGCGCACACAACGCATGGCTCCTAATTGTTGGACCTCGACCGCTCCAAAATCCCCCGCCCCACAAAATAGCTAGCCGAAACAAGAGGCATGGAAGCGCAGCTGCTAGAAACACGGAGAAATCAAAGAGAGAGAGAATCCAAAATCTTCCATCCATAAATACTCCTCTCCTCCACTTGCGATTTTCCCGATTCCATTTCTTCTTCTTCTTCCTGCTGCTGCTAGCCTTCGTTCTTGGAAGCGAGAGAGGGGTGAGGGGGAGGGAGCAGGGCATTGGTGAGCTAGGGAAGCTGCGTGGGACTGGCTTACACCCGGGCCCCACCCTTCCTCCGCTCGCTCACCGCGCTCTCCTCTCACCAACTCTCTCAACTCCTTCCAAGATCTCATCCTTCTTTTTTTGTTCCCCTTTTGTTGATCTTGCTAGGACCATTTCTTGATCTTTCGCTCGCTCCAATACTCCCATTTCGGCTCCAGAGATCCCATCTCGGGCTCCTCCTGTGAATCACGGGAGAAAATAAGCTCAAATTTGAGTTCTTTTTCAGGTTGTTCAGCTCGTCTCTGTGTTGCAAACTTGCAATCCGAGAACACCCGGCACGGCAACAAGTGTCCTGCGTCCCCTTGTTATCTGGGCTTCGATTCGATCGAATCCCGCCGAATTTTTTACCCTTTCTAAAGTGGGTTCCATCGCGTCACCCGCACGGTTCCTCCGATCGGCCGGAGAAAGCGGCAAAAAAAGGCAAGTTCTTGATGCGGTTCTGGTCGTAGCACCAGCGCCTCCACTGGTTTGTTTATTTATAAGGAGCACCGCCCAATCGGAGTGCTCCGCCGCCGCCGCAGCAGCAGCGTCGGTTGCGCGCTTCTTGGCCGCTCGCTGATCGATGCTTGTCCTGGTCGCCACCTTCGTCTTCCCCTGCCTCCTCTTCCTGTCGAAGCCATGCGGGCGTGACATGAGACTGTTCCTCGCGTCCCTGTGCCAAGAACTCGCGCTATCGCTGCTCGGATTCTTGGCCGGCTACCGGCTGCTCGGAGGGGACGCGGCCACGGCTACGGACACCATGCCACTCATGCCGTCCTTCAAGAGGAAGCGGGCGGCGGCCAAGGTGGAGAGTGTGGAGGGGACCGGCGAGCCGTCCTTGCTCGACCTGCCGGAGCTAGCGATCGAGTGCATTCTCGCCAGGCTGCCCCCTGCGGAGCTGCGGATAATGGCCGCCGTTTGCCGGTCCATGCGGGATCGGTGTCGGGGCGACCACCTCTGGGAGCGGCACATGTCGGAGAAGTGGGGCCGCGTCCTGGGCAGCGCCGCGAGGGAGGAGTGGAGGATGTATCTGGCGTCGGCGAGCGAGGCGAACGGCAGCGCAGCGGGGTGTGGACCTGGCGGCAGCGGTAAGCGCCGGAGGTGGCTCGCAGCGCTGTCCTGCGTCTGTCCGGTGGTGTCCTGGATGCGGCCTAGGGCCGATGGTGGCAGCGGTGGCAAGTCGGCGGGCCCTTTGCCGGATGATTCCGTCATGTCGTGGTACCTTTCCATGGAGAGCGGCAAGTTCTGGTTCCCGGCACAGGTCTACAACCGAGAGGTATCATCTGATGCTTTAGCACCTACTACTTACTAGTAGTTTCATTATTGTAAGCCATGCAAATTAGTACACTTTGTTAATGCTCGCTAGTGCTAATTATTAGACTGGTAGTGTTGAATTGTTAGAAAGAAGTTGTAATCAGTAACCTTTACACCTTAATTTGGTTGAATGGATTTGTTTCTGTGGTGTCCAATTGGGCTGAATCTAGATGAGCTTGCGTGCTGCCATATATATGTTCCTTTGGGCCCCTTGTCTTCTGCTAGTTTCAAGCTTTGAAGTTTTGTTTCATGAAGCAATCCTAAGGCTTTCTGTTTGTTTTGCAGCATGGGCATGTTGGGTTCATGATGTCATGCTATGATGCAGAGCTCAGCTATGATTTCCACACTGACACGTTCCACGCAAGGTACTAATTGCTTTCTGATTTTAACCAGGATGGAATGTAAACTGTGGATATGTTCCGATGATTTTGAGGTGAACACACAGCAGCAGGATGATTCATACTTCCCAAAAATTGTATCTTTTGAGTTATCTTTCTGCCCCTTATAATAAAAACATTGACGTGCCAGGTATCCACCACACGGGCGAAGAACTGTAGTCTTGGAGGATGGGGTGCAATGGGATAGGGTCAGGGCACCTCCGGTTGACACTCTTGCACACGATCTTCATGTCTCTGACTGCTTACATGAACTCCAGCCTGGTGATGACATTGAGATTCAGTGGAGAAGGAACAAGGAATTCCCGTATGGTATGTTCCCGAGCACCCAACAATGCAATGCTCGCTTTAGGCAGTGCTAGAAAAATCATTAAACATTGCCATATGGGATATGCTAATCTTATCAGATAGTTGTGAGTATTTTACCAGTGGACAGTGTGTTCATTCATGTGTTTGCTATGTTTGGCAGGCTGGTGGTATGGAGTTGTTGGCCACTTGGAGTCATGTGATGGAAATGAGCACTTTTGTCGGTGTCATCTTAGTGGTGAGAATATCTTTAATCTCAATGACTAATTTATTTGACTTGATTAATAATTAGTTTATTACAAAGTTAGCTGCATATACATATGCTTTTTGAGTCATGCCCCCATGAACATGCCAGCAAAGTCTAAAGAACATTATGAAACAATATCATGGCCTCAAACTTATAATGTTCATTCATTCATAATTCATTAATAGCTAAGTGTTACCCCCCAAAATGATGACTTCAGCATATGTTTGACCTTAATTTTACTTTAAAAATATTGTATATTATGCATATTCCCATTATTAAACTAGATTATCATCTATCCAATCTTTTGTTGGGATTTCGACAACCTAGTTAACATGTTTGTGAAGATAGCTGATATTAAGATATGTTTGCAAGTACTTCATTATATAATAAACCATCGTTTAGGGACTGCTTAAATTTCGCACCTCACATTTTTTTTACGGTTTTATCATACATAATCTGCGCTTTATTATCATACATAATCTGCGTTTTATTCTCTGAATAAATATAATCAAGTAATAGACTCATGTAAAATGTTTTGGTCAACAATGTTGTCTTTGCAGCTACCATGATTGAGATATCAGATCCTTACTACCAATTCCTTTATTTTGAGTGAACAAAATATACTTTTACGAGCTACAGCGTGATTGAACTCGAAACCAATTGCAGTGACTACTAGTAACAAAGTATGGGCAATTGGGCACAGCTATAATAAATCTAAGGCCTCTATGCTGCCCTACTTTATATAGTCTAACTCTTGATTTGTCTTACAATCTCTTCTATATACATATGTATATTGTAGATACTGTTGTGCTGGAGTTCAATCAATACGCACCTGGCTCAAGATGGAGGCAAGCTCTGGTCAATCGGAAGGACCACAGGGAAGAGGGCAACGAGGGCGACGGATTCTACGGTGGCATAAGGAAGCTCCGCAGCAAGGATGAAATCTCTAAATGGAGACAGCTGTGGCCAACAGATATCCTGGAATAACGAGCAGGTTATTTCACCGTTACGATTCATCAAGTTGCTTACTTCATTGAAACTTTCCATTGATCAATCTGTACTCTGATGCCCTCCCTTCCTCTGTTCAAGCTGTATACACGGATTAGAACATGAGGTGACAAATCTGGTAGCTGTACACGGTTGTAATCTTATTGTCAGGCAAACACGTGCAGATTGCTTCCTTTTTAAGGGACTAAGTCTGTAACAGGTCTACACACTACAGCCAGTGTATGTAACTGCAGTCTGCGCCTGCCTGCTGTTGTAGTTGTAGAGCAGAAAGATCAAATGTAAATTACATTTTAGCTCAAATTTGCAACTTATTAGTGTACTCTGTCTCACAATTGTCCTCTTCAGAATATCGCTGTATGCTCTCGACTTGTTGCTGAACAATGCTGCTGCGGGTTCGGCTTTGGATTGGAATGTGGGGCATGCCCTCATAAAGCTATTGGTCTTTTCCCGGAAATTGCTTGTAGATAAATTTGAAGTTTGAACTACTTTGAGATTCATGCTCGAGCTTTAGGTGCTGCTAGGGAGAGCAGCACAACGAACGGACGAGGAAGCAGAGTTTTCCTAGAAGATTGCATGGTGCCACCTACGGTAATGTCGAAATTGAAGTTTGCGGTATTACCAATGTCTGAATAGACACTGATGTCACTTTATATGTGTAGAATCTCTGAAAATTCCACTCCCTTGACGATTTTGATTTTTTAGTGTTCGAGATATGACTTTAATTGCTGTTTTATAAACTTTACATCAAAATATATTAATAAATTTATAATATTATAAAAATATTTTTTAGACAAATCTAATGATATAATTTTCATATAACCAATCTAGATAGTTCTAAATCTATTAGTGGTTAAACGTTAAAAAGTTTGATAGTACAGATTCTAAAAAGTACGGATTTTAGAAAGTTAAGTGAAAAAAATAGAGGGAGTATAATACTCGGAAACAAACGCCAAATTCCTACATAAATCAGAACATAAAGTGCGAGTTTTTCTTAAGTGGAGATTTTCAGTTTTTCTTGAAATTGAGATGGTTTGAGAAGACAATAGTACAAACATCAATTTACACCCCAACTTGTAGCTCATGTTGTATGGTAGTACGTCCTGCAAACTAATAAATAACTACTTCAACTAGGGTGCTGGTACTAGTTGGCAATTCTGATCAGAAAGTAGTAGATGCCAAGCAAGTTAGGGAACTTTTCCTTGTTTTTACGCCTCCCTGGGCATGAGCACCGAGCTGGATTTGCATCGGTTCTTCAGAGGCAGTGCAGCAATTCCAACGGTTCTGTCTGGCCTGGGAGGGCTCTGCAAGGCCAAGGCCGGCCGCGGCGGCCACTGGTGGCTGGCATGGCAGCTCCGCCACCTAGGCCTGACAAAATCCCTCTTCCACCCCAATTTAAAATGCAGTGCAGTGCAGTCCAAGACGAGATAATAACAGAGCATGTATGGTACCCCCATTCTTTTGCCGGCAAAATTTGGCGAGAGCTTAAATAATTATACAAACATCAAAACGGCGATAAAACCCAAGCTTCTACTTCCATATAGGATACAAACGAATCGAATACAAACAGATAATATCTTTATCATATATGTTTTCATATTTTTCTCGGATGCGGATACAAATACGTATACCTCGAATATGAATAATATCGAATACATATACGGAGCGAATACGAATCGAAACGAATACGGTCACGAATATTTATCGGAACACGAAAACTTCTTAAACTATACGTCTAAAATTAATGAAAATACATAAATAATTTATCTTCTTAAAACATTCATAAAATTTAAACAAGCATAGTATTTTCATCCACAATGAAGTCGATCAGTATATAGCATAAGTACCAACAACATGCAATTCATGGAGTACATACGATAGCAATTTGAATAAGCATAAGAACATTGCATAAGTACTAACAGTCTAACACTCCTAAGAATTTTGGATTATAAGAACTTTTCCCATTTCTATCTGGATTATAACAATCCATATAACTTCTTCTCTATACCATCATTCATTCCTCCATTTCATCCACGAAGTCCTCCTCCATCTTAGTATTTCCTAAGACTTCTTGTTCCTACAAGTTTCATTTTAATGAATATTAAAGCGGTATGAAATCAAATCAAACAACTATGTAGTAAGATGTAAAGGCTAGCAAACCATTATCATCAAGTATGCAAAACAGTGCTCGATGCCCACCATATCAATCTTAGTTATGATAGATCCACCAATGTTAACCACCTGTGTGTTTTATCAAAAAAATTTAATTATCTCACATACTACACATAAACCAATAAAGCACAAGTGCAAAACATAACATTACTTTTCCTAGATATCACAGTCCAATCTTTGGTACAAATCAAAGCTTGCACAACATCAGGATCTAGACGACTACGAAATGAATTAACAACTTGTCCACCAGCACTAAATGCTGACTCTGAAGTAACAGTGGACACTTGAATATGATTAAAACATCTCACATGAGAAAAGATGCCATCACAGATCAAGGGAGCCTTTTTAAGTTTCTGTACTAACCCCTTAGTACATACATCATTGGCTGATGCATTGTCCAAGATTCCAGTCCAATATACTATCATAAACCTGTGTGCACAAGTTCTTTCCCGAATGATGTCCTTCTACATGCATGAACTTAATAATTCTTTTTTGCATGCACGAATTGTCATCTATCTAATGAACAGTGATGCACATGTAACCTTTATTTTGGTTTGATGTCCACATATCCATGGTTGTGCTAAAAAAACATGATAGTGTTTTGAAGTACTCATACAATTTCTCCTTTCTCTATAAAGATACTCAATATATCTTTTCTAACAGTAGTGCGGCTCTTAATTAGAAAAGTAGGGCGTAAAGACTTGATAAACTCCATAAAGTACTCATGCTCAACAATATTAAAAGGATATTCATGCATGATAATTGCCAAAAAAATTTCTTCAAGCTGTTAGCCGCATCATACCTATAAGTCTCCACAGTAGCAGTGTCACTGTCGCCCTCACTCTTCTTGAATTTAAGTAGTTGCTGACCTCCTTTGATTTGGTGCCTGTTCGCCAAGTGATTCCAAAAGAGTGATGTCCCTATCACACTCTCACAACAAGATTCATAAGTGCACTTGAGGCATTTAGCCCACAGCTCTTTAACCTCAATGTCATCTAGTCCTTTCTTCCTAACCTCATACTTGTGGTAGTGATCCCAAACATTAGAGCTGCACTTCTTTACTCTCTTCCCAGCAGGAGCAGGAGGGTCAGTCTTGGACCCAGTTTCCAGTCACCAATGCACCAGCATCGGTAGGTGGTTGTGGCACTGATACCACGGGCAAAGTTGGAGATGCATTGCTAACACTTGCACTACTACTTACAGTTGTAGATTCCATCACAAATCTAGCAACTACAATCAACAATTTGAACATAAATTGACTATGAAATTGTCGATGGAACATCAATCATGTGTCAACGAGATCATAAAATTGCTAAGTTAAAGCTGCAATCAACAATTCTCTAGATGTCTGCATATACATAAAATTACTAAGGCTCAAAAGAAATTAGGGGGAGGCGACGCTGCTAAGAATGGGAGAGAGAGCTAGCATCGCAGAGCGGCTCACTCATCAAACTGATTGAGGAAGGAAGCTCCGGCACAGCGGTGGAAGGCAAGGCGTCGAGGGCGGCACCGGTGATTTGGAGACGAATGGAGGGGCGGCGGTTAAGAGCAGTGCGCTAGCCACTAGTGGCCAATGGGTGTGCTGCAGGGCCGCAACTTTTGCTCAGATCTGGATCAAAAGAAATTAGGGGGAAGCGGCTGATGCGGGGGAGGGTGACCGATCTTTACGATGCAGATGGACGAACGTTCGGAGCAATTCAAACATCACCATCGCTATCGACCATCCAAAACCGATCGAACTTCATGGAATGAATGAATGTTCGGAGCGATTCAAACGTCTTCACGGTGATCAAGCGGTCTGTTGCAGATCAGACGGTAGCGGTAATGCTTGATGCGATGATGCCCTGATGGATCATGGAGTGGCCGAGGGGCGGCTTGGGTTGAAGCCTTGGGCTTAGGATAATAGTACAGGTGAATATGATATGGGCCTAGGCCATATGGCCAGTGGTCGGATATCCGGATTTCATCATCTTCAGATAGCCGAGACCGTATTCGTATTCGACAGATAATGCACTACCATATCCGTATTCGTTTATGAAAAAATCCGTATTCATTTTCGATCCGAGACTATCAGACAAAAATCCGAGCCAAACTATTCCTTATTAAAAAATTGTCTGGATCGGTCATAAACTATCCGATCCGTTTTCACCCCTACTTCCACATGCATGAATCAACCTGTATCTCATGCTGGCTCTCTCCTTGCAAGCTCAAACCAAAACGTCCTAGCAACCTGAGATATATAGCACTATGTACATGCACATCTCTGCACTAGGCAAGCCAATGTTCATTGAAAACATCGCCGAGTTGTCCGCGAGCAAAAGTACTTGAAATTTTCCTCCGGTCTAGTTCCTTTTGAAAGCATCTAGGCCCCTAAAAATGATTTTGGTAATTAATGAAATCATATGAATATGGGACTAACGTGTTTTATGAGCATGTGAAGGGTTAGTCCACATATGAGTGATAAGATGCAAAGCCAAAGAACGCTTGTGAAGATCCAAATTGTGGCCCAAGGCAAAGGTACACTTAGCGTAGGATCTATTATTTTTACCGGTCTTGGAGAATGGTGGAAGACCGGATTATAGGATAGATGATTGTACCATAAAGGGGGATCTTGGCTAGTAACTTGAAATCATACTTCTAGTGCCATTTGGATGATCTTTTGAATCCTGCATTCATGAAAATTCAATTTAAAAGTTAAGTTTGTGCTCTGTCTGGACGAGCGGTAGTACCGCGTATTTCAACGTCGGTACTACCGGCGAGCGGTAGTACCGCGCCCAAAAGCGGTAATACCGCAGGGCGGTAGCTCCGCTTCTGGAGCGGAACCTTTTTCCCAGTGAGCACCCCTCGAACTCGGTTGAATCTCCGCGGAACGGAAGTACCGGCCGTTTCAACGTCGGTACTACCGCTGCGAGCGGTAGTACCGCATTCTTGAGCGGTACTTCCGGATCCCGGAAGATCCGGAGGAAGAGCGCATCAATTTTTCCAGCGAGCTCCCTCCGGATGGCGGCCGAATTTTCCTGGAGCGGAAGTACTGGTGATTTTAACGCCGGAACTACCGCAGGTTGCGGTAGTTCCGCTTCTCAGAGCGGTACTTCGAGTCGGAAGATCCGGACCAGGCGGATCAAGATTTCCAGAGAGCGCCAAAATTTGGGACCCTTCGGAGTTTGGCCAGAACGGTAGTACCGCGCCGACTTTGCGGAACTACCGGAGAGCGGTAGTACCGCAAATATCAATGGCGGTAGTACCGCGCCGCCAAATCCAACGGTCACTGCTCATGTCTGACAGAGCCGTTCTGACGCAAAGATTAGTACCAGCCCCAGAAGGGCGGTAGTACCGCTCATCCTGATTTTTGCGGGAAATTGAGCCAAACGGCTAGTTTGGTTGGTGGAGGCTATAAATACCCCCATCACTGCACAAGGGCAATAGTTAGAGACTCATTGCACATTTCTTAAGCCCTAGAGCATTCATTTCACCTCAATTCTTCTTTTGCACATCAAAGTGAGGTGGTTGAGCATTTAGTGCTAGATTTCAATTGCAAATCCATTTGGCACTAGGTTGCATTCAAGAGAACACCAGGATCTATTACTCTTAGTGCTTGTCGGCACTTGGACGATCCGGTAGAAGTTGGTTCGGTGATCTTCTCAAGAAGATTGTGAGAAGACCCGGCAATTGTGAAGGTTGGAGCTCGCCTACCCGGAGTGGGGAAGAGCTACATTAGTGATCGAGGTGCTTAGCTCAATTCGTGGAGCCAGTCCGATTCGTCCGGGCTTACCTCAACGTGGACTAGGGGAAACCGGCAAGTTTCCGATTACCAGGGTAAAAACATCGGTTGTGTCTCTTGTCTCTTTAGCTCTTGTTTATTTGCTTCATTGTGATCATTTGATTGTTTAGAGCTAAGTTGGCTAAGTGGTTAACTAGAATTACATAGGATTAATTGCTTTACATCATTGTCATTTAAATTGTGAAGAATTAATCAAGTGAACAAGAAAAATTTAAAAACCTCTTATTCACCCCCCTCTAGTCGGTATCCTTGATCCTACACCTTTGTGATCCAGCTAGAAATGGATGGAGTGCATCATAATCTGCCTCTGAATAATCAGTACAGCAATTACCCAGTGATTGTAAGGATTGCCATGGTTCTGTCTATCGCGTTCGTCTCTCACTCTGCGTAGCCGCCTGATGTCAAGACCCTGAAAGTAAACCAGAGAGCGATTAGGATCAGGAATGTTAGGTTTAATCTTAATGATTTGTAAGTGGTCATAGAAGTCGTGGTCAAAGCCACACTCAAAGCCATGGTCAAAGCCATACTCGAAGTCGTGGTCGAAGCAGTGGTCAAAGCCATGGTCGAAGCCGCAGTCGAAGACTCTGAGCATGAAGGCAGTCGAAGACTCCAAGCACAAAGGCGGTGAAAACTCCATGTACGTGTGAAGTCGTAGCTGCAATGGTCGTAGCTACAGTTGTCGTAGCTACAGTAGCCGTAGCTACAGTTCTTGTAAGAGTACTGTAGTATCATGATCGTAAGTTGTGCTTGGAAGGACACTATAGCAGTCGGAGCATCCGTGTACGAGGAAAGTCAAAAAATGAAGTGGTTGTAGCCATGTAAAGCGGTCGTAGCCGTGAGAAGTGGTTGTAGCCGCGTGAAGCGGTTGTAGCCATGAGAAGCGATCTTGTGCAGATCGTGGAGAGATTAGTGGGTGCGTGGAGATCATGTGTGTGTGCATGAGAATAAAATGAGAAAAAATTGAGTGATTCAATCCCAATATTGTATTGATCTCCCTCTATGTGTATTTATCCAGAGTGACAGAAGAGAGAGGATTGAGTGATTCAATCCCAATATTTGGTATCAGAGCCTGCATTCTTGATCCGGTGTATGCCCAATACCTCCGCTTCAATAGGATGTCCACCACCGAGCAAATGGTAGCAACACTAGCACGGACGACAAGGGACGGAGGCATCTCTCTCCAGTACCTGATGCTCACCTCCTCCAACTACTCCACCTGGGCGATCAACATGGAGGCATGTATAGAGGTGTAGGACATATGGGAGGTGATCGAACTAGTAGCCGGAGTGATCGTGGAGGGTAGGATGGACAAGATGGCACTCGCATGTATCTTTTAGGCCATTCCCGAGGATGTGCTCTACTAGGTTGCCAAGAAGAAGACAGTCAAGGAGGTGTGGGAGAGCTTGAAGACGAGGTATCTCGGCACCGATTGAGTGAAGAAGGTTCAGCTGTAGACCTTGAAAAGTGAATTTGAGGCCCTGCGCATGAAGGAAGGCGACTCCATCGATGAGTTTGCTGGTAAGATTAGTGGGCTAGCAAGCAAATTCAGTGGTCTTGGCGCCACCCTAGAGGACACCGCACTCGTCAAGAAGTTCATGATTCGATTCTTGACAAGTTTTTGCCAGTTGTTGCTGCAATTGAGCAATTCTCTGATGTGGATACCATGCCATTCGAGGAGGCGATTGGCTGCCTCAAAGTGTACGAGGAGTGGATACACAAGCACAAGAAGGTGGATCAAGAGCATTTGCTTCTCACCAAGACCAAGTGGAAGACTTGGTCATCGAAGCGAAATGGCAAGGGCTTATCTGGCAGTACTACTAGTGGTGGTGGTCAAAGAAAGTTTGAAAAAACTAAGGTGATGTGCTATAACTGCCAAGAGTTTGGACACTTCACTTACAAGTGTCCCGAGAATAGAAAGGAGGAGAAAGCGCTACTCTGTGACGTTCAGAGTGATGATGAGCCAATTCTTCTCATGAAGTGTGGTCAGTCAAGATTAGGAGAGAATAAATTTGTTAGATACTTATCTTGACATAGTTTGTATCTGCATGTTTAGTTTAGTTTCTTGCATGTAGTGATCGTAGTTGTATAGGTCTTTGCATGTTCAGTAGAGCATTAGAAGAAGCTGATGGTGATTGTCGGTGTGAAGCCGACAAAGCTCGCCTCGGTGCGAATTTGAGTGGCAGCAGTGTGATGCTGTTGCAAGAAGAACCCAGGGCAGGACGGCAGTATGAGACCTCTGCGAGGAAGAGTCGATGTGATGCTGACGCCAACGGTAGTGCGATGCTGCTGCAATGAGAAGTCAGTGTGAGACCGACAACGACAGCGGTGCGAAGCCGTTGTGTGAAGTTTTGACGAGACGCCGATACAAGATGATGGTGGTATGAGACCGTTGCATGATAAAGACATGCATGAACAGTAGCCATGTGAAGCGGTCGTAACCGTGAGAAGTGGTCTCATGCAGATCATGGAGAGATTCCAGAAGGCATGAGAATAGGCCTAAATTAGTGGGGTCAATGGGTGCGTGGAGGCCGTGTGTGTGCATGAGGCTTATTTAAGCCGTGAAATTCCGAGGAAGAAGAATAAAATGAGAAAAGATTGAGTGATTCAGCCCTAGTATTGTATTGGTTTTCCTCTGTGTGTTTATCCGAAGTGACAGGAGAGAAGATTGAGCGATTCAATCCCAACAAGAAACACATTGTGATCCAAGAATCTAATGAGTGGTAAAATCAGGGGGCCAAAACATGACAAACAGGCTGCAACTGGCCGGACAAAAACAATGGTAGATTTTGGTTGGTAGGTACCAAGACTCATTGCCTTCTGATTGCTGAAAACCTTGTTCCTCTAAGCCGGCGATTCTTGCTCCGTTTGCAGCAGTGCGCTGCGCATTCAAGCTTTCAGCTAGTCTGTAGAAAGCGTCACGGAGGCATGCCCGCGTCTTCTTGGTTAGCTTCAGAAGTAGATATTTTCATAGTTACAAACATGGAAAGATGCAAAGTTGCATGAATTGGACATGCCAATTGCCAAGGCGGTATCATTAGTACCCCTCTTCTGGTGAACACACCTGGAACACTACCTCTTCAAGTTCCTCAAGCACTGTTTTTTCCGTGTCCGTCGAGCTCTCCGTATCAGTAACTGACCTGCTCTTCTCTACTGTGCTCAACCTAACCTATAACTCAAAGCTGATTAGTATTTATTTTGCTTCAGTAGTTGTAGATGCCTAAACATAAAACCAATAGAACAGACTTCACCTTTTCCTTGGCGGAGGGGTCTACTAGTATCTCTGAGCTGTTTGGTTTCAGCTTCACACACGAAGGTAGCTGCCATCTGCGATGCTCAGATCATATTGCAAGTCATGGCTGAACAAAGGAAAGCCGCAAGTGTCCATGGTGTCCATTTCATTCTGATCCAGATTTGCTTCTTGATTCTGGAAATCAGTTAGTACTCCACTCAGCATGTTCTCATAGGTTCTCATAGGACAGTAGCCTGTGCATGGAGTCCGGGAACATATCCAATGCCTGAAACGGAGCATCCATCATCCTCATTTCCTCATCTGAAAATTGACTCCTGCAAAAGGTTTAGGACAGCATGGGTTTACAGCCATGTAAAAGATTTACCGCAATCGTGAATGGAATCAAGCAAGTAATGGCATTGTACATACAAATGTCATTTGTTTGCTCTGTGTGCTGTAGCTCCATTGGCGCTTGATCCTCAGGTTGTTCTTCTGAAGGCTATGTGCTACAATCTGAAGATGCAACCCTTGCAGACACTGCAGAATTTTTCGATTGGTTGCTTCTCTGATGTCCAGCAGCGTTGAAACAATGCGCTGTGCCTTTTCCATGCTTGTCTAAGTATATGCTGGCTGTGTTCAGATCATCAGACAACCTAGAATTCCATAGTGTCCAGTAATTTCCTTGCTCTGCTCTTTGATTCTTAGAGAGCTCATCTCCAGCTGACAACATGTTTCCAGTCTGTATGGAGATACCACGCCATGCTACTCATCTAAAACAAAACGCACTATTAGAGCATCACCCAAACTACATCCGGACAAGTAATTTTGCACTCCCACACCCAAACATACAAAAAGGCAACCAAGAAGCAAATGGTGAAATTGGCAGCAACTGTTACTCATATTATGTACTCTAATCGAGGTAGAAACATTCATTATTCATTACGTAAGAACCAAGTGACATAATTTCTTTCGTCTTCCAAAGCAAATCACAACAAGAATGAAATACTCGAATTTAAGTGAGTGGATCGAAATTTCAAATAAAAAAGTGAGTGGATCGAACGTCAGCTCATTCAGTAACTTGCAAAGCATGGAGATTTCAAGAAAGGAGTTAGGACGAGTGGTTTAACCTGCAGATCTCATGATACTCCACTGGGTTTCAAGAAAGGAGTTAGGACGAGTGGTTTAACCTGCAGATCTCATGATACTCCACTGGGTTTAGCGAAGGAGGCAAGAACAAAACCCAAACAACAATTATTTTCAAACACGTGAGATTAACATTACCAAAGGTTTGCAGGACCAGGAAAGGAGAAAGAAACGATCCGTCAAGAGTAGAAATGGAGAGAAAATAGTGTTTGATATGTATCATATAGCTGTGTATTTACCCTGTTGTGTGAGAGGTATTCTGCATATATGTCATACTTGTACGTGTATAAATATTGGCCTATTGGTTTTATGATGAATACAAACGCTATTTATAATATGGTATCAGAGCCAAACCTAGGTTTTCGAGTAGCTAGTTTTTCTCTAGTTGTCGCCACCGCCTAGGTGGGGTTCTTCGCGCTCACTGTCGGCCACCTCTACTTTCTCATCATCTGGCACCGAACTCGCCCATAAGGCCGCCGCTTTTCCACCGAGAAATTCGCTTTTTCGCCACTCGCCCATATTGTAGCTGTGTTTGGTGCATTTGTTTTCTTTGCCTTCTTTTGCAGCTTGCAGCATGCTGTTGCAGGTGACCCGTCCCACCTGAAGGTTTTGCAGACAATTCGTTACCACAAATTTTACAAACAGTATACCTCACCGCATTCCCATCATCGTCAGTCTTGATCTTCTTATCAAAATCATTCTAAACTTCTGATGTATTAGCTCTTGTTCTATTTGCACCCGTGCTATGGTTTGTGGATGCACTCGTTGAGCCAGTAGAAGATGGATCGATTGGACCCTGCACCGCTATGGCCGTTGCTTCTTCTGCCTCTCCAGTTTGTTGTGAATGTGGACCTTTTGTGGATGGATATCCTTCTTGAAAGGATTACATATCCTCCGCCGTGAGATCGAATTCGGTGAGTTGAAAATCGTAGTTCTTCATTGAATCAACTATAAATTGAAATAGTAAAGTACAATTAACTTACTATTGAATCAACAAATAGTAGCAAAAAAATAAAATAAGGTAGCACTATTACCTCTTCTGTAGCTCTCAAAAAATTCTTTCAAGATTTTTGAATTTTTTGAATTTCGCACGAATTTCTCACTAATTTTGCCAAATTTGCGCAAACACTACCAGATTTTTCATAGCTAAATAAAGATGAGAGTAAGGTTTGAGGGGTGAAGAATGGAGGCTGGATGCCCCCTTATTTATAAAAAAAATCCATATTTTTTGAATTTTTTGCTATTTTTCAGAATTTTTTACACCCTAATGGTAAAAAGGCCAGAAAATAGCCTGTTTACGCCCATTGCCAATCATGCTAGGTCGTGCTGTGTCATGCTGGCTCGTCATGTGGCCCTCTCGGCCCAGGCATGACACGGTCCGATGGACCATGCTGGACCATGTTGGCACGGCCACGAGCTAAACAGGCCGTGCTGTGTTGGGCTAGGCCAACAGTAGCAGGCTGCGGGGGAAACGCTCGGCTGAAATATCCACTCTCAACTCTAGTGCTGAGCAGTCAGCGACCTAGCCAACCACCAATCTACTCATCAACCAGCTAGCTGCTAGCCACTACCCCTCTGCTTTGCTTGGCCCCAGGATAGAGGAGTCGCCCACATCCCTTCTCGCTCTCCAAATCCTAATCTCCCACACCCACCTCACTCCCCCTCCACTTCCCCTTCCACCATGGTCATGGACAAGTCCAACCTCCCACCCCTCCCCAGCCTCTCACCTCCTCCCTCAAATCCCTCAACATGCAGCAGGCCACGACCAAGAAGAGGAAGATGGAGGTGTGGAGACCACCACCATGCCTAGTGGCAAAAGAGAGGTATGGTGAGATCTTGTGCTTGTGCGAGCCTTTCTTGCTTATTTCCTGGGGTGGTGGTGGTGGTGTCATGGGGGATAGTTTGCAGGTGGCAAGTGGTTGCGCTCCCCCAACCTCTGCTCTCTATGTTTCTCGCTATTTCTCTCTCTCCTCTTGGATTGTGGCTAATGCAGTGTGTGTTTTGTAGGTTTGACTTGTTGTGAGAGGGGAAAGGAGGAAGCTGGAGAGGAGGTGAAGAAATGGGAAGGCGGAGGAAGAAGGCCATAAATCGATGGGAGGTGGAGGGAGGAGGACATAAATTGATGGGAGTTGGGTGGTGGTTGGACAATAGCGCTCTGCTACTGTTGAGGAACTTGAGAACTCTCATGTCGATCCCATGGTCCATGTTGATCATCGCAGGCTAGAATGCACTACACGTCGCTGGCACCTTGAGCTCCGCTGTGCTGCTCACCCTCCCGAATGACACGAGAAATGGTCGGCCAACTATGCGGACTATAGAAAGGCAGAGGAGGAGACTATGGCTTCAACCTTCTTTATTGATATAACGATGGCTTCAACCTTCTTTATTGAAGCAACAATGGCTCCTGACCTCCCCTCTCCCCCCCCCCTCTCTCTTGACTTCAAGCTAGCCTCCTATGAGCATATGTCAATGGAGGACACGGTGGCAGTAGCCACCATGCCAGGTGTGCTCATCGTCTAGGCCTGGCCCTCCATCTGTGTTGTGCCAGTCTGGACCACTACATAGCGTGCTCGTGCCATGCTTGAAGCTAATTCATCATGCAATTTTAAGATGTTGTCAATGTATTCATCAAGGGGGAGATTATTAGACCATGTGGTCTGGTCTAGAATTTATTGGTGATGAATAATTGACAATGGTAAATTTGTGATGAATAATTGATGATGTTGCTTACTTTTACTTGAGGTGTGTGGTGTAGGTGTGGACTGATATTGGTAAGTTGGAACAAACTTGTGCCGGAAAAATGTTCTTTGGTCTTTGCATGTGCATGTTGAGCATAGAGGTGATCATAGTCGGTGACGAGGTGGGCTGGGGCTAGGATGGGAGATCCGAGGTTCAGACGATCAATGAGGCCACAAGATGGTCAGGCTCATGGTTAGGGCGCATGGAGATCAGAGATGGATGATACGTGTTGGAGCTATGGAGATGCGGTCTAGAGGCTATAACACATGGTAGATGATACGTGGAGAAGCTACGAGAGGTGTGGTCCTGAAGGTTTCGACACGTGATGAGTTGGAAAAGTTGGAATTCTAAAAACCCCATGTTAGAAAGGGTTTTGAGTCCCTTGAATAGTAACAAGCCGAAAGCTTTATTGAGGTAAAAAGGCCTAGGTCCGGTTGGATGAGTTGAATTAGGGTTTCTAGTGGTGACTTGTTATATATATAGTGCGGCCAAGACTTGATGGATTGTTGCATTTGGATGAAGTAAAAAAGCGGTGACGTGAAAAATAGGGCGGCTGCACAGATGTGATGGATTCATGGTGATTAGGGGTTGCTAATCACTTTTTGACCATGAGATTAGGGCATGATTAGGGACTGCTCGCGCAACTGCTAAAGGAGGATTCTTATGATCGGTGCGGCTATATACATGAGTTTTCGTTGGCCGCTAGATAGATTAATAAACAGGGGTTCTGGTGAGTGCATGCATTAGCTTTAGGTCCTGTTTGGATCCCTCCATATAAAGTTTAGTCACTAAAGTTTAGATCTAAAGTCTCCAAACAAGTGGTCTAAAGTTAGATATAAACTTTAGCTAACCCTTAAAAAACACTTTAGACCATTAGTCCACCAAAGTGAACTAAAGTGGTCTAAAGTTTTGGGTTCTTAGGCACAAAGACGTGTTTACCCATGCATGTTGGTCTCTCACCTCTCATTTAATGGCTGACACACGAAACGAGGAGAGGTAGTATGATCTTTTTGAAACTTTAGTCCTATCCATTAGTACATGATCCAAACAGGACCTTCAACTAAAGTTTAGTGACTAAAGTTTAGTCAACTAAAGTTTAGTTCAAAACTTTAGACCGGCTAGAGGTAAGTGATTAGATTAGTATTCGACTAAAGCATAGGGCTGTATGCATGGCATGAGGCTTTTGAGGTTTCTATTGGCTGCATGCATGCTAGCGAAAGGCTTGCATAGTAATGCACAGTGCCTAGGAAAGTGGCATCTCTAATTTTTAATATGTTGCTATAGTACTCTACATTATTTGCTACAGTACTCTACAAAATTTGCTACAGCAACCTAAGAAAAAACCAATTATTTTTGCTGTTTTTTATGCGATTTCGAGAAAAAGATCTCGCTAGACGTTGCAATCATTCACCCCCTCTGATTGCCATGAACAATCCTACACCACCCTTGTTTTCCTGAGCAAGAACAACGCCGGCGCCTGCCTCCTCATCGACGCCATCGCCGCATCCACAAAGAACGAATCAACAAGCCCCTTACGCCTCCTCTCTCTCCTCCAACTCTCCTCTCCTCTTCCCTTCTCCTCTCTATTCTTGTTCTCGAGCAGAGATCCTAGAATAGGAGAATAATGGAATCGGGTATGGACCGGGAAGTTTGAGTAGGGTCTTGTAGGCGTTGGGTTCTGGGGAATTATTGCTTCGCGTCTCCAATGGTCAAACTTTTATTAATGGAAACTGATGGTGTGATTGTGCTGGGATCACTGATCCAACGGTCGGGATTCACTATTTCAAAAAAATTTAGCCGTTTATGTTCAGCGGGGAACACGAGTCGGTGAGCGAATACCGTGGACGCTCAAACATGGAAAGTGCTATGACAATTTGGATACGTGTACAAACAAAATCTTCACTTCTTTTTCGCTCTTGGCCCCACTCTATTGAGCTTCAGTTTCTAGCTTCTATCTTCTGAATTTCGTCTTTTTCTAGCCTTTTTATTTTTTTTTTGCTTTTTTTTTTGCCTTTTTTCCTTTTTTTTTCATATTCATTTACATTGTCTATGATGATATAATTTTTTTTCTTTTTAAATTTTTTTAAAATTAATTATATCAAAAAAGCTCACAACAACTACAGTGCGAAAATAAGCCCTAAATAGTGTAGCATAGTGCCAAACAGTGCAGCACAGTAAAATAAGCCACAACCTGCAGCCCACTTGAGCAGGGCTGTGCACGCTATAGAGTTAGCGCGCGTCACTTCTCTGCCGCATGATGTTGGTGCAACATAACGAGCAATACTGATGGGTTGCATGCATCAAGGGTCAGCAGCCACGCACGATTTTCGTGAGACACGCTGAGTCTGTATAGAACACACAAGACAAGTAGGGTCAGTTTTTCTAGTGAACTCACTTTGCAGTGAACAGAGTATTAAAGTAAAAAGGTCACACATGCTTTGTTGTTTTGGACGTCAAATACACTACATGGCATTTAAATTTTGGGAGTGTCTATACAACATTCGACTATTTTGAGGATAAAAACAGTCAGATTTTGAACTGTTAGATAGAGATCTAACGCCCTAGATCATTTTTTTTGGAGGGGGTCATTTTTTTTGGAGGGGGGATTGTATAGGTGGATCCGTTGGATGGAGATCTAACGTCCCAGATCAATCTGACTGTTTTTGTCTAAAAAACAGTCGAATATTGTATAGCAATACTCTTAAATTTTTGGGGAACCGCACCTAGATGAGGAGAGTAACTTTCCTTATGTTCTTTTAGCTCCATTATCCATTATCAAATCACCATGCATGCTTGATAATGTCACAGTAATCTCTCTTTGATAATGGCAACCTAAGGTGTCCTGATACCCCTCTAACTCATCCAAAAGCATGCATATTTCTATTATTGTGACATTTTAGTTAGTGAAGAGAGTTGAGATATGACCATTTATATAGATCCTTCTTTACATTTAGTTTATGCTAGTTTTTGTGCCATGCATGTCATATGCAGGTCAGAGAAAGGATCAGTAAAACATGTACATTTATAAGTTTTTTTTGTTTTATATTTTCTTAGCATATTCCTTGTTTTTTTTTCTCTAGAAAGCTTCTGTAACTACTAAACAATGTATTCTATGAGCTCAATGTTTGTTCTACAGGGCTATATAGGAAATTTTCCTATAGGACTGAATTCTTTAAAATTGATCCAGTCCCAAGAGGCCCTCAATAGAACCTCAGTATTTCTCTCTTTTTTTAGCAAAGAATCCTTAGTATTTCTGATACTGAGAAACTTTTCATAGTTCATGTATAGGTACACCACTTGATATATCCATGAACTATGCATACCATGCATGTTAAACCTTCCATGCAACTCTCGAAGTCAATACTCCTCATGTTTGCATGACTATATGATGCATTTACCAGGCTTACCAGGAAGATACGTAGCACGAATTAAAGTCATCAACTGATTAAGACTAGTATAGTGTCCGTGCTAACGCCACGGCGGCATTTTAGGGATGCACATGAAATCAACCAAATGAATTTTTGAATGGCCATACATGTTTTGTTCCCTGCTTTCAAAGCCAATTTTTAAATGGCCATACATGTTTTGTTTGGATAATTGGCTTGCTGCTGGCAACAAAGTCCATCCATGAATGAAAGCCAAACATATACATCAGATTATTTTGGTCAGTCATTTTGGTCAGTCACTACAAATAATTGAAGACATCCAAATGGCACATAATATAGCCACTGCATATAGTATATAAGTTAACTGCAGATATCAGTGCTTGGGAATTAATAAATTCATCCTGCAAGGCTGTAACATATGCACATAATACATGCAGAATTTGTAGATCTATTGTTACACATTATACATACCTATTCAAACAGCATCAGAGCCCCTCATGATTTTGAGCTTCCGTCAGATAGAGGTAAAATAACTGCAAAGGAACAAATAAGGTTAGCACTTGCATCTTGATTTTGAGCCTCTCATATGACAACAAAGATTAAATATGCAGAAATTTTCCTGCAAAGCAATTAAAAAGGAAAAACAGCTCAAAGTGAAAGAAAGCTACAATTTTGCTTAGTCAGATCTCCTCTTAGATGAACAGACAGAGAACGAGCAACATACAACTCGCTATGACTTTATCGATCAAACTCTACGACCTCATCCCAAGTCGTTCTGACCGATCGAAATGATGAACCAACAAATGCATGAGGTCTACGACTTCACCACGATGAACTAACATATTTTTTCTATTTTTAAATTTAATTACGCCAAATTAACCACCATCAGCTACAGTATAATTTCAATCATACGCCACTATTTTTTTGCCTAACCGAGCGGGGCCATTCAGGCAACAGCACACCTAGAGCCTTGGTAGTAGGCTAACACGCGATAACTGTACACTCAGTGGTAAAGGTATGTAACATGCATCGGCGATAACGGAAACCAAAGGTTAGAAAAACAATAGCATCTCTCGCAAAAAAGACAAAGAAAAAGAAAAGCAATATCATGTTTTTTTGTGGCAAAGAGGATTGTACCTCAGTTGTTAACAATCTAATATAGTCATAAATCAAAAGAAACTTCACATGAATAAGGACATTCAGACTATACTACATACTGTCAGTAAACAACCCTTGTGGTGGAGCAACCTAAGAAAGGTAACTGGCATATGTAGTCTTCGTACGCCAGACATAAAGTGCATTAATTCCAAGCGTAAGGTGAATGAGCCTTAATAGAAAAAGCTACAAAGAGATTGCCCTTCCAAGAAAAACACAAGAGAACATGTATCAATGGTTCATATACAGTTTTACTTCGTCATCCATGTGTTGTAGTAGTAATAAACAAACCTATCATGACATCTCAATATTAGAACCAAATGATTGATGAAGCCCCGCCGCGCCGCGTCCGCCCCACCACGCCGCGTCCTCCCCGCCGCACCACGCCCACCGCGTGCGCGCCCGCACCGCGCGAACGCGGTCCGCCGCGTCCGTCTCGCCCGCCCGCGCGCGCGCGTCCGGCCTGTCGCACCACGCCGCGTCCACCGCGGCGCGCGCCGCGCACAGCGTGGGCGCGGTCCGCCGCGTCTCGTCCGCCCGCCGCGCGCCACGTCCGCCCCACCGCGCGTGTCCTCCCGCCGCACGCGCGCGCGCGCCCGCACCGCGCGGACGCGGGTCCGTCGCGTCCGTCTCGTCCGGCCCGCCGCACCACGCCGCGCGTCCACCGCGCGCGCGCCGCGCACCGCGCGGAAGCGGTCCGCCGTGTCCGTCTCGTCCGCCCCGCCGCCTACGGCACGCCGCACCGCGTCTGGAGGTGCAGTTAGAACTAATTAGGCTAGGGCGAAAGAACAATTTTACTTCAGTTGACTGCCAAAAAGTAAGAAATTTTACATTGTCTTTTAACTACTTAACAGCTAATCATGGCGAAGCATCGAGCGACCAAAACAGCGAACAAAAATACAAGCATAACGTTCGTTCTATAACAACTCAGTACCGCGCTATTACAGCCATACCAAATGTACGCTCGACCTATCTTAAAAGATTTCCTGCTATAAACAGCACAGACCAACCATCACCATTTGCATGCCTGCCTCTGGATTTCTTGTCCTTATAAGCATTCCTCGAGGACAGAGGCCTTCTCCGCCCATGAGCAGCTGCTATGGCCCTTTTCCTCTGCTTGTTCAATTGCCTTGTGAGCACAACATCATCGCCATCATCAGGATCCTCCGATGAGCCATCATCATTGCCTCCTGATTCAAGTGATTCCATAGCATCCCCGTTGATATCAGTAGGTGGATTTCTCAATTTGTTATCACAACTGCGACTTGTGCTTGTTTCATGCTGCGAGGTAAAGCAACGTAAGCAACATCCATCGAAAGTTTGTCTAGGCACGCAGATGAATATACTACTAACCTCTTCAGAAAAAGTTTCATGTTCATTTGAATCCCTTGCAGCGAGAGTACAATCAAGCACCCCAGCAGAATCCTGAGCAATAGCCCCAAAAAAAATATTTCAAAAACTGATTACTTGAGGAAACTGCAACGGCTAGATAGCTTGGCGGTTGGCACAGTTTGGTGACACATTTAAATTAAAAATATTAGCTATGCAGATCAATACCTGGTCTGCTATTTTCAAGGAATTGATTTTAACAACCTCAGTATCAACACCTTCACTATCTTGTTCAGATGTTGAATCATCATCATCTGAGCTGGAATTGCGTTCTTCAGCATTTTCCTCAATGAACTGTAATAAAGTTAAAAAAAAAGTGTCACCACTCACAGGGGACTGAAAATCTGATATTTAACACCCAATTTATACAACTGCATATGAGAAGAATATTCCATGGTTACAACAACAATAAAACATTTTATTCTAAACAAGTTGAGAGAAGTTAAAAATGAAACATCAAAGTCAAAAAACGAGAGCCTTGTAATAAAACCTATAAAGCTAAAACCCTAAGCCCTACATCCTGTTATCCAAACCGAGAGCCTAAAACACCACCTCTAAACCTTCTTTTTATGTCATGGTTCCGATGCGTGGATCGCTAACTTCCATTCACTCCTATCCAAAACTAATTCTTTGGATACATTCCAATCCCTCAAGTCTCTTTTAACTGCTTCCTTCCATGTCAGTTTGCCTCTTCTTACGTTTTCGGTACGTCTTAAAATTCCACTACGTACCCATAGACCGGAATATTCCATGGTAATTTGAATAAAAATTTTAGCTTTCATGATGTTTGTCATCTCATGATATTGCCTATAGACTGCCCATTGTCACAAGACCTCTGTTGGATTCGTGCACCTCATATCAAAATTAGCGAGGCAAACATAGTCCCATATGCAACAACACAATCCAGACGCAAACCAATCATATTAGGTATTTTCTCATGTTTCGAAGAAACATAGATAGTAATATCCAAAGTTGAGAAAAAACAAAGAAGGTGGAAAACAAATGTTGACAGGGGAAAAACCTGAAGCCAGCTGGTACCGACCAGATCCTGTCCTACTGGTTGGAACCAAGACTTTAACAGGAACCAGTTTTAAGAACTCTGAATGCAATTACTACCCACCAACATTCACACTTGTGGTTTTCCAGCAGAATACTATAAAATCTGCAAAATCGATAAGAGATTTGTACCAACATTTAACCCACCTTTTCCATCTCAACTTGTTCTTTTCTGGTGAAGCCACTGGCAGCTAGTTCCTTGTCCAAGGAACCAGCAGCCTTTTGAATGCATAGAAAGGACGGCCTGCCACTCTCATCATCATCACTTTCAGACCCATATTGTTCTTCACCTTTCTCTGATGAAAGATTAAACCTAATATAAAGAAAGAAAGCTTAATAACAAAATGATTTGCAAGGCTGGCCTGTTCATTTAGGCTGCAGCTTATTAGTCTAATGAATAGTGATTGCTAAGAGATGCCAAAAGCCACTGAAAAGCCAAAAAGAACAGGGCCTGAATTCTTAATATTTCATTGTAGAAATAAACCTCTTGTTAAAGAACTTGTAGATACACTCAACATCTCGATCAAAAAACCTGCCTTATGTAAGCTATCAAAATATGCTACATACATCTGGGCATTCCGATGTGAAACAGATACCATCTGTGGGAAATCAATCATCGTAACTTTTTCATCATCGTCAATCTGTGCAACATCAATAACGATGAAGAATTAAAGATAGGTAAACTACATACTGACATATCACATAATAATATAACCTCACTTTACGCATGGTCAAGGATTAAAAAATTGGAACAACCATTCTATCTAAACTCCCAATGACAGTTTGCAGCCATCCTTTTTTATGGTAATTACAGCACAGCCATGTGTGTTATTACACATGGCAAGCACAAGTCTTACCGAAGGTTACCATCCAAAATGTTATATTTCGCTAGGAAGCCACTCAGATCAAAGCATATTTGAAAGAGGCAGCATTGAAGAGAACATAATGGGTATCATAAACCTGAAGTCGAAACTACTGAATCTCAACAATAAACAATTGTGAATGCAATACAAGAAAGAAAAGGGGCACACAAAAGCTGATATATCTATGTGAGCTTAGAAAATAATAGTAACAATAGAAGGTACAAGAAGCAATACCATGATATTGAACTCATTAAAATCACAATGTATCAGTCCATGCTCCGCCAAACGTACAATAAGACCAAGAATTGTGTCAAAAACATCATCTGGGTTTTGTAACTCTTTTACTTGAACACTGCATAACAGAAAACAACACCTAGATCAGTTTATGCATAAAGGAATGCATACCCTTAGATTAATATAAGAATTCATTGAAAATAATGTCAGCTTACAGTGGGTATCCCTGCACAAGTGACATGATCACACAATGCCGATTGCAGTCCACAGCAGCCGCCACGCCGCGAGGAGCCCGTAGACGATGCGTCTGGCCCAGGAGGAACGCGCGGTCCAGGTCCCCTGCCGCTGCGGCATGGATGCGAAGGAGCCGAGGAGGAGGCAGCGACGGCAGCGCGGCGTGGGGAGGAGAAGGCGAGGGCGAAGCGGAGGAGCGGCGGCAGCGCGGGGTGGGGAGGAGAAGGCGAGGGCGGAGCGGAGGAGCGACGGGAGGGGAGGGGAGGAGGAGGCGGCGGCGCAGGGTGGGGAGGAGGAGGAGGCGGTGGCGGCGCAGGGTGGGGGGAGGAGGAGGCGGCGGCGGAGCGGAGGGGTGGGGGGAGGAGGAGGTGGCGGCGCAGGGTGGGGGGAGGAGGAGGAGCGGGGGAGACGGAGGCGGGAAGGAGGAGGCGGCGGCTGAGCGGGGGAGGAGGAGGAGCGGGGGAGACGGAGGCGGGGAGGAGGAGGCGGCGGCTGAGCGGGGGAGGAGGAGGAGCGGGGGAGACGGAGGCGGAGGAGGAGCGAGGGCGGAGCGGATCGGGCGCGGGAGGAGTACTGCAGATCCATTGAAGGATGACCGTCGGATATGGTTGAGTAAGGAGAGAGAATGGAGGAGAGTTAATCTGGTGCGCACGTTTTTAGGATGGTATATTTTGGGTGCATATTGTGGTGTGGATGTAGTTAAGATCATGACTGTGGAGCAGGTAATTGTTGGGTGGATGTAGAATAATTTTAACTGGTGGTTTATTAGTTTAGATACAGTGCAAAATATGACACTGTCAAAAACTGATATTGCGATGGATCTTCTTAATGCACAATGTAATTGTAGCATCAAAACATTATCTAATATTATAATCGATATTCGAAGACATCTGTCATACTACGAAGATACCTTGCACAGTCTCCAAGCCGCTTCATGATATGCATGCAGCTTGGAACATCTCACCAAGTCTTTGTCAGCGTAACCTTCCCGAATAAAAAGAAACAAAAAGGAAATTTAATTCAATTAGAGGTATACGTCGGATGACAAAACAAAAGAGTTTCAGTGAGTAGGATTTTCCACCTTAGCGACCTAGCATGATGCACCAAAAGTTCGAGTCATCGCCAAGGACCCCCTCTCCTTTAATCTTCTTTTATTTGTTCTCGTGCTCCAACATAAGTGACACCATACACGATGTCATCACAGTTTGTTTAACCAATTTCCTATCCACCGCATTTTATAAATTAGCAGATAAAATTACAAGTAAACACCGATCACATAGTTTCCATGTATTCTTTGTGGGCCTAATAGGCAGACGGTTTAGTATCATCTCAAAACAACAATCCTCAAACATCTCAAATAACCTTCCTTCAGTATGTTAACTTGACATTAATTTTATCACAGGCAGCATTCTTTTATATAAACTGAATGACAGATATCAGGGCTCTCAGAAGTAATTTCTCAAATAAACTTCATTTAACATAATAGCTCAGCTAGGTTTACGCTAATACAAGGGGTTTCCAAAAGGCATAATATTACAAATAAATCTTGTTCTTTATTTCAGTCAGTGTTTATTGTTCAGACATTTCAAAGAATGTGTTGCGTAGGAAACTGAAAGCTGCAAATATAAATTGAGCACGAAAGTATCACGACCTTGCATTGCTATATCCATCAGTTTAAATTGAGGACGAAAGAACTATCCAGTTACAACATCCGCACAAATCAGTTGATAGAATTATCTATGAGCAGAAATAGTCATTTAGGACATTACTTACCACCTTGTCACCATTCGAGGACATCTTTATACACAATATTCTTGGTGCTCTTCCCGGTTGGATCTAATTCCTTGTTTGGTTTAGCCAAAATTCTTGTTGTTTGCTGGACACACCCTTGACAAGGCAACATAGAGCTGCCCATGTGAGAACACTGCTCTGGAAGATATATCCCAACATTTGGGATGGTTTGCCCTGAGCTTTATTTATGGTCATCGCAAAACTCAAACGAATTGGGAATTGTTTCCTCTTGAACTTGAAAGGAAGTGAAATATCATCGATGGAGACATAGGGATCCTAGGTATGAACACCCTTTTGCATGCATGGTGCCCACCAACTATTTCTCGCATCAATTGCATTGTCTTGGAATGCTCTAACCATTAGTCTTGTTCCATTGCACAAACCATTGTTAGGATCAAGATTGCGGAGAAGGATTACAGGCGGTTGGATTTTATTTTGAGCTCATGCGGGAGACCATTTGGAGTGATGGAGTTCGAAGTCAATAGGGTAGTTATTTCTTGAATCGTCATCGACAGAGTCGAAGCTATGATAAACCTTTTCCTCACCTGGAAACTTGTCAATCATACTTGCATTTAGCTGATCCACATGTTCATTTGTGGTAGACAGGATGGCACGTGTGCTCATATAAGCCGATGATCTTGCGTTTTTGTCAAGTGATGGGAAGACTTCTTGAATGAGTTTGTTTATCGATTCTTCGTTGTGCAGTATAGGCAATCAACATATCATCTGGAAGGCGTACATAATCATCTCCAATTGTCTCTTCGTTCCATTCCCAATTCTAAGGAGGTAATCTGCAAACCATGGGTCGATCGAGCCCTCATGTTACGTGACAACCGTATCTTCCTTATACTTTCCCACAAATAAGATCGCTGCAATGTAGCATCATTACTGTGCTCTTGTCCCACGTGGTACCACAGTAGCACCTGTCTAAAATCTCCACCAAATACCATAACCTTTCCTCAAATGGCAAACAAGAATGCATAATATCTTGTAGGGACCTATCAAGACACTCAACGCTAGTCGCTTTGTCATCGCTACTTCATCCCGGATAATTAAGGATGCCATACGCAGAAACTCTGCAGATGCCACTTTGCTTTGTGAAGTGCATGTGCTATTGTCGCAAGCTTAATTGGGATTTTGAACCTTGAGTGTCTTTGTCGTCCTCCGAGCAATATCGACGCCGCAATACCGTAAGATGCGATTGCAATGGCAATTAATCCCTCTGAGCGCACTTTACCAAGAAGTGCCTTATATAGGAATGTCTTTCCTGTTCCTCCTGGACCATCCACGAAAAACACTTGGCTCTTCTTATTCATTACACAATTTAATATTTCATCAAATCCTTCACGTTGTTCCTTGTTAAGAGATGTATCTATATCCAAATGTTCTTGGTCGACAGGCACAGCAAGTTCCTCCCTAACCTCTTTCATAATGTCATTATTAAATCCATCTGCTTGACACAAGAACAGGAACATGAAATAAGTAAACAAATATAAAATAGTTAAAAGAGCAAATTAGGATTTTATTTTGAGTTATAGTTAATCTTATCAGTAAGGCACTATATTGACATCCAAATATACTATTACAACAATATATATTTTTAGAATAATATTAGTGCTGAAAACATTACCCATATCATTTAGCTCAGGTAAATCATAATTCCTGATATCCTTCCCCATTGACTGAACTACTACCCGAATGTCTCTGAGAACCATTTGTTCTACTACTGCTGTGTTAGGATTGTTTCGGCTATAATCTTCAGATAAAGATTCCTTGTGCTTGTCCCACAATCCACGGATGTTGGTGGCCTCACAAAACACAAGAATAGTCGCAAATAACCTTCGCAGAGCTGCAGGCATCTGAAAAGTTGTTGCCTCACACAATGAGTCATCAATAGTTTGATCCCTTTCTATGAGTCCTCTCTTCTCGCATGCTTCTCTGAAAGTAGGGTACGTGATTCCAGCAAGCTGTCCTTAAATTCTCAAATGAGGTTGCACTCGTACATGATTTAAAAGCACTCTCAAGAAATATCTTTCTCCTTCACCGGGTGTGCATACACAATACGCCCCACTGTCCCTCGGCTTTCTTCTATGCCACGCCTTCTTACCACTAATCCACCAGTAGTGTTCTGGGATCTCTATACAAAAATTTCCTTGCATAACTATCAAGACGGTTCAATGTGAAGTATTCGTGAGTGTCGTCATAGTTGCAGATGGCTTTTGACAACATCATTGAGATTTGCTGTCTCCTCAATAATAACAGACTGCATATTAGGTAGATGACACTGGAGCTGTAAAACAGATGGACAAACTCCAAAAAGGTGGAAGCCGAAAATCCTATGTACAGCTTTCGGGGGTGATATGTATCTTGCATCCCTGTACTGACGGATCTCATTGATTACTCCAGCAGGATCAATAGAGAATGCTGCACGGTCATGGCCTTTGTGTACATACTTAAACAAGTACTTACAAGCTTTGATGCTTGAGCAAGCTTCAACATTTATGTGGCAATTATATGTCATAAGCAGCCCAGGATTGTATGGAACCACCCACCTATTGTCCAACTCGGCACCTCTTACTTTCACACGCCGTCCATCATCCCTCCTCCTATACAAAGGATATGAATCTTTGCCTTGCTGTGTTGCTGCACAAAACTGTCTAGGATAGCGAAAGCGACATTCTCCATTAACCATACAAGCACACTTTCTATTCAAGACCCCACATGGGCCATGCAGCATATGCTTGATGACCAGGCTATGCAACACAGGGTATTTATCCTTGTCTGGTAGCTCTGCAGAGATGACTTTGTCATAAGCATCTGGGGTTGTTAAGTTACTGCCTTTCTTCATAATCAGTAGGATGTGTTCATGTGGAAGTCCCCTCTTCTGGAATTCAGTGACATGGACATATGCTGCCACCTCTCCAAAATACTTTTTCTTGATCAATAAATCTTTTAAGGACCGCACTTGGCCTCAGTATACTCTTGAAACCAGGTCTGCCTATCTTGTGGTTTTGGCCAGGCTCAAGATTTTGAGTAATCTCCTCCCAGTACGGATTGCAAGTCATGGTGATGAAGTAATCTGGTTTCCCAAAACGCTGGACTATAGCCATTGCATTAAGAAATCGCTGCATCATGTCACGATCGCCACCAGGGAAACTACGAGGTAGCACTATTCTCTTGCCAACCTCTGAAGCTCTTGTCTCTCCAGCAGAAATTACATCAACCAAACCCTACGTGAAAATTAAAAATTTACAGCATGGATGATTAATTAGTGTATATTGATTAGGCTTGAATTGTTGTGACATAATATTTTGCAATAATAAAACATTGCATAACTCACCTGATATAGTTCCGCGCGTATGAGTTTTTGGTTATCAGGGTTAGAATACCAATCAAGCCTCATAGACTCGATCTTTATGTACATGTCAACGGCCCATTGTTGGAAAAGTCGTCCCCCAAATAGCAATATGTTAAAAAGCCCCTCTCTAACTTGCATAAAAAAACAATAGTACTCTCTTGCTGTCACAAATCTTCCAGATTGTCTTTCTTCCACCATGGTACTCATGTATTCACCTTGTTGTACGTCCGCGTCATCCTCACCATGCTCTGTCTCAAATGGAAATTATATATTAGTATGTACCCATGCGTTTTTATTAAGGCATTGGAAATTAAATCATGTTCGGTACCTGTTGGATATGTCGGATCTGTTGCATCTGTTGGATCAACAGAGGTGTGTCCTTCCATATCAGTGACTATATCATTGTACGGCATAAATTTATTCCACCGCTTTCTCCCTTAGGGTAAAATATCGGATATGCCAATGGATCATAACATCCATGATATGCTTTGATATAGCGCGGGCGATCCCCTCTGGCATACACAAGCACACTCCTATCAAAACATCTTTGGGGATCATTGCCATCTAACCAGATAGCAGCCACTTGTGACGCCGTGTGTGCATTGTACCTTGTTTTCAGCAAAAAAAATATATGTATAAAATCAATCATTGATTTATTAGTAAAAAAATCAAATTTATTTGTAGAATAAAAATATTTTGCAATACATAAACTTATCCCTGAACATGTGTACCTTCGTTGGTCTGGCGTGACATTAGTATTGAGTTCAATTACATAGTCATCAAGATTTGGAATAGCTCCAACTCTGTTAAAGGTCTGTACATATGGGTTGCCTTCCATTATTCGCAGCACAGTTCTGATAAGATTGATATCTAGGTCAGGCGATCTCTGTACTCTGTGCGCCAAACTGTCATCCTCCGTATCATAAAAGTAGAGTTGCAAGTGGCGAGGTCCTTTAGAACCTGAAACCAACTGGTCCAGGCGATGGTACAAGGCCCCATGCACACGAAATGTATATATACCAGTCCCTGCCGTGGTGGCAACTCGTCGATCCAAGGTTACTCCAAGGCTCGTGAAAGAGAAATGAGCGTTGAAGTACCGAATATATTGCCTGAAATATTTTGCATCATTATCTACCTGACTTGTGAATAACCTTTTTAATTCAGTGGGCACCTGTGGAACATGTACTTTTATCTTTCCTTTTCTGCAACAGAATCCAGGTGGTTCATATTGAAATCTCATTACTGCACAGTACAAGCAGTTAGGCACCTTTCTCAAAACATGGTGCCTATCAGGCACATTTTGGTAGACATAATCATAAGGATCTTCATTGGTATTCAAATCAACACCATTGACACTGACACGATAGGACTCGAAGGCACCATCTGTTATGAAAGCAAGCACTGGCCGTCATTACACAACATTAATAAGCGAAACACCTGTGATGACACACAAAATAAAGTTACCTTCACCAACGTACTGCCTAGTCTCATCGTCATCAAGAAGATCATCAATATCCAAGGAATGAGGTGCCTCCAGATGTTCCTCTGCATGATGTTTGCTCGAACATTAGGAATAGAACACACCGACTGACTGTGTTATTAAAATAAAATAAACAAAGAAAAAGAACACACCTTCATCAGATTGATTGTTTATAGGTTCGAATAAGGCACTATCATATTCTATATCATTCTGTCCTATATGCAATGTTTCCTTCACCAAGACACCGACTGACTGTATTCTCATCTTTTTTTTGTAGTCCCTATTTCTCTGCAACATTTTTCCTTGCTGTGCTCATCCATATTGTTGTACCTCTCTCTTTCTGCAAGGGCCCTTTGCCTATTTGAGCTGCTAACTGGTCACCATTGGGTGGAAAACATTGGCATGGTCAGATGATCTATTCTATTATACATATAGTACAACATGCTACTATTGCTTGCACAAATTAAAAAAAATACAAGGATGGCACCTGGAGTTGCCACACTTGCATTCAACAGAGTGTGGCTTGACAGGTTGTTGGGCACACAAGAAGTATCATAGGTCGGTTGTCTTCTCCGGACATAATTATAATTTCTATGTAGCCAATCCGTGTTGTTATCCGGACAGACATTTTCCTTGTCCTCATCGTTTGATGCTCGGAGAATACTTGAACACGCTCCATATGGTGCTTGTTGACCTATCATGGAGCAGGATGAAACATTAATTTTTCATTGTCCGGACATAATTATTATTGCTTAATAAAGAGTAACAGTTAAAATAACAAAGGAACCATTATTAAATAATAAATAAGCAATACCATGAATAGGTCCTATAGTATGTGTTGATGATTCTGTCCTCTTCAATACTCGTTGTTCCCGGCGCCTTTTATTCCTTTCTTCTCTTTGCTCGGTGGATTCCTCAGCCTTTATCCTTGCTCGGTATTCTCGTTGTTTTCTATTCCTCTCTTCCCTCTTTCGCTCGGCCTCATCCACAGGTGCTGCAAATAATTTTAAAACTGAGAAGGTTATAAAAATATCGAAAGCAATTCCGTCACAGCCGAGGAAGCGCTCATACCTGTGTTGTTTTTTGTTATCTCGCCTAAAGCAGTGCGATATGCTTTCTGTTTTGACATGTCCTTTTTTTTATTTAACCAGCCAACAACATGCAAAACCAACCTGAGGAAGATGTAATCACCAATGTTTAAAATCACAACAGTTTTAAATTATCATTTACATCTCCCCACCCCCATCACAACCCACTCAAAAACATTTACAAAAAAATAGTCTATTTTGCAACGAATGCAAAAAAAAATCCACTAACACTTGATCGAACCCCCACAGCTACCATCGGACTAACGATCTTTCCGCACCATCCCCCTACAACAAAGGAGGGTGCAAACATCGGGTACCCTATTTTTCACTTAATAATCACTTGCAGCACCTGTGGACACCCCCAAACTTTACTTACGCCCCATATAGGTGATTCAGAGGGCATATTTTGGACACCCCCAAAGTTGAGGTCCTAAAAGATGCCTTGAAAACGTTAAGGGGCTGAATTGGACCCAATCATATAGAAACTAACCTGGTTCACAACTCCGCATTTTTGGCATCTCCTTCATTAGAATTTTTATTTTAAAGTGGTAATACGAAGATATTCAATCTATCAGACAAGGAGTGACAATAAGCTTTTAAGTGGATAAAGCGACACTACAAAGTTATTCACTCAGAAATGATGTGGCACAGAAGCTTTTTAGTGGACTAATTAGCACATCAATCCACAAGCAATTATGAATTGTTTAAACAGAGTATTACAAAACATGAACAGCACAAGCACCTCAGAGCAGTTATGGAAAAACAACCACAATCAGCAAAACAAGAAAGCATTACCAACCAAAATGCATTGAATTCCTGATTGGATTTTGGAAAGAACCAAATCTAATAGAGTATCTTGTCAGTGATTTATCTGAATTGATTGAAATGGGAAACCCATGTTTTTTTCCATTCGTCTTGGTTTTGGTCCAAACAGAGGGTTTCAATTTCTAATCATGCTCAACTCAAAACAAGTGCATAACATGCATAATTGATTACCCTTTGTTCCAGTGAAATAGTGAATCTAAAGGCATAACATGCATAATTGATTACCCTTTGTTCCAGACACAGACAATCATATACTATCAAAAAAACTGGCGTCATCATCATCAATGATGGAAAGCCTCTAAAATCTGTTGTTTCTATCTAGATTATTAATATGACACTTTTTTGCCTGGTCTCATCTTCGAAATCATCAGATTGATCCAAACGTAAATGAAGAAATGGATTAGCTGTGGTGAAAACAGATGTATTAGAGTTCAAGGATTACAAGATACTGCTGCTGCTCTGCTGATGCCAACTAAATCAGATACCAGGTCGAAGGCAGAAATCCTTGATGAAGGATGAGTTGAGCTCAATCATACCCCCAATAGATTGCACCAACTTCCTCTGGAAGTAAGAATTATAAAGTAAACACTAAACAGAGATTCTAGCTTTGCACACAGCATTCTCTTTTTATATCACCATGTCATATCATGGCAATGGTAAATATCAAAATATGTAGAAAGGAACCAAGTATAATTAAGCTCCTATTGTCCACTTTCCTTTGCCCTCATTTCCAGCAGAAGTGGAGTGCAAAGAAAAGTAAAGGCAGATACAAAATACATGGTACATAGGTACTTTAGCACACATCCTGCAACCCCATCCTCTGGATCAAGGATACCCTATCCCCCATGTATGGATGTATATTGTTCTCCTGTAGTGTACATGATACAATAGAGGGTATGTATTGCATTATTAGGAAGGTAAGAGTAAAAGGTTAAACAGATCAGTTAGAGCAAGATCAAAAGTTTCCACTAATTGTGCATAAAAAAGGGAGTCCTTATAAACATGTTTATATAAATTGTCCCTGTCTATGTATATATAATGTATTTTTTTAACACATAGGCCAAGGAAATAGTGAAAATGGTTATATTGAAGTAGACTTGCCTGCTTACCAAACAATGAAGCAATAAGCGAAATGATGCGTTCTTCTAGCTCCTCCTGATAACTCTCTTTTTTGTTTTTCTTGTTCATAGGAATCTGAAAAACCATGTCTCGAAAGAATTTTAATATGCTTACAAGTATCTCAGAAAACAGCAATAAGTTAAAAATCGAAATGCGGTGAGCTATTTTGTAATAGAGGCCAGCTTGAGTTTAAACTGTTTCTTAAAATAGAGAAACTCCAACCTCACCTACTGCCAACATCTAGACACATTCAGAGAGGCTCTCAAACTAAAGTAAGTCACGAAACATCTAGAAACATGGAAATTCTGTCACCAAACATGACATTGCAAACAATCGATGACAGTGGCCAAATCTCAAACTAAAGTAAGTCACGAGGCCGACGTATGAACGGTTCTAAGATTGAGGCAATTAACATGAGCATGACGGCTTCATTGCAGCAGCGCAACAGCAATGGCTAATTACTAGTACCAAAACAACAGGTGATATCATCCTAAAGGGCAGAACACCTGGAAATGCCATAAGAACACGTGCCCAATAAGAATAATTATTACCTGCAGGAAATCATACAGGTCATTGCTAACGCTAGCTTCATTGTGGCGGGTGTCTCCTGAATAGGAGTCAGAGCTGAACCCATCCGGTGGGCTGATCAACATATATCGATTCGATTCTGCAATGCACCGATACCCAAACAGAAAGAAGATTACACAGAGTTATCAACCAAAGATAAAATTTGTGATCACTTAAATATAACATTCTACATCCTCCAATCTTAAAAAGCATCATGGCGCATCCGCCAAATGAGCATCATCCATTTTGAAACAACAAGAGTAGGGAAACAGCTCTGCTGAGTTCAGTATCCTGCCATAAGAATCAGTGCCCCCAGCAACATACGCCTTCTCCCCCACGCTTGATGAGGCAAACAGACACCGTGGCGCATTCATCACCTCGCCTCGTGTCCAAGAGTTTGTCATTATGCTATATCTGAAGACAATGTGTGTCATTCCAAACACGAGCAGCTCGGTGCCTGACCAACTCCTCCTTGTCGGAGCGCATAAAGCACTCGTCTAGAGGCATCTTGGGCACCGAGATCCAGCGCTCACGGTATGGGTCATAAGCATCCCACTCTAAAACATTGCAAGAGAAGTACACCCAATGCTCAATTAAAAAATGAGATGTATTATTGCTTAAACAAACAGGTAGCCAATAATATATACAGCTCATAGATTATTAATGCATAAAATTTGTAAAAAATAAAACGAATAGGTGTTTGTGGACTATTAAAGAAAACTCTCAAATCATATCCATTTTGGCTTTAATTTGAGGGAGTTGATATTGGAGGCATACCAATGACTGATGTCTGGTTGCAATTACAATTTGTCACTCACAAATTGTTGCTTCATTTTCTCCTCGACAATATAACCCTGCCAAAAACAAGTGAATTGCATCAATCACAAAGACTCTATGCAGTGTGGACCACATTAGCCACATAAACTAAACAGTAAACACCATGTGTTTATGAGAAGAGCTGAAATTGCAATTGAATAAGAAAACTACATGTTTGCAAATATAGGATCTGCAAGAAATATAAACAAAACTAACACGATTCAACAATATTTCTGAAAGAACAATGCATGCCTTCTAGTATTGTGCTGCAAATGGGTCATTACCTTCTAGTATTGTGCTGCAAATGGGTCATTCAATCATTCCATCAAGCAAGTTTTAGGCAACAGAAGAAGTGTAGAATTCAGTAGAGACAATAAGGAGCAGAGTAGATCGATTCTTAGCAGTGTTGAATGGCCTCAAGTTGCGTTGGGTCCCTTCCGAGCATGTCCGTGCTGGCGGCCGGGAGTAGCTTCGGGGTTGGCGGCGGCCGGGTGCGCCTCGCTTCGCTTCGGGGGAGGCGGCGGAGGCGGCGGCCTTCGGGGGAGGCGGCGACCTTTGGGGGAGGCCTTCGGGGGAGGCAGCGGCCTTCGGGGGAGGCCTTCGGGGGAGACGGCGGAGGCGGGGGAGGCGACGGCCGGGAGAGACGAGGCGGCGGCGCCGGGAGACGAGGAAGACGGTCGGCGGCACCCTTCCGGGAGGCGGTCGAGGCGGCGCCGCCGAGGCGGGGAGACGGAGGCGCGCGCCGGGAGACGGGGAGGCGGTCGGCGCGCGCCGGGAGACGGAAGGCGGCGCCCGCCGGAGGCGGTCGAGGCGCCCGCCGGGAGGCGAGGCGGCGGCGCCTTCGGAGACGGCGGAGGCGGTGGAGGCGGCGCCCTTCGGGGGAGGCGGTGATGAACGATCAGAACGATCCGCGGGTCTGGAACAGGAGACGATCGACCTGCATGCATGCAAGATGCGAGCGTCAGGATGCGGGAGGGGTACTGCAGATCCATTAAAGGATGACCGTCGGATATGGTTGAGTAATGAGAGAGAATGGATGAGAGTTAATCTGGTGCAGACGTTTTTAGGATGGTGTAATTATGGGTGCATATTGTGGTGTGCACGTAGTTAAGGTTATGACTGTTGAGCAGGTAATTGTTGGGTGGATGTAGGATAATTTGAAGTGGTGGATTATTAGTTTAGATACTTGTACGAGTGCAAGCTAAAGCTAAAGCATCTTCCCAATATTAATGGAAGATAGCTTCTTGCATGGGGTAGACTGCGGAGCAAGAAATTTTCTGTAGTGAGCGATTATATATATAGCGTGCGCATTAGTCCTAACGCGCACCTAGGCTCACATCTATCCGATCTGGCTACATGGGATGAAGAAATGTGGTGATGAAGAAAATGAGGAGAGGATGTACAGTGTGTAGAAGAGCAGGATTAGGGCACGCATATTTAAGCATTAACACAGACGGTTCGTATTCCAAACTGTTTCTGATCTATCACAGACGGTTGGTATTACAAACCGTCTGTGATATTATGGACATCACTGACGGTTCGTGTTAATAACCGTCTGTGATGATTACATGTCACCAATAATTGGCATATACCCAGGATTCGATCTCACCCGTCCATTCTCTCTACATCGAATGGCAAGCAGCAGTTCCTCCCACGGCTCGGCCCTTATTAATAACCCCATCTACCTTTCCACCGGTACTAGTCACGCGTGAGTTCATCCACTACCTAGCTTCCTGCATGCATCTCCCCTCCGCTGTGAGCTAGCCCTCCGTCGCGGCACGGCGGGAGGCTGGACAACACACTCTTGCCGTAAGTGTCGTAAGTGTGTCTTGTTCAGACTCACCGTCGTGCCATGAAGGGTTCATTAGCTTGTTATCCTGTAATAGATCTGAATGTGTTGTTGTGCTTGCCTCTGTATTTGCTTGTTCCTCCACAACGCCGGCTACTGCCGTGAGCTAGCGCCTCCGTTGTGGCACGGCGAGAAGCTAGACAACACACTTTTGCCGTAAGTGTCGTAAGGGTGTCTTGTTTAGCTTCAATGTCGTGCCACGAAGGGCTCGTTAGCTGTAATAGATCTGAATGTGTTGTTATGCTTACGTCTGTATTTGCTTGTTTTCAAAGACAATGGGAAATTATTTAATTTCTGAGGCTAGCCAAAATAACTGAAAAAATTTGACGTACAGAGTGATCTATCATAGACGGTTTGTGGTATAAACCGTCTGTGAAGGTCTATCACAGACGGTTCTATATACGAACCGTCTGTGATACGCACCAATCACAGGCGGTTGGTATTACGAGCCGTCTGTGATATTATGGATATCACAGACGGTTCGTGTTAATAACCGTCTGTGATAATGTAGGACTATCAAAGACGGTTATTAATACAAACCGTCTGTGATACGCATAAATCACAGATGGTTGCTATTACAAATCGTCTGTGATATTGTGGCCATCACAGATGGTTCGTATTAATAACCGTCTGTGATAATTCACAGACGGTTATTAACACGAACCGTCTATGATATATTGGTTTCACAGACCGTTTGTGGTTGGAACCGTCTGTGATATTCTGCACTATTAATTACTGGACGTACTTGCTCAATATCGACCCAGATCTGTCTTAATTCATTCATTCATTGCGCTGCATCGGTGGAGCAAGGCGGCCGGCTTTAGGGAGTTCGGGGTGAAAACATATCGCCGTCTTCTTAGTGATCTGATAAGAGGTTAGCACTCAATTACTTTTAATAACTTATATGCATGCATGTTTTTGTAATTGAAGGCCGGAGATGATAGCTAGGTTTAATAATCATTTTTGACACCCATTTGTTACTTGTGTAGCGTAGATGGACCGAAGCTGGATGTACATTGAGAACCATGTGAGTGAAGAATACATTAATGGCGTGTCTGCTTTTAGAAGGGCGGCCGAGCTGGATATGTTGAAGATGGGGATGAAATATATGTATTGTCCATGCATTGATTGTGATAATCTCAAGATGTTTAGCAACTCAGCGCAGATCGAAGCTCACTTGATTCGAAGGGGTTTCAGAAAAGGGTACAAATGTTGGATCAGTTACGGTGAAGAGAAGAGTACACAAGAAGGTAGTTATGACATAGTCAAGAGAGACAACGATATACAGTTGTGGACTGTTCTTTCAATCATGAGGATAGGTCGCAGGATGATAATCTGGATCAGATGTTACGTGATGCAGAAGGGAACTATAGTGAGAAAGAGTTTGGTAAATTCAAGGGCTTGATGGAGGACTCGGAGAAACCTTTATTCCCGGGCTGCAAGCCGCAATACACGAGGTTATCATCAGTTCTAGAACTGCTGAAATTGAAGGCAAGCAATGGTTGGTCCGACAAGAGTTTCACGGCATTGTTAGGTCTCCTAGCGGACATGCTTCCAACGGGAAATGTGTTGCCGAGAACCACCTACCAAGCCAAGAAGATTCTTTGTCCATTAGGAATGGAAGTAGAAAGAATACATGCATGTCCGAATGATTGTATCCTGTACCGTAAAAAGTATGCTAGCTTACATGTTTGTCCGGTGTGCAAAGCATCTCGATACAAGCGTAAAAACGACTCTGATGATGGGAAGGGCATCAAGGTAAAGCAAGGACCTCATACTAAGGTGATGTGGTATCTTCCTGTAATCCCCCATTTGAAGCATTTATTTGCAAACCGCAAGGATGCAAGATTGATGCGTTGGCACTAGGAGCAGCGTAAGAAAGACGGAATGATAAGACATGTTGCTGATTCTGCCCAGTGGAGGAACATCGATAGGATGTTTGTAGATTTCGGTGTGGAACCGAGAAATATAAGGTTGGGTTGAGTACAGATGGAATGAATCCTTTTGGTAACATGAGCAGCCGACATAGCACCTGGCCCGTGACTCTGTGCATGTACAACCTTCCTCCTTGGCTGTGTATGAAGCAGAAGTATATTTTGATGTCACTACTTATCCAAGGGCCGAAGCAACCTGGCAACGATATTGATGTGTTCTTAGCACCATTGGTGGAAGATCTTGCAATACTGTGGAACGAAGGGGTACATGTATGGGATGCGGACAAACGAGAAAACTTCACTCTACGCGACATGTTGTTCTGCACCATTAATGATTTTTCTGCCCTTGGTAACCTGTCAAGGTTGAGTACAAAAGGAGCCAAAGCGTGTCCGCACTGCTTAGATTATACCGAGAGTGTGTGGTTGAACAACTCGCGCAAAACGGTGTACATGTGTCACCGTAGGTTACTTCCAAAGTATCACCTATACCGCAAAATGAAGAAACAATTTGACAGAACAAAAGAGGATGACTCAGTACCAAAACCTTTTAGCGGGAAAGAGGTGTATGATATGGTTAAGGATATAAACGTTGTGCTTGGAAAGGGACGTAAATTGAGGAAGAACATGTGGAAAAAGATGTCAATATTTTGGGACTTGCCTTATTGGGAGCACTTAGAAGTTCGCAATTGCATCGATATCATGCATGTAGAGAAGAATGTATGTGACAGTTTGATTGGTCTCTTATTGAATATTCCTGATAAAACAAAGGATGGTGTTAACGCAAGGCGTGACTTGGTCGCTATGAACATCAGGATCGAGTTAGCACTGATAGAGACCGATAAAGGCCGGACATACGTTCCCCTAGCTTGCTACACTCTGTCTAAGTCCGAGAGAACTGAACTGTGTCAGTCCTTACATGGTGTGAAAGTTCCATCCGGTCACTCTACCAGCATGAAGAAACTTGTTTTCATGGAACATTTGAAATTAATTGGAATGAAGTCTCATGACTGTCATGTGCTAATGACACAAATGCTACCTGTTGCAATTAGAAGTATTTTGCCGAACAAGGTTCGAGTGACAATCGTAAGGCTATGTTATTTCTTCAACGCAATTGCTCAGAAGGTCATTGATCCCGATGGATTAGATGCTCTGCAAACTGAGGTGGTGACAACTCTATGTCATCTAGAGATGTATTTCCCTCCATCATTTTTTGATATCATGGTCTATCTCATTGTCCACCTTGTGAAAAAGATAAAAATATGCGGCCCCGTATTTCTACGCCATATGTACCCATTCGAGAGGTACATGGGAATTCTGAAGTCCTATGTACGCAATCGATCTCGACCGGAGGGTAGCATCATCGAAGGTTATACAACAGAAGAGGTCATTGAATTCTGCATCGGCTACATGGCTCAGGTCGAGCCGATAGGTGTACCTCTATCTCGTCACGAGGGGAGGCTAAAGGGTATCGGGACTATCGGAAGGAAAGTAATAACTCCAGATCAAAATACGTATGCTCAAGCCCATTTCATGGTTTTACAATACATGACTGAAGTGACCCCATATATTGAAGAGCACAAGGACATGCTTCGTCAGGAGAATGCAGGCCAGTCAGAAGTTTGGATCACGAGACAACACAACCATCAGTTCAACGAATAGTTGAAGGCGCAATTGACTAGGAGGTCGTCAAGTGAAACACTACAATGGTTGGCAAAAGGGCCAAAATTTACAATTGTGACATGGCAAGGATACGATATTAATGGCTACACATTTTATACAACAGATCAGGATAGAAAGAGCACAGTGCAGAACTCAGGTGTTCGCATAGATGCCTATGATGCGCACGCCAGTACCGCTGGCCGAAGCTCGTACTACGGGCTTGTAGAGGACATTTGGGAGCTTGACTACGTAATTTTCAAGATTCCTCTATTTCGGTGCCGTTGGGTCCAACTCCCACGGGGTGTAAAGGTCGACAAGTACGCCGTCACTACCGTGGACCTCGAATGTGTAGGATACAAAGACGAACCATTCGTACTCGCAAGGCAAGTTGTTCAAGTATTTTATGTAACCGACCCGGCAAATAAGAAGCGCCATGTAGTTCTTCAGAGAAAAATAAGGATTGTCGGGGTTGAGAATGTTGTGGATGAGGAAGAGTACAATCAATTTGATGATTTGCCTCCATTTGGTGACGGCATCAGGCTCGAGGAAGAACAAGGCGATGAAGCAAGCTATATGCGTGTCGATCATCGTGAAGGGCTTTTTTTAAAATGAAATAGCTAGCTAAGTTTAATAAATGTAACTATGAAATAGTTATATTTATGGTTATGCTCGCGTTTTTCATAAATGTAACTATGTTCCATTGTAATTGTAAAATGACTCAGGAACTAAGAAATAATTATATTTATGGTTATGCTTGCGTTTTTCATAAATGTATCTATGTTCCATTGTAATTGTAAAATAACATAGGAACCTAGCTAGCTGCTGGTATTTATATTGAACTATCACAGGCGGTTTATTGAAAGAAATCGTCTGTGATAACACATCACAGACGGTTCTATAAATAGAACCGTCTGTGACAATAAGATATCACAGACGGTTCTATAAATAGAACCGTCTGTGATATAGCTATCACAGACGGTTCATTTACGGAACCGTCTGTGATAGCTTCCCTATAAATACACGCAGCTAGGTCTGCGGAGTCGGCACTCGCGCACTCTCTAGTCTCCACTGTCCAGCGCCCCTGCTAGCTAGGTTTTGGTCCCTCCCGCCGCCGTTCCCTCCCGACGCCGCCGCCGATTCCTCCCGACGTCCCTCGCTCCCACCGCCGGTCCCTCCCGACGCCGTCGGTCCCTCCCGACGTCGCTCCCTCCCGACGCTGTACTTATGATATATGCTTGACATGTTAGCTTTATGATATATGCTTCACATGTATTTTATGATATATGCTTGCATTTTAGCTTTATGATATATGCTTCACATGTATTTTACGATATATGCTTGACATGTTAGCTTTATGATATATGCTTTACATGTATTTTATGATATATGCTTGCATTTTAGCTTTATGATATATGCTTCACATGTATTTTATATTATATGCTTCACATGTATTTTATGTTATATGCTTCACATGTATTTTATGATATATGCTACACTTGTTTAGCTCACTGTAGTGATGTAGTCACTTCAGTTAGTCAATCGTTAGAACTTTGCCAAAGGGCATGAAGCAAGTGACATACTCCAGTTCAATGAACTTGATACACTGGTTTATGTCATTTGCTTCATAGAACTTTGTTTAGGCCCATACCTCACTGCGTCCACACAGTCGTCCAAAAATTTTTAATATATGCCACATAGACCTTCAAAGGGCATGAAGCAAGTAACACATTCCAAAGTATCCGGTTCAATGAACTGGATACTCTGGTTTGTGTTATTTGCTACAAAGTCTATTTCGAAGGCCATAGCTCACTGCAGTTAGTTTTTTCTTAGAAGAGAGATGGCGTCCACATAGTCTTCGTTGTTGTCATCTGGGTCTCATGCTCCCAAGATTGCGAAAACTAAGCGTGGCTGAGGAGTATCGAAAAGGCCAGAGGGCCGAATGACCATCACGGTGGTCTCTCCGAATGGGGTCCCTCTGGAACCGACGAAAGCAGCGTCATCATTTCGGACTACTTGCGGGATAATAGGAAGGCAACGGGTCCCCATCACCATAGCAAGCTGGAAAGATTTGACAAAGGATGACAAAACTCAACTATGGGAGGAATTACAAATTCGTTCGAGATCCCAGCAGAAGTACAGGGACTCGTGCAATGGCAGGCGCTCCTCGCAATGGGAAAAGCATGGAAGAATTTTAAGAGCAATCTTGTGACGCATTACGTGGCCAAGGATGTCACGCCCTTCACGAAGTATCCTTTCGTGTCACCGGAAATATGGAACGCCTTTGTGCAGATGAAGACAACAACCGAATTTCAAGAACAAAGTGCAGCGCACAAGACTCTCCAGTCACAAAACACTCACCCTCACAGGCTCGGCACCGCTGGGTACGCGGGTAAAATCCCGCAGTGGAGGATGCAGGACGAGGTCGCAATCCAATCGGAGGCCTCCCCACCATTTGCCGGGATCACAAACGAGCGCGCTCGAAACTAGTTGAGAGCGAGGTCATCAACCACATCTTCGGGTGTCTCTTTCAAAAACCCCGCAGATGAGGAAGTGTCCCAACGCCTGGTAAAATATGTTAAACTACATAGTTGTTAACACCTCTTGAACTTCATGGGTTCAAAAATAACATGATTAATTGCCTCTTGCAGCAATCATTGACTACCGAATCTTCTCGTGGTTCATTTGAAGAATATAGGGAGAGAGATTTACTATCACAGGCCTTGGGAAACAAAGAGCACCTAGGTCGCACACGAGGCATTGGGGTTTATGTATCTTGGAGGCACGGATTTCCAAATTACTCCGAGACATATAGGAGTAGAAAGAGATCCAAGGCGTACCGCAATGAACAAATAAAACAGGAGCTTCATGCTCAACTTGAGGAACAACTATCTACTTCACTTCAAGAGCAGATTGTCTCACATCGAGGAGAGGTAGATTCATTGAGGGAAGAACTAAGACAAGTCCGCAACCAATCGCAACCCATCCCTGCTATTGCAGTACCCAGTCCCCCTCAATGTCGCAGTAGCTGCGCGTCCACACCAATTACAGAACATAGCAACGCCCGCTTACCTATCGATGACATTCAGGTAATATACCTCTTTAGAATGGTACATAGATCTCTCTGGTGGATGCCTTAACTCATCTTGTGTCGTTATGTAGGAGCCCATGCCTTGCATCCTCAGAGTCAGGCTTGTTAGCTCTATTCCCGTTGATGCTGGGCGCGGCATGGCGTATCCATTGCTGCCAAGAATGCTGGTGCACGGTGTAGACACCGGTTTCATAAAGATCCAGGTGGACATGATTAATGATATTTTTAAGACCGTCCCTCTTGAGAAGCCCCCAAACGAAGAGATTAAGACATTAGGGGATGCCGTCCACACATTCATTCAGTGGCCCAAGAGGGACATCGCCCTCGACTTGTCCGTGCCACAATCTCCACATCCAGTGGCCCACGAGGGACGTCGCCCTGGACCTGTCACATCGGCTCCGGTGGCTCCACCTCCACCTCCAAATCCAGTGAAGTCTGTTGCATCGGCTCCCGCCGAGACGCCACCGAAAACGTATCATAAGCGAGGCTCCAAGGCCTCCAAGGCTCATGCAAAGAAAATTAAGCCGCGTCCCGGGCCATGGAAGTTCATTCTAGGAGTGTCGTTGGTGCCCGATTCACAATTACCCCGGCTTGGTTTGATTTGCAATACATTGCATGCCTGGTACATGGAGAAGTCCAACATGAAGCCAAATCGGCAGAGTGCATTCACTCTCAAATATAAGGAGACGCATTTCCTCCACGACTCGGGCTACATCGTCGTGACATTCAAAGACTTATTCTTACTATTCAATCTCGATGAACTCGACGCCTCACTTCTACGATGCTGGACACTGTAAGTGTACTGTACAATGAAGTTCTACATTCACGTTATACAGATAAATGCCATTTCTCTTTCTTTATGTATAGATACATGATCCAACAAGTCCGGCGATCACGACAACCGGTGGGTTTCCTCGACCCTCACTTGGTCTCCGAGCAATCTATCAACCAAGATGCATCCTTCGTGCAAGTTACATAACGAGCGGATTGATTGCTCACAGCAACAAGGAGTACGTCATGGTACCCTTCAACCAAGGGTAAGTACTTCACTAGTTGCCACATATATGTTTCATTTGTACTTTACATGCAGCATGAACTTAGGATTAATCACTATGGCGACACACATGACTAGGCATCACTGGATTTTGATTGTGATTGTACCAAAGTGGAGCAAGGTAATATACCTTGATTCCCTACTTAGGAGCAACCACGACTTCAGTCGTGTGCAAGAAGTAATTAACAGGTAAACTCATTTCCTCCATACATTACTCTATTGTAATATTTCCTTCGTTTGCAACGGCCTTGGCTAACTTTTTTGAATCACGTAGGTCGTTTGACACTTATGTTGCCCTAGGAGGAAGACACGACAAATCCAGTGACACGCTGCGACACAACACGCGATTTTCGGTACCCGCTACGACACAACAATCCTATATCACACTTTGTTATAATGCCTCTAGAATTGACAATACCTATGTATGTAATTCTATTTTTGCAGTGCCACCAGCTGATCGTGCAAAATAGCACACCCGCAAGTGCACGGGTTGCCACTGAAATAGCGGCGAGTGTCGTGTTCTCCACAGGGACTAGACTAAGGGTACCGGTGCTCAGCTAAAGCTAGGTCAAACGAAACGGGGGAGAAAACTAAACTACTAAACAAACTCTAACTCGCACGATCAAAACGACGAACGAACCAAATAGACGACAGACAACAGGACGAACGACCGTACGAATGGACGTCGTACGACCGAACGAACAACACTACGATAGACTAAACGAATGATGCACAAACGACGACACGACGACTAAATGGACAAACACGACTAACGATCGACGATCTAACTAGCTACCGACCGCAAGAATAGAATGAGGTAGTCAAGAAGCACTGGGGAGTCAAGAGGGAACGAGGGAGAAGACGGTCGACGGCTAACTAAACGACGACGGCAGGGAAAACAAATGACTACGATGAACGCTCACACGACTTAACTACCGACCAACCGCGCAAAGAAGAAAGGGGGAAAGTCGAGAAGCACAAGGGAGAATGTAGAAGCACTAGGTGGGTTGAGACAGCAAGAGGAAGGGGACGGTCGCCGAGTAGCTAATTCGCGCAGGACAAACACAAGGATAAACACACACAGAAGCTGAAATGACAAATCATTGAAAACAAGAACTCATAAACTAATGCTATAATCTCTACCAACATAGATCACAATTAACACTACTGAAATACTACGAACAGAACACATTGCACAATTATCTCAAAGCATTAAGCACTATAACAGAACTCAAACTAACACGGCACAATAACATCACAATGCATTCATCATAGTTCACAATCTCTCTGAACACCAATCACAGTAGTAATTAACAGTGCACGATTAAGCAAAAGATTAACAGAGTAACTGAACCAAGTAAGAGGAAGAATTGGGGATTGGAGTGAACCGAGGGGAGTAGAAGCAGCAGAGGGAATCGGTGAAGAAGTCGTCGCCGTCGGTTGATGAAGTCAAGGCTGCAGTGGAGTAGAGCCGAGGAGGGATGTGTCGTCGGACTCGGTGGAGAAGTGGTCGGCGGTGTCTCTTGCTGGTGGCGGAGCCAGGCGGCTGAAGACGGTGGTCGGAGGTCTGCTGGAGGTGGTGAATGGCGGTGGTATGGCGACCGGATGCGGAGGGAGAGCAAGGCGGCAACGGGATGCGGCCGGCGGTAGAGGAGAAGGAGAAGCGACGGCCGAGTTGGGAGACGCGGTGGAGATGAGATGCGGCGGCGCACGGGAGAAATGGCGGACGGGAGGTGGCGCGCCGACGGATCGGGTGGAGGAGAGGAAGAAGAAGGCGGCAGAGAAGGACTTCGGAAGATGACCGAAGATGGCGATGCAGGGCGGCGGTAACCAAGAGGAGAAGGCGATGCTTGGGGGAGAAGATTAGGGGGAGATGTGGCCATGACCGGCGGAGTAGAGGAGAAGCAGTAGGGGGAATGCGGCGGCTCAAAGGAGGAAGAGGAGAAGGGAGCTGCGGCCGGTGTGGAGGAGAGAGGCGGCCAGAAGAAAGGCGGCTAGGGGAGGCGCAGAGGTGAGGGGAAGTGGCACAGGGTGGAGAAAGCAACAGGGCGGCGCGGTGGACGCAGATGGGAGTAGGCAGGTGGCCGCCGGCGAGATGGCTCGGACTCGCCGGCGCCGAGGCAGAGAAATGGGGAGGAAAGCAACCGGAGGAAAGGGAGAAGCAATACCGGGCTCAAGCTCTTGCAGGCGGCGGCGGCGGCTAGGTCATATGGCCGAATGGGGGAGAAGTTGGTAGTTTTACGATTTACCCCTCCAGGTTTCTAGGGTTTACAAATTGATCCTTCTCCCAATGAGACTTCTTCCGTTCCGGCCCTTGGAAACTCTGATTTCATCACGAAAAGGACCTACGCACTCGTGTCGACGCGTACATCTGTACGGAGCAGCCCTAGAATGCCTAATTTGTCGTTTATGCGCCTTGATCGCGCCGGCCTGTAGGAAAATACAGAAAAATGTAAAATGGTCCATTTCGAGCAATTAAATATGGAAAAACGTGTAAATGATGATTAATGATCTTGAAATGCAAAAAAATAATGGGGTAAAATGACAACTAAATATGTGTAAAAATGACGCATGTCACCAGCAGCTACAGGGTAACGTATGTGGATTCTACATTTGCCGCCATATGAAGTAAATCATGGATACTAAGATCAATGATCCAGAGGTTTGTCAGGTCTTTCCAATAATTATTATTTTCTGATTATATATATGTATATATATTTACACACATGCTAATTAATGACTTAACATTGCTCCTAGCGACAGCGGGTGGACTTCGACGAAAGTACATATGATCTTGACCAACTCATAGAAATTCGTGGAAACCTCTCCGAATTCTTAGTACATATGATCTACCCCAGCAATGGTGATAATTAGATGTTGAAACATTGGATTCAATTGTACAAGTCAAACAATTCCTTCAATTTAATTCATTTGTCAGATCTGTGTAACGATTTTCATTCTATATATGTATGTGATCAGCTGGCCGTTTGTTACATTCATCTGTGTAGCGAATTTTGTTGTAATTTACTTTGAGTTGCAATAAACTTATCTGTCATTTATCTGTAATCTGCTTGTTTGCTTTCAGAGGGCATGGCTAGCATATCCTGAGGCTAGCCAAAAAAATGGCAAATAAAATGGCTGATGCACTTGCTATCACAGACGGTTCGTTGTTAAAAACCGTCTGTGATATTGTGTCACAAACGGTTTCAATGACTGTCGTCTGTGGTATGAATGATATCACAAATGACCTTTGTTACTAACAATCGTCAGGATATACACAATATCGCGAGCGGTTTTATTCAACCGCTCGTGATATTATTATATCACAGACGGTTAGTAATAAAAACCGTCTGTGATATTGTGTATATCACAGACGGTGTTTTATAAAAAAACCGTATGTGATAGTCTCGTATCACAGACGATTTTTTTATAAAAAAACCGTCTGTAATGTGAGTTATCACAGACGACTGGGGAGCCGTCTGTGATAACCACCTATTATCACTGACACCTAAACACTGACGGTTCAGGAACCGTCTGTGATGACGGTTCCGAACCGTCTGTGATAGGTCTGTCTGTGGCAGTGGCAGAAGCTTTGAATACTGGAGATGGCCGAAAGGGCAAACACATCTTATCAAATGGGTGGATAGTTAAGGAGCCCTTGGCTGAGTCAGTGCACCAACTGTATTGGCATATCCTCCTTCGGTCCCAAAACCATACCTAAGACTAACTAGGCTCATTTCAGACTTCATGGACCAAGCGAGCTTTCCACTCGAGGTGAGAGGCATGGGCAACTTGAGTGACTTAGGTCCCCTTTAGAACGTACGAATTTTATAGAAAGCAATTCGACTCCTAGAGAAATCGAGAAAGAATCTTGAGACAGTCAAAAGCCAACTTCTCCGTTAAGCTTTTCGAGAAGATGAAGCCCACATGTTGAATGAAGCTACTTTAGTACTAATTTGGGCTTTAAAACCTAGATTATAGCTTATTTTGTACTATAATAGCTAAAAATATATTGTAGATGCTAATACTTTTTAGTGTAATTAAATTTTAAAAATAAAAATTAAAAAGTTATAGCATTATAGACAATGAAAAGAATAAGAGGAAAAAAGGTAAAAAAAAGCCTAAAAAAGCTATATTGCCAAAAAAGACGAAAGTAAGAAGATAGAAACTAGAAGTAGAAGCTCTGATGAGTAGTCGGTGAGGAAATGAGTTTTGTAGAGGTGTCCAATGGGCTAGGCCTTGGTATGCCCGCTCACGACCTGTCAATGTAGGTCCGGCCCAGGCACGGCACGGCCCGTCTAGCTCGTGGGCCATGCCAGCATGGCCCAGTGGACTAGGCCAGGGGGCAACACAGCGTGGGCCACATGGCACAGCCCGTTAGCGAACACGGGTGCAAAAAGAACAAGAGCTACTACATCACGAGTTTGGAACAATTTTGACAAGAAGTTCAAGATCGAGGATGATGGGAATTCAGTGAGGTATATTGTTTGTAAAATTTGTGGTAATGAATTATCTGCAAAATCTTCAGGTAGGACGAATCACCTGCAACGGCATGCTGCAAACTGCAAAAGAAGGTAAGGAATACAAATGCACCAAACAGAGCTGTAATATAACCCTGACGGCTTGGTACGTACTTAGGAGTACAACCCAGAGGTAACCCAGGAATCCCTTTGTAGATTAATTGCTTCTCAAGATTTACCATTAAATTTTGTTAAATCTAATGCTTTTCAAAAACATATTAGGACTGCTCATATCCCTCGATTTAGTGTTGTATCTAGGCAAACAACAACTAGAAATTTAATTAAATATTATAACAACTGTCATAAAAAATTGAAAGAAATGTTTCATACCTATACATTCTCTATTGCTTTGACATCAGACATATGGAGTGGAAGGGCTAGGGAGGATTATATTAGTGTTGTTGCTCATTATGTTAATGATGACTGGGTAATAAAAAAATTATAGGATTTAAATTAATTAATGTTTCGCATATTGCTGAAAATATTACAGAATACATTATTAAAGTTGTAGAAGATTTTGGCCACACGGATAAGATTTTTTCTATACCATTGGATAATGCAGCTGCAAATCCTAAGGTTATGAAAATTCTTACTCATTTGTTTAATACTTATGCACAATCGTTCTTACTACATCAACGCTGTACTTGCCATGTTAGTAATCTTATTGTTAAACCTGGTTTAAAAAGATTAAATACTTGTATTGATTCATTTAGGGATACAATTTCATATATTAATTGTTCTAACCAACGAATAGTCGCATATAAGAGCTTTTGCGTAGCAATGAACGTCTATCCTAGAAAATTTGGCTTAGACATGCCTATTAAATGGAACTCTCCTTATCTTATGCTTAAACATATATTGCCATATAAGAGCACCTTATCTGTTTTTCTTCGCATCCAAGGTCATCAATCTCATAGCTCCTCCAGTAGAACCCAAGTTAGAGACCCTGAACTTACTGAGGACAATTGGGTTGTTGGTGAAAAAATATTTCCTTTTTTAGAATTTTTCATAAAGCTACACTTTGTCTTTCTAAAATATACTACCTAATCTCTCCTCTAATTGTTCATAACATTTTTGAAATTTCCACTCACCTAAAGGCTTTTAAAAATGATCCTGTACTACAGGTTGCTGTAGTTGCCATGAAAACTAACTTTTTAAAATATTGGAGAGAAATTCCTATTTTATATGCATTCACCTTTATTTTGGATTCTAGGGCCAAACTCCAAGGATTTATAAATGTATTACAACTTTCAAGTGATGCTACCGGTTTAGATTATTGTATGTACTATAAAGTAGTTATGGATAAATTATATGAGGTATACGAGAAATACGAAAATAAGTTTGGATCCGTGCATTTGGAAAGACCCCTGGTAACACCTAACACCTCTATGGGGACTATGCAATGGGGCAAGATTTTTTGTTCTTCCTCTAGAGATTTTTGTGTAGGTACACATTAGTCAGGAGGAGAAAGGTGGAAAAGCACCGGAGACCTATCAAGTTATCTCAACAGTGACAGCGTCAGCTTCGAGTAAGAGTTGAACATCCTCTCGTGGTGGCAAACCCAGAAAGTAACATATGCAGTGCTATCTATATTAGCATGGGATGTGTTGATTGTTCCTGACTCTATGGTATCCTCGGAGTCAGCCTTCAGTTTGTCTAGAAGAATAATTGAGGAGCGACTAATAAGTCTCTCAAATAAGATGGTCGAAATCCTTCTCACCGTCAAAGACTAGAAACAAGCTGAATCAAGACTCTAACATACTGCAGAGAATAGATACTTAGAAGAATCTTTTGAGAATTTGTATCTAGATAGCAATGAATATGATTTTCAATATTTTTCTTCAGATGTAGTCACTAGTGAGCTTTATAAGTTGTACTCTTTTTCTTTATCAAGGTTTTCTTAAGTTGAGCTTTTATTAGGTAAAATTTTTAACGAGACAGTCATCACATCTAATTTAACAAGTTAATAAAGCTCATTATGTCATTAAAAATAATTATCTTGATGATTAACAATGTCTACAATTTTCTATAATTTTTTTATAATTTTCTACAATTTTTCTTTAATTTTATGAATTTTTCTCTTTTTCTCGGCTTAACAGGCCAATCATGCCAGCACGGCCCGTTAAGCCCGCTCGTGGGTCGTGCCTGGGCTCACCTTGGCCCATGGGTCCGCACAGCATGGCCTATTTCTTTGCCACGCCTAAATAGACCATGCCTAGATTGGGCCGTGTTGTACCAGTGCACGGCCCATTTGACAGGAAGAGTTTTGTGGCTCATCATGCTTGCGCATTCCACCTTTTACTTACCCAGGTTTTGAACGCAGGCCAAAGAGCTTGAACGTAGGTTAAATATAGTAAATTGAAAATTAATTTTTGGAGGACCAAACTCTTCAAAAAGAAAATTCAGAATTTCTCACGAGACAACCATGCAGTTCAATCTATTTACTGCCTTTTTTTTATATTGTAACATTAGTTGCGTAGGGCATAGTACTGATCATTTGATCTCACCAGCACTAGTTGTGACTTCCAAGTTTGTTTGGCTATCGAGCCCATCTCCTTACTAGTCGCAGCCAGCAGCTACAAGATGATGAGCAACACAGCAAATCCGGATCATTTTGATCATGACAAAGCAAACCACACCATTAATAGTAAAGCCGTTCGAAACATTTGTCTCTCTCAGAGGCGCACACGCTAAAACCCAAAGCAGACCGAGAGACCCGGCCACCGGTAAGGCGCGCCGTCATTTCTCCGGCGCTGCCGCAGGGCTATCGGGGCCGCCGCGTTCGCCATCACGGCCCTGCACAGCAGGTGCTTCAGGCCTCTCCTCCTCCGCCACGGTGGCCTCGCCGCAATCCTGGCGGCGGCGGAGCCTGCAGGGCGCGGCGCACACGAGCTGTCTTTACGTGCAGGGCCCTCTGCGCAGGCGGCGCCCCGCAGCGGCGAAAGCGACCTCGCGCGCCTGGGCGCGGCGCCGTCTCTGCGCACCTTCTCCAGCGCCGCGGCGAACGGGTCGAAGCCCGTGTGCCTCCTCGTGATCGCGAACGGGCTCCGCGACGGTGCCTTGGCCAGCGCGGACGTCGGCGACGTCGCGGCCGAGGCCGCGGCGGACAAGGCGGGCCGCTGCAGGCGCGGGGGCAGCTTCAGCGGGAGCAGCACGCCGCCGCGGAACAGCTCGTCGGCGAAAGCCGACACGTCGCTGGAGCACGCGCGCGGCGCGGCGCTGTCCATGTCGATGCCGCCGCCGTTGTCATGGTTCTTGGCCGTCGTGGCGAACTCGAAGCCGCCGCAGCCGCCGTCATCTTCGTCGTGAAGCGGCGCCCCGTGATGCTTTGGGAAGGTGGAGACGTTGTAGAACAGGTAGAGCGGAGCGCTGTGCGAGAGCGACACGAGAGAAGCGGCGAGGTCTTCCATGTCCACGACTGCCAAGGTGGCAGCGACCTTAGCTAGAGGGAGAGAGAGTGTGTGGCTTGGAAATGGAGGGAAGCGGCGTGTGTATATAAAGGAGGATGGCAGTGGTTTGGAAATGCAGGGAAGTGGCCTCATTTCCTGCCCAAAAATTAGATTTTGACCAGAATTTTTTACTCCATAAGCCCAAATGCCCAATGATTGCTAGATAGTAGTGCCCATAGCAGCCAGTGAATGCAATGCTCTTCGTGTGAACTACTCAACTTGCTGCTCGGGCAAGCTTTCTTTTCTAGTTTTCTGGTTTGTGCAACGTATGTGTTATCCTGATAAGGTCCGGCCTGAATAAAATGGCCAACTCAACTCGTCAAACTTCATCTGCATGATCATGAATATGACGCCATACGTCTTGATAAGTGTTACTAGCGGTCACACATTTGCCAAGCTTTCACGCGAGAGGTGGCAGAGAATGGAAGCATTTGTCTGCAGCCCAAGAAATGTGGCTCAAAATCTGGAAAGGGTGATGTATTCTTTTGGGGATCTGGGATGTTGCGACAGCCAATATTTATTTATTTCTTTCTTTCTTTCTTCCTTTCTTTCCCCTTGAAGTTGTCTGATGCCTTTTTTCTCTCTCTCTGTCTTTTATGTTAACAAAGAGAATAATTTGGCGGATGCGCGGCATGTCGCCTTGTTTCTCCAAGCGAAAGCACATAGGCATCATCAAGCATCATACTACAACACAGGATTAATACCTTACAAGTGGCGCGAGCTTGAGCTACTTGTCCCTTGTCTACAACTGCTTGTGTTGTGTGCCATCAGGGAATGAACCCTCTGCATTTCGATGCCAAACACAGAGGCGCTACAGTGCTGTGCGTTAGTTAGGAGCGTGCTTGGACTGTTCCATCGTTTGCGAAAGAACAGTGATCCACAACCATTGATTCATGGGCGTGGCGTTCCGAGGACATGAAGAATGATCAATGTCGGGAGTAGGCCAGAGAAGCACAAATAACATGAGCGAAGAATCGGCGTCATTAGTTAAATACGCAAACACTAATGTGCGGGCGCTCTCCACGAAGCATTCTCACGGACACCCTCTAGATTGCGACACGCAGACAAAATCAAGGCTCCTCGTGGTGACACGTGCAGCCACCCGCACGCAAGGCCTCTCCTCCCAACAATGCTTCTTCGGACGCAGCCAATTGCCGCCCCCTCCAACGCGATTTTTTTTCAAAAAAATCCTATTTTATTTGAAAATATAAAATTATATCCGTAATTTTAGTTTTACAAAAGTAACTCCTGTCGTCCAACCGTTGGGACTGAACTCTGTCGCCTAATGGCCGAGCTACACATAGGCAATCACCTAACCATAGGACCATATAAATACAATCGTCTAACAGTTGGACGATGGTATTGTCGCCCAACCATTCGGTAACAGCACCTCCTATCGCACAACCACTCAGCGATATGAAGTCATTATAACTCGGGCACCCAAACGCCCGAGCGAGTTCACTGCCAAAGCCGAGCGCAAGAAGAGGAGAGGAGAGAAAGAAAGAAAGAAAACAGAGGAGAGGAGAAGAGAGGGAGAAGGACAAAAGAGGTTCATCTGTAAGATAAAATTTTTTATATTTTAGTTTATGTTTTTTAGTAAGTAAATAGTTTATTTAGTGTAAAGAATAGTGTAATTAACATCTGTAGAAAATTATATTTAAAGAAAAATAGCATAACTTCGGTTAGATGGCTAGAAAGAAAAGCAGGAAGAGAGAAGAAAAAACTAAAAGGAAGGAGAAGTGTGCGTCTAATTAATTTATTTTGTTACGAATATTTAACTGTGAGGATCCTGTGGCATGTTAGAGTACTGTGAAAAATTTTGGTAGTCATGTTAAAATACATAATATTAGCAGACAATATTTATGATTAATTAGGAATATCGTAAGTACATTAAAAATTCACACATACCATTAAAACTGGTATATTGCCATTTAAATCACTATGTCGTGTACTTAATTACTTAATTAATTTTGTCAGTGTTATGTAAATTCTCCAAACCTATTAGAAATTATTTAGAGTAGGAGAGAGGTCGAGCAAAGATAGAAGAGCTATGTTGGTTTGTGTGAAAGCAGATAGGAAGTCGATGCGTATTGGGGCAGAGGAAAGGAAGTAGTGTCGGTGCGAATGAGAAGGAGTAGGGAAAGATAAAGGGGAAGAGATAGAGTGGGACAAGACTAATGGGCCAACCGAGGAAAAAATCAATAAATTATATATTTATGAATATATGCACACATACATGAAAGTATATGGGGATATATATATATATATATATATATATATATATATATATATATATATATATATATATATATATATATATATATATATATATATATATATATATATATATAGACATAAATACATGTATATAGATGCATGCATAAATAGTACCTAGCCAAGAACAACAAAATGCTAATACACTCAATTGATAAGTACATATATTGTAGCATTAATAAAATAATAACAAACGATGGGTACAGTAGAAAATCTAAATTTAAATACAGTAACTAGCTTGAATTGATAGAAAGTTTGTCACTTAGCCATCGTAGCGTAGCATATTTATATGTACCCATAAATTAAAACAGAATCTTTTAATTTGAAGAAATGAAAGAAAAAACAATGCAAGGATGTTTCCACAGGCAATGAAAGGATTACACTATGAGGGAAAATTAACCGATTTCAAGAGGCACGCACGTTCATAGTGGCCCTTGCCGTAGGAAATGAACGACCCTTAACCATGCGGTAGTGCAGTTGTTCACGATAGGCGAATGGATGTAGAAACCTAAATTATAGTACAACAGTACTTCCACAACATGCGATGTGATTTGACTAGTTGCAATATTCGAAATATTTGCAGGCAAACATCAGCCATGCTGGTACCCAGTAGATTGAAAGTGTATTACGGTGTTAGCACCATTCATGAAGGTCCGTACGGTATTGACTTGAGCAGTTTTTTGCAAGCCATTCTGGTACACCTGGATGGTCAGAATATACCAATCACAGATGTGATGGCTGGGTTCGTTAGCGCTTATGGCTTATGTACGGATGAACAGTAACACGCCATTAAATGGTGTGTTTTTTAAGACGGGGCCTACAGGTAAATTGTAGTACAAACTATACCGAGTTCAGCTGTACTGACCAAAATCGTATGCTACTATTTCTCTCTGTGTACTGCCCCTCACAAACAGACCAGAATTCAAAAACCACAGCCATAAGTCATAAGCCTCAGCCCAAAAGAACCCACCCAATATACTGGCTCACCAGCAGCTTCTCCTTGGACCCTGAGGTATGCAGTGCAGTCATACAAGAGCTTGGAGCCGATCTCCTACGCACATTAGATGGGAGTTGAGAAGACTAATGCGCATGGTTGTGTGGAAGGGCTTTTTGGAAGGCTACTGGCGCTATGGATACGAGTGTGTACTGCTTGTGCAACCATGCCCAAAAAAAGCTATATAAGGCCCCGCCGATGGATATCATTTAGGTGGTGGGAGCAGCTTGGGCACCTAGCTTGTTGGTGAAGAAGAGGACCCGGAGGCCGATGTTACCGAGGGTGCGAAGGATGTTGCTCACGACAAGGCCGACGTGGTAGATGTAGGAGAGAAAAATCAGTCACCACATGCTGAGCCTACAGGATAGGCTAATGAACAGGGCATATGGAGTATATAGTGTATCAAATGGAGAGATGATCGAATGGTCTGAGCTAAAGAGGAAGCTGTATAGGAGTACCACGAAGACAGTTAGGAAGCTATACAAGAGTACCACAAAGGCAGTTCCGATGAGGATGAAGCTCCCATCCCCCATGAATGAACAAGTTTGACGCTGAGGGTATTGCTGTGTATGACGAGCATGAATTACCGTTGGGTACCATGGCATAGAGGTTCGGTTGCACTCAATATTTACTGACAAGGCATCCTTGCAGGATGCCATTAAGCTATGGGCTCTGTCCATGCAGTGAACATTTTAAGTCATCAAATCTAGCCAGGAGCAATACACCATCAAGTACGAGCAGGCCGGTTGTTCTTGATGAGTGCACGCTCGTAGACCAAAGTATGAGACTCACCGGATTGTTTCGAAGGTGGAGCCGCACTTCTGCATGCTCAATAGTGTTTTCTCGACTTCTTCAAGTAGTTTTCAAAGCAACCGTTGATGAAGCTATGCAAGAGGCTGGCTATGCAGAACCAGCAGTGCAAATTTGACACTCTATGGGCACTGTTGGATGAGCACAGCAGGAAGCACGTCGACGAGAAGAATAAGAGACCGCCCATTCCTAGGCGGCACAACCCAAATGCCTCACACCACTAGCAAAGTCTGAATCTGCTAGTCCGAGGAGGAGGACCTCGAGGAACATCAAGTGCTTCTCCCACCGGACCGAGGGTGAGCCATTGGAAAAGTGGTCCCTGCTGCACGACATCAACGGAATACAACATAATGACTACTAATCTTACGGAGGTGTACAGCTGGGTTCTTAGAGGCCTTCATTCGCAGCCCCTCGTCGCTATCGTAGAAGGTGTTCTACACAGTACAATCGGCTATTTCAGGAAGAGGTATGCAAATGCCGCACTTCATGTCGCCAACCCACAAACATCGTACTACTTAAAGATTATAGCATACATGCAGGCGAAGACAGAGAAGGGCCAGTCACACACAATGTATGTGATGAGCAATATGGAGGATCATTTCAACGTGCTCCTCCGGGATAGAGCTGGATTTGGGAAAGTACATTCTCTTGTCACCCACGAGGTATACCTTGGAGATCATGTGAATAAACCTAGCTGCACATGCAACAAACCAAAGCTCTGACACAACCCTTGCTCTCATGTCATCGCCGCATGCGGGATTGTGCACATGGACCCTTCGAACGTCATGTCTGAGTACTTCTGCAAGGAGAGGGTGATGCAAGCGTGGTGTGGTGAGCTTAAGGGGTTCAGGGTTGTGGGTAACTTCACCACCTTGAATATTGCACAAAGGACTTGAATTTCGGATGTTGACATGTTGAAGGATGGGAAGGGTCGTCAGTAGATTCGTCGTATTACCAATGATATGGATGAAGCGCAAGCTGGAGTGTTGGATAGACGCTATGGGCCCTACAACAAGGAGGGCCACACATCCAGACTATGCAAGACACCTGTTAACAAGTAGGCACACCAGCATGATTTGTGGTACCACTTCTTCAAGTGTGCAAAGTGGCACCAAGATTGCAAATCATTATACATTATCATTTGTACTTTGATAGTTACTATATTTGATAGTGTCATAGTACATGTATCGTACATGCATGTACTGTTTTGTTTGTTTGTTTAAAAGTTAAATTTACTCTTGCTTTACATTTGATATTTTTTTGCGCATATATGCTAACTTGAAATTGTTTTGTAGGTAAGGCTCATGACCCGCGCGGATCCGACTAGCCTTTCAGCCTGCTGGATGAGCGCGTTGACCAACTACATCGCGCATCGCGTCGTGTCCCACATCATGCGAGTGCAAATGACGCGACTGACTTGGGGGTGATCTACATGCAGACACCTTGGGTGGCCTGGAGGCTAAACCCACACTGGACAAATAGGTTCGCATCTCGATGGCACTGTCTTCTCATCATACCTAGCTTTTGTACTGACTTTTTTTGCTTCGTAGGCTCAGCGTTGCTGGTCTACTACCTTTCACTCAGATGGTGCAAGCCATAGATGAGGACAATCTGGCACCAACTACAGTCAAGGATGACAGAGACATCTAGGCTGGCTGGAGCTGTCGTGATGCTTCTCGTTCAACCGCTCCCTACTGACAGCTCTAGTGGACAGGTGGTAGCTGGAGACGCACACTTTCTACTTCCCAATCGAGGAGATGGCCCTTACACTATAGGACATCTTGCTACTACTTGGCTCCCTATTGCGGGAGGTGTTGCCTTCCCGCCAGCGGCCCCAGCCGGCTGGCGCGATGACTTGCTGGCCTGGTTTCACAGAGTCCTTCCACTTGGGGGCTGCGAAGGGGTACTACATCTTCCCGCCAGTATATACGCACGGCCCGCCTTTATGGTGTCTCTCGCAGTTCTGGGTACATTCTTGACGCCCTTCCCGTTCGGAGCGCTATGCTCTCCTTTCCGTACTACGGTCTTACTAACTTTTTGCTTGTACTCAGGTCGAGCGGATGGAACCAGCGGTCGACGAGCACTTGGTATCATGGCACCTCGAGGCCTACTTGCTGTGGCTGTTTGGTTCGGTGCTATTCACCAGCAGCTACCATGACACCATCGACGTGTGCCTCATCGCTTACGCTAGGGTGGGCTATTGCCGACAAGGAGGCCCCCCAGACCAGCTGAGGTTTGGCTGCACTTACCACGACCTATCACGGCTTATTGTCGGATGGCTCCTGTTAGAGGACACCACTCCCTACAGGGTGGAGATGTACCACGGGGGCGTGGTGGACTAGCCGATTGTGGACTCTCTTTAGTGTCATGGACGGGTACATACTCTATCTTGCGATTGATTTCATATTATGGTAGCACACCAGGCGGGAGGATCAGTGTGGCCACATCCAGCACACCCTGACGAGGCTGGAGGGTCGGCCAGCCAGGGCACGTCTGACACCGCTGCGGCCTGATGAGGATGGAGGGTCAGCCTAGGCACGACCCCGTACACTGCCAACGCCGCAATACCTGGGTCCTCCGGACTCCTTCGACTTCCCCACGTAGGGCACATACGACGTGCCGTACTTTGCTCTGGACGGCTTTGCGTGCGCCATGGCGCTAACTGTGGGTACGTCGCGTCTCCGTTTGTTTGCTTGCCTCGCTTTACTTCACGAACTAACGATATTTACGCTGCAGATCTTGCGCCCACTAAGGGATTTGGGGCCTCCCCAGGCGACGCGGACATGGACAACTACTTTGTAGACACGAACCTGGCACCTCAGCCCACACCCCCTAAGGTTCTCTCCGTGTCATAGTTCAGCGGTGCACCAGTGCCCACACAGCCACTAGTGTTGTCCACCCCTCTGGCTTTGAGAGCTCATTAGACCAAAGCTCCTAATCGTCTTTCCCTCTCGGGGCCGAGATCCTGACACCCAGCGCTGAGGAGGAGGCCCAAGCAGGGCCGTACGGGAGGACACGGAGCTGGCGTGGGCCATGGTGATGAGGGAGGGGTGCTCGGGGTACTGTTAGGGGACTAGTAGGGGCTGTTCGTCTGTGCTGGCGGTACTTTTGTTCTTTCTCTAATGCTTAAATTTCATACATACTGTCTGTAATACTGTTACATTCTTATTTGTACTCCTTATGATGTACATTTGTTTACAAATTAATACCTTAAATGCTAACTTCTTCGCCATATGGCATACAATGAACTACCTAAAATATTCCTAACTATCATATAGCACTACTTATAGTCTAACAACACTATCAACAGACGTTGTTCAATCTCATATCCGAATAAAAAATATATTATTTATTCCAGGCTCCAGTCGTCGTACTGTTGGGCGACAGAAGGTGTTGTTGCCGAACGGTTGGACAACAGCACCTGTCGTCCTACTATTGGGCGACTATATCCCTGTCACCCAATAGTTGAGCTACTACCTGCATGTCACTAGGCCGTTGGGTAACAGGGTGCAGTCGCCCAGCGGTTGGGATATAGAGGATTACTTTTGTAAAGAAAAACACGGGTATAATTTTGTATTTTCGAATAAAAAATATTATTTAAAAAATTTCTCGCCGCACCACCTCGCCGTCGTGAACCGATTTGAAAGTTTTGCAGTCCGACTTTTAAAGTTCTCGGTTTGAAATTTTTAATCGGAATTGAAAGTTTTTTGCAATCCATTTTTTGGAAGTTCTCGTTTCGAAACTTTGCAATCCTTTGAAAGCTTTCGCAAAACGGGGAAAGTGAAGAGGATGGTTTTGTACGAAGCTTAGCGGATGAATCGGGTTGGGACGCAACCGCGCTTGGCGACCGTGAGTTCGTCCCCAACTTAGAAGTCGTACATTAAATATGAGTACATGACCCCTTCTTTTCAGTAAACGGAACAGGTTTTCTATCAATTTTTTTAGAACGATTTATCAGGACTTTTTAAAATAACAAGACAGACTTTTCAAAATAGCTTATAGACATTCAATTCTTTTAAACATACGTTTGTACTAAGACCCAAAAAAAAAAACCCATCGGCGCTCGACAAGAACCCACCTAATCTATAAATCGGAGCACAAGAAACCGGCCAAAACCAGGTAAACAGCCCAATCCATGGAGGACATCATATCTGCTATCTGTCAGTGACCCAGCCTGGATGACAATAGTCATGAAAATTGGCGAGAGGAGAATTAACAACAAAACGAGCTCAAATGGATGTTTATAATAATCAAAAGTTGATATACCTCCTTTGAACTTTGTTTAAAGACAAACACAAGACAAGATAATATTAAAAGAAGAGGGGTTCGTAATACAGAATCACAATTGCTCTACCTGTCGAGAATCAACATAAAGTTCACACCTATTTCTACAACGTCATTTTATCAAAACACGTACGGAATACTCTTCGACAAGTTCAAGACTACATCTTAGGAGCACTCTTCGAAGATCTAAAACAGGGGAACTTCATTTCAGCGCTCAAGACTAACTTCCTTGTAACCTTCCTCTTATCTGTTTCTTCTCTTTGATCTTTGTACATTAAAAACTTTTTTACTTCGTTCGATCCAACTGTGCTCATGGTACCTCACTGGCACGTGGATTTCCTAAAGAAGGTGATACAATTGTGACACGGTCTGTCACAGTTAACTGCCTCCCTTCTGCTTGAGGGTAATCTTGTCTCCTAAGCTGAGCGCAATTCCTTGGGTCTTACTCCTTATTCTGACGTAGCCGCTGAGCTTGCCATCGGCTTGCTTCTCAATGCTGATGTTCACCAAAGCATCTTCGCCAAAGACACTCTTTGCGTAAAGATTAGCAGCGAGAAACCCACATTCTCCATCAAGTGCAGACCTGATATCAGGTTATATATTAGAGTGGATAAGAACAACTCCATTAGCAATCAGACAAGCAGTGGAATGCATGGAATAAGCAAGTCTTTCGTTGCATCGTAACCTGCCAACCCTCAGAAGTTGGCAGCTTCAGTGTGACTACAACTTCCCAGCGATCCACCCAATTCACCATGTCAACCGCAGTTGTTAAAAATTAATGCAAGATTTTGTTTTTCTGTTTTGCTAACCAAATTAATTCATCATCTAGCAATGCAATACAAATCTCTTTTAACTTGGATAGTTGTTCAATATTCCTGACTGGATGAGTAGTTAACCAGTTGTTTATAAAATGACCATCGTTGCTGACCTATTTGTATCTCATTCATGAGCAAGGTTGGTTTGGTAAAATGAAGTAATAATTCTACTAGTTTGTGTGATTTTATACTCAGTTCAGTTATTAATTGTACCAAAGAAGCTCATAAAGAAAATTTTGAAAGTAACACAGCATGCTGTCTAGAAACAAGGAAGTCTTAACCTTGAACGCTAGGAAAGAAGCTACAAGTAAGGCTTGGTCTAAATAGATCAGCCTGCCACTTTCAGTATTGGAATCAAATGGGCACAGCAACTGCATAACCCTACATCTCACCTACGCAAACCATACTCTATCTTATCTGCAACACATGAAAGTAAACTAACCATGCTTAGGTAGTTTTAAAGTGACGCTTATGTACATGCCGGCGATTCCTAAAGGTCTTCATGCCTAATATATGTATTCATATACACACATTTACGCAATTACATATCAAGGAAGGCATAGTTCTTGTCTGCAGGTCAATGTGAAAGGCAGGTTTTCAAGATAACTTACGGTGGTGTGAGACATTTCATGTTTGTTGACTTAATAATATGATTCAAAAATTCCTTCTCATCCTGAATTACAGTGTTCACTGCCACCTGATGAAGAAAACAATAGTCATCGTAAAAAAGTGAACTAAGGAATAGTCATCGTAAAAAAGTGAACTAAGGAACAACAAAATATTCCTAAACACAATAGAAAGGAGAATGACATCACAATTTCAATGCATTCCAGATCAACCAAGGCCAGTCACCAGTAAAAGCAAATCTAACAGACACTCCAAAAGATGAAGTAACCTACATAGCAGCTTGGTACAAAGACAAAAGGGACTATAAAAGAGGATGTTTCCAAAGCAAAAACAGATAAAAACAATAAAAGAAAGCAACCGACAATTAAAAAGTCAAATGAAACGAAAATCTCACCCAATGCATGATCAATGAAAGAAACTAACAATGTACATTTTTCAAAAAGTTAGCCTACTTAAGCTACAGAGATCAGGAGCTGAAAGCCATATAGTATTTCAACAGTTAATTTTAAGTTTTTTTCCCTTGTAAGTTGTTTGGTATGCCCTACCTGCAAGGCATTATGGATAGTAGTGTAGTCTGGTAAACAAAACAAACCAATTGGTCCAGATAAATGACATGTTAAAGCTAGATGATTTTTTGCAGATACCCATGGCCCCATGAGGATAACACGACAGTTTAGCAAATTTGAAATCAGGTTAAGGAAAACTTCTAGTACCTACCGAGCGTAAAGCAGACTACAAATTGGGAATGGAGAACATCTTGCAAAGAAAGGCTTTTGCAACAACTGCAATGCACAATTAAGCATGTTTACCTTGTTTTCCCACTCAAATTCCACCCACATGTTCCGGAAAGTAACATCTGTGCATGTAGCAGGTGAGATGTAATCCATGATGTCGATGTGAATATCATTTAGGACGACTACTGATCGCTCCATCACATTTGAAGTCTCATAAACTATGTTCCCAAATATGACTCCAGTCTCTGTTGAGGAAACCTTTATATTTGCATGGATTTGCTTGCTCGACTCAGGAGCCAACGTGTAGTTCTGAGGGCGGTCCACAAGTTTGAGGTCTCCCATTGTAGCCAATTCCAAGCACAAGTTCTGAAGTGTCTCCTTTGTACGGTTAATGACAGTAACATCAAGTACGATATCATAATGACGAACTGTCACATATGCTTCAGCATAAACAGGATCACTGAACCCAGTCAATTGAAGAATGCGATTAAGTCTGTTTGCATCCTCTGCATCCTTAGTAAATCCACCAGTTGCAGCCTTCAAATCATCTTGGACCTCATCTTCCAACTCAAGCTGGCTCATGCCCTAGGAAACAAAATGCCACGTTTTAACAATGAGAAGGAAAAATTACAGAGCTCTGGAAAGGAAAAGGATACAATCCAAGACAATACACAATGCTAAAGATACACTCTACTGCAAGCATTGCCATATTGAACACTAAGATCAGATCTGTCCCTGGCAGCAATGATGGTTAATTCACGTTCATCTTAACATACTCGCAATACTGTTAAAATAACTACCTGGTTTTACCTCTACTCAAAGAAGATAAACTTTCCTACCTAAGTAGTAGCTTATCAGTTATCAGCACTCCTGACCAATGGAGATAATTTGACATGTGAACCAAAATCAAATCCAACAGAATATATCTACAACCTTCATGTTCATACAGAATGACAGCACAAAATTCAAACATATGATTAGACAAGGACCATGCACAACATTGCCTCATACAATAAAGAGCATGAGAAAAAGGCTTGTACAAGACAATGTTACGAACCAAAATATTTTGTATGAGATATTTGTGGAAATAAAAAAAATGACAAAGTGCTTTCCCAAAGCTGTGATTGTGTCATAGTAAGACTTCAGGTCAGGGAGAGAAAAAATCATATCAGTTGTTGTTTACAAGTTTAGGTATCCTTGTGGGATAGGAGATACAAAATGTAACAAGTTTTTGTAAGATAACTTTAAGGACTGCATGCTGTGGGTGTGAGTTGCTTTGATTTTTTAATAGCATACATATCAGCATATTGCATTCCAACGAAAAAATGGATAGCTTGTGCAGCAGTAGAAAATTCCATTAACCCTGAATGCAAGATAGAATTTATATTGTAGATAATATGCAATGACTTCAGACAGCATCGTTAAATTGGCAATGTGAAGCACTAAGTCATACATCATTTTATGCTTTATTTGAAACTACAATGTTTGTGAACTAGCTGCCAGCATGTGTCAAATAGTGCAAAAGCAACATATGATAATAGTTTCCTCTTACCCTTCTGCTCTTCAGGTGGTAGAAATCTATAAGATCATCTGGCTGGGCATGAGAGATCTGAGCCTTGGCCTTCATCTCCTCTGTCTCCCTGAATTGCTTCTCAGCAAGCATCTTTGCAAAACTATGTCTGCATGACTGCAACCAAATCTTCCTCACATCATCACCGGTATTGCAAAGCAACCTCACACAAAGCACAATCCTATCATATGAATCGTTGTCAATAGGCTGGGGAAGGTAAGAGGACTGCCCCAGCTGCAAAATGGATGTCATGATCAGCAAGGCCCCAGTAGAAGCCTTGTTTGCTTCAACCTTTGAGGGCTGCACCTCCTCCAGCCTCAATACAAGCTTGGTCAGGGTGCAAGCAACAACAGCAGCCAAGAAGAAATCGCCTGACAGAATGAGTGATCTGAGATTCAGGGTCGATGCTAATGACCCAGGAGCAACTGATGGAGTTGAAATGGCCTCAGTAGCAGCACTCTGTGTAGCATAAGTGCCGTCTGCAAGAACAACAGGCCGCCTGGAAGATACAGTGACAGAGTTCACCACCGGCTGGGCTGGCTTGGTGGAATCAGTAGTCTCCCCATCCTCTGAGACAGTGTAGAATGGTAGATCCCCAAGGCATTGCTTAATGGTGGCAATGGCGCTCTCAACCTCTGATAACGAGAGGGAGTACTCCCCAAGGATCCAGAGAGCGCACGAGCAGACACGGGATGCCCGGATCTGATAGAATGTATCAATGAGCCTCTGGATCATGGATACACGCAGCTTGGGATTGGTCTCAATGATCTCACGAACAAACAACACAACATCAACTGCTGCAGAGACATTAGTGTCACCAAGGAAGTCCATGAGGAGGTGCACCACCGATCCAGCCACCTCTGGGTACTCCACAGCGCAGGCATGGATCGCCTGCACAAGCATCTGGCGGTACTCGCCACCCTTCTCAAGCTCTCCTGCCTGCGTCTTGACCACCTCCTTCTTGAGGTAAAGCACCACCTCCTCCACATTGCGAGGGGTGAGCAGATCGAGCACCAAATCCAGCACCTTCCTCTTGACATCCACGTTCGGGCTGGCGAGTGCACGCAGCACATCCATGACCACATCCACCATCACATCCCGGTGCGAGGTGCGCAACTCATTCAGGCGGTCCAGGACAATGAGCTTCACATTGTTGTCACTCTGCGATGAGAGCAGCTGGCAGTATGTGTTTGCAGCAGCCCGCACAGCAGTAGGCGCCGACGAGAGCGACACAAGCGCACCAGCGCACTCATACACAACAGCTGTGTTGGGCGTGGAAAGAAGGGAGATAATAATCTTGATATACCGTCCCTTGTCCGCACGGTTCGGGGAGCGGCAGACCTTGCGGATGAGATCCACAGCGGCCATTTGCAGGAGGTCGGGCCACTCGGCAACACGTTCGGCGTTGGAGAGCAGGTACGCGACCGCACGTTCCTGCGCGCAGGCGCAGAGCATGAGGAACGCGTTCCGCCGCGCGGACGCGTCCTGCTCTGACGCGAGCGCGCGCTCGACGAGCTCGGGCGCGTCGGGGATAAGCTGGTCGCCGTGCGGGAGGCGGTAGATCGCCGAGATCAAGGAGAGCACGTGGCGGCGGATGAAGTGGTGGCGGTGCTCGAGGTTCTCGAGAATAGATGGCACGAGCGGCTCAAGCACCTCAGGCTCGGAAAGGCGGCAGAGGAAGCGTAGCGTGACGCCGCGGATGTACTCGTTGGGGTGCTGCAGGTTGTTGCGGAGGTTCTGGCAGATGAGGATCATCTCCGGGAGGACGCGGCCGGCGGCGTCGCGCTTGTCGATGATCTCGAGGTAGAATAGGAGCAGCTTCTGGATGGTGTGGTCCTCGGAGGGGAGGACATAGCGGACGACGGTGATGAAGAGCTGCGGGAGGGTCTCGCCGTTGAGGAGCAGCATGATGGCGCGCTTCATGGCGTCGACCTTGGCGGCGACGTCGCTGCCCTCCAGATGCGCCTTGATCTCGGTCGCCATGGCGGCGGAGCCCTTGTCAAAGTGGACCAGCAGCGTGCACGGCTTCTCCATGGCGCCGGCGCCGGATCTGCCGCGCTGGAACAGCGGAGGTAGCGCGAATGAGGAGGCGGCGGTGGTTGGATCTGGGCGTAGTCGGATAGGGATCTGGGAGGGAGGGAGCGGGAGGAGGGGAGTGGAGGCCGGTGGTGGGGTGAAGAAGAGGAGAGGCGAGATCCGCCGCTTCCTTCCCTTCGGTTTTGCTTCGGTGCGTGCGTGCGTTCGTTCGTTCGTTGGACAATGCGGGGGCATTTGGGCCTTTAATGGGTTAGGCTAGACAAGAATCCAAGTAATCCTGGCGCAAATCATGCTTTCCTGCCACTTTTGGGCCATTGAGCAGCTGGGCTCGGCCTATTTGGAGCCTAAGCCCGCTCCATCCCCTTATTATCCTTTGTTCTCTCTCTTCTTACCTTTCTATACACAGTCCCCGGCCAGAAAGATAAAAAAGGTAGTAGGTGTATTCTTTACGGCTTCTAAAAATAGCTTTTAGTTTTTGTTATAGTATCTAACTTTCAAATAGAGTATTTTCTTAAGACGGGATCTATAATTTAATTGTAGTACAGATTAAAAGCTTAACATCTGTATGAACCAAAATCGCAAGTGAGTATCTCTCTCCATAATCTCTGTCGCAAATAGCTAAAATTCAAAAATTTCAGTCAAAATCCATAAGCCGCAGCTATATCAAACAAACCTGTAGTAGTCGTCGTCTAGCACATAGCTTTCATACTGCATTCAAGATACAACATCACCTATATGATGCTGCAGTGAGTGAGATGCTTCTCCTTTCTATGGACTCAGAAATCACGCCCATGCCATGGCAAAAAAACACTTGACTGAATAGATATCGAGTTTTCGACCAAATATTTCCTTTCTATGTTTGCTGCATTAGCTAACAAAGATGCATGCCATACTACACGACGTACGTACGCATGAAACAAGTGCATGAAAATATGCATGGCCGTGCATGTACATCTCAGACTTGATTCGCCTCCAGTCAAGCACCGATCGGCTATTGATAGAACGATTGCCCAGCCGGCCCGTGGCGTGCACGACGAGGCTCCCATCAACTACTATAAGCACACCTGTTTGTTCATACGCACGTTCTTTTTTGTTTTCTGTTACTTTTGTTTTTGTCTCTTCGAAAGTTGAACAAATAAAACGGCTCATCTAAATAGTTTCAAATGATTTTTTGAATCAAAAATCGTGTGTATTATTTATGCCAGTGTCTAACAGCTCAAAAAATGATTTACGGAAAAGAAAAATACTGTGCAGTTCAATGATAATGCATTGTGTACATGATACGGTGGACAAAGCATGAACAGTCTCCAACGGCACGGGAAGACTAACTTGCTTCACCCAAATAAATAACCAAATCCAGATATATCAGTACGAAAGCCCGTCACAAAGAGAATGTACGGACATCTAAAGAGCGCCACGGGCACGTGTTTTCCCCGCACCTGCACCGCAATAGCATGCGGAACGCATCCATCTCTGACGGGCGCGTTGGGGATGACCTGCTCGCCGCTCGGGAGGCGGCAGATCGCCGCCACGGCCGCGAGCGCCTGGCAGCGGACGGAGGTTGGCGAGGACGAGCGGCTCGAGCATCTCGGGCTCGGAGAGGCGCAGATGACGAGCATCTCCGGGAGCACGCGGCCGGCGGCGTCGCGCTTGTCGATGATCTCGAGGTAGAGGAGAAGCAGCTTCTGGATGCCGTACAAACCACAAGGAATTTATCTCGATCTTGTTTGCTCTTCTCCATTGAAACAACTTTATAACCGCGTGCATGAGAAGACGACTTGCTTGATCCAAACAATCAAATTCAGATATACATTGTTTTCAAACCCCAGTACAGATCGAGTAAATAGGCACGATACACAGGTAAAAAAAAAAATGAAGGATGTGACTATGGCGTGCGCGTTACTCTTAACACGCACCCAGCCCCCAATTCCCATTTTCCATACGCCAGGTGCCTCTCGTCTTTGGCTAGTTTCTTTTTTTTTTAATCCCCTTCGCTAATCACTGGCACGCTATGATTTTTTCGTCATCTAGCTGGAGCGATTGGCTGCCTGAGTGACTTCCATCTAAAACAAGGGGCAACGAATTTGTTCTCTTCAGAACAAGTACATGAATTGACCTCCTAATAACACAAAACTTATCTATCTGAGGTCAAAACAAAATCACCAGCAAAAAGAATACGAGATTAAATGCACAGTTCCTCTCTCCATAAACATAGATTTTTAATCCCCCAATCCTAGGATCATTTCTACCTATTTGTACATGAAAACATGTCATCTGCATCAAGAGACGGCAGCAACAGATTAAGGAAGCTCTAAGCTGGGTTGCTTGCAGAGGGGCACTTTGCCAAGGATCAAGTGCAAGGTTAGCCCAATGTTTACATCATTACTGATGTTGTCCGTTTTCTGTAAGCTTCAGTAGTATGACAATAACAACTGCTCCTTTCTTCCTAAATAGTTACAGTGGTACTGAGCCAATTCTTGGTGTAGAAAGATATTCCAATTGTTACCATTTGTGTGGGAAACGATAGGGTAAAACTGAAACAATAAACAAATGGATTAGACAAAAAAAATCATCTTTATATTCTGCTGAAGTTATCATCATTTCATGTTATGTAATAAAGTTATCTCTGTACACTTGAAAAAAAAATATCTTCTACAAAACAACTTATCTTGTGTTACCAATTACTACCTCATGTTATCGTGTACTTTTAACAAATTACCATCCAATGTTTTGTAAGTAACAAATTTTTTGTACGGATAATCCATTTTTCCTTCGAAATTACAAAATATACCCGCGGAAATTTTTTTTACAAAAATAGGCTCCAGTCGCCTAATGGTTCGCGATCGAGCCTTCATAAACCGCATCGCGACATTTAATGAATTTACCAACCGTTGGGCGATTAATTGCAGTCGCCCCACCGTTCGGCGACTGCAATCTAATCGCCGAACGGTGGGGCGACTAAATGCCATATAAGTACTCGGCCGGCGTCGGCCGTTGCACTTTTGCATTCGGCCGAGCGCGCAGAGGCGAGTAGAAGAAGAAGCGAAGAAGAGAAAGAAGAGAGGAAGAAGGAAGAAGAGAAGGGGGAGAGGAGGAGAGGGAGAGCTGAATTTCAGGTATTTTATTGTGTTATAATTTTTGTTAATGTTAGAAATTTAGTTTATAATTTTAGTTTAGAAAATTAGTTTAGGAAATGTACTTTAGAAATTTAGTTTAGAAAATGTAGTTTAGAAATTAGTTTAGAAAGTTTTTAGAAATTTAGTTTAGAAAATGTAGTTTAGAAATTTAGTTTAGAAATTTAATTTTCAAATTTTGTTTAGAAAATATAGTTTAGAAATTTAGTTTAGAAAATGTAGTTTAGAAATTAGTTTACAAATTTAGTTTACAAAATGTAGTTTAGAAATTTATTTTACAAATTTAGTGTAGAAATTAAATTTAGTAATCTAATTTAGAAATTTAATTTTCAACTTTTGTTTAGTAAATGTAGTTGAGAAATGTAGTTTAGAAATTTATTTTAGAAATTGTAGTTTTGAAATTAGTTTAGAAATTTATTTTAGAAAATTTAGTTTAGAAATTTAGTGTACAAATTAAATTTAGAAATCTAATTTAGAAATTTAATATTCAAATTTTATTTAGTAAATGTAGTTTACAAATTAAGTTTAGAAATTTAGTTTACAAAATTTAGTTTATAAATTTTGTATACCATTGTTAATGCATTATTGTACAAAATATAGTATTGAAACGTAGATGTAGAAAATGTAGTGTATAAATTTAGATGTAGAAAATTGAGTGTACAAATTTTGTATAGTATTTTTGATGTATTATTACAGAAAATTTAATGTTGAAATTAAAGTACAAATTTTGCAGGTATGACTGGTGCTGGACGTGACTCCGAGTGGCGGTACGCGCTGTTGGATGAGCACGTGGACCGCTCTCATCGCGCTTCCCGTCGTGTGCCGCCACCGGGGAGCACTGAGCCGAATGAGCTGGGAGTGGTCTGGACACGCACACCTCGCGTGGCCTGGGGACTCAACCCTCGTTGGATTGCCAGGTTTGCACTACGCCAGCGTTTAGTGCGACCGCAAGAACGTTCCGTGCTGATCTTCACTTTGTTTGCAGGCTGCGGGATGCCGGGCTACTCCCCCTTGCCCGGATGGTGCAGGCCACGGAGGAGGATCACGAGGCGAGCGGGGATCGATCACGACGCTTCCCGTTCGACCGTTCCCTGCTGACGGCTTTGGTGGATCGTTGGCGGCCGGAGACGCACACATTCCACCTCCCATTCGGGGAGATGACGCCGACCCTGCAGGATGTGTCCCTGCTCCTTGGCCTTCCGATCGCGGGAGGCGCTGCCTTCCTACCAGAGGCCCCAGCCGAGTGGCGCGCTGACTTGCTCGCCAGATTCCAGGGGGTCGTTCCACCAGCCAATGAGCACCACATCTTCGGAGAGGATCAGACCCATGGGCCGACACTGTGGTGGCTCGCACAGTACCGGGTACGTGGTTTTTCAAATCGATCGTGTCTTCAAAGCTCTTATTTGTGCTATTACATACAAATAACAACTTGTTTGCATTCAGGTGGAGCGCATGGATCCACACGCAGACGATCACCAGGTCTCGCGCCACCTGGAGGCGTACGTGCTGTGGCTGTTTGGTTGGGTGCTTTTCACCACCAGCCACGGCAACTCGGTGGATGCGCGCCTTATCGCTTATGCGAGGGTGATCGCTGACGGCGAGCCCCCCCAGGTCAGCTAGGGATCGGCCGTACTTGCCGCGACGTACCACAGCCTATGCGATGCGTGCAGGAGGATCAAGGCGAACTCGATCCTTACGGGCTGCCCCCTGCTGCTGCAATTGTGGTCATTCGAGCGCTTCAGCCTCGGACGACCTGTGCTAGACGACATTGGTCCGTACGGGCCCGAGATGTATCCAGGGGGAGACGTCGACCGGCCGACGATGGGTTCTCTCTGGTGCCGTCGACGAGTAAGTATTATCACAGTCAACTATGTCTTTCTTATTGATGATCGTCATACTAAACAACTTGTCTTTCTTGCAGGTACAGTTCGCGCACGAGCAGGTGACGCGGGCGTACCAGCCCTTTGTGGAGCAGTTCGACCGCCTCACAGCCGACGACGTGCGTTGGGAGCCGTACGAGGATACGGCAGTGCAGGCCCGTGCTCCTAACGGGCTGTCCACACTTTGCTCGCGTGGCCGGGCTTTCTGGCTCACCCGCCGGAAGCTCGTCTACCTTATCTACGTGGAGGACTACGCGCCCCAGAGAGTCATGCGGCAGTTTGGGCTATGCCAGGCGCTTCCTGTACCATTCGGACCATCGATTCGGCGGAACGCGCACGCGTGAGTCATCGTTCGTGCTAAATATGTACATACTTACTACTGTGTTCGCAAATACTCACATTACGTAATGTTTCTGTACGCAGGCACAGCGCGAATGGAGTTAAAAGAGGTACGGACTGTCGTCGAGGATGCAGCCCTGGGTCGAGCAGTGGGAGGGTGCACTCGATGACCGCGTGGAGGAGGACCGCCCGTACGACAGCAGGGGGTACGCGGAGTACCTGCGCTGGTACCAGGTGCGGACCCGTACCAGGCTCGTATATGTCATAGACCGACCTGCCACACACGTCGCCGCTCCGACGGACATGTACCCCGCGCACCTCGCGCGCGACGCTCACATCGCGGTACGTTACATGTCATTTCAAAGATTCTCAAATGGTAATGTCGTTTCGATGATCGACCATTTCATGTCTTTGTGTCCAGGCTGACGTCGGTGCCGCCCCTATGGGCCGACTCGACTCACCATCGAGAGGGTCACCATCGTGTGCGCAAATGACCCATGAGGAGGGCGCGCCTTTGCGCGTCGGATGCACGAGGGGTGTAGACGTATTGTTAGCCTACTGTCCTGCACGAGGCTATCGGCGGTCTCCACGCGCACCGCTCCGACTGCTCGTCCACCAGTACCACCCCGACCAGCGTGGCACTACTCCGGAGGTAGTACGTGGACACATCCTCCACCACCTCACCTGGAGCAGGCAGGGGGTTCAGCCTGGGCACAGCCTCCTACATCACCTCACTTCACGCATCCTCAGCACATCCCCTTCCACACGCAGGGGGTGGTGCACGCCCCTCCTCCTACCTCGATGGTGCCAGCTACGGGTACGCATCGTCTGATCTCGTTTTTATCCCAAGACGACATGCAACGAACTAACGATATTACTACTGCAGGTACTTACTAGCAGCTCGGCGTCTCCACGCCCAGACGATGTGGACCGCCATTCGCGAGTGGCCCGGCGATTCTCCGACGCAGCACCGGAGGTTCTCTCTGGCAGTGCCCTCCCCGGTGCACCGGGGGGCACACAGTCAGAGGTGCAGTTGACTCCACCAGCGCAGGGGTGGGATAGACACCCTCCTGCTCGTTTTACTTTTTCAGATCGTCCTAACCCGTTGCACCGGAGGAGAGCCAGGCGAGGCCGTATGGGAGGACGCGGGCGCGGTGACGGAGCACACCAGGATGGCGAGTGAGGCGTGCTGCAGATGCTATATATGTTATGCATGTAATGAAAAAATATGCGGCATGTTACTCACAGTTATATTATGAAGTTTATTTAAATTTACATAAGTCTATCATCTCTTCTCCGCACATAAACTATCTCACTTAACAGTGTATGTATCGATCGTTCTCTACTCAATCTTTGATAAAAAAAAGTTTCTAAAACTTTTTACGCACCTACAATATACAATGAACATAAACTTTTATTACAACTTCACCATATTTTTTACCGGTTGAACATTACAAAATTCACAAAATCCAAAACAATCACGGGGGCTACATGAAGTCGCCTAACGGGATGGCGACTTCATGCTAGTCGCCTAACAAAACGGCGACAACATGTAAGTCGCCGTACGGTAGAGCGACTAGATGCGCCGCTCCATCAGGCAAATGACAAATATTGTGTCGCGATCTGGTTTATGAAGGCTCGATCGCGAACCATTAGGCGACTGGAGCCTATTTTTGTAAAAAATTTTCTCGCGGGTATATTTCTGTAATTTCGAATAAAAAATGGATTATCCGTACAAAAAATTCTGTAAGTAACCATACATACTTTTAACAAATTACCACCTTATGTGCAAAAACAAATATTGATTTGTGAGCTTGTAAAAAGTTCAAACCCTAAGTTACCATCTACAATTCTAACAAATTACCACGTCTAGGTTCAAAATTACCATTAGTCAAAATTATCATTGGTTGCACATTGAGTTATCATTTGCAGCTTCAATAAATTACCAGCCTGTGTTAAAAATCACTATCATTTTATAGATTTTAAAAAATCAAAACTACCCTAAGTTGCACTAAATTACCACCTGTATTTTAAACAAGTTATTGCCTAAAGTTCTATAAGTTTTCAACCATCCAAATCACTGAGCAATGGGGCCATGTGGACTAAAATAATATCACTTGGGTCACTTCATTGTCCACTTTTCAATATCTGTATAAGAGGTTGTCACTTAGTTGAACAAACAAAAGTGTAACATGGTTACTCATGACAAGAACAAATTAAAACTACAATTTTTAGCAACATGAATTATCTTAATTATTTCTACCCATTGCCAGCCATTGTGACAAACCTTCATGTCCCTATCCCGTGATCAGTTCCAAAATTGTTTCTGAATAAAGCTTTTTTAAGTCGACACTAAACCAAAGTTAAGCCCTACAATTGACGATACAGTTAAACTGAGCATAACTTACCTTCCTAAAAAACAATTTTTATCTTGTGGTTTTTGATAAGTTATGTTATTACTTTCTTAAGTTGTCACTAAATCAAAGTTATGTCCTATGATTGAACAATACAGTCAAATTAAACATAAGTTACCTTCCTATACAACAAATGTTATCTTATGGTTTTTGATAAGTTATCTTCTTTCTTTTTTGTCATGAGAAACTTATCATGTACATTTTAAACAAATTACCGTGCCAGAGTTATATAAGTTACCACCTACAATTTAACAAATTAATAACCTAAGTTCACAAATCACCAGTGATTTGTGGGTTTAACAAATTACCAACTCCCTAGTTTACCATCATTACCATATTAAGCCACCATCTTTAGCTCACAGAATTACCAATCCCCACACGCCTAAATTTGAAAAAGGTTACACCCTATAGAGCTTTTATCTGTAATTTGAAGAAAAAACATCATCAAGAAAGTTGAGCATATAAGTCCACAAAAAACAAATCAGCTATAAATCCCAAAGAATTTTACCTCAATGGCACACTAAGTCACCATCTGTGGTTCAAAGATTTTACTGCCTTATGTCCCGAGAATTACCATTTAACGTGTCAGTACTCTTGAATTCAACCTGAAAAGGGATATTTGACTACGGACTATAAAGCTAATTACTGCAATCAAACTTGAGGGGCCAAAAAATAGTTGGGCACGACCCATAAGAAAAAGTTATCCACACGTTAGAGCATTTTCAATAGTGACTTATGATCTAGTTCTAAACATATTATTTTATATTTTAATAGAAGAGAGAGAAAAGCTAGCTCTTGATCAAGAGCTAGACTCATACACACATTCCAAGATTATGTGAGAGTGTCATGTGAGGCTATTTATGTTATGAGCTATGTGCTAAAAGTTAGTACTATTAGAGCATGTTCAATAGTGACTTATGAGCTAGCTCTAAGCATATTATTTCATATTTTAATAGAAAAGAGAGAAAAACTATCTCTTGATCAAGAGCTAGGTTCATACACACATTCTAAGATTATGTGAGAGCGTCATGTGAGACTATTTATGTTATGAGCTATATGCTAAAAGTTAGTACTATTGGAGAAGTTGTCTTAGAGCTAGTAACTAGCTCATACTGTTGGAGATACTCTAAGTTGTCTTAAAATTAGTAACTAGCTCATACTGTTGAAGATGCTCTAAAAGCTTTGCTTTTCCCCGATGTGAGTGACGTTCGGGAAATCATCCATAACTTTTGACCCTGAACTCCGATTTCGATGACTGAGTAATCAAATCAAAGCTATTGATGAGGCCAATATGATTGTTTTGATGGGCGTAACATGCAGCTCCTATTTTCTCCTTGAATACTACTATTTTGTGCTGTTTAGAGCAGTGCAAATTTCTATCTCAGAAATTTCAGAGTTGTGATGCGAGATTGTTCAATCGGTTTGAGAATTTTTCTATCCTTATCTTGTAAATCCTTCTTTTAGGCACTTGTTCGGTGTTTGAGAGTGCTAAACAAGAGCAAAAGAAAAGTCGGAACAAAAAATAAGAGAGAAGAACAAAGGAGGAAAGTATGCCTGAACAAAATAATGACCTCTAAGAGCAGTCATCCTGGTGAGAATAATGGCAAAATAAGATAGAATCACCGATATGCCTGTTCTGTAGCCTGGCTAGTACACATGTGGCATCCACAAAACATATCAAAGAAAATATAACAATGAGAAGATGGGACCAATCTACCATTTCTAGTAGCGAAGTAATTTTTGAGCAATGATCTCACAATTTCACAAAAAAAACATCATGTCATTATCATCTTCCTTCCTCATCAGTCTCAGTTTTGAGCAATGATCTCACAATCTCAATGAACTCGAGTGTTGTGCAGGTTGAGAAACTCGAACAAAAAAACTTGAGTGCTGTTGTAAGATCGAGGAGCCGACTAGAGGGGTGAATAGGCGGTTTAAAATTTTTCTTCTAATTTAAGCTAACAATTTTAACTTTAATGATTGCCTAAAACAAGTGAGCAATGTATCAACTAAGACAAGTTAAATAGGCTCAAGTGATCACTAGCACAATATGAAATGTCCTAAGAGCAAGCACAATTCTAGTCTAGATCAAAGTTTGCTACTCTAATCACACAAGCAATTAAATAGTTCTAATGAAATAAATTGCTTGAATGTAAATGAAGCACAAGAAAGCAAACCACAAATGACACTATCACTTTTTACCGTAGTGTTTGGAAACTTGCCGGTCTCCCCTAATCCACGTTGAGGTAAGCCCGAACGAATCGGACCGGCTCCACGAATTGAGCCTGATCACCTCGATCACTAGCGGTAGCCCTTTTCCTCTCCGGGTAGGCGAGCTCCAAGTCTTCACAATCTTGTCGGGCCTTCTCACAACCTTCTTGAGAAGATCACCGAACTCTCCCGCCAAGCCATCTAGGTGTCGGCAAACACCAAGAGAATCAATCTACGGATGCAATGCACTTGAATTCGCTCAACTACCTCAATTTAATGCACAAATGATGAAATGAGGTGTGAGAGGTTGCTCTATGCTCAAGGATGCTGAATAATGGTTCAACAACATATCCTTGTGCAGGTGGGGTCGAATTTATACCCCCACCAACCTCAATTAGCCGTTGCAATTAAAAATCCTGAAAATTCAGGGAAATCGGAAGTACCGCAGTGTTAGGGCCGGTACTTCCGGATTTCTGCAGATGGCTCAGAACGGCTATGTCAGAGAGTCAGAAGTATCCGTTGGACAATAAATGCGGTACTTCCGCCGTTGTAAGTGCAGTACTTCCGGAATCCCGAAAGTTCCGATATAGCCCCGGAACTTCCGATCTCAACGAGTTGAAGTTTTGAAAAAGGTTTCTCTCAGGAAAAAAGTTCCGCTCGGGAGGCCGGAAATTCCGATTTTGTGGTAGTTCCGCTGTTCAATCCGCGGCACTTCCGATTTTCGAGAGGCTAAGTTTAATTCCGGTCGCTCTCTGGAAAAAAGTTCCGCTTGGGAGCTCGGTACTTCTGGCCGATCGGAAGTTCCGCGAGTTTAACTCCGGTACTTCCAGCCGATCGGAAGTTCCGCTCTTTGAACGCCGGTACTTCCGAAATTTCTGACAATGCACAATTTTAATTCAATTTTATTTCTAAGTGCATGCATGATCTTAAATTGATCTATAGGGCACATTAGCATATGATCAAGTATTTTACCATGATCCCTCTTAATAGTACGTCATCTAATATATAATCCGGTCTTCTAACCTTTCTCCTAAGACCAGTAAAAATAAAAGAGCCTAAACTATTTACCTTGTCGTCTTGGAACTCTTTGAATCTTATGAAATCTTTTGTGAGCCTCTTTCTTTGCCTTTGAGACTAATCCTTTCAAACACTTAACACACAAAATAGTTCCATGATCACATAATGTCATTAATTACCAAAACCAATATTTTTAGGGGCCTAGATGCTTTCAGCTGTGCACTTTTTTCATTAGCTTGCGACAATCCTTAGCATTCAAGGGCCAATCAAACGCGTGAGGAGATCTAGCACTTTACCTTTTTAGTAAACAACAATGCATCACAGGTGAGATGACACAAACAACAATGCATCACAGATGAGATGACATAACTGTAAGTTTCCTAAATCAAGGGAAAAACAATAAAATGGTAGCAAAATGAAGCGCAAGGCCTAGCTAGGCACTAGGCAGATAGCTCTTTCACTGTCAGGGGACAAATGGTTCTTGTACGCCCTATTTCTTTACATCTACACCTTTCAGATGCAAAATCAAAGTAGAAAGATAGTGTAACGCCCCCAATTTTTGGGAACAGGGAGTCTTACCAACCGCAACAGCCCAGGAGTTCCGTTGCGGCTAACAGTGTATCAAGACTGCTCACGAACAATTAAAAGAGGTTAATTTCATTGAAATAAGACCTAATGTTCAACTTTAGTAACAATACGGGCATCCGAGCCCAAAACTTAACTTACATACAAAAGAGCCGAAGAAAACTCCACAGGAACACTTGAGTGCAGACGTAACCCTAACACGAACACTCGCAGCATCTTCTTTTCTTCTGGTACCTGGGGGGGGGGAATTTTGCAAGCCTAAGTATTCCAACCCCGTACTAAGCAAATCACATGTGGAAAATAATATATAACTATATGCCAGGATTCTCAAGGGAAGGGAGTATAGTATTTTATTAAGAGGTGGATGCAATTTTATTTGCAAACAAATAAAATTTTAAAACCATTGCTCCTTAGGATCAGGAGGTTTTCTGTTATCAGATAAAATCTCATCATTACTTAAGTTAACAACATCAGAAACTCTACTTATGCCTCGTTGTTGGAATCACCCAATTAACACAGCTTCATTAACCAGAAGCACGGCGTATTCGAATACCATTTATTTCACTCTGCAGAGTTGCCCTGCTTTACCCACAAGACTTCTTAATTCCACGTTTGATATTAAGAAAACATGGCTTTTCGCTGCTCAATTCTTTATATAGCCTCTACCTAGTAGGCCTCTCTGTAATCTCAGGCAACTCCTGACTTACCTTAGCCTACTATTGTGCGGCTTATATCAGATATGATCGAAGTTCAGATCGATCGGTCAGGTTGTTCAAATAAAAATAACCAACTTCCATACGGCCCTTCTTAGCCTCTTCCGTATGGACTCGCACGGTGCCTCCAAACTGCGTCTGTAGAGGTTCAATTGAACTTGAGCAGCTATTAGACCAGGGTTGACATATCAATACTTGTGGTTGGGCGATAACTGTGTCTTTTACTTAGCACAAGGTTCTTGCCCTTATATTTTTCCTGAGGTCCGCAACCTCCATCCTAGGGTAAAGCGGTGGGCGAAGGCCGTCTAGCGGTCTCCCACAACACTTTTACCCTAACTGTGCACACCGGCACCTCCGCTCTAGGGCACGCTCACCCTAGCTCGGGTTTTTCCAAATCTACTAATCCACGGTTCAAACCTTAATAGTGTACATGTTGAAGGGTAAAGCGATGGGCGAAATCCGCCGCACAGTTTCGCGCAACACCTTTACCCCACCCTGCACACCAGCATTGCCGGCCTAGGGTACGGCGTCCCATACCACCCTACCCTATGTCCGGGGTTTTTCAAACCTACTGGCCAACGGCCAAAGTCACTTATTAGTGTGTAATGTTGAATGAGATGATGGTACATACATTTATACAATACTTCAATAGTTACTAAGGTTGTCAAGGTGAATATGGCCATCAAAGCAAACAGGGCTTTTATTAGTGGTAGGATTTATCTAAATAACATGTCATTCTAAACATTTTATTTTACGCAAACTATCATTTCACAACTATCAATAATGAAAACACATAAGTAAATAATGTAAATTTCATGGGATTCAATATGATCAAAAACATGTGACTTGCCTTCTTTTTGTTGCTCTTGATCTTCTCGACCAGCTTCACACTTACTTCATTTCCCTTTTCTGGCCTTCCGTTGACCAACTCGCTTGGTCCGTTCACTAGCGTAGAAAACGATTATCAAATCAGTTCCTGCTTTGCAAGATGCAAGCTGGGAACAAAATGCAATTAAAAATAAGAAAAGGCATAAAAAGAAATGGGTTAGGTTGGGAGGTCGAGGTTCAACGATGCTTGGGTGGTCAACAGGGTTAGAATTGAATTAAATAGGTTTAGGAAGATCGAATAGGTAGCACGTGTCAGATCAATTTTTGAGGAATAGAAGATAGACATTTAAAAATGGATAATTGATCTTTGTATGAATTTAGGTTTTATCAAAGTTTAATTTGGCGAAACGGAGAAACTTGAATTTATTTTGAATTGAATGGAACAGTGGAATTTGAATTTATAAAATTTGAATTTGGAGGAATGGAGGTCAAATTTGAATTCAGGGTATTAAACTGGTCAAAATGGTGTATTTTTGGAATTTCTGGGATATTGGATTTTTCTGGAATTTTTGGGGATTTAGAAAATGATATGAACAGTACTAGGCTCGGCCCGAGCAACAGTGCAGCCCAGCCCATCTCCCGCGTGGGAAAACCGGCCGGCGGCCTGGTTCGTTCGTGCTCGGCCGAGCAGGCCGCGGCCCATGCGCGCGTGCGGGCGAAGCCTAGCGCAGGCACGCCTATGCCCGCTCGATGGGCGACGCGTTTTGGATACCGACGGGCCAGATCGCGCAACCATGACCACCGGATGAAGAGGCGGTGATGGATGAACGGCTACGGTTTAAATGGATCTGGACGGCTAAATGGAACAGACACCGACGGGCCAGATCCGGCCACCTCGCTCCCGGGAGTCGTCTTCTTCCTCTAGACAGCTCCCGCGGGCGACGAAGTAGAGACCGCCATTTCCGGTGACGCGGCAGCAGCTAGACCCTAGAAGTGGAATGGGTTTCACAGAGGGAACTTCATTGCCTTGGGAATCCATTTTAGTACGTGGGGAGGTGAGTGGAAAGGAGATGGTGATTAGCGGCGACCGGGAAGATCATGACCTTCACAGCGGTGTCTTGAGCACCTAGAGGGTCTCCGGCTAATTGCAATGGCTTTTCACCATCTACAGGACCCTATGAAGTTAATAGCAGCAACAGAGCAGCTCAGGAGAGACCCCAATGAGCTGGCCACGGTGAGGCTTTTAGGACCGACGGCGGCTTCCGCGGCCAAGCTTACAGACAAATGCTAATGAGCAATTGAGTATACTGTAGTAATTAGCATACCCTAAGGATTATAACGCCGCAAGTAATCGAAAAAATTATAGATGAAATCACAAGATTAGGGTTAGGGTTAACCGGGCTCAGGGGTGGCGATTGCCGGCGGCTCGGGCGATGGGGATGCAATCGGTTGCTTGTGTAGATGTGTGGGAGTGTCTAAAGGAGCTTCACGGTGACTGCAAGGCTTTATAGGCTCGGTAAGTCGGTTTCTCCGCGAGAGATATTTTCGGCTGCGTTGGGTTCAAGCTGAGCAGGGGGAATGAACGCGAAGGGTGACGCACGGGGCAAGGAAAGAGCAGAGATGAGAGTCTGAGCAGTGGGACCGGCTTGACCGAAAACGTGCAAGGGTAGACCGCGGCTAAATATCTTGCTTTGGAGGCGATAGGACGTGCTGCGAGCAGGGTGCAGAGGCGCTGGAGCGAAGGCGCTGGAGAAGCAGCAGAGCAAGGAGGCACCAGCAGTAGGAGAAAATGGGAAGAACCAAAAGAGAAAGCGTAATTTCATTGGAAATTGCCAAAAAGGGAAAGAAATCCGAATTTAATCAAAATTCATAAAAATTCAAAATTTTCAAATTTTGGGGGTGTTTCAGATTGCACGTTTTTACAGAATTATCGATTAAAAATAGGCATAACCTATAGTCCCAATTTACCAATCACCGAGCCAGGAAACTAATAGTATGCAATCACTAGGAACCGAGCAACTATACGAATCAAAAGAAACATACTGAAATGAGAGATCGAACTTGCTCATCTCCATCCCACGCACGTGTCATCCAGCCTACACACCATAAGCGAACGGCATCAGCACCAAATTAACCCAACCCAGCAAGGAAACCGGTAAAAAGAGAGGGGAAATTGCCACTACTACAGAAAGCCTAATAGTAGACGGCCAATCACAGACGGTTTGACAAAACCGCTCGTGACTAACACTGCTACGAGCGGTTTTAATTAGGACACCGCCTGCGTGTTGGCGGCGTCGAGAAAACGAGTATCACGCATTTGTTCTTAACTATGAACCGCTCATTATAATGTAGTATCACGACGGTCAGTATTAAAAACCGCTCGTGATGATCTCAGATTATCACGCATTTATTTTTAATTAAAAATCTGCGTGATAAAATCGTTATCACGACGGTTATGAATTAAAACCGTCATGCGATAATTCACGACGGTTTTATTAAGAACCGCCGCGATAATGGTAGGCATTTATTACGCCGCCGATCGCATCTGTCTTCATTTCGATCCTAGACGGTTTTTAAACATAAACCGTCTATGATACTCCTTTTTCCCGCCACAAACACCACAGACGGCCTCCAAATTAAAAGTCCGACAAACAGAGATTCTCAGATTTTAATTCAAGACAGATTTAATTCATTACAAAAGTTCGACAAACAGAGATTCCCAGATTTTAATTAAAGGCAAATTTAATTTATTACAAATCTAAGAGAAAAAGAGATTCCCAGATTTTAATCTCCTGGGCTTCATATGCTTCTTCTTCAACGAAGAAGATAAGTCGGTAGATTTAAAGCTTTATAGATCCATGATTGGTAGTTTGCTTTATCTTACCGCATCTAGGCCCGACATTATGTTTAGTGTATGCATGTGTGCACGTTTTCAAGCTTCTCCAAAAGAGTGCCATTTAGTGGCCAGTAAAGAGGATTCTAAGATATTTAAAGCATTCCTCACATAGGGCTTTGGTATCCCAAAGGTGCAAAATTTGAATTAATTGGATATTCGGATTCTGATTATGCGGGATGCAAAGTGGATAGAAAAAGCACCTCGGGTAGTTGCCAATTTCTAGGAAGATCTCTAGTGTGTTGGTCATCCAAGAAACAAAATTCAGTAGCACTTTCGACCAAGAAGCCGAATATATTTCAGCGGAAGTTGTTGTGCTCAATTGCTTTGGATGAGGCAAACATTGCCGGATTATGGGATCAATTTTGATAAAATGCCTCTTTTGTGTGATAATGATAGTGCTATCAAAATATCCAATAATCCCGTTCAACACTCAAGAACCAAGCATATAGATATACGCCACCATTTCTTGAGAGATCATGTGAGCAAGGGAGATATTGAAATTAGCCACATCCGAACCGAAAATCAACTAGCGGACATTTTCACCAAACCATTAGATGAAAGCCGCTTTTGCAAATTGAGGAATGAATTAAATGTCATAGACTACTCAAATATAGCTTGAAATCTCATTTCATCCATTTCTGCTCTTTTGTTGTGCTCATATGGACTTTTGTTGGTCTTTCCCCTTCCTTGGTCAAAAATTCGTTTAAATTCATAAAAATTAGTTTCAAAATATAGCATTAGCTCAATTGATGCATAATGATCCTGAATGACTTTAGTTGCATGCAAAACTAGGGATCATTTGCAAAATTTCCAGTTCTAAAAGTCAAATCCTGAAAAATTCCAGAAAATCCGGAACTACATCATAGTCCTTTGTGCGGTACTTCCGCTCCTAACGAAAAAACCGAACTACCGCAGTGCAATCCGCGAACTTCCGGATTTTCGTGAACACGGTACTACCGGCGTGTTACGCGCGGTACTACCGCTTCATGGATTCAATGCGGTTTCCAAACCGCCAACTCCTCCAACCGTTACTCCTTTCCCTTTATCTCTTTTCTCTCTCATCTTCACTCCTCCCGCATCATGCCGCCTACTCCTCTCTTCTTCCTCTCCTCCACCCTCTCTCTCCCAAGAACCTCTCTCCTCTCCCGATCTTTGAATCCGAGGGGAGTTCTTCGTTTTTGGGTGATTCCTTGCACTCCCAGGGTTCTCCTCCTCCGACTTCACAAGGTAAATCAGATCAAAATCCACCTTTTATCTTGTTCTTAGAACCCTAGGTAGAGTTTAGGTTAAAATTTGAAATGTGATGATTTTTGCTGAAATATTCTTGGGCAAATCTGTATATTTGGGGTATTTAGATGTTTATACATACATGTACTGGATTCAATCCAAGAAATACCCCAAAAAGATTCAATTTTTATCATGCCCTAGAAATGTCCAGAAAAACCGAACTACGGTCGAGCGGCGAACTATCGGGTCCCTAAGTACCGCATGTTTAATGCCGAACTACGGATTTCCTAAGTTCCGCAGCTTTGCCGCCAGTACTTCCGCTTTTTCCCGAAAATGAAATTCATCGCTTCCATTTCTAACCTACTTTCGCGTATTCTACCTCATACCTTGATTATCCTATTGTGTCATTGAAGATGCCGAGGATGAAAAATGTCTCGCACAAGTCTTATGGGGCACGGCTGGTCAATCCTCCTCCTCGACTCCGCATCTCGGATGGCGAGCACAAGGGCAAGGGTCCCGCCTCCGATCCTGAGAGTGACTCAGAGGATTCGCATGAGAGCGGATCTGAGGCCTCACATGAGAGCGAGGACTATGCGATCTCAGATGAGGAAATGCCTGAGTTAACTGCAGACGAAGAGGTGGACCTCGACAAGCTCACAAATGAGGATTATGCTATTCTTCGTCGCCGCAGTCAGTATGTACGCCCTCGAAACTCAATGAACCCCCAATTTCATTCCAAGTTTCAAGAGAAGGTGTACCAGGAGATGTATGGTCCGGCTCGCAAATTTGCTGCACATAAGTATGTGGACTGGGATCACTTGTCGCAGATCGACAAGTTCGGTGGTGCTTATCAGCTCTTTCAGCGAGCCGATATTCATCAACTCGTTGCATTCAAATGCAACTATATGGACAACATGATCAGACAGTTCTATGCTACCCTGTACATCTCTCCCAACTTTGAGCATCCGACTTGGATGACAGGACCCAGCTCATAGAGTGCACTGTGCACGAGTTTGAGTTAGCACTTGGGACGGAAACCGGTGCCTATGAGAAGGTGTTCAAGTTTAGCTCTTCCTATTGCCGCTATTCGAGTACTATGACCAAGCTGCGAACGGACACTCGGGACGACAAATGGCTTACTCCCTATTCCCACCTTGTCAACAGGATCATCAACCACACTATTCTTCCCAAGAGTGGGAATTATGATGTTATTCGTGGCCATGCGTGGAATGTAATTGATTACATTATGCGCGCCAAAAGTTTGATGTGGTGGATCTTATCATCGTGGGGATCGACGCCAATAAGAATGACAAACGAAAAAGGATCAACTTTGCACCATTCATCATGGTCGTGATCATTCGGAAGATCGATACCGAGGAGCACTCGCACCCGCACAAGCCATACAAGCCGCGTGCGAGGGCTCCTGCTCTGCTCCCGCTCGCACCGTGCTCGCCTCGCCTCACCTCGGCCTCGGCCTCGATCGCAACTGCTGATCCTCCTCCCTGCATGCGAGGGCGATGTGTCGCTTTCCCGCATTTACTCCGCCATACTCAGCTTGAGGAGCGCCAGATGTCTTGATCTCCACCGTGTCTTCCCTTGGTGATCGCAGACGCCTTGGAGAGTGCAGTTCATCCGCCTTCTCCGCTTGCTATGGTCGTCGCACTCGTCGCCGTGGTCCTCCTTCTCCCAGTGCAGCTCAGGACTAGCTCCTCTTTTTGGTACTTCGATGCCAAAGGGGGAGAAATTGTAGCAAGGAGAAGTTTTAAGTCTTATCTATCTATCCGTTGGGCTTTGTAATAAAGTATGGTGAAATGAACCATGTAATGCTTACTCTGTGGATGTTTAGTATTTTAATTTCTGATGCATTGTAATGAACTATGTCATGTCCTTAATGCAATGCTTGTTTACCTGTCTATTGCGTATCTTTGAATTTTGGTGAATGTGCTGAAATGCTATGATGTAATCATGCCTAATAAATTCCTGCAAAATCTGATGCACATGTTTAGGGGGGAATTTTGGACGTTTCTAGCACTGTTGATACCCCAAAATTCCAAAAATAGCCGCGCTGAAAACACAATTCCAAAAATAGCCCCCAAACGACCGCACGATTAACGGCAACGCGACACGTGTCCATGGTGCGGCGGAGCGCACCACACTCGAGTGGTGCGGTCCCCGACCGCACCACACCCCGCCAGACGTGCCACGTAGATGGTGCGGTGCCGCACCGCACCACTCCCTAATGGTGCGGCACCACACCGCACCACTCCGCCGTGGGTCCCACCCCTGCACGCTTGCACTGTAGGATTTTAATTCAAGTTATTTTTGTATGCATTTGTAAAGATAATTTTTAAATAAAAATTTATGTGTATATATGAAATGATGTGTGAAAAATATGAATTTGAAGTGGAGTCCACTTTATCGCTTGTGTAATTAGTTGTGCAATTTTGAAAATTAAAAATATTGGTTGGTAGAGTACTAACGAAATTTGTGTGAAGTAACGATTAGTGTTTTTGTGATTTTCCTATATTGTCGATCGTGAAAATGTGTTGAAGTGACAATAACAAATTTCGATCATGGTATATTGTTTTATTGGAAGCAATTTAAAGAAAAATTTTCGAGCACAAATGTGATATGAACAATTGAGGAAATGAAGGAAAGTGATATTGAACATGTATGATTATAAGTTTTGTTAATTTTGTAGTTGTGAATCGAAAAAATTTGAAAAATTGTAAAACAAGTTTATGTTGATTATATGTTGTAGATGCATAAAAATTTGGGTAAAATTTTTTAGGAACGACAGCGTAGAACGATCGATATATAAAGTGGTAAGTGACTTTTAGGTTTGGTATGTTTTAAGGGTTTGCAATCCGCCATGTTTGTATGTTTTGTCAATTTTGTAGTTATAAACTGCGTAAAAATAAGATAAAGTTGTAATAGAAGTTTATGTTCAATGTAAGTTGTAGATGCATAAAAATTTGGGTACATTTTTTAGGAACGATTCGATACATAAAGCGGTAAGTGATGTGACCAGTGGCATGTGGCATGTGTGGAACTCAGATTTCTAATGTTCGAAATTCCACCACTAGTCCTAACATGCATGCCTTAGGGAAATAACTTGCTAGGTCTATTACATCATGGAATGCGAAATACGAGATATTAAACTTCATAATACAGCTTGGGAGTAACATGCCGCATAGATTTTTATTACATGCATAACATATAGCATGATATGCGACTAACCCACCCAACCGCCAGACGACTCATCGTGTGGACCGGGCCACTTTCCTTCCTTGCCCGCTCGGCATTGAACTCCTCTCCGCCTCTTTTGCCTTAGCCGCACTTCCCTCTTTCTCTCGCGCCCATCTCGCGAGCCTCCCGCCCGCACGCGCACGCTTCAAGATGAGCTTGCGCTCGCACAGATACGCAGGTGTGCTCGTGCTGCGGCGCTCCTCCTCCAAAGAACTCCTTCTCCTTTGTGACATTCCACTCCTCGAAGTCAAGGGTCCATTGGTCCTCGTGGTGGATCTCAAGATCGATCCATTTGCGGTAGCCACACAGGCTCCAGAGATCAGTAAATACATTGGAGATATTGTTAGTGCGTCGTGTGAAGGAGACAAGGTAGGGAAAATGGTGCATGTGGTCGCACGGCCGCGATAGGTTGCGTGTCAAAGCGGCGGTTGGGGTAGTCACCGAGTAGTTTGCGCAACCCCGAACGCATACCTAGACCGATGCGGTGCTTAGACTTGAAGAACTTGCACACGCCCCGCACCAACAAAGGGGAGGTATCTCCCTCGTGTGGTAGTTGTGGCGAACGCCGGGGGGCGTCCGGATTGGGTTGTTGCTACGCGGCGCCTGGGGACCTTTCATCGTAGCACGATGGGCTTGTTCTACCCGGGCCTGTATCGCCCTTATTTTCTCATCGCGTGCGGCATCGCGGGCCGCAGCTGACCATGCTATGTCACGGGTCTCCTTCCAATCCTTCACCATCTTGTCCCATTGCTTCTTCTTGCCTTTGTCCATCCGGGTTGGGTGAGGGTGAGGGAAGCGCGATGTAGTATGGGGTTTGGATGGGCAATGTTCGCTGGGAAATGGAATGCATACGAATTTATAGGGGCTGTTTTGTCTCTACTCGTACGTCTAAAGCTGGTCCGCGTGGTGGTAGCAGTGAGTAAAGATGGGAGTGCTGCGGTATGACTGAAAAAGGTCCCGTTTTGTATACGAACTCTGAGCAAAGCTGCCCTGAATTGTCATCGACCGAGCAAAGCCGACCTCTTGTTGTCATGTCACCGAGAACAGATGCCCTCTTTAGTACCGCCAACGCCCAAAGCCGCATGTTTTGTCGTCCGACCGAGTAAAGCCGGGCCGCTTTGTCATGTCATCAAGCAAAGCCGCATCTTTTGTCATCTCACCGAGCAAAGCCGCCCGCTTTATCATGTCATCGCGCAAAGCCGCATCTTTTGTCATCTCACCGGTAAAGCTGCCCGCTATGTCTTGTCTCGGGCAAAGCCGCATCTTTTGTCATCTCACCGAGCAAAGCCGGCATCTTTTAGTCATCTCACCGAGCAAAGCCGCATATTTTGTCATTTCACCCAAAAGCTGTCTGTGTCATCTCTTTGAACAAAGCTGCCCGTGTTGTCATGTCTCCGAGCAAAGATGGCCTATTTTGTCATTTCATCGCGAAGCAGATTTGTGCTGCCATCTCTCGAGCAAAGATGCAGCAAGATGTCTCGCTTGGTATAAGTAGCACGGTTGGGGTCCCAGCAATTCTTCATCGAACAAAGAAGTACCGCCTTTCGTGCTTGAACAAACCATGCCTGAGCCGAGGCCAGTGGGATTTGGGTCACCGGGACGACATTCCTTTAGAAAGGAGGGATATGTTCGGTCCACGCATCGATTGATGCCAAGTCGGCGTGCTCAACCAGCGTGGCGAAATGCAGCACAATGAGTACGCGATCGTGCAGATCTTGGATTCCCGAACGATGGCGGGCGACGTTTCTTCCACGCTCACGCCCGGTACAATTTAGTAGTTTTACTTTTTGTACTGCGTGCGGACCCGCGAAGTTTACCGCCCTTATTTTTGCAGATGGCAAATGCGACTTCTCCCGCCGGATCGACCCTCCTCATGAACGGTATGTTGATCGTTATGTGGATACATTGTGGGCTCGAATATGGGACTTGGAGTACCGAATGGAGAGTCTCACCGAGGAGAACAATGACCTCCGCGAATGATGCAACGCGAGAGGGGCAACGAGGAGGTCGTGAATATAGGAAGCTCTTATGATCCCACATGTTGCCGCGCGAACCCGAGCTGCATATGTGCATGCCACTACCACGACGGCGAGCCACGCCCGAGACGGCCCCTCAAAGAATTCTCCATGTGGGTGCCACGAGGCTCGCTTGGCATGTAGGTAACGAGGGTTATGGTTGTGTCGTATTTTAGTTCATGTATGTGTTGGCTGTACTACTTTCCGTAAATTGTTGGGTGTACTACTTTCCATAAATTATGTATGTGCAATGTATGTGTTGTAAGTGCGTGACGCCTTCATGTTATGTGGCCTCTTTCCGTAACGATGTAATGTGCAACGTTGTTAAGCATGCGATGGATTGGTGGTTATCTTCGTGGAGTTGTTATCACAAGTCCCAAAAATGCACATCGAGCAAAGATGCCTCATTTTGTCATCCCACCGCAAAGGTGGCATGTTTTGTCATGTGAATGCGAAAGCTGGCCTCTTTTGTCATGTCACCGCGAAAGCTGGCCCGCTTTGTCAAGTCACCGGGCAAAGCTGCCCGCTTTGTCATATCACCGCAAAGCTGCCTCTTTTTCATGTCACCGCGAAAGCTGGCCCGCTTTGTCATATCACTAAGCAAAGGTGCCCTTTATGTGCGTGTATGAATTGTGCTATCTGTGTTCTTTGTGCGTGAGGCTGCCCCTGCACAACCTATAAAACGGAGCCATCCTCACATACTCCTTGCCATGTTATCACCACCTCCGAGTTAGTTGTTCACAAGCAGTGTAGTTTTCTTCGTGCTCACTCCCGCACTAGGCAATGAGTCACCAAAGACGCCTTCATGGGCACCGACGGTGATGTGCCCAAATTGCAACACCTTGGTTAGACGTAGGACATCGCTGCACGCCGCGAATCTCGGCGACACTACTACAAGTGCCCCCATCACTCGGTGAGTCGATTGTTTCGGTTCATTGAAATCGTGGTGGTATGTTTAAAAATTTCTTGTCATGGAATCGCAGAAGCTCATGGTGGTTGCCAATTCGGGTGTGGAGGATGAAATGGGCAATAGGATCGCCAATGTTCGCCATGACAGAGTTGTCGTGGGGGTTGCGACCCGTCGGATGCGCATCGCTTGGACAGACTCGAGTGGAAGATAAATTTAATGTTGTGTGCTATTTTGTTTCTTGTGATTATTGTTATCCTCAAGTTGTAGTGCTGGAGGTTCTCCTCGTGTATGTTGCTAATGTTTTATGCTATGTTGTCGTCAAGTACGGTTGTGTTGTATTTTAGTTGTTGTGTTCGTTCGTGTGTTGGTGGTTGTAATACTTGCTACATTTCATGTAATGTGCAATGTATGTGTTGTTTCGTGTTGTCATTGCCCGAGGCCTTCAGATATGTGGGTTGTACGGTGTTGTCATCTCTAAGTTGGTTGTATGGCGTAGTAAATCAAAGAACTTAGAACAACCCTTTTATACTGGAAACCATATTTGAACATCAAACCATCAAGCACTTGAAAAACATCACAAAAATTACAACAGCCCAATTACAAAAATTCATTTATCATCTCGCCGCCGCCTCGACGACGATTCGATCCTCCGAGAAGGTGAACTCGCTAGGGGCGCGGTGCATCTCGAAGGTCGATCGCGAGGTCTCGCGGAGGCGGTGGTGGGTACATCTCGTGGGGAGTGCCGATCGCTGGCCTATAATAGAGCTCACCAATCGGCGGAGGGGTCTACGCCCCGCAATGGAAAATACAAAAAGTTTATAATCATTATTTGTATCATGTGGTATGTTCACTACATGCGTATATACCGTGCATACGGCCGTTGGAATGACGATGACGCCGCGAATTCACCCATGTACTCGCGCTGTAACCTTGGTACGCTCGCTCAACCACTCGTCTCGCCCTTGCATGTCCGCCGGGTGGATCGACCGCCAGCGCATATGTCGCTATCTCGCTGGTGTCTCGTGGTCGCTATTCAGACGCTGTCCCGCCGCCTCCGGATGACGACGGCTGTAGTAACGTGCTATCCTTCGCAATCGCTGCAAGGAAAACGTGTGTTACGAATAAATGGCAATCGAGTGGACAAACGAATCGATGGCAAATGTCGTATCGCTAGTCCAAAAGGTCTGTGAGGACGAGGGAGCGCAGCTGCGATGACCTCCGGACAGCGACGACGACCGCCAGACATCGACGGACGTCGCGCCGATCGCGACGACGACGCATCGCCGGATCGCGATGGACGACCACCGCACAGCGACGGACGGCTGGCGCGGCGCTGAAGGCTGCTCTCGCGACGCGCGTCGTGCATGGACATCATCCGGTCCGACTACAGCTCATGGCCTTGATCGCATTCCCGAGGTCATTGAAGATGCTACGCGCAAAGCAAGAACCCGCTGCCGCCCTCCCACGCCGCAAAGATTTGAAAAGCCTCGCTCTCAGACGACGCATATGCTCGCATCAGACGTAAACAGAAATGAGTTAAAACGCATCAGACGTAAAGAAACAATGAGTACAAACGCATCGCAGTGCACGCATCGCCTCGCCAAGACGTCGCCGATGACGGTCCGGCCGCCCGTATGGCATCTTCGCGCGCGACCTCAAGGACGGGTGGGGCAGGCCGAGTAATCTTGCTGCGCGCGTGGAATGTACCACTCTAGGTACACACCGTATGTGGCGATGTCGTGTGGCCTAGTCTCGCCACAACCTCTCGTGCTCGCCGAGTCACGCCACAGTCCGCCCACGGCCGTGTGTGGCTGTCCGATCCACCATGGTGCCTCTTCTTGTTTGCTCGCAAGTTAGTGCACATATTGTACAATTAGTATTATCAACACATTACTACCTTGCGCATGTGTACCGTGCAATGGCTTACGGTGGCCTTCGTAGTAGTGCCCGCCCTAGGAGGGTGGCACGTGCCGGTGGAGGTGAAACCGCCTCATCACTCTCTGGGTTGTACGGTTCGACGGCGCGCGAAGACGAGGTGACAGTCGCCAACCAAGACGTGTGGTCTTGGTGGCACCGAGATGACAACATGTAGGGGCAATGAGCTGAATGAACCTCGCATCCCATGGGAACCGACTATGTCGTTGTCGAAGCCGCCAAATCGCCATGGAAATCGGGTACACACGCCGCTCTCGCCTTAGCCCACCGCAATGACCATGTGTCCAACGAGTCCCCATAGTCGCCCATCTATGGGGTCATCGCCACCACCGGCACCGCATAACTCCGGAGGAGGTCGTAAGGGTGCACGGGCCTCTCGATCTTAGGCCTCCCAACCGTGAAGTGCTCCCAAGACCAAGATCGCAGAGCACATAGCACGCCGCCAAGACCGCTCGCCGGCCTCGAGACGACGACAGCATCACACAAGCCTCGATGACGTGGCACTAAGGACCGCCGATCCCACCAGATCGCGCACTCGCCGCAAGGCATCCGCCAAGGACTCGCAAGGTGTATGTACGCCGGATGCACGAGACTCCGAGTGGTCGAGGAAACAAGACCCATCCGAACAAAAAGAATGTATGCCATGAGGTGCGCCCGCACGACCCCTCATGAGCGCCCTCGGCAGGTCATGAACTCGTAGCCACGAGTGTGGCACACCGCATATGTTGTCCGGGATCGGATACCGACCGGCACCCAAGGCGGCCTTCCAATGCGCCGCTCGGGGTGGTACTACCGCTGCACCACGGATGGGTAGACTCGCAAGATGGACACGCCCCGAAGTGTAATAGTCATCTCGCCCACCGGAAGTGGAAGGTGTGAGTCTCCGGTCTCCAACGATCCACGAGTGCGACAGCAACGCCGCATCGAATCGCAACGAATACGGAACATCCAAAGATGCGAGCAAGGGGCAAAAGACCGTGTCTCGCAGCGGCGGGATGTATCGCTCGCCTAGAGGCCGCGCTCGGGGCCCTAAGGACGAAACACGGAGGGCCATCAGCATTGATGCCCACGCGGTGCATCGGTGGCGGTCATCCCAACGGGCCTCAAGCAACTCGTGACGCCATCTCCCGCCGATGATTAAAAACAAGTCAAGACGCAGTTGTCATGAGAATATGCAACATACATAATTTGTACGTAATGATAATACATCGTGAAATAAATGACAACAAAACATGAACAAACGTAATTTGCATCGAACGACAACAAATGATAACGAAATATCGAATAAGTCACAACATAACATAATCTGCAAGAAATGACTCAAACAAATTGTACACGGAAATAATTTGGTCGATACATTCAGCATAGGTTACGTGATGCACGATCCGTGCTCGCATCACAACAAAGACCCGCTATAGTTACAAAACACGGAAGCAAAGAAGCACAATGACACCATGTGCTGCATACTATGGAGCGTTACTTGATGTCGGCTGCTTGGGCACCGCCTAAATGAATGGCCAACCGCCTTGCATAGTTCGCACTTCGCCGCCAACCCGATCCCCACGCGGCTATCATCCATGTCGCTACGAATGCGACGGCTCGTCTTCGCCACGCGACGTGGCTTCATGCATCGTTCGCACCCACTTGATCTGCCTCGCCGAGCTCCCTATAATGCATGTCCACCCCGCATTTAATGGAACTCCGTGCTCCGTGTTTCAAACAGTGCTTCATGTCATAGTACCTTGAGATGTAATGCGGGCGCTGTTCCATAACGCGCATGCCGCGCACACGCGGGAGCATGGCTTGTGTAGAAGCTCCGCTTGTTGCATGTGCAAGATGCTCACAAGAATCGTGCACACCGCTACGATCCTCTAGCCTGCCCCATCATGTACCTCTGTCTGAGACGAACCTCAAACTTCCTCCGTAAGCCATCCATGGTCTGAGCAATATGCGAACGAGCCTTCTCCATCTTCTTGTCCATGTAGGCCCACGCTACCTCTGAGAATTCTTTGCCTTCGCCGATATGCCGCCGCCATCATGGCTCTATTGACAAAGTATCCTATTGAACGGTTCCAGGTCTCTTCAACGATTGCAGTGATAGGTAGGGATCTCACGCCCTTTAGAACACCATTGTACACCTCGGACATGTTTGTCGTCATGATTCCGCACCTTGCTCCGCGGTGTCATGCAAGAGAGACCACATCTCCGTGTTAGATGCATTGACCGCACCCATTGTGTGAACTCCCAAGTCTCGTGGAGCCTCCTCCATAGCCCCGCTCACCGCTCAAGACGCTTGACATGCCCGCCGGTCTCTCGATCAAGGTGGCTCCACAGGGCATTGAACTTCGCCTTCGGTTCTCGCATACAAAGTTTTTAAACATCTTCATTAGTTCCTTGCAATGGAACCTTCGTGGAAGTTTGCCGCAAGATGCCTCATGCACCACCGGTTCTTCATGTCATTCCACCGTACGGGTCGTGTCCCGCTCGCATCGCTCCCATTGCAGCATGCAAGCCCGCATTGCGGTCCGAGATAACACACACATCGGGCCGATCTTGTACAACGGCCGCTTCACATTGACAAGGAACCACACCACTTTCCGCATTTCATTCTCTACTATTGCAAATGCCACCGAGTAATCGTCATTTGCGTCACGCAACCGCGGTCGATTGTACCTTTGTATTTGCCAGATAGGAATGTGCCGCCCATCGTTAGCACCGACGGCACCACTTGAAGCCTTCTATTGCCCGATGGAAGGCCCGTAACACTCTGCCAAGCACAAAACAATTCGCCCTTCCGCCTCATGAACCCGCCGCACTTGTTAATGAACGTGCACGGGTTTGCCGCTGCAACCGACACAACAATCTCGACCAGATCATATGCCTCCTCATATGTCCCGAACATACCCGCAGCACTTCTCGCTTCCCGCCACACCTTCTTGTAGCTCACAAAGAAACCCCACCGTGTTCGCTACCTCCGCCATGAGAACCTTGGGAGTAATGGATACATTTGCAACCACAAGATGCCTTATCACCTCTCCAACATATGACGACGCCATGTTGCGGTGCCTATGTAGTGGCGCCGCAAGCTCACAAGTGTGATCGCTCAGCACCGTTATCCGAAGTCCGTGCGGCGCTCAACCGAACAAGCACGGACCTTGCCAGTAAGGTGAGCCGCCCACACACTTCACAATGTAGGTGTCGGTTGGACCTGTGCACCCGATATGTCCGATCGATGTTGACGGCATACGTGGCAATAGCTTGTCGTGCAAAGACTCTTGTTACGGAAGCTCGCCTCTACAACGAAGTCCGCTTTCATTGAATCCCCACTCTACCTCCTTCGCCTGTGGCGTAACTAGGGATTCCGCCGCGATGTCGCCCAACTGGACGGCACGCACGCACCTCCGTGGTTACAACACCACCTACCACACCTCCCGCCGTAGGTTCCCCTTCTTCCTCCTCTCCCGAACTCTCTGCTTCCACATCGCCCTCCTCCTCACTTTCCTCGCACTGCTTCTCAAGGTACTCGTGATACCAACACGCGCGCCCACCACCCTCCGCACCTTCATTCGGCTGAAAATTCTCCACGTGCCTCTGCGGTCACCATCTTCCATTGACTCATGGACTCCTCCTTCACCAAAGATCTTCATGATCGCCGAGAGTAATGCACGCTCTACATCTCCGCCAAAGACTACCGAGCCACCCATGGCGATGATTCGCCCTTCCACGAATTGAACATACACCATTGGCCCGGTATATATCAATGCGTCCGGTTGCACACGACCTCCATGTAGTTCACCCATGAAGCGCCGCCGTCACCTTTATAAGTTGCCACACCGTCTCCCCGCAGCACTTCCAATCGTGGCATACACCGCTCGATCCGTAATTTGTTCCTTGCGTGTCCCGATCGAATCCGAACGCACGCATCTCCGTAGCTCCAACGTGCTCATGGTGTTCAGATTGCGCGCCGGATCACAATCCGGTCACAATTATTCAGTTCCGCCTGCACGCCCGCCCCGCATTTGACCACTTCCATAGAACACGAACAAGTCTTGATGTCACCCATGGCGCACCTAACATAATCCCAAACTGAACCTCTTAGTATATATCACAGCAACAACTGTACTCATCACACATAACCTCTCACAGTACCACATACAAGCGTACCATTTATGGAGTGCGCTAACAAATTTCTATATAAATCAAATTACTAATGTAATGCACTTTTTTCCAATTTCTATTCTACAAATCTTAATTCTGTGCTACATATATTACAATTTTTTCAACTTCATAGAGTCTAATTTATTTTTAACTTCTCATTGTATTTTTTACTTTATTTGCAGAGCGCGCTAACACATTAAATTCAAATTTTACTGCAAATCAAATTACATTTTTGTAATTTCACCCTATTTTGTATTATTATTCTACTAATTAAATCACTAATCGAGCAACTCATTTTTCATCATTTCTTACTTACGATTTCTTACATCGATCAAATAACTACATTTTTTGCCAATCTGTTAAATCCTCTACATTTCTAGTACTACTTCCTCTACATTTCTAGTACTACCCAACAATGTACCATCATATATGCAAAGGTTACACTTTAACATAGATTTTTTAACGAACATGCACAAAGAAGATCTAATATTATTCAGTGATTTTGGCTACAAGAATGAATACATGTTAATACAAACAAGAGCTACGCAAGTGGCCTTTCCGACTAGCTATGTGCTTCACAATGATATCATTTAAATGTTGGTACAATCCAATCAACTTTTATAAAATTTACGGTCCACAAGAGCAAGACAAAATTCTTCACATAAAACATAAATTACAAGACACTACAACTACAAATATTTTACAAAAAAATGCAATACACTACAATCACAAACAACTACAAACATTTTACATTACAAAGGACAACAACAAGACATAATTTCTTCACATAAAATTAAAAATACAACACGATAATTACATAAAATACAACAAGATAACTACAACCATTTAACATTACAGAGACATATGGAGACCGCTTACGTAACGCTTACGCTAATTACCGCTAATTACTATGATTAAATTACAGACGCATGGAGATGATATTTACCTTTTCTTGAAGCTCACGAGACGATCTACAACTTTCTCACTTGCGAAAACTTCAGATCCCTTCTAAAATTACTCCAAATGCCGTGTAAAGCCTCTATTGCTCCCTCTCTTGCTCTTCTTCACTATCCGCTCCCTCCTCGCTTGTCGCTTCTCTAGCTAGCGCAAATGCAAAACGTTGATTCCGCACGCAGGTCTTCCTTTATCCCAATATTCACAGCGCGCAGAGGGGCCGCTCTCACGTATTGACACATTGCATGCACGGTATAAAGAAATGCAGCACGGACGGAGGAATCTTGCATGCAGCACGGGCGGGCGGGCGAAATGAGCTGCTTTCGGCCGGTGATGGGACTTGGCAGTGTGGTGCGCCCGGGGGCCGCACCATTTGCGGTGTGGTGGGCCCGGGGAGCGCACCATTTGCCCGGATGTGACGCCCGCCGAGTGGTGCGGTCGGGGACCGCACCACTCAGGTGTGGTGCGCTCCCCGGCCGCACCACATGCCGCGTGCCGCGTTGCCGTTAATCGTGCGGTCGTTTGGGGGCTATTTTTGGAATTGTGTTTTCAGCGTGGCTATTTTTGGAATTAACGGCAGCAACAGTGCTAGAAACGTCCAAAATTCTTTAGGGGGAGCTCTTTCTTATTAGTTTTTAAAATGCAAACATTCCCCATGTTCTAAAACTGCTAAAATTTCAAAGACCTTGTGTATACTTCTTGCAAACTAGGAGTATATCCAAATCCTAAATTCTTCTCATAAATTGCTCTTATTGTCATCAATTACCAAAAAGGGGGAGATTGAAAGCATCTAGGCCCCTAAAAATATTAGTTTTGGTAATTAATGAATTTATGTGAATATGGGACTAATGTGTGCATTAAGTGTTTGAAAGGATAAGTTCAAATGGCAAAGAAAGAGGCTCACAAAATTTCCCATGAAGATTCAAGATCTCTAGGGCGACAAGGTAAATAGTCTAGGTATCTATTTTATTTTACCGGTCTTGGAGTTAGGTTGGAAGACCGGATTATAGGATAAACGCCGTACTATTAAGAGGGATCATGGTGATTGCTTGATCATGTTCAAATGTGCCCTTTGGATCAATTTAGGATCATGCATGCACTTAGAAATTAAAATTAAATCAAATCTGTGCATTGTCAGAAGATCCGGTAGTTCCGGTGTGTATTGGGCGGAACTACCGCAGGTCCGGTAGTACCGGGCGCCCAGGCGGAACGTTTTTTCCAGAGAGCGCCCGGACTCAGACTTAGTCTCTGAAACGGAAGTACCGCTGGTTGACTCGGAACTACCGGATGGCCGTAGTACCGCACCCGAGCGAACTTTATTTCCAGAGAACGCCCGAGTTTAACTTAGCCTCTCAAAACGGAAGTACCGCGGTTTTACTCGGAACTACCGCATGTGCGGAAGTTCCGATACCGCGGAACGTTATTTCCAGAGCGAGAATAAGACTTAGACTCGCTGAGATCGGAAGTACGGGTCTTGGAGCGAACTTCCGACGTCCGGAAGTACCGCGAGTTCAACGCGTAGTACCGCACTTATTGACCAACGGTTACTTCTTACTCTCGACATAGCCGCTCGACCGGTCACGAGGGTCCGAAGTACCGCGTTTTGCTCGCGTAGTTCCGATTTCCTGAATTTTCAGGATTGTTTATTGTAACGGTTATTTGAGGTTGGTGAGGGTATAAATACACCCCACCGTAACTTGGACATGTTGTTGAACATACATTGAATACATTTGAGCCTAGTGCAACCTCTCACACCTCATTCACTCACTTGTGCATTCATTTGAGGTAGTTGATCCAAAATTCAAGTGCATTGCATTCTAGTTGATCCATTGAGCACTTGAGTGAGACTGCCGCAGTGGTTTATTCTCTTGGTGCTTGCCGCACCTAGACGGCTTGGCGGAGTTTCGTGATCTTCTCAAGAAGATTGTGAGAAGGCCCTAAGATTGTGAAGGCTTGGAGCTCGCCACCCGAGAGGGAAAGGGCATCCAATAGTGATCGAGGTGCTTAGGCTCATTCGTGGAGCCGGTCCGATTCGTTCGGGCTTACCTCAACGTGGACTAGGGGAGACCGGCAAGTCTCCGATCACCACGGTAAAAAGTAATCGTGTCAATTGTGGTTTGCTCTCCTGTGATCATTTTCATTCAAGCAACGCTCTTCATTCATATTACTTGATTGCTTGCTTAGTTAGATTAGCAATTGTTGTTCTCTACCATTCGTTATTGCTCTTAGTCGATTACTTGTGCTAGTGTTAGTGTTATCTTTCTCTATCAATCCATCAAGTTTAAAATTGCTAATTAGAATTAGACGAAAATTTTAAAACCTCCTATTCACCCCCCCTCTAGTCGGCCTCCTCGATCTTACACCTGGGCAAATCATTAGCATGGCCCATAATCTAAAAGAGGATGGCATGATAAACTTCAACAGAATCGGCCGAGTCTGCTTGATCGGAAAGGTTATCTAGCACACTCTGCGCTTCCACAAGAGCTTCCTCCGCTTTGTGGACATTGTAGAGAAGAACAAGGTGAGGCGCTTCTTTTCGTGAGCAAGAACGAGACACCTCCGTCGACGCGGATGATGAGGTCTAGTTGACGGACGATATTGGAAGCGAGTCGAGGAAGGAGAGCAGGCGTGAGCGGAGGAGATGCTCAGACGAAATTGTTGGCCGCTCGTGTAAGGTTGCGCCGAACAACTCATGATGGATAGATGAGAGGAAGGAGATGAACAAAATTTTAGATGTCATTGTTGAGAAATGTGGTGATGATCAAGAAGATGAGGAGAGGACAATACGCTTAGATCAAGAAATGGAATAGTGCGTGCAAATATAAGCATTATCACAAACGGTTCGTATACCCAAACATTAATGATATAGACGCTTCAGATAACGATCGATGACGTTAATGGAAACACGCGCAAACACGGCGCTCGCAATCGAAACACGAAGCATTCGGCAATCAAACATGAAGCGTTCTGGCAATGGATCAAAATTTTGAAGCTTATGGCAGACGGTTTTTTTAATAAAAACCGCTCGTGATAATTGTTATCACAGACGGTTTTTGTTAAAAACCGTCAGGATAATAATTATCACGACGGTTTTTAGTTAAAACCGTCGTATAATGATTATCACGACGCCTTTGATAATGACCGGGGGCATTTATCGCGCGCTCGCATCGCATCTGTCTTCATTTCGATCCGATCTAGCCATCGCCGCGCACTTTTTCACTCGAGAGGAAGCTAGGCGATTTCAGCTCGTAATTTGGTGGGAGAAGAGGCAAAGATTGAGCTTTGAATTAAGATTCGACTTTCCCGTTGCTTTGAGATATGGTTAGTAATGAAATTTATTTTTTCTTTAATTGCATAACAATTTAGGTCTAAGTAATCCATGAGTGGTTATTGAAGATGGTTAATTTGCAAAATTGTTGGTTATATAATAGTTGTTGTGTTTGTAATATGAATTGAGCTAGCAAATTAAGTCCAATATAATAAATGTGGCCGTATATACGTAGTTATAATTAGTTAATCTAGATTTTAATACTAAGTTGTTATATATGTACGTAACGTAGAACCGAAGCCGATGTATGCCGCGAGCCGTGTGAGTGAAGAGTACATTAATGGCGTTTCGCTTTTATAAGAGCCGCGAGGAGGATATGTTGAATAAGGGGTGGAATATATGTGCTTTGTCCATGCACCGATCGCGAGAATTTGAAGATGTTTAAGAACCGAGGCAAATTGAAGCGCACTTGATTCGGAGGGTTTCAAAAAGGATTATACGTGTTGGACAAGTCATGGTGAAGTGAATGATCATATGGCGCCGGATGACATCACCGGTGAAGTGAATGATATGCCCCCGGATGACATCGCCGGTGAAGTGAATGACATGCCGCCGGCTGATGTCGATTGTGGCTCTGATTCGGATAGGTCGCACGATGATAACTGATCTGATGCTTCGCGATGTAGAAGAGAACTATGATGAGAGAGAGTATGTTAAATTCCGTGGCTTGATGGAGAACTCGAGAAACCTTTGTACACGGGCTGCAAGTACACGAGGTTGTCGGCCGTGCTTGAACTGTTGAAATTGAAGGCAAGCAACGGTTGGTCCGACAAGAGTTTCACGCACTGCTAGGTCTTTTAGCGGACATGCTTCCGAGGGAAATGAGTTGCCTAAAACCACGTATAAACCGAAGAAGGTTCTTTGTCCGTTGGGAATGGAAGTAGAAAGAATACATGCATGCCCGAACGATCAGTATCCTCTACCGTAAAGAGTATGCAAACATGCATGTATGTCCGTGTGCAACGCATCCCGATACAAACGTAACAATCAATCGATGATGGCGAGGAACAGAGGCGAAGAAAGGACCTCCCGCTAAGGTGGCATGGTATTTTCCTATAATTCCCGCTTGAAAAGGTTTTTGTAAATCCAAAGGAGGCACAATCGCTGCGTTGGCACTAAGAGGAGCGCAAGAAGGATGGAATGATAAGACATCTTGCCGATTCCGCAGCATGGAGAAACATCGATAGGAGGTTTGCAGAGTTCGTGCGTAACCAAGGAATATAAGGTTTGACCGAGTACGATGGAATGAAACCTTTCAAAGAGCATGAGCAACCGACATAGCACATGGCCCGTGAATCTCTGCATCTATAACCTTCCTCCTTGGTTGTGTATGAAGCGAAAGTACATTTTGTCGTCGATACTTATCCAAGGGCCAAAACAACTGGGAATGATATCGATGTGTTCCTAGCAATCGTTGGTGGAAGATCTAAAAGTCTTGTGGAACGAAGGGGTACAGTATGGGATGCATACAAACGAGAACTTCACTCGCGCTCCTTATTGTTCCGCACCATAAATGATTATCCCGCCCTTGGTAACCTATCGGGCCATAGTACAAAAGGTGCCAAAGCTTGTACTCACTGCTTACATGGTACCGAGAGTGTGTGGTCGAGACACTCACGCAAAACCGTCTACATGCGTCACCGTCGGTTCCTTCGGAGGGCTCACCCATACCGCAAGATGAAGAAACAATTTGACGGAGAGAAGGAAGATGGTTCAGCTCCAAGGCATTTAAGGGGACACGAGGTTTATGATATGGTTAAGGATTTAGATGTTGTCCTCGGAAAGGGACGAAATTGAGGGCTCATGAGAAGAACACCGGAAGAAGAGATCAATATTTTGGGACTTACCTTATTGGGAGTACCTAGATGTTCGCATCGCATCGACGCCATGCACGAGAAAAGAATGTGTGCGGCGATACCTTGATTGGTCTCTTCATCAACATCCGTGATAAAACAAAGGACGTGTCAACGCACGCTTGACTTGGCCGACATGGACATCGTGCCCGAGTTAGCACCGACATGCACCGATAATGGACGAACGATCTTCCCCGCGTGTTACACTCGCCCAAGGCTGAGAAAACAGAATCGTGCGCTGCTTGCATGGTGTCAAAGTTCCGTCCGTTACTCCTGAACGTGAAGAAACTTGTTTCATGCAAGATTTGAAGTTAAATGGCATGAAGTCTCATGATTATCATGTGCCGATGACACGATGCTCCCTATTGCAATTAGAAATATTTTGCCGATCAAAGTCCGAGAGACAATCACGAGGCTATGTTATTTCTTTAACACAATTGCTCGTAAGGTCATCGATCCCGGGACTAGATGCTCTGCAGATGAGGTGGTGATGACTCTATGTCACCTTGAAATGTATTTCCTCCTTCGCTTTTTCGATATCATGGTCCATCTCATTGTTCACGCGTGTGGGAGATAAAATGTGCGGGCCCGTATTCCTCGTAGCATGTACCCATTTGAGAGGTTCATGGAATTCAAGTCCTACGACGGAATCGTTCTCACGGAGGGCAGATCGTCGAAGGTTATGCAAGCGAAGAGGTCATTGAGTTTTGTGTCGATTATATGGCTCGATTCAACCGATAGGTGTCCTCAATCTCGCCATGAGGGGAGGTCAAGGGTCTCTGAACTATCGAAGGAAAGCAATCACTCCGATATGGACACGTATACTCAAGCCCATTTCACGGTGTTGCAACACATGATCAAGTGGTGCCTTATGTGGACCAAAGACAAGGATGTGCTTCGCAATGTAATCCGAGCGCCGGATGTTTGGATCATGAGGCAACACAACCGCCGGTTCAACCAATAGTTGAAGGAGCAAATCGCTAGGAGCTCGCCGAGTGAGACGCCGACATGGTTGGCAAAAGGGCCGACATTTACAGCCAGACATGGCAAGGATATGACATCAATGGGTACACATTCTATACGTAGTCTCAAGATGTCAAGAGCACTAACTGAGCAATGGTGTCCGCATAGATGCATTCAGACCGATGGGTCGAGAAACTCGTACTATGGCTTCATAGAAGAGATTTGGGAGCTCGACTATGTGGTTTTCAAGATCCCCTTATTTCGCCGCTGGGTGCATCTCCCACAGTGAAGGTTGACAAGCACGGTGTCACGACCGTGGACCTCCAACGTGTCGGGTACAAAGACGAACCATTCGTACTCGCCAATCAAGTTGTTCAAGTTTTCTATGTAACCGACCCGCAAATAAGAAACGCCATGTAGTTCTTCATGGAAAAAGGAGAATTGTCGGAGTGGAGAATGTAGTGGACGAGGAGGAATACAATCAATTTGACGAGTTACCTCCTTTTGGAAATGGCATAAGGGTCGACGATGAACAACGTGATTTAAACTAGTTACGCACGCATTGATCATGATGAAGGGCTAATTTTAAAGGAAATAAGCAAGTACAATAAGAATGTATATGTGAAAATGTGTGACAATTTTGAGATGTATATGTGAAAATGTGTGAGGTAGTCAATTTTGAGATGTATATGTGAAAATGTGTGATGTAGTCAATTTTGAGATGTATATGTGAAAATGTGTGATGTAGTCAATTTTGAGATGTATATGTGAAAATGTATATGTGTGATGTATTTGAGAATGACAAAATGTATCAACTGGTTGGTGTTGTATATGAATGCACTGCTTGGTAGTTGATATGAATGCACTGTAGTTATTGGTGTTGTCTTAATTGCAATGAATGGCAAAGGCAGATATCGCGCGGTTCAAGTTTAGAACCGTCAGGATATGTTATCACTGCACGGTTCTAAGTTTAGAACCGCCGTGATAATCGCCACATATACCCTCTCACTAGGGTTTTCGTGTGCGCTGTAGTTATTCGACAGATCTAAATCCCGAGCCCGCCGCCGCCGCCGCCTCCCGAGCCCTCGCCGGCCGCCTCCCTAGCCTCGCCGTCCGCCTCCCGACGAAGACGCCGCAGCCTCCTCCTCCTCCGCCGCCGCCTTCCCGAGCCCGCCGCCTCCACCTCCTCCGCCGCCGCCGCCGCCGCCCGCCGCCGCCGCCTCCTCTGCGCCGCCGCCGCCTCCTCCTCTGCGCGCCGCCTCCTCCTCCTCCGCTGCCGCCTCCTCCGCCTCCTCCGCCGCCGCCTCCTCCTCCTGCGCCGCCACCTCCTCCTCGTCCCGCCCCTAAGGTCACCAAAACCCTAAGGTTGATGCTTGATGTCGTTATGCTTTATGCTTGATACATTGGTACATAGTACATATTTAGGTTGATGCTTACTGTTAGTGTTATGGTTGATGCTTCTGTTAGTGTTTAGGTTGATGCCATACTGTTAATTTGCTATTTGGTACATACTACATTGGTACATTGTTTATCGCAGCTTGCTTAGTTTACATTGGTACATATTACATTGATGCTTGATGCTTCATACTTTGTTATGCTTGATGTCATTATGCTTTATGCTTGATACATTGGTACATAGTACATATTTATGCTTGATACTGCAGTTGCTTAGTTTACATTGGTACATATTACATTGCTTGTTGTGTTAGTATATAGTATATAGTATATAGTATATAGTATATAGTATATAGTATATAGTATATAGTATATAGTATATAGTATATAGTATATAGTATAGGCACATAACCCCCCTTCCCTCTACTCCTCTCCTCTCTTCCTAACATTGAGCATCATGTTTCACTTTTCTTGCTTCCTCATCTTATCATGTGCAACCCTACAATTTGAGAGCACCAATCAAGGAAGAGTATTGCAAAAGATACATTGACCATTTGGGTGGAAAGAAATACATTGTGTCGTCAGGCTCATGATTGCCAATTCGAAGCATAGACCTTCAAGGGGCATGAAGCAAGTGACACACTCTAGTGTATCAGGTTCAATGAACCAGATACACTAGTTTGTGTCATTTGCTTCATAGAATTTTGTTTAGAGACCTTGTAGTAATAGTATTTGGTTTATAGTATTAGCAACTAAAGTAGGTGTTAGGATAGACACTTTGTTTAGAGACCTTGTAGTAATAGTATTACAAAATTCAAGGAAATTTTAGTACAGAAGTTCAAAAAAAAGAAATTCCCATTCTTCTGTGAGCAATGACATAGCCGACTTCTTCGGTGAGCGACTATCCATCGCTTCTTCACTCCTTCTCTTCATCTCGATCTCGATCACGTGCGCGAAGAGCGATGATTAAGTTAGATGAATCATCGCCATCGCGTGCGTGATCGAGAGACCAAAGATGAAGAGAAGGAGTGGGAAGAAGCAGATGGATAGTCGCCACCAAGAAGTCTCACTGATCACCAAGAATCTGGAATGTCTTTTTTGCACTTTTGTAATAAAATTGACTTGAATTTTGCGGAAAAAGAAGGACTTCATACATTGGTACATTGGTAAGATAGGCACATCACCCCTCTCTATGTCCATATCACCCCTCCCTTCTCCTCCTCCTCTACTCCTCTCTTGTCGTCCAATTCAATATGATCACTTTCTCATCTTATCTTAATAGACCCACAAAATGAGCAACATGTCACCCGCGCATTCTTCAAAGATCATCGCCGAGGCGTCCGCTCCAACATCAAGACGCCAAGGAAGAGGGCTATCAAAGAAGCTCGAGGCCGGCTGCACCATCACAATGGTGAATGCATCCGAGTCCCTATCCTTCCTCAAAAGCAGCAAACGCATTCTGAACCATGGTCGAGAGTAGTTGCGAGAACGAATTGAGATCACATACAATTCGTGGAAGAACATGCCCGACACTCGAAACGTGAGTCGTGGACCAAATTTTGGCATCGCTCGAGTTCCCGAAGAACACCGACGCTGTGCAACAACAAACCTACAAAGCGGCGTGCAAAGCATGGAAGAACTTCAAGAGCACGCTTGCCAGGAAATACGTGGAGACGGAGGAAACGCCTGTTCATAAATACCCATTCCTGGAACCACAATGGGAAGAGTTCAAGGCGATGAAAACGATCAAGATTTCAAAAGTACAAGTGTGGCGCACAAGGCCCTCCAGCAAAAATACACACCCTCACAGACTTGGCATACTGGGTATGCGGGTAAAATCCCGCAGTGGACGAAGGAGGATGAGCTGGCAGCTGCACAGGACATCGCCCCGCCATTTTCCAATATCCCGGATGACCGCGCTCGAAATTGGATTAGAGCAAGGTCATCTACAACGACATCGGGGACGCCACCTTTCAAACCCCGCACCAGCAAGTGACCGAGCGCTGGTAAGATATCGATCGAACTACGAGCTTGTAATTACTCCACAACTTCGCATTTAATTGAAATGACATGTGCTCTTGCAGAAGAGCCGAGTTTTCAATCTACCGGGATCATTCCAGGAACAAGGAGAATGATATGCTCTCCGTGGCCTCGGAAACAAGGAGCACCTGTGCCGCACGAGAGGCCTTGGGCTTACGCCCTTGGAAACATGGTTTCCAAGATGACTCCGACATGTATCGGCGCAGGAAGAGAAACAAAGCCGAGCGTGACGCACAGCTACGAGAAGAGATCAAGGAATCTCTTAGAGAGGAGCTATTAGCTCAGATGGCTGATGTAATCAGAGATGAGGTGCGGAACAGACAGAAAGTCAGCAGCCGCCACCGCGCTCCCGGTGCTAGCTAGCCCGCACAACCGTCCGAGTAGTCGCGGCCCAATCCGACGTAAACCCACCCAAATTTCCGTGGACGACATCCTCGTAATAATTATTACCTCTCGAATGCTTGCTCCATTGGTAGGCCTATTCGAATAGCTAATTTTGTATCGTTATGTAGGAGCCTACGACGTGCAAGCTCCAAGTGAGATATGGCTCCATTCCCTTGTACGCTGCTTGGGGCCAAGCATATTCGTCTGGTATCGGGGCCATGGTGCACGGTCAAGCTTTAGCGCCAGGCTTCGCAAAAGTTAATGTGGATGGTGTGTATGCCAATTTTGAGGTGGTCCCGCTACCGAAGCCCCCCAATGACGAGATCGTGAATCTAGGACAGGTCATTGGAACATTCATCCAGCGCCCAAAACCGACATATCCTCGAGGCTTCTTCACCGGTGGCAGACTGTAGTGCGGTCGCGAACCACAAAAACTTGCACTGGTGCCATCTCCACACGGCAATGCGAACCACGCCTACCCGCACCGGTGCTATCTCCACGGTGCTATTCTCGCGAGCAACTTGCACCGTCTATACCATTACGATCGACTAGCATAAAGTCGATCGACAATCGAGGCAATGGCGAGCAAATCAAAGACGAAGGATGATGACGATATCCCGTCTATGCCATTGGCCCACAAATTCGTGCTAGGTCACCGATGATAGTCCAGAAGAGCTCCAAAACTAGGACTTGGTTGCCAAAGATTCCACCTTTGGTATATGGAACAATCCAATAAGCCGAGGCGTAACGCGCCGTATCATCACAAATTCAAGCCGGAACATTTCTTGCACGGCTCGTGGATCGTGTCTTCGCGGTGACCTTTGACGATATATTTGAACTTTTCACGCCAACGCCTCGACGCCTCACTCGCTCGATGCCGACGCCGTAAGTCCGCACAATCACGCTCTCTGCTCACGTAATACCGATATATGTCACAATTTGTTGCTTTCCGTGTTATATATATAGATTCATGCCGACCGCTAGATCATCCAAATCACGAATTGGTTTCTGGACCCACGCTTGGTCGCCATTGATACCATCATCGAGAATGCATCCTTCGTCGAGGACTATATTACAAAAGCAATCGCTGCTCACCAAGATAAGGAATTTGTTCTTATGCCATACAATGAGAAATTCCATTGGATTTTAATTGTAATTATACCAAAATGGAACAAGGCTATATACCTTGATTCTCTAAGTAAGAACAAATCCAAGTACACACTATCGCCCAAATACTCGATAGGTACGCACATTGTACATTGTACTCTTTCTTTCCTTCCGAATAACTAAGCTAACTTTTTCGAATAACGAAGGTCGCTCACCACATACGCTCAACAAACACGTGACTCGACGACGGGGCCAAGGCCTTGAAACATGATCGCAAGTTTCGTATTCGCTAGCTACACATTAATTAATCATATACAACACATAGTAGTAATGCCACTTGATTTAACACAATATATTTTTGCAAAGCCACCAAGAAGAACCGGCAACACGTGTGGATACTACGTGTGCCACCATATGAGACTACTCCTCGATTCCACCAAGATCACCAATTCTAAGGTTTGTCAATCTTCCCACATTTATTTCATACATGTCAAGTTTTATATATGCGCTGCTCATATTCCTATCGACAAAGTCGCGTCCATCTTTACATCTGCATTGACACACCGGATTTTGCAAAAATTCGAGGAGAGCTCATTTGGTTTTTGTGGACAAAGTCGTAAGATCGATGGAGAGTTCCACCGCCTGAATGATTTTTATTGTAATTCTAAGTGCAAATACAGTGTAGATCTTTTACAATTGTGTATTTGTTAATGGATATTTTATTTCAATTCAATGAATTGATTTGCGAAATGGATGCTTTATGTTTGTGAAATGAAGTGCGTTGTCAATTGGATGTTTTATGTCTGTGAAATGAATTGAGATGTGAAATGTATCTGAAATGAAATGAGATGTGTGAATTGTATATGTTTTATGTCTGTGTTTAGCTTGTTTCAGAGGGCATGGCTAGCATTTCCTGAGGCTAGCCAATAAACAGAAATATATTTAGGGGTTGAAGGGAATATCACAGACGGTTGGGAGTTAAAAATCGTCTGTGATAGCTGATAATCACAGACGGTTGGGAGTTAAAAACCGTCTGTGATAGCTGATAATCACAGACGGTTTTGAGTTTAAAACCGTCTGTGATAGCTGATAATCACAGACGGTTGGGAGTTAAAAACCGTCTGTGATTATCAGCTATCACAGATGGTTTTAAGTTACGGTTTTTAACTTAAAACCGTCTGTGATTATCATCTATCACAGACGGTTTTTAACTCCCAACCGCTCGTGATTATCACTATCACGACGGTTTTAACTCAAAACCGCTCGTGATATTCGATAATCGCGCACGGTTCAAAACCGCTCGTGATGGCCTTCGATTATCACTGACCCATAAATACAGACGGTTCACAAAACCGTCTGTGATGACGATTTCGAACCGTCTGTGATGACCTTTTCTGTAGTAGTGTGCGACTCTTCGAGATCCCCAGCTCTCCAAAACCTAGCGAGAATCACAGGGCGGTGTGGTCACCCGAAGATGACGGTGTTCCAGATCATGATGTTGTCGTGGGTCGCGCTGGTGATGCCAGCCGGGGGGGGTCCGCATCAGCCGCTTCCTCACCAGCGTCGACATCTCCGTTCCCTTGCCCCGATCCCTATCTCTCTCGCTCCTGCCACGTGTAGAGGAGGAGGAGGGGGCGGCAGCGGAGAGGCATGGGTTCTAGCAAGAGCTCCAAAATCGCTTTGGGGATCGAAAGGCTCACGGTGGCTGGGGTCATGAGGGGGCAGTCGGAGAGGGTGAAAAGCAGTTGCGAGGAGAGAAGAGGATGGGGAATCGGGAAGGAAGAGTGGGGAGGTAGTAGGAATAGAGTGGAGGTATTATGCGCACATATCAAAGGGCTCCTTATCTGATGGCTCTGTAGCTAGATGCGTTGTAAGACTATCATGCTGGTAGCGGTATGATAGATTAAACGAATAATGAAATATCTCATGTGTAATAAGTGTACAACACTCCTACTCAGCTACATCAATAAATTAGAAAAAAATCTCATAATTTAAGCACACGACAAAAACGAACAGCTAAAGCGCCGTGTGCATGTGTTACAGTACTTGCGCCGCAAAGAGCACGGTGGCCACCAGCGCCATGACCAGCCCAGGCCCGAGTCCAGCTAGACTCCGACTCGAACCCGAAGTGCTACTGCTCGGCTCATCGTCCGGAGCAGTCGTCGTGTCCGTCGTGGAAACGTTCTTGGGGTGGCTGAAGTCGAGGACGGGCGCCCTGTTTGCGGCGGCGCCTGGTCCGGCCGCCGGCGATGGCGCCTCGGTGGCGGGCAGCCTGAGGTCCGGCGGGAGGCCCTGACCGTGCACGACGGTGATGGCGAAGCGCTGGCCGTTCTCGCACTGCTCGCCGTCGTAGTTCCCGGAGAAGAAGTAGGTAGGGCCTTCCTTGAGCAGCGGCACGTTGACGGTGACGGCGTCCTTGCTGAACTCCGGCGCGGCGGCCGACCACTCGACGGTGTCGTCGGGGCCGGAGTCGTTGTAGTCGCAGCTCTTGTACAGGGTCTGGTTCCGCGTCTGCACCACCGAGTGGTTCTTGTCCGTGTTGAATACTGCAGCAAGCAGGACGCGGTGATCGATAAGAGTACGTGAGAATTATACACTTTCGACGAATATTTGGAAGAAAATTAGCAGAGTTATTAGTTGGGGTTATTGGTTTTGTTGTTTCACTGTTTATTGATGGGATGATTGGTCGCGAGATTATGCTAACTTCGACCAAAAAGAAACTACCAGCGAAAACTGTTTTGAACGGGCATGTGTAGTTAGATGCAATTATAGATTATGATGTGCTCAGTGCAACCACCAGCTAGTCAGGTGCATGTAGGAGCTTGCAGATAAGACTGCGGTTGTGATGTTCTTGTTGCTTGTATTGGCGCGTACTGCTGACATACAAGGTACTGTAGCTAAATGTACGTGGCACATTATGGAATAATGGAAACCTATTCAGTCTTTGCCGTATATACATATAGCTAGTGAACTCAATACAGGTTTCGGATCTCAATGAGTTGACGATCATGTTGGTATGTTATCCAGCGAATACGTACATACTTTCCGGATTCCAAGAAAATCGTACTGCAATATACTTCTGTCATTGGCTCTTCTAACGTGAAAATGTAGCTACTGCGATCGCATGAAAGAGATACGGTCATGATACGAGGGGAGCTGGTGCCAAAAAAAAAACAACCATGTCAATCAATTGCATTATGAACGGCAAACACTAGAATTCTAATGACTACATCTTTTTACTTGTCGTTTCAGACATAACACCTTTCACAATTTTTTTTTCTTATTATAAAAATAAAATGATATCGAAATAGTTTTTAATAATAAATCTAGTAATATCAGTGACAAATCCAAATAATTTATGTATATTATTCGCACCTAGAAGAGAATGAAAGAAGTAACCGAGCAAATTAATTACCACCCCAATTAGACAATAACATATCTACATCGGTCTCTGTGTTAGTAGTAGCAAGTTACACCTTTATCGGCATGACATGTGCTCGAGGAAACGGAGAAAGGTGACTGCTTTTGATACCCCCAACGAACTATCGGGGGGAACAGATTCCCAGGCTGATTGAGCTTGGCAAAACAAACCGGACCTAGAACTAGAATGACAATGGAGCATCACCAACTCATTTCAGTGAGCTTTACAAAAGAACCCTAAGCACTTCGCATGCGAAGCACTCAACCTAATTCCATGTGTGCACATTAGTTTTTATTTCTGACTTCCGATTTTTACTTAAAAAAATTCAAACGATAATAGAAATGATCAGCTTTTAAAAGCGACTTCTTCACTCTTTTCGTTACCATCTTGTTCCCAAAATAAGGCAGGAGGTTACGAATACATCACGTAACCTGCTCCTCTTATTCACATCACACGCACGTATCTCTTCCTTACTTTTCTATCGCTTATGCTCTCCTTCTAAAAACCACTTTTTCAATTATTATTATCTATTTTCAATCAAAAATCATTAACAAAAACTAATACGAATGCTCCCTAAGACTTCTCGGCTCTTAGCATGTGCCACTATAGGCAGCCTTGGCTTTGACAATGTTAATCGTAATAATTTTGCTGTTGCTCGCTATCGACAGCGCCAAATTATTGAAAAGTTAACCACAGTTAAAAGTAACCTCACGATCACAACGTACCAACGTACTTTGGAAGTTTGGTTGCTTCACAGAATGGCACAAAATTAACATGCAGCCTGCTCGTTTGGGCTTCAGCTTTTGATTTCTGCCTTCTATTTTCTTTTTTTGTCTTTTTCTAGTTTCTTGTCTTTTCTTTTTTTTTCGTATTCCTTTGTATTGTTCGTGATGGGTTAACCTTCTTTTTTATTTTTAAAATTTAATTACCCCCAAAAAGCCACCATAAGGTATAGTGAAAAATAAACCAACTACAGTGCCAAACAGTGAAAAATAAATCATAAACCATAAAAAAACCAATTGAGTAGGTGTGCTATATGAATTCTAGATAAATCTTAACAAGGTTAGAACGAACTCGTACCCCTGATTATATTTGAAACAAAGCTAGAGGAACTATATAAAATCATTGTAGGTAACCATAGAGAATCCAAGCCACAAACCAAGTCATCCAAAGCAAAGGCCAAACAAGAGGATTAGAGACTAGGTTATTTTTTTAGCATTAAATTCTTGTATAGGGCAAAAATTCGAGAGTCCTAAAAGTTCGAGAGTGTTGTACAAAAGTGACAATTCATTATACTCTTTTGAGGTGATGCTTACAGAATTTGTGATTGGCTTCATCAAATCTATTTATCTTTTATCGTGATTGTTTCGGTGTTATTATTTAATTCTTTCCACAAAATTTATCTACTTTATTCTTGATATCGTGTATGCTCGTGTCATACCTCATAACTTAACTCTAATCCAATATAGAGACGTATAACAGGCTAACTACAGGCTCATATAAACCAGGCCAAACTCACGGGGAAATTAGCCTCTCATGTATGGATCAAGTTAGTAGTAGAAGATGGAGTATACTAGGATGGACAGAGCAGATATACATATACTCACTGAGGAAATCTCCGAGGCTGAAGTTGTATCCGTCGGCCCACTCCTGGTAGTCGACCCCCGTCAGGGTGAGGCCGTCGTACCAGCCCTTGCCGTCGCCGACGGTGTAGTTCTTGTACGCGTCGGCGCGCGGGATGGAGGCGGCCGCCGCGACCAGGACAAAGACGACGGCCAGGCAAGGCTGGAAGAGGCCGCGGCGCCGGCCGGGGAGCAGCATCGGGAGGTTGCCTCCTGGGGAGGAGACGCTCGTCTGACGACGACGATGCCTCATGTGCTGCGTACGCGGCTATCTTTTGGGGCTCGGGAGCCGCGACTTTAGAGAGTGATGGGAGGGGTCGACAGCAGCGGCGCGCCTCGTTTTACAGTGCCATGCCACAAACGGACGTGTGGCTCTCGCGTATTTCAGTTTCAGGAATGCCACTCGGCTCGCTGGGTTCGACGGACAGCAGAAACGACGACGAGGTGCCAACGACGGAGGGGCAAACCGGGTACGCGAAAATAGCTGCGTGTCGTAGCAGCGCTGCGGCAGAGTACTTGTGTCGGCACGGTGATTTGTGTCGGCAGCGAAGCAGCTTTGCATCGCATCATGCGAGGCTGATGACAGGATCGAGCGGACATGGATCCGTTTCGGTTGCGGCGTCCCGTCATTGGATCCGCTGCACGCCACTCCGCTCCCATCCACAGCTGCATCTACCAAGGCCGGTGCAACAACTGATATAGATGCCGTTTGATTGAACTAAAATAAATTGTTTTATAACTAAAACTATATTATAGCTGACTAAAATTATACTGTAGCTGATGATGTCTTATTTGGTGTAACTAAATTTTAAAAAAATTAAAAATAAAAAACATGTTAGCCTATCATGAACAATACAAATGAATACGAAAAAAAGAAGTGGCAAAAAAGCTAAAAAAACTAAAAAAAATGAAATTTTTTAATAATAAAAAATAAACTAGAAGTCAGAAACTAAAATTATGAGCGGAGCCATAATACCAAACACAATTTCAGAGGATTTTGGATTTTTTTTTAAAAAAAGTTCAGAGGAATTTGGTCAGACATGCGTACTAAATTACCCCTAGTTCCGAGCCAATTTTGCGATGGAAACACGCCGACTTGTACTGTTTGTTATGTACTCGATAAATCACGAATTTCCAATGCATCATGCGTGCAGGCTAGTCACTAGTGTGCATGCATACAGAGTAGTGTAAAAAACATCACCTGTTTCACTGATATCCATGACCAATTTAAAGGGCATCTGGGCATAGGCGTAACATGGACCCGACTTGATGGGTAGAATAAAAGAAAAATATAATACGAAGAAGATATGAAGGAGCACTGCTGTGATCTGTCCCTGCACATGTACTTGCTTATCGCTACGGCAGTTGTATGTACCTGCTTGGTTATATATTGATAGTTCTTGTTTTTAACAATGGCCAAATCATTGCCAGTTCCAAGTTGCTCCGGTGATAAGCCAATCGTGCAACTCCACGGCCTTACCTGCCCTTGCTCTATATAACTTTTTCAAGGAAAAAAAAGACGAAAATGACAGCTAACCTTCGTCGATGTCCATGTGGCGACGGATGTTTGTTAGGGCAGTCCCAATGCTCTACGTAGGATAGTGTCTATGGCATTAATTAGATTGCCATGTAGGAGTTTTAGATGATGTGGCACTATATTAAATAAGAGAGAAGAAAAAGAGGAAGAAACTGGGTCTCATGCAAGATCTAGTTTCTATGAGAAAACCAATGCAATAGACACTACTAAATTTTGCATTGGAGAGATGGTGGTATCTTCATGATAGATAGAGAAAAATTATGATTGGTGGAGAGGAGAGAGAGATTTTGATGCTTAATTAATTGCTTGGGTTATAAATAAACATGGTGCATTGGAGACAATAATGTCTATAGTAGTGTCTATATGACATGGCATAGATAGAAACTACTTAAGTGGTTTCTGCACTGGGACTGCCCTTAAGCTCTTGAGGCCTCTGCATGTAACACGTTCCTTCTCTTGTCTTGTTGTGCTTATTATGTTTTATGGCCGCTGAGGATTTATTCATATATTTTTTTTATTATGTTTTAGCTTATAAATAGTAATAACTTATAGAAATGTTATAGAGAGAGACACTTGCATGCGAATTTGATCGATATAAATAAAACCACTGTGGTATGTACTATAATCGACCAGTAAACCACGTATTAAAAAGATATTCTATTTAGAAATTAGTTATTATAGAAACATTATTTAATGTAAAGAACAGTTTTTAAAAACTAATATAAATAAGACCTAATTAATCATTTTAGTCCAAAGGGAAGTCACACATGCAGCATTGAAACCATCCTTCATTGAGCTCACCCTAGAGTGTATACTTAGCCTCTTCAGTCTTGACCACATACTATCCAGATCGGGAGATATTCTCTAGTCCTGGTCGCCATGACCGGTCGATCGAGTGTGTAATCTTTCCAGGTGGGTGACCAGTCAGTGTGTACATCATTGAAAGGGAAGGCAACCTCCGCACGGGAGTCGGGACTAAAGGCTGTTCCACTGGCAGATTGAACTTGATCGAAGTAGCGACCTAACTCCCTCCGTTTTTGCTTACGTGGCACTGACTTAGACCAATCAAATTTTGTTACCTTCAACCAATATTTATTTTTAAATATTTAGATTGATTATATTAAAATGATATTTTTTAAATTTTTCATAAGAAATACTTTCACAGTATTATATTTTTGTGATATCTTATAAAATACATTAGTGTAAAATTAATGGCCAAAGTTTAATTTTAAAGATCATAAAAGGTCAAATAGTTTTAACTTTGGAAACCATAAAAAGCCAAGCAGTGTCAAGCATTTGTAAATAGAGGTAGTATCTAATGATGCACCTCCGGGTTAACAATACCTGCTTCATTCTTCTAACGCTGCACCTCACGGCTAAGACTGCTTATTGCCATATAACAACGATTTGTACTGTCGTACGATTTGTGCAACCTAGCATTTTTGAGAATATAGGTACTCTGTAGCATTAGTGCATTACTCATAGGGGCGGAACTGGGCCTCGGGCCTCGGGCTAGGTAGGCTATAGCCCGAGGCCCAGCAAAATTAACAGTGCAAAAATATTTTTAAGTGGACCGAAAAATACACTGTTTAATGGCTCAGCCCGAGGCATCACAGCCCAGCCCGAGGCGGCATAAGTGGCCCAGCCCACGATGGAAACTCTAGCGCCCACTGCAACTCATGCTCTTCTCGCGTCTATTCCCAACTCCCATGTCCGGGCGTCCCGACGGCGGCGGCGGCTCTCCCCTCGCGGCGCCTCTCCCCTCTCCTCCCGCGGAGGCTCTCCCCTCTCCTCCCACGGCAGCTCTCCCCTCTCTCCCGGCGGTATACAGAAGATTGAAACCCTAATCCCCAATCCCACTGGCACTATCCTAGCACGGCCCTCGCCTGCGCGGCTGCACCGGCCGCCGCCCTCACCTCGTGCGGTCGCACCCTGCCAGCCGCCCTCGCCTCCTCCGGCTCTGCCTCCTCCTCGCGGCCTTCGCCGCCGCCCTTGCCTCCTCCGGCTCCTCCTCCTCCTCACGGCCTCCGCCGCCGCCCTCGCCTCCTCCTCCGGCTCCGTCGCGGCTTCTTGATTTTCACTAGTGAGTGGTGGCCATGCTACCTAATCTGTTTATAGGTACATCATTTATTCATTTATGCTAATGCTATGCAATTTGTATGCATGAAGGAAGCCAGAAAAAGTGGTGCTCATCATTTAGTTGAAGAAACAACACTTATGTAATTAATATTTGGGGGCTATCTGCGATCTAAGGTTCTCTTCACATAACTACTTACATATCTGTAATTTCTATAGATTCAGTTACCAGACACCAGATATCTAGTGAATTAACCTTTTACATTCCTATTGATTGTCATTGTTTCACCTTTGTTCCTCTTTCTTTCCTAGATAAAATGCACAAGGTGTCATGTTAGTTTTGACTTCTGAGCAATATGAGGGAATGTTGGATCTTACTGTTGAAAACTTGAAATAGACGATGACATCAGTTACTGGAAGAAGCATTTCAGTGATTCTACAAAAGTCTTGGATGGTGAATTGGTGATAATAGATATCAATGTAGCAGGTTGTTTTACTTTGTTAATCTTTAAGCTCTTGGCGCCTACTCAAGTTGTGCCCTTTAGTGTTCATTACATTACATTGCTTGTGTTTTTATCCCCAGACCACAGTCCTTGAGCTGTCACTGAAATTTTAGTAAACTAAGGACATCAATTATAGTATTGTCATATATTTTTAAAAGGAATTATAGGCATCCACACCTCTTAGGTCACCTTCACTTGCTGAGAATTAGGGGTTAGGCATGCCATTTCAACTAGCTGAATAGTAAATATGTTATTATGTGCACCTTGCTTTGCATACAAATTATCTAACGTGTTTTGCTTTTTTTTTTCAGTTTTGCTGCACCTCAGATGGTTGGTAATCTGACCAATATTACTTCAAATCTAAGTTTAGACCTCAAAAGATCTTTCAGGTAATTCAATATTTCTTAAACTCCTGTCAAGTACTTTTTTTCCTGAAACTGAACATTTGTGAACATTTGCTATAGAAACTAAAGATACCAAAATTGATGTTGGTTTAGTAATGATTATTGATGTCTTACTTTCAATTATTCGCTATAGAGTTAATAGTGAATACAAAATGAAGCGGATCAATGATACGTTTCTGATATACTTTTGTTATGTTGTGGTATACTGGTATGCGTATAAATTGATGTTAGTTTTTAGTTGTTAGAATTTAGTTCGGAGCGTAGCTAAGTCCTGATTCCGTCACTGATTGCTCACCTTATTTTGCTTGTGCAAACGTACATTCAAGCCACCCCGTGCAAAACTAGTACTCCGCATGAGATGAGCCGGGGATTCCTGGTAGACCTGACTGCAGTAGGTGGGCAAAAAATGTCGGATTACCAAATACTACCAATCATTTTCTTTTTCCCTGAGAGAAATAGCATATAACGGTATCCCGTCGATTGCCATCTCGACGGATAGCGAGAATTTGTGAGGAACGGCGGCCAAAACGATTCTGTCTTTTTATCGTTTTTCAATGATTTTTAACCTCTCCTAATAATTTAAACTAATAAAGAATAGGCTGATAACCAATAGTGGGTGGGGGGTGGTGTCACCACCTTAGGCCCCGTTTGGCATAGCTCCACCACCGGCTCCTGAAGCTGTTTGGAGCCGTTTTGTGCCAAACGGGGTAAAACAAAATAGCTTCACCCAAGGAGTCCCTTAAAACATGCTGAGACAAAAGATATGTATGAGATGGAGCTGAAAAAAGTAGCTCCACCCGGCTCCATCCGCAGGCCCGCATGCCACTGCCCTTGTACTTTCGTGAATTTACGCGATCTGCCACTGGCTCTTATATTCTCCCGTTCCCGTTCCTCTGTTCGGTCTTCTCGTCTTCGACCGTGAAGGGAGCGCCGCCGCTATTAAATATTGGTTGCTAATACTTTGTGTTATTTTAAATTTTAATTTTTTTTGAATTCAAATTTACTCGGATGAAAAATCATATAGAAACATACAGCTCTTGATGTTACTACAAGCCAAATAGACAGGGGTATATTGGACAATTGACATCTCTCAACCATGCATGATAAAACAGGTGGAGCTGTTTTGCCAAACAGTCTACCAAAACAGCTCCAGCTCCACCGGTGGAGCTGTTCGTGAAGCTAAAGCAAAAAAAAGCTCCACTTGTGAAGTGGAGCCGTGCCAAACGGGGCCTTAGATTCGCAAACGACGAACAATTGGGAGAAGCCTTTGACTTTTTATTTTTAAAAAAAGTAAAAATAAATAATATGGTTTTTAAAGTAGATTCTTTAAATAGCTTTCTGAGTTTAAAATCATATGTGTTATCCACGTCGATATCTCCACCGTCTGTTACCGTCTTAAAAAATGTAGACAAAGGGTGGGTTCGGAATCACTTGACTTAGGCTTTGGCTTATGTTTGCCACAATAACTAAGTCGGGGTCTACAGATAAATTATAGTACAAATTATACTAAGGGTGCCTTTGGTTGAGCTTTTGGAAGCTGCTTTTGCTTCCAAAAAGCCAAAAGCTAACCAAAGGGGTGGAAACAGTTTGCTTTTGAAGCGACTACTTTTGGGTAGTATAGTTTTGAAAGCACCTTGGACTCTGCTTTTGGCTTTTGGCTTTCTGCTTTTTGAAATGGTGAAAATAGAGAGCTGTTTCACAGTTGTTTCAAGGAAAATAGAGATAGGAGGTAAGTTTTATACTTGTTTGAACCAAACAGTTTACAACTTTTCCACAGCCCACAACCTACAGCAGCTTTTCCACAGCCTACAGCTCACAGTAGCTTTTTCAGAAGCCACAGCTCAACCAAACACACCCTAAGTTCAGCTATACTGGGCAAAATTGCATGCAGCTATTTCCCTCTGCGTATGCCTCTCACGTCAAAATTCAAAATTTTCAACCATAAACTATAAGACACAGTAAAAAAATCATCCAAAATCCATGAACGCAGCTCGAAAACATATGTGTTCCGTCTACACTGCTCTGGCTTGCGTGCTCCTCACTAGGATGGAAATTAACCAGCAGGGAGCCCGGCTTGGACAATGGCTACCGTCTCGATGATTGTTAGAATTTTTTGTACGAATAATCTATTTTTTATTCGAAATTACAGAAATATACCCGCGGCAACATTTTTTACACAAATAGGCTCCAGTCGCCCAACGGGAGGGCGACTGGAGCCAGTCGCCCAAACGGGAAGCGACATGCGACCAATATGGTAACGGTTGGATGAGTAATTATTGTTGCCCGAGCGACTGGAGACTGGAGCTCCAGTTGCCCAACGCTCGAGCGACAAGGGGGGGGGGTTAAAAAGGGTTGTGCGCTCAGCCGCTGCCGCCCCCACCCATTCCGCAATCCAATCGCTCGGCCAATAGAAGAAAAGAGAGGAAAAGAGGAGAGGAATGAGGGGGAGAAGAGGAGAGGAGAGGAAGGAGGGGAAGAAGAGGAGGGGGAGAAGAGGATAGGAGAGGGAGGAGAGAAGAGGAAGAATCAGATCTAGATATTTTTTTATTTGGTATATTGTATTTGCAGTATATTTTTTTATCAAATATTAGTATTAGTAAAAATTGTAGATGTAGAAAATTTAGTATAGAAATTTTAGTACAATTTTTAATATAGAAAATTTAGTTAACGTAGTTATAGGAAATAGCAGGCGTAGAAACGGAGAGGAGTGGAAGAAGCAATAGTAGGTGTAGATGTAGATAAAAATAGTTAAATATTTGTTATACAAAATTTATCAAACATGTAGTTTTAGAAAATTAACAGCCGTAGAAGTGTGTAGTTGTGTATAATTTAGGAAACATAATTTTAGAAAATTAACATCAGTACGAAATTTGCATTCGTACATGTAACATCCCAAATTTTTTTCCTAAAAAAAATAAATAAAAATTAATTAAACTAAACTTAAATTAAAATAAGTTTTTTTTGTGCCTAAATTTTAAATTTTGATTTTCCCTGGAATTCTGTTTTTGAAAAAGCTAGATTTGAAAAGCATTTTCAGAAAAATCTAAAATTATTATTAAATAAAATGATATTTTGATTTTCTATAAAAATCTTATGTCAAATTAGTCATTTGGAGTTATTTGGCTTTTATTTGGTTTCCTGGATTTTCTGGAGTTTAAAAATGTATTTTTAAAATTAAAAGTATTTTAAAGTATAAAATTAAATACCAACATTAGTTGGAAATATTTTTATTAAGTCCAAAAAGTGTCCAAAAGATTCTCTGAATTTTTCTGGAATTTTTGGAGGTATTTTCATAATTTTCTGAGGCTAAATGAATATTCTGGGCTTTTCTGAAATCTTAAATCAAAAATCCGAAAAATAAAATCCCCTCCCCCTCCTCCGGCCGCCACGTGGACGGGCGGATCTCCGCCCACGTCGCTGCCCATCCGGCCGTCGCCCCATCCTGCCTCCCCCTCTCCATCGGCCGCCACGCGTCGGCCCGATCTCCCTCGCCCCCGCGCTCCCGGCCCATCTGGCCCGTCCGCGCCTCGCCTTCCTCGGCCGCCCGATCCAACCCCAACCGCGTGGCGCCATCTCAGGCGCTCCCCTCTTCTCTCCCGCTGGCCGCCCGGGCCCGCTTGTCAGGGGCGCCTTCCTCCCTCCGGGCTGCCCGATTTCCCCTGGGCCACGCGGCCTCATCCCCGCCGCACACGCCCCCTCTCCCCTCTCTCTCTCTCTCGACGGGGCCCACCCATCAGCACCTTCGTCTCCCCCGCCTCCTCCTTCCTCCCGCGCCGCCGCCGCCCCTAATCGGCTTCCCCGCCCTTCCCGGCTCCCCACCTCCCGCGTGCGCCGGCCACTCCCCAACCTCCCCCGCAGGACCCGCGTGCCCCTCCCCGCCGGATTCACGCCCACCTCCCCAACTCCGCCCGCAACCGCCGCTCGCCTCCGGCGAGAAATCCTCGGCCACCCTCCCCTCCCCGAGCCTATTTAAGCCCCCGCCTGGCTCCTCCCCATCTCGCCCCACCCCCTCCGCTCTCCACCCGCCTCCGTCGCTCGTGCTTCTCCCCAAGCGCCGCGAAGCACGGCGAGCAACGCCGCCTCCGCCGCTCGCGCCCGCCGCCGCCTCGCGAAGCCGCGCACCCTCGCGCACCCGTCCACCTCGGCCGAGCTCGAACGCCGCCGGAGAGCCGTTCCCATCGCCGCCCGAAGCCGCGCCGCCGGCCCCTGCTCCGCCACCTCCGTGTCGCCGACCACCGCCGAGCTCCCGTCTCCTCCTCTCTCCTCGGCCCCACGCCGCCGGCCGCCGCCGGAGCATCGCCGTCGTCCCGATCCGAAGCGCCACCTCCACCGGCCGCCACGTCGTGGCCCGAGGCCGACGTGGCGCCACGCCTCGCCACGCGCCGTGCCACCTCCGTGCCTCCTCGCCGGTCCAGCCGCCCGCCACCTCAGCGTCTCTCTCCTTCCGTAGGCTCGGTCCATGGACCTGGGCCCACATGTCAGTGGCATGCCCGAAAATTCAAATCTCTGCCGACGTCAGCATTGCGTCATAAAGAGCTTTTCCAATAGAAAAATAATTCAGCCGAATATTAAATCCCCTGCTGATGCAATAATTCTGATTTTCCTTTAGGAAAATAATTTCAAAAATTCAGATTTTCCATTTTCTCTCTTTTCAAACTTCCCGGAGCCCGTTCTCCTTCGTTCTAACTCCGATTTGGCCCATTCAAATTTGTAAATTCATCAAAAATTCCCCTCTATCCATTCCTAATATCAATTTGAAATTTTGAGTTTATTTGAATTTGATTTGAATTTATTTGAATTTGGTGGGTTATTTTGACGTGTAGACTTCGACGATTCGGGAGATTTCTTCGACGAAGATTCAAACCAAGTTGAAGAGCAAGGCAAGTCACCCTCCTTGATCATGTTGATCCCAGTTTTCAAAATAAAATTATGTTGATTTAAATTATATTGCATGCATATTTTTATTCAACGTATTTCAATTCAGTTTTAAATTTAGTTAATGCCTACTTGTTAATCCCTCAATTGAATTTGAATTCCTGAACACCTTGTCACCCTAGATTCAAACTCTAGTTAATACATTAGTGTTGGCTAGAGGAATTTATTCCAAATGCTTAGACTGCTTAGATGTAATCTTGTTTTGGGATATCTTTCACATAAATGATGACCCTGTTTACATAAAATGATATGTACTCTTGACTTTGGTGAGTCAAGGAGTGTTATGAAATATTTTGAAAATAAAATATCAAACTGGTTTAGACTTAGGCAATTGGTTAGAGTGGTGGGTGCAGGCATGCCCTGTTGGTTGGAGCCGCAGTGGATGATTGTCGTGCACGGGGTATGTGGTTGGGCTGAGTCGATTAAGGACCGGTGCAGAGCTCTTGTTGCGGCGTGGTTAAGCCATGAGAAGTCTCGTCTAGGCTCAAGAGGGGTCCTGTGCGGTGGATTCCTTCGGGTGAAACCTTAGAGTTGGCTCGACCAAGTTGAAGGCTTTGCATTGTAAAGGCCTTGTCACGACTCCCCACCGCACACCTAAGGAAGTGTGTAATCTAGTGGTACAACGGGTTGATCGTGTCTTGTGGGTAAAGCTGTACAACCTCTGCAGAGTGTGTAATCTATCCTGGATAGCCGTGCCCACGGTCATGGGCATGCTGAGTAAAAGTTTTTCATGGATTAGAATTTGTTTTTCAAAGTGTTTTTGAAAACCTTGCGGATGGATGGAATCCGTGAGAGATTGAAATCTGGTGAATGGATGGAATTCATCAGAGTTGCGCAGTGAAAGCGTGTGGATGGATGGAATCCATACGTGAGCTTTTGGAAAAGATGGTCTGGGTGGCATGCCCGTGGATAGGTTGGTGTTTGGTCGGAGCTGACACTGATGGTATTATTTTCAACTACAAGTATTGTTTTTACTTACTGTATTAAATTCAGCAATTTCAATCTATTATTATATTTCTTAAATGCTGTTTTATGCAAACTAACCCTATAAGCCCTCCATTGAAGCCTTTATCATTATGTTGCATTTTCCCGGGTGATTTGCGGAGTACAAGTTTGTACTCACGTTGCTTTTTCCACACAGAGAAGGAAGACGTCAACTACGGCGAAGATCTGGACGAATAGGCCGCGTCTTACTGTCGTTAGCCTGTGGGCAGGCTTGGGCTTCGCTATTTATCAGTTTGCTTCCGCAGTTATTTCCTTTATTTATTTTGCCAATGGGCGTTGATGTAAGACTTGGCCACAAGACCGTACCCTTTATTTAATATATTGAGTCATTTGTGCTTGGTTATTATCTTTGTTGTGACTGTGTGCACTAGCTGATCCTGGACTAGTGCGATTTACACAGAGGATCCAGGAGTCGTTACTCCGGGTTCCGACAAAGGTGGTATCAGAGCCATGACGATACTAAGACGCGACCGTAGGTAGATAGAATGGTTTGACCATAATGACTTATTTTTCTTGTAAACAATATTTTCAAAAAAAATATATATGTATATACATATACATATGTATGCTTACTCTCATCCCTCAATCTTTGCTTCCTCTCATCCCTCAACACCTCCTCATCTTTAATATAATCATTCAAAAATACATTTCTGACTTCTCTCTTCTTCAAACCCTTATAGATGAACACTTATGATGATGCACCCAATGATGGATGGAGTATGGGTCTTTGTCGACTGCTTCGTCGTTTGAGATTTCAACGTCGAGCTATCTACATACATAAACAAGATCGCCATGGAGATCGGATAGTGGGACATCGCTTCACTCTACTCATTACCAAGCAAACTGGACAAGGAAGTCTGCGTCTCCGCTTCAAGGGAAATGGATACTCTTTTAACAGAGCCAGACAAGAAGCCGCTCGTAAAGCAGTTCTTCGTCTATGCCACCTCTTCAGCCTCCGCATTGAAGGAGCTCGTATTGTGCATCGGGAGCCACGAAGGATGACTCCAAGACGACCCTTACCCCTTTAGGATGAGTTGTTAGGCTAGCTAATAAAACGTCGTTATGAGCTGTCAAGTCTTCTCTTTCTGTCGGCAGCCGTAACTATTACCTATTAAGTGATTAATAAAGGTTTTATTACAGTTGAAGTTTTGCTTTGGGTTGCACAAAATATCCCCTATTCCTTCCTTTGCCTTGAGTCTCCCCTCTCCTAATTCTCAAAAGCAACCAGCAGATGGTGAACACAAGGAACAACGGCAACATGAATGGAGAACCAGGCAGTCAATCCGTCCCTCCACCGGCAAATGAACCTGACTGGGCTCAGATGATGGCCAACCAGACTCAACTCATTCAGCTATTGACGCAGACCATCAACAACAATGCACCACCAGCTCCACTTGTGCCAGCTCAGGCTCCTCCATCAAGGCTATCGGAGTTTATGCGCTTGCGTCCCCCGACCTTCTCCAGCAGCACTGAACCCATGGACGCAGATGATTGGCTCAGGGCCATAGGCAAGAAGCTGGATATCATTCAATGCAGTGATCGAGAAAAGGTGTTGTTTGCTTCACACCAGCTACACGGACCAGCATCAGAATGGTAGGACACCTACACTGCCGCTCATGCCAATGCTCAAGATATTACTTGGAATGAGTTCGCACGGAACTTCCGCAAAGCTCATGTTCCCACTGGTACCGTCACTCTGAAGAAAAGGGAATTTCAAGCATTGCGTCAAGGAAGCCGCTCTGTCAATGAGTATTTGCAGAAGTTCAACCAGTTGGCACGCTACGCACCTGAAGATGTCGCCACCGATGAAGCCAAACAGGAAAGGTTCCTCGAAGGACTCAATGATGACATATCGGTTCAGCTCATGTCCAATGATTACGCTGATTTCCACCAGCTGGTCAGCAAGGCGATACGCCAAGAGTCCAAGCATCAAGAAATGGAGAATCGTAAGAGACGGCTGCATGCTCAACATGTGAATACTGGCAGTTTCTCCAAGGTCAGAAGAGTTCCATCGCAGACCAACAGATTCCAGCCTTCGTCATCAACAGGAGAGCTAGTTCCCGCTGACACCGCTCCCAATACTGAAGGCAACCGAGTCTTGAAGGACTCAAACCCTGCAGCAGGAATTACTTGCTTCAACTGCCATGAGATGGGACACTATGCCAGCAACTGCCCCAAGAAGCAGCAGGTAGTGAAGAATGGTACCCCAGGAGCATCAACCGCCAACCACCTGCATGCAGCCAATGGAGGGCCAAAGAAGTTTTTCAAAGGACGCCTGAATCAGATCTCAACTCAAGCCGTGTAGAGTAAGATCCAAACCCATTTCTTTCTAGCCAACTCGAATCTCGGGGACGAGATTCTTTTTAAGGGGGGTAGATTTGTAACATCCCAAAAATTTTTCCTAAAAAAATAAATAAAAATTAATTAAACTAAACTTAAATTAAAATAAGTTTTTTTTGTGCCTGAATTTTAAATTTTGATTTGCCCTGGATTTCTGTTTTTGAAAAAGCTGGATTTGAAAAGCATTTTCAGAAAAATCTAAAATTATTATTAAATAAAATGATATTTTGATTTTCTATAAAAATCTTTTGTCAAATTAGTCATTTGGAGTTATTTGGCTTTTATTTGGTTTCCTGGATTTTCTGGAGTTTAAAAATGTATTTTTAAAATTAAAAGTATTTTAAAGTATAAAATTAAATACCAACATTAGTTGGAAATATTTTTATTAAGTCCAAAAAGTGTCCAGAAGATTCTCTGAATTTTTCTGGAATTTTTGGAGGTATTTTCATAATTTTCTGAGGCTAAATGAATATTCTGGGCTTTTCTGAAATCTTAAATCAAAAATCCGAAAAATAAAATCCCCTCCCCCTCCTCCGGCCGCCACGTGGACGGGCGGATCTCCGCCCACGTCGCTGCCCATCCGGCCGTCGCCCCATCCTGCCTCCCCCTCTCCATCGGCCGCCACGCGTCGGCCCGATCTCCCTCACCCCCGCGCTCCCGGCCCATCTGGCCCGTCCGCGCCTCGCCTTCCTCGGCCGCCCGATCCAACCCCAACCGCGTGGCGCCATCTCAGGCGCTCCTCTCTCTCCCGCCGCCGCCGGGCCGCTTGTCGGGCGCCTTCCTCCTCCGGCCGCCGATTTCCCAGGCCACGCGGCCTCATCCCCGCCGCACACGCCCCCTCTCCCCTCTCTCTCTCTCTCTCTGCCGACGGGGCCCACCCATCAGCACCTTCGTCTCCCCCGCCTCCTCCTTCCTCCCGCGCCGCCGCCGCCCCTAATCGGCTTCCCCGCCCTTCCCGGCTCCCACCTCCGCGTCGCCGCCACTCCCAACCTCCCCGCAGACCGCGTGCCCTCCCGCCGGATTCGCGCCACCTCCCAACTCCGCCCGCACCGCCGCTCGCCTCGGCGAAAATCTCGCCACCCTCCTCCCGAGCCTATTTAAGCCCCCGCCCGCTCCTCCCCATCTCGCCCCACCCTCCGCTCTCCACCGCCCTCTCGTCGCCCGAGCTCCTCGCCGTGTTTCTTCTCCCGGCGCCGCGAAGCACGGTGAGCAACGCCGCCGCCTCCGTCGCTCGCGCCCGCCGTCGCCTCTGCGAAGCCGCGCACCCTCGCACTCCGCCCACCTCGGCCGAGCTCGAACGCCGCCGGAGCCGTTCCGTCGCCGCCGAGCCGTGCCGCCGCCGCTCCTCGCCGCCGGCCTGCTCGCCACCTCCGTGTCGCCGACCTCCGCCGAGCTCCCGTCTCCTCCTCTCTCTCGGCCTCGCCTCGCCGCGGCGCCGCCTTCGGAGCATCGCTGTCGTCCCGATCCCCGAGCGCCACCCTCCACCGGCCTGGCCACGTCAGCGGCCGAGGTTGACGTGGGCGCCACGCCCCTGCCACGCCAGCGCCACCTCCGTGCCTCCTCGCCCGGTCAGCTCGCCCCGCCACCTCAGCGTCTCTCTCCTTCCGTAGGCTCGGTCCATGGACCTGGGCCCACATGTCAGTGGCATGCCCGAAAATTCAAATCTCTGCCGACGTCAGCATTGCGTCATAAAGAGCTTTTCCAATAGAAAAATAATTCAGCCGAATATTAAATCCCCTGCTGACGCAATAATTCTGATTTTCCTTTAGGAAAATAATTTCAAAAATTCAGATTTTCCATTTTCTCTCTTTTCAAACTTCCCGGAGCCCGTTCTCCTTCGTTCTAACTCCGATTTGGCCCATTCAAATTTGTAAATTCATCAAAAATTCCCCTCTATCCATTCGTAATATCAATTTGAATTTTTGAGTTTATTTGAATTTGATTTGAATTTATTTGAATTTGGTGGGTTATTTTGACGTGTAGACTTCGACGATTCGGGAGATTTCTTCGACGAAGATTCAAACCAAGTTGAAGAGCAAGGCAAGTCACCCTCCTTGATCATGTTGATCCCAGTTTTCAAAATAAAATTATGTTGATTTAAATTATATTGCATGCATATTTTTATTCAACGTATTTAATTCAGTTTTAAATTTAGTTAATGCCTACTTGTTAATCCCTCCATTGAATTTGAATTCCTGAACACCTTGTCACCCTAGATTCAAACTCTAGTTAATACATTAGTGTTGGCTAGAGGAATGTATTCCAAATGCTTAGACTGCTTAGATGTAATCTTGTTTTGGGATATCTTTCACATAAAATGATGACCCTGTTTACATAAAATGATATGTACTCTTGACTTTGGTGAGTCAAGGAGTGTTATGAAATATTTTGAAAATAAAATATCAAACTGGTTTAGACTTAGGCAATTGGTTAGAGTGGTGGGTGCAGGCATGCCCTGTTGGTTGGAGCCGCAGTGGTTGATTGTCGTGCACGGGGGTATGTGGTTGGGCCTGAGTCAGTTATGGACCGGTCTGTGGGCTACTGTTGCAAAGCCCTAATCGTACTACCACATGGCTGGTATGGGACAGCCCTGGCTGAATAATTTGTGAAGTCCCAACCTGAGCCGAGTCGTAGGTTGAAAATGAGCGTGGTTGGTGCCATGTGAAGTCTCACTTGGGCGAGCGTGGTTAAGCCATGAGAAGTCTCGTTTAGGCTCAAGAGGGGGTCCCGGTCTGGTGGATTCCTTACTGGGGTGAAACCTTAGAGTTGGCTCAACCAGGTTGAAGGCTTTGCATTGTAAAGGCCTTGTCACGACTCCCCACCGCACACCTAAGGAAGTGTGTAATCTAGTGGTACAACGGGTTGATCGTGTCTTGTGGGTAAATCTGTACAACCTCTGCAGAGTGTGTAATCTATCCTGGATAGCCGTGCCCACGGTCATGGGCATGCTGAGTAAAAGTTTTTCATGGATTAGAATTTGTTTTTCAAAGTGTTTTTGAAAACCTTGCGGATGGATGGAATCCGTGAGAGATTGAAATCTGGTGAATGGATGGAATTCATCAGAGTTGCGCAGTGAAAGCGTGTGGATGGATGGAATCCATACGTGAGCTTTTGGAAAAGATGGTCCGGGTGGGATGCCCGTGGATAGGTTGGTGTTTGGTCGGAGCCGACACTGATGGTATTATTTTCAACTACAAGTATTGTTTTTACTTACTGTATTAAATTCAGCAATTTCAATCTATTATTATATTTCTTAAATGCTGTTTTATGCAAACTAACCCTATAAGCCTTCCATTGAAGCCTTTATCATTATGTTGCATTTTTCCGGGTGATTTGCGGAGTACAAGTTTGTACTCACGTTGCTTTTTCCACACAGAGAAGGAAGACGTCAACTACGGCGAAGATCTGGACGAATAGGCCGCGTCTTCTCGCCGTTAGCTTTGTGGGCGAGCTTGGGCTTCGCTATTTATCAGTTTGCTTCCGCAGTTATTTCCTTTATTTATTTTGCCAATGGGCGTTGATGTAAGACTTGGCCACAAGGCCGTACCCTTTATTTAATATATTGAGTCATTTGTGCTTGGTTATTATCTTTGTTGTGACTGTGTGCACTAGCTGATCCTGGACTAGTGCGATTTACACAGAGGATCCAGGAGTCGTTACTCCGGGTTCCGACAGTACATCGAAATATACCCGTCGTGGGGAGGATCGATCCATCGCACGAAGCTACATTTATCCATCTGCTACAAACGAACGTTAACATCGAAGCTATATTAGTACTACAATAAAATAGATGAGTGTGAACTTGTACCCCAGAGTATGGGCAACGAAAGAAACGTCGACCACCATCCATATGGCGTCCTACCACATGCACCACCGCGTCCTACATGTGTTTGCATTTCGGCCACACTGGCTAAGCGCGCCTATTTGGCAACAAGTAGTACGTAGGGCTGAAGTCCTCCTTCCTTTCGAGTGGAAGGTCCTCCTTTGGTAACCCATGTTCGACTGGCCCCTCGGTGTTTGTTATGGTGGCTTACTCTACGTCGGAGAATATAGTTCTTCCAACCGGCACCACCTCGTCCATTTATAGCGTAACTTCGGGCCATATTTGAAGAGGGTGAGTAAAGCTTGGGAGGGAACAATATTGGGGAACGAATTCACTCTCTTGAGATGTTGTGCACACATAGTGAATTTCACTGTCAGGAGTGGATTGAAAGAGAACAATGATTCCATTGACAAAATAAGAATTGCAAGGTTGAGTGAGGAAAACAAGAAATTCAAAACTTATTTTGATGATAAGCATAAGATCCAACCTGATGAGTTTGATTAGCAAAATGTTAGGTGTGTTATATTTTTCTTGAAGCTATTATGCAATGTCACATTACATCTCTCAGCCTCTCAACATGTAACATCAAGTTGCTTCTTCCATGAATTTATTCTGATGTGAACAAAGTTAGTTCAATTTGCTAGCCAAAGTGATTCCACTTTAGCTGTGATGGCAGAATGTATGAAAGTGAAGTTCAGTAAATATTAGGAGGATACATGCAACCTCAACTTCTTGCTGTTCATTGTGGTTATCTTGAACCCTCAATACAAGCTAAAATTTTTAAGATATATCTTCTTCAGCATATATGAGCCAGCAAAGGCAAAGGAATTAGTTGAGAGGACAGAAGAAGATGTGCATCGTTTGCTTGATTCCTTTGTTGAATCTACTACTTATTCTATGAGCAATAGGAATATTAGTCAAGCCCCACTAACTATCAACGTAGATGAGTATGAGGATAATCCTTGCAGCTTGCTAGTATCGTAATTTGCTATACATTTGAAGAGATTGAGAGTAGAGAGAGCAACTTTGAGTTATCAAGATATCTAGTAGCAAATTTTACGATAATAGACAAATTTTATGTATTAAAATGGTGGGAAGTCAACTCAAATAAGTACCCCATATTATCTAAATTGGCAAAAGTTGTGCTAGCATTGCCAATATCTACTATTCCTTCAGAGTCTGCCTTTAGTACATGGGCGAATTCTTGATCCATTCTAGAGTTCAATGTTGCCAAGCATGGTAGAAGCTCTAGTCTATACCTATAGTTGGCTACACTCACCTTCAAGCAATATGGATATAACAAAAGATGTGAAAGAAATTCAAACATATGAAGAAATTGAGAAAAGGTATAGATGTAAGATATTGTGTAAAAGTACCATTTATTTGTGTAAAATTGTTACTAACATTTAGGTTCCAATTACTCAGATTTTTTGGCAAAGGATTGTTCAGACGATTGACATTTAGTATTGGAGAAATCCCTTCTATTGTGATGAGTTGACAACTAATCTGTGTGATATGTGCTTACATAATTAAAGACAAATATGATATCAAGCATATAAAATGTTAATCCTTACTATAAAACATTAGCATTGCTTTGAAACTAGTAGAAAAATAAATAAATTAGGATAATATTTACCATTATTCTACATTATATAGCTAGAGTTGTTTGCTAGTAACGCATTTTGGAGTTGATTTTACACTTGATATAAGATCCTAAAATATGAATTGTCTTTTGTTCAGGCTTCATAACACCATCTGTTAATATGGAATTAACTATTTGGCTCTTTTCCTATGCAAACTGATTGCTTACGTTAGGTTTCTAGTTCAAAACTTCATATTATTGTGGAAGAACAGTTTTTCGTGGGGTGACCGCCAATCTGTACACCATGATAGTAGAAGTAATTTTTTTCAAACATAATATTTGATTATGAGTGTTCTCTTCTCAAATTACTTGTGCTCTACTCTACGGAGCTTCTTTCTTGTCAATAATTCTTGTTGTGGAACTTGTCTCTGCCTGTCTCATTTGGTTGAGGTATGAGGTTTTTTCCATTAAGGCATGGACTAATAGGGCCAGTATTACTTTGTGATATATGTCGTCGATGTATGTTTGCTCAGTTTATAAAGCACCTTCAACTAGGCTCTCATAAGTTTTTTTATAATGTTCCTGTGCTGTGCATTACTATTCCAAGTTTGAATTTGTATTTACCTAATTATACATCTTCTACATAAAGATATTGACATCTGTTTGCTTGACATATGCAGGTTCTTTAAAGATACTACCCAAGGGCATAAGATGTTGAATATGCTCTTGAATGTTTAGTCTAATTTGTAGAAGAAAACTTTGTCTAGCTAGTCTATATCATTCGGTACTATTTGTGTTTGTTGGAGAGAGATGTTAGCTTGTTTGTTTGGATTTCATACCCTTTGCAAGAACATCTTGTTTAAATGTTTGCAAATTACAAAAAAATCGCATCCATGATGTTCATATCTGCTAGTAATACATGTTTACTCACTCAGAACTGAGATATGATGATGTACTCCTTTACACATATCCATACTCTGCATGTGCTAACTGTTAACATGTATCCATGCCTACTACACAACTAATGCCTACTGCACATCCTACTAATAGAACCAGCCGAACCACCCAACCCAAATCACCTACCATTTCACAACCAATTTGTAACACTCAGGCCTAACAACAGCCTAAAATATCACCCACAACTACTACCACTATCAATTTTAACCACTAATCAAGCATTACTAATAACTAGACTTCAAGAATAAACATTCAACATAATAATAAATATAACTTTCAGCAACATAGTAAACCATAAATTAAAATTAATAAGAACTAAACAATTACCAAGAGTAATCATAACTAAGTCTAAACTAAGGGATGCATCAAACAACAATATTACGAACCATAAGAAACTAAGAAAAATCACAAATTATCCAATTATTGCAATGGAAGTTACTAATTTGTTCATGATCATAAGTTATGAATGGCAATGTAGAGTGAAGAGCTACAAAAGTGCAATTGTTCCATGTACTACTTTTATCCAATGCATGTCGCCTTCAGCGATCACCAAAAAACAACAAATAAGTAAGGGTGAGTCCACAACTTAGCAAGTATACAATAAAACAATAGAAACAATATATCCATTTCACTTCTCAATTTTCGTCATTCTCTTTTCTCATCTTAATTTCATCTAGTACAATGCAATGCTCATGTCTCCTACAGCTTATATCGGTATAGTAGAGGGTACACTTGTTGATGTCACCCTCTACCTCTATCCCATGGAGGTGTCTACCGAAGTAGGTCTTTTCCCCACTCCGGTGGAGATGCCTACCTCTATAGAACTTAATCAGGGGCACAACGGATTAGTCAAATAGTTTTACTCATAGTTATTTAACTTTCTCACTGTCCTGTCTTATAATGCATATGTCATGTCATAAATGAAATCTTCCATCATTTTACCACATATCACATTTGTCATCAAATTAAAATCATACTAAACAAAAGATGATTAAATATTCTATAAATTAATCAAATTAGTGACAATAGATAATTATCAACTATCATTTTAATATGCACTTGTCTCTCTTCTTACGATGACCAGTTTGATTAGAATATGACACTAACCCTAAAGTTACACCTTCTACAGCAATTAAACATTCTCAATATGTTATAGGAATACAAAACAATACTTACTCGACAATGCTCCCACACGCTCCCTAAATCCACAATTCCACCTTTACTGCACAGTCACTCCTACTGCGCTGGTACTAAAAATATCATAACTTTCAATTCTCACATTGTAATTTACCACACCATATAATTTATTAAATCTATACAAAATTTTTACAACTTCATAGTTTATCAAATGTCTAGATTAAGTCATCTAAACCCCCCATTTTTAACCCAGAAGATTGATATATCATCTTCTGGACAACAGACTAAAATAATTTTATATCTTTTCATCTACACATGCAAATATATTAAACCATGATATTTTCATAATCTACATAGATTATCTATCGCTTTCTAGTTATGCCCAAAATTCAATTCTATCATTAAATTAGACAAATTAATAATTTCCCACAACTGTATCCAGCAGCAACCCGGTTCTGGACAGCAATTTCACAAAATTCGTAACTTCTGTTCTACTTGTTCAAAAATCATGTTCTTAGACTTTCTGAAATCCTTAATAAACTACCTACAATTTTCTTATGGACCAAATTTCTATATTATTCCATCTTCTATTTTTTAATCTATAGATTAGTACACGCTGCCAACAGATGATAAATTTACCAGACAACAAGCTTACAAAATTCATATATCAAAATCTGCTCATCCGATCAATAAGAATAAATATTCTACAGAAAACTATCAAAAATCCTCTACAACTTTCTAATAGACGGCATTTCCATATTATGACCATACAATACCTGTAATCACAGTACAACCATACAACAGATTAGACTGATCTACTATACGATCCCTCAAACGAACACATGCAACCTCGCTCTCTAATCTAAAATGTTAATCTCTAATTAAAATATCAAAATAATAAAGAAACATATGGATCACTACCCAAGTGAAACACGCCACAAGCCCAATCTCTTCCTGACTTTTCCTCCTCTTCTGCTTTCTAATTTTCCCCCCAGCCACTACTCTCGTTTTCCTCTCCAATTTTCCCCTTCTGCGCATTACAATCCACTGCTGACCGTCCAGCAACAATCCAGCCACTCTGTGCGTGCATTGCAGTGATGCATGCAGCTATCACTGTATCAACATTGTAGTGACACAGTAACATGCAGGGCTGGCGATGTGCAGCAATCACGCTGCTGTCGACAGACCATACAGCAACCCACATGGCACATGTGTGGCGCTATGTTGGATGGTGACAGCAATGTGTCGGCAAACGTGCACACGTTGGATGGGTGGTTGCATGCAGCGTTGCCCTCGGTGTGCTGTGCGTGAACACACGAGTGGCCGATGGCCTAGTGCATGGCGTGCAAACAGTGTTATGACAGGCGGCCAGCAACCTTGCAGTAGACAGCGAGAACGCACAGGTTGGCATCGGCGCTAATGCGCACAACCCATGTAATTCAACTAGTGTGTGGTGATCGCTGGGATGGTAGCCGACTTGTTAATTATAGCGCTTGCGCGTGGTGAAGAAATTTGATGTGGCATGGATGGCGATGCAAAGGCAAGGGAAGCACTAGTGATGACACAAGGGAAAACGAAGTGACTAGGGCTTGGGTTCTCCTCTCCCCCCACGATCTCCTATTAACACAGGACAATCCTAATCCAATTGACACATTCCAGGAAACCAATTCCTCCTCTAAAAACTACACATCCCCTTTTCACGTATTCCCTTTTCTCTACTTACGCACAAATCCTCAAGAGGGTATTTTAAGGATATTACATTCTACCTTCTTAACAGAATTTGACCCCGAACACTACGCTTCTCAACCCTATATGCAAACTCTAACCTTTCAACTCATACCCATAAAAGACACTCGGGACGCACATACACCCCGACACCATGCGGATAGCTTGAAGAGCACACCACACCTCAAGACGAAAATACTTGTATGCACATACAAAATGCAACACGTCCTTTGACTTCATGTCTCAACTCTCAAGCAAAGAATTATACATCCCTCCTTAATAAGGAAGCCCACTTATAAAATCTATTCATTCTGAAATAAACCCTTTATATACGAGAGTAATTTATGACAAAGCAAAATCACTACAATTTGCAAGGAACATCGCTTTGACAAGAGAAGCAAATAAAACACTCATCGTACCCACTCTCTAACAAAAGAACTTGTTCTGAAAAACAAAGGACTCACAATGAAAACTCTCAACTTCCAAATAAACACCTGCAAATAAAAACCACATAAGCCAACGAAATTACTTAAATGATCAAATTATCAATTTCCTCTGCTTATAAGGAAATGATCACAAATTCCAATATAAAACCAACTCACTTCACAAATGAATATCCAAAAACACATAAATCAGTCAAGAACCAAATGGGTAGCTCATTGCCCCAGCAAACACACACTCTACTATTTTTTAAGGAATAAATTTTGTTCTTGAATCATAAAATTCTAAATCCTCACATGCCACACCAAGTCGTGTCTCTTAAATCAGCAACTTCAAAGATTTGCAGAATCCTAAGGCAATATCCACACCAATGTAAAGTGGCTCTACTAATCCACAAAATGCTCTAGTTAATTCCTTTATCAAGGAATTTATTTTCAAAGATAGTTCCAAGCGAACTTAGATATAGATTTCACCTCAAATCCTATCACCACAATTCTTTAAGGACAATGACCTTAAAGATCCTGGCACACACACATATACCACATCCAAATGAATCTGACCAACGATCATCACAATTCCCAGAGTCAAATTGTTCGCCTATTTTCACACATACTTATGGACAATTATAGTTCTAGACTAAAACACAATGTCTAATTTCATCTCCTCTTATCCATAGATTAGGATAAAATTCTATTAATATTGTCGTCATAAGTAATCCAGAAATTCACTGTCTCGTAAACCACCAAAGCATTCCCCCATTATTCTCAATAACGTCAACCTTTGTAACTTCTATAATCAATTTTCAATATAATTTGTAGTAAAATCCTCAAATCTGTTGTCTAAAAATCTAGCAATCCATATATACTCAATCATTATATACCAATAGCTAAATACAATCTCCACCAACTAAATCTTAGAAAGATTCTAACTCCAAGAGATATATTCACTAAAGATCAAATCATACCATATAATAATCCAACAATCCTCATCATTCAAGTAATTACCACATCAATTAAATTACTTTACTAATATTAAAATCTCCTTAAACCACATCATTCAATTTTTTCTACAAAATCCAGCAATTTTACACAATCACAACCTTCTACCTAATGGATCAAAATTTCAAACTTTTGATAATCTCAAGTAATCCACAATATATACCAACATATCCACATTCACTACCCACTATGGATTCAACTAGCAACTACAATCTGATCACTTTGCTCCAAAGATAACCATTGCATGAAGTCAATTTCTCTCCAAAAATTACAGTATACAAGTAATCATCCTTCTATGCACTTCAAATAACTTGGCATCCAATAGCCTATAAGATTATATACTTGATCACTACTAGTCTGTTGTCACTATAAACTCTAAAGGACTTCATAACACAAATTAGATATTTCCTTTATAAGAAAAACAAATAAGAGACAATAAGAACAAATTTAGAATATTCGAAAAATAAAAGCAACTTGCAGCAAGCAAAACCACAAAGAAATAAGAAATTAAATAGCAATGCACTTTTTTTTAAAAAGATGATATTTCACAAATCTCTTATAAACCATGGAAATTCTCAACACTTCACTAAAGTTTTCTTCGATGCAACATAGAATACCACTCCCTGGTAGATGACATTTCCAAATTATAACTATACAATACCTGTAATCACAGTACAACCATACAACAGATTAAACCGATCTACTATACGATACCTCTAACGAATACACACAACATCGCTCTCTAATATGAAATGTTAATCTCTAATTAAATAATCAAAACAAAAGAGAAACATCCTGCCTTTTCCTCCTCTTCTCCCTTCTAATCTTTTCCCCAGCTGCTGCTCTAGTTTTCCTCTCCGATTTTCCCATTTGGCGCACTCCACAAAATTTTCTTATCCAATGCATTGTGGCTTCAAGTGGTGATATGAGATATTTGTGTTTCAACCCTAAATTGTTTTCATTTTAGCCCCTATGGTCACCGGTGTTTAGATCTAGTCTTCAATAGCACTACTGCCACCGCTGCCCTTGCTCTGCCTTGCCGCCACATCGATGGGGAGACCTCTGCAAGGCATAAGGTGCTTCTTTCTTCCTTTCCCTCAATGACCACACCCTCAACCATGACCATATTCTTTTCCTCCCAAACCACTAGAGCTTCTGCAAGCAAATCTAACACTCTGCAAGTCACACCTCTTTCTCATCACCCCTCCTCGGTGGCATCCAATCCAACGTGGACCTACAAGGCCATCGGCCATGGTGGAGCATTGTAGGTGCCCTTGTTAGCTTCCAATAAAAGCTTGCAAAACTTGTTAAAAAAAAAAGCGGATTACAAATCCTTTCCACATCGATAATGTCAGTCAGGCCCCCGAATCAGGCCGTCCACTGTGGCTGGGAATTCGAAGGTCCATCCATTTACCTTTCTTTAGACGACATCCATTTACCTTTCGAGCGAATCTCGAGGTCGAGCTGGTGCCTAGCAGTGTTCAGTTTTAATACACTTCTCCAGTAGATTGTGGAGCACGCGAGTACGCCCGGCATCTCGGTTCACTCTGTTTCTGGCTTGGACCCTGACCCAAGGCAATCAAACGAATTTGCTTGTCAAGTCTGAAGCCAACAAGAAATCTTGCATCCGCCGTCGCACGCACCATGTTCGGAGGACATTCACTACTGGTCGCGAATCCCCCAGCAGCAATAGCAGGCCATATTACAACAGCAACCCAACACAAGAATCCAATACTCCTCCCATATATGCGATAGCATATCAAACCAGCGGCAAGTCCATATCTGGTGGCGAAACAGCAGCTTAAGTGGTAGCGGTAGTAGGCTACCACGGGGGCACTACATACTCAACATTACATAGAGGATAACTATAATAACCAAACATAAGCAAGCTCAGGTAGTACAAAAGGCAACCGGCTCCAAGCCCTTACTCGTCCTGGACCGCCTCCTCTTCGTCCTCGTAGTCACCCTCCTCGTCGGCGGTGGCGTCCTGATACTGCTGGTACTCGGAGACCAGGTCGTTCATGTTGCTCTCAGCCTCCGTGAACTCCATCTCGTCCATGCCCTCACCCGTATACCAGTGCAAGAAGGCCTTCCTCCTGAACATGGCCGTGAACTGCTCGCTCACGCGACGGAACATCTCCTGGATGGAGGTCGAGTTGCCGATGAAGGTGGAGGCCATGGAGAGGCCGCACGGGGGGATGTCGCACACGCTGGACTTGACATTGTTCGGGATCCACTCAACGAAATAGGACGAGTTCTTGTTCTGCACGTTGATCATCTGTTCATCAACCTCCTTGGTGCTCATCTTGCCACGGAACATGGCAGAGGCTGTCAGGTAACGGCCGTGACGAGGGTCAGCAGCGCACATCATATTCTTGGCATCCCACATCTGCTGGGTGAGCTCTGGGACGGTGAGGGCACGGTACTGCTGCGAGCCACGTGAGGTGAGTGGCGCAAACCCAACCATGAAGAAGTGGAGGCGGGGGAAGGGGATCAGGTTGACTGCAAGCTTGCGGAGGTCAGAGTTCAGCTGGCCTGGGAAGCGAAGGCAGCATGTCACACCACTCATGGTCGCACTGATCAAGTGGTTCAGGTCTCCAACTGTAAACAAACAAGTTTAAGTCAGAAAAGAAGGGAATTTCAACATAACACTTGATCAGCTTGTGCTCTTCAGTTACTTCATAAGAACATATGAGAATGTCAATGCAAAACAAGGAAACAGTCAAGAGTCCAAACAACTGTAAATGTTTGCATAGATGGTAGACTGTTGTAACAGCATGAATCAAGTAATTCAGATTTCATGCAATTGGAAAACAGCATGTAAGAATGACATTCAATAAAACTTGCAAGACAAGCTAATGCGCTCAAGTGTGATACAGCCATGCTAGCTGGTACCAAAAATATTTTGCAATAATGTGTGAAACCGGAAGCACGGTTGTTCTGTACGATGGGTGCAATAGACAACCAGACACCCAACAAGGGCAGCCATATGATAACTAATTATTTGCCTGGTAGATGAATAGGACAAGTTGAGATCAAATTGATTAAATGCAGTACGAAGCCAACACAGTTACACAAATTATGTTGTCCTTGGGGACCATAAAAGTTGAGCTGCAAACAAGGCATAGCAACCTCCATAACATCCATGGTTCTACCAAAGCAAGCTTATAACATTGAAACCGAGCTACCAAGTGTAACTCTCAACATTTAGGCAAAAAATCCAAGGCACAGGGCTACTTCTTCATGATAAGGTAATGATCACGTAACAATGTAGTTATAAAGCAGGTTAATTAAACATCAGAGTATGAATCAACTCACAGCTAGGAGTGGTCAGTTTCAGGGTACGGAAGCAGATGTCGTAAAGTGCCTCATTGTCAAGAACCATGCACTCATCAGCATTCTCCACCAACTGATGGACAGAGAGCGTTGCATTGTAGGGCTCAACAACTGTGTCTGAGACCTTTGGCGAAGGGAAGACAGAAAATGTGAGCATCATCCGATCAGGGTACTCCTCCCTAATCTTGGAGATCAAGAGTGTGCCCATCCCAGATCCAGTGCCTCCTCCAAGGGAATGGCAAACTTGGAAACCTGGTTACAGCAACAAGTCATAAAAATTCATAAGGTGCAGCAAAAACACTTTAGATGCTATCATAATTACACTAAGCAGCCCAAGGATTGTATTAAAAGAAACCATGGAATGGCAAGAATATGCATAAAAACTAGAAGCAAACAAGTCCACTTCCATGCTTTCAATTATTCGAAAAGGATTGTGGAGTCCAACATCAATCAAGAAAAGGATCTAATTCATCAATTTGACTGGCCCCAATCACATAACACCAGATTTATTCCTTTTTAACAGATCTTTATATAAGAGTAATGCATATACCCACTATACCAATCAAGATTTATACCCCATGAGACTGCATTGGGTTTTACAGTGAAAAATAATCAAGATTAATCATGGTATGCATTCAAAGTATCAGCTCAGTGTTAAAATTGAGCATGCTATGCAAGTATGCATTTCTATTTCACTAGATGAACAATAGCAAGGCAACGGTAAGAAAAGAGAAAATTGATCATTTGTCACTTTGAAGAGTGGGCTTCGCAAAATTGCCACTTTCAAAATTAGCTTCGCAAAAATGCCATGCAGTACATTTACCTCTTGATTACCATGCCATTTGAGCCATTTAACTCATTTAATATTTGTTTCTCTCATTTCAGGGGCTGGAAAAGACCTTTCTACCCTTGCTAAGTTTTTCTGATTTCGTTATTTTTTTGTCCCTGTTTATTTTATTTCCAAAGTGTGTACAAAACAGATTAATCTGATTATACGAACGAAGCTATAGAAAAATAGAATAGCTATGTGCTACAGCTGCTGACAACTTTAACATAAAGATGAAATCAAACTTAACATTCTCCAGCTCGTTCATTCGCTCCATGAAAAAGAATGCCAAATTTCTTACAGGACCACTGTCAACATCTACGTCGCCGTACTCATAACACACGTATCGCATCAAACAATCTGGAATGGTCGCTGTCAAACGAATGGTCAACAACGAACAATGATAACAGTGAGATAATACAAATCAACTGTGCGTTGTTAACTTAGCAAGGGTAGAAAGGTCTTTTCCAGCCCTGAAATGAGAGAAATAAATATTAAATGAGTTAAATGGCTCAAATGGCATGGTAATCAAGAGATAAATGTACTGCATGGCATTTTTGCAAAGACAATTTTGAAAGTGGCAATTTTGCGAAGCCCACTCTTCAAAGTGGCAAATGATCAATTTTCTCGTAAGAAAAGCTGTTCCTGCAAACGGAGAAGGCGAGTCTAATAATACAGAGGGAAGTTTAGAAAGGGCAAGATGATCATTCAACAATATAGAGTCATGCCGACACACGCTAGCTAACAAAAAACTCCTAGAAATAGAAACAGAGCATACTTAAAAGCTAAATCATCACATGATTTAAATATTCTAAGTATTCTCACCAGATCAGATCTAACACGCATCATAGCAATCACACGCACGTAATTAACAAGAAGCAGTCCATATTGGAGAAAGAAATCGACCTTGCAGGCAGTCGCAGTTCTCGGCCTCCTTCCTCACGACATCGAGCACCGAGTCGATGAGCTCAGCGCCCTCGGTGTAGTGCCCCTTGGCCCAGTTGTTGCCGGCGCCGGACTGGCCGAACACGAAGTTGTCGGGGCGGAAGATCTGTCCGTAGGGCCCGGTGCGCACGCTGTCCATGGTGCCCGGCTCGAGGTCCATGAGCACGGCGCGGGGCACGAAGCGGCCGCAGGAGGCCTCATTGTAGTAGACGTTGACGCGCTCGAGCTGGAGGTCGGAGGTGCCGACGTAGCGGCCGGTGGGGTCGATGCCGTGCTCGTCGCAGACCACCTCCCAGAACTTGGAGCCGATCTGGTTGCCGCACTGCCCGCCCTGGATATGCAGGATCTCCCTCATGGCTGCCGGATCTTCGCGGTCGGTGCCTGCCGATGGGAAGGGAGCAGCAAAGGCTGCGCGGTCAGGTGCGAGAAAACGATGTGTGGGTTGCTTCGAAATGCAAGTGGAGGACCAGATCTGCGCAAAAAAAAAACCCCACTAGCGCGAGCACAAGACAGTGAAACAATGCGGAATTTAAGGACAAAATTACACAGATCCAAACCCAGAATCCAGAGGAAACACAAAAAAAAAATCGTCGATTCTAACAAATCCGACCACACGCGTGAACAATCATCGAATTGGAAACACCTCAAAGCACGTCGTGAGCGAGGAACTGAAGAACACCTGGAATATCTCTCCCTAATCTCACGTGTACTGAACAAATCCAAGCCCGAATCGCAAAATAACCGCAAAAGAAAACGTTAAGCTTCCCCAAAATAGAGCCCAAAACAACTAGAAATCTGATGCTAAAACAAAAAAAAATTGGAGAGACCCCCAGATCTAAGGAAAAACAACCGCACCAGCAGTAATTCGTGCCACAAATCCACCTAAAAACCACAACACACTCACCCAAAAAAAATAGACCGAACTAACGAACCGAAAAATCCCCAAATCCCCTACCACACAACCAAATCCACCGCGGAAACAACAAGCAAACCCGAAAACCAGCGCAAGCAACCAGAAACAGGGCAGAAATTTCGCCGTATTACCTCACAGAAGCGAGCGGGCCGTCCCGATGAGAGGGAGAGGAGAGGAGAGAGGCGTGGGTGCAAATGAAACGCGAGTGTGTGCCGTAGAAAGTGGGGCGGCTTTTATAGTAGGACGGGGGCTAGGGCACCGGATCGGACGGCCCAGCCGCGTTCCCTCCAACGCCGCCGGACGGCCGCCCCAGGCCGTCGGATCGGCCCCATCGGACGGACGACCGCGTCGGCTTCGAAAATGGCCCGTTGGGGGCTCGGATTTCGAAATGTTTTGGGTGTTTCCGCTTGCGGGCTGGGGGGAATGACGGGTTTGCCCCCCGGAAATGGGACGGAGCGGGTGGGGACTGTGGTATGACGTTACTGCCCCCCGGTGTGTAGGTTTATTATTCCTTCTATGGAAATTTTTTCAGGTGCTTTTTTTAGGTCCGCTCTTTTCGGCTTGAGTTTCTGATTTATTTTTATTATTTCTAAATTATATATTTTTTTGAACTTTTGGATTTTTTATCTTTTTTGCCGGTTCTTTTTCCTGTATTCGTTTATATTGTCTGTGACAAACTAACATATTTTTTTCAATTTAATTACGCCAAATAAGACACCTTCAGTTACAGTGTAATTTTAGCCAATTATAGTGTAATTTTAGCCATAAGTCACTATTTTTCAATTCAACCGAACGGGCCTTATGTCTTTCTTTTGTTTTCTTTTTCAGGAGAGTGAGTGCTAGTGCGCCGTTTCTTTCCTTTTTCTGAACGGAAGTGCTAGTGTGTCTTCATAGCTAGGAAGTATGAAAGTATCTATATCTTTTGCAATCAATGTAAAGGTAACAGTCTATTCTTTTTGACTTCTTCTTAACCGATTTTTAATTTTACATTCTTTCAATAATTATTATTTATTGAACTAATAAACTACAGCGAAAAGCTATAAACTGCAGCCCACAAGAACACCCCCTCCTTTGCCCTTCATTTTTTCAATGAAGCAATGGCAAAGCTCTCAACCATGGAGAGTGGAGTCAACCATGCCATGCTTATTTGGGTTTTTTGTGGCTTATGACTTATTCTGCACTGTAGTTGCTGGTGACTTTTTTGGCGTAATTAAATTTTAAAAAAATAAAAATAGAAAAAACTAGTTAGCCATCACGTACAATGCAAAAGGAGTACAGGAAAAAAAGAAAAGGCAAAAAAGCTCAAAAGCCAAAAAAGATAAAAAAAAAAAACTAGAAGCTAAAAACTGAAGCTGAAACGAGCGGAGCCTAGCTATCAAATGCCACACGATTGTCATGGTCCTGTGAATTCGCGACTGCAAGTGAGTAAGGGACACCCTTGCTAGTTCACTTTCATTTTAGGCGGTGCTCGTGCAACATGTTACGACACCGCAGGGAGGTGTGTCACATGCAAGAAGAAAGTGGCAACACTAACACATGGAAATGAATGTTGTGTTCAAAAGTGTTATAGCTTTTGGCTATAGTTTCGGTTGATTACGAGAGAAATTGAGAAAGTAAGAGACACTTATATTGAGAAACCACTGCGTTTAAAACAACTTCTACAGTAACTCCTATAAATGGTTTATCGAAACCACCTTAAAAAAACCACTCCATTTAATACCCAGCTTTTAAAAGTAAAAAGCTAAAAGCTGTTTGAAACAGGGCTGAAAGATCACGTATGCTTTTACCACCATTTTGTGCTAGCAATAGCATTGGCAATCAATGTGTTATAGGGTCCGTTCATATTAGATTTTGGTTTTAACTTATAAATAGTAATAACTTGTAAAGAGACACTCATATGCTATTTTGACTGATATAACGAAGCCACTATAGTGTATATTACAATCGACTAGCAAACTCTATCTTAAAAAGATATTTCATGTAAAAATTAAGTACGGTAGAAAAGTTATTTTACTATCAAAAAGTATATTTTAAAAATTAATACAAAACAGGGCCTTTAAATAGGTGTCCTCGTACTGACGTCGGTAGCTGTTGTGCATGTGCAAGCCGCTCTTGACGTGCAACGTACACAAATCACTGTAAGGTGGTGATCGGTTCGGCTGAAAAGTTCGTGGCTTATGGTTGAAAACACTGTAGCTGGATGAAAAAAGCATTGTAGCTGACAGAGGCTTATTTAGCATAATTAAATTTTAAAAAAATAAAAAATAAAAAAATATGTTAGCCCATTACGTATAATACAAACAAATACGGGAAAAAACCGGCAAAAAAGCTCAACAAAAAAGCCAAAAGTTCAGAAAATGACGAAAACTTATGAGTAGTGAAAAATAAGCCAAAAGCCAGAAGCCGAAGCCGAGTTGATCAAGGCTGAAACATAGAACTTTAGAGAAATTTTAAAATAACACATTCTAACTAGATTCAAGGTTTTCCAAATAATTCCCGTTCAGTTTGGGCCAAAGCGCACGCAGTCCATTATAAAAGTCAATGGGCCCATTTTTTTTTCTGTAGTTAATGGTTTTTTATTGTATCTAATAGATTTGATGAATAGTAATAGTTAATAAGAATTGGAAAAGCTAACCGGAAAGCTGAAAGGAATGGCCCCTGTGATTTATCCGGCCTTCCAACGTGGGCATATCTGTCCTTTCCCCAAGAGCATGCATTGTGGAAGTGACAACAAACTTGGCGATTGTTACGGGGCAGAACAGCAGAAGCATCCATTTGGCTTATCATTGTAGTCAAGTAGCAGATTTGACCATTCAGCTTAAGTAGATGAACTTGCTCCAAGTTTATTATCGGCCGGCGACACACAGTCATGAGCTACCACAGGAAACAAAAAACAACCATCTTTTTTATTTCCAACAGAACTAACGACTACATGGCTACATGCACCCTTTATCTTACACGTGGGCCTCCATGCGGAAGGCAGGCCATCGAAGAGTAGGATCTTAGTCTCATTGTCTCAGCTGCATTTTGTCACCGCTAAGCTGAGGATGTAGCATGACGAAGAAAAATGAAAACAAGTTTCAACTGCCACACTTTACATCGATTAGAATCAGTACCTTAAATAATATACTCCCAGCAATTGTCAGAACAAACACGTAATAAAGGTCGGACCGATCGAGGGCCACCAATTGAATTTGAACACGCTAAGAGGCGATTAGCAATTCAGGATACAAAGACAATCCAAATGTTATAGTGCCTTTTGTTGCATCATCATTTACTCTCTTTCTTACATAATATACTTACCAACTACTATTCATCAACTACAACTAAAAGCTACTTTTATCAACCGCTATTATTCATTAGTCACAACCAAAATTATTAGTAAAAACTAATACGAACGGACCCTACATGTCAGCTATTACTCGTTAAGTAAGCAAGTCCCTCTTAGAATTCCAGCCAAGGTGGCTCACCCCTCAATCATTGTTGGTTCACAATGCCATCACATCCAGATCAGAGAGGTTGGCTATTCTCATCTCAAGCTAGATTGAGATTTTTTAACTTTGTGAAGCAAAATCAGAGAAGAATAGTGACCGCAATTTAGTAAGATTTCTAATTGTCGTATGCAAAAGGATGTCTAGACTAGATGCTACAGCCAAGGTGCTATAGTACCTGTCACACCATCTTTGCTACATTATCCGTATCAATCTTAGCTTTTGCTTTTTGGGTATGTCTAGATATCATTCGGATATTTTTTTTCTTAACAGTCATCTAAATTTGGGACCGTTGGATTAGAGATCTAATGACCTCATTTTTTGGAGGGGAAGAATTCGTGACCGTTGGATCTCTGATCCAACAGTCACAAATTTGAATGGTAGTTAAAAAGAAAACATATGTGTGATATTTATCAATACCCTTGCTTTTTATCCGATGGCTAGGAAGCCAAGTGACGTACCGTAGGATCCGGTTCCTCTGAACCCCCGTAATGTCTCGGCTGCCGGTCACTTCACTCACTGACATCACAAGCCGTCCAGATCCACCAGGCACCGTCTTCGAGCGTTGCAACACCTCACTACTCGTTACAATTATCTTTCTGAAGACTATTTTGAGAGAGCGAATGAGTGTGAGTCAGCTCTCGGCTCACTACATTGGGCTTGCCTTTGCGTGTTGTTTAGTTCAGGCATCTCTCCTCTTCTGAATTCTGATCTCTACGCATGTGGCAAATCTGCAGCCTTTGTGGACGATGGCATATGCGACCAGACCACGTAAGGTAAGGTTATCCATGGTCCATACACTGGGGGCGATGCAAAAATAGTTTCCCGTGAGAAGCAGGCCACGAGCACTTCACATGCACTGATGGATGCACAAGGGCAGGGCAGCTAGTCGACCAGCTACTGTTGGTTGGCATCTCAATGCCTGGTTGGCTCTGTGCAGTGAATGGCTGAATGAAACCATGAATGCAATAATAGTATTTGGTCTCTTCAGTTCAGAGGATACGGTCGTTTGCTGGCATCTTGTGCGGTGCCCGAACAAGATGGTGCCCTTCCTGTTGGTACCAGTGTAGTAGTAGTACCCATCCATGGTTAATGAGGTATAGTGGTCCAACTAGCTTGTAATTGTGACTTTTGATTGAAATTATACTGTAGAGGTAATTAGTTTTTATCTAACAAAAATGAGAAAAAATAAAAAATTTTGAGAAAAAAATCGTACATCGTCACTGATAATACAAAGAAATAAGGGGAAAAAAGAAAAAGCTTTAAAAGCCAAAAAATCAAAAATAAACTGAAATTAAAAATCGATACGTTTCAAGTGACTTTTGACTTAAATAAGCCGAAAGCAAGAAAAAAACCAGAGACTGAAACCGTTTGAAGCGGAGCCTAATGTACTTCTGTAGAGGTTATATTCAAATCTTGTATCCTGACCGGTGGGCTCGAGAGTACGGTTTCTTCAGTTCTTGTACCCTGACACCGGTCACCCAAACATGGACATGAATGCTGTGGTAGCTACTTCCGGGATCATAGGATGAATTGGTTCGATCGGACGGCCTTGTACCACCATGTGATGCATGGCGACTGGAACAGGGCCCTCACGCTCGGCTGCTGCCATTGTCGTGGGCACAACGGCTATGCCGTGCTTAGTTTCTAGCGCCGCCATTCTTGACTCATCGGCCAGAGAAACAGGGGAGTGAGTGAAAGCTTTTGCTTGCTAGTTGGAAGGCTACCGTGGTTGAGGAAAAGGGACCTCATCGGATTGAAAGGAGCAATTCACCAACCGGCTGCGTTGCATTTGGTGCCAAAATCCCGGGGGTTGCAGTTCAGGCGTCGCATGCCGACAATCTTGATATTTCATGACTCTAGGATGTCCCACTCAATAGTATACTGTGGCAATGGCAGCCCTGTAGGTACTCTCTTCAGGATAGTGAGCCAAGCTCAACGGCTTAACCCTCTTTTGCAATAATTATCATACAGTACAACATCATGCATAGTCATTCTTTTCAGATTATGATTTCTCTCGAGCAAATAAACAGAATGTCTTCTCCGCCATCGTTTCGAAGCAGTTTACTAGATAGCATTTTAAAAACGGCTTATCGAATTTCGGTTCATTCGCACGAGCACTCGCTCTAAGATTAAAAGTCATAAGCCGTAACAAAAAAAACCCGCACCCAAAGTAGTAGGAAAATTTTCAACGTGTTTTCACAATTGCCGTGGCCATTTGATTCCAGTAAGGGTAAGTTCGTGAAGACTGTAGCCATGAATCATTCAATCAAAATTATGCTAAGGAGGGCCAAGAATGAGCAGTGGATGACACAGACACATGGGTTAGGTTGTACGTTTGTTCCAGTTCTGGTGTCCAAGGGCTTCGATAAGTCACCATTGTTCCTGTACTCAGCGCCACACTGCCAGGACAGGCCAAGCACATCTTAATTCTAAGGTACCGTGATTAAGAACTTGCATATGGAGATTTGTTGCTTCTTTGGTAGACTTAATTAGTTGCCCTGTCCTTTCACAGTGTTAGACCATATGGATAGTTATGAATTAAGTGATAATGACTAATTGATATTTAGATTGCTTTGGAATTTATTTTTATGAAAGTTTTGGTTGATCGTAGTTGAAGATTTCGAGTCTGAGTGTTTTTGGTTCAATCTAAGTGGTTTTGGTCGACTCCGAGTAATTTCAATCAGGTTCATGCGGTTTTGATTGCTCTGAATAGTTTTGATCTGCTCCGAGTGGTATCAGACGACATTCGAGTTGCATCGAAGCATCAGACAGCATTCGAGTGGAACTGATGCATCGGACGACATTCGAGTAGCATTGTAGTATCGGACGGCGTTCGAGTGTCATCGGAGGAACGGATAGTAGTCTGATCGGCCTTATGATGGATGGTTCGATCGGCAGGATCGAACGACAGACTTTGACCATATCTGGCTTCAACCACGTCTGACTTCGACCATGCCCGACCTCGACCACGTCAGACTTCGACCACGTCAGACTTTGATTACGTCCGACCTCGACTAAGTTCGGTTTCGATCATGGCTTTTTGACTACGATATTTCGACCACGGCAATCTGACCATGGTATCTCGACCTCGTCAATCTTCGATCAAGACATTTTGAACACGGAACATTGAATACAACAGAACGACCATACTTGGTCGAAGATGGTAAGTTACAGTACTCTTCGATGATCGTAGCTACAGTACCTGGTCGGTACTCGATAATCATCGACTTTACTGGTCGATACTCGATAGTCGTCGACTTTACTGGTTGATACTCGATGTCGTGAACTTTACTGGTCGTATTCGATAATCATAGACTTTACTAGTCGGTGGTCTTAGACTTTGTAATAGGTAGTTGTAGACTTTGTGATTGGTTGTCGTAGGCTTCAATGTCTGTATTCATAGACTTCATGGTGAGTATGAGTGTTTTAATTCCTGCGTTCTTCGAGTACTTTGAGTACTCGTGTTAGGTTAGTGGTGGACTAATCTATGCATGGCGGTTGGTGATCGGTGGTTGTTGCTACAGTACCAGGTGGGTACTGGGTGGTTGTAGCTGTTGTCGGTGCTACAGTACGCTATTGGTTCTTGGTAGCCGATGGTGCGGTTATTGGTTGATGGTCATAGTCATAGATTGGGAGTGCTTGATGTATGTGATTTCCTAGTGTTTTGAGCAAAGCGATGGTATTTTTCAAGTACTTGTGTTCGAGTACTTTATGAGCTAGCGATCGGTCTTGCATGGTGGTTGTAATCAGTCGTAATGAGTGGTCTGAAGTTGGTGTTTTGGAAAGTGTTGGATATTGTGTTCGTGGATAACCTGGTTGGTGTTGAGTGATGATTAAAGGTGTGGTTTGAGTGTGTGTGCTGATGACAGTCAAGTTGTGGAGAACTTGTGCTGGAAAACGATTCTTTGGTCTTTAATGTGCAGGTTGGCATAGAGACGATCATGGTCGGTGATAAGGAGGATCGGGACTAGGATGGGGAGATCTGAGGTCCAAACAGTTGAGGATGTCACGCGAGGTGATCAAACTAGTGCTAGAGCACGTGGAGGTCAGAGGTGGTGATGCGTGGAGAAGCTTCGGGCGGTGTAGTCCTGAAGGCTTTGACACGGAAGTTGATGAGGTGTGATGAAGATACGGGTGGTGTGATCCTGGAGGCTTTGTCACGTGTTGAGTTAGGAGTTGTGGATGGAGTCCATAACTTGAAAGAGATAGGGTTTGGTTAAAACCATATTCGAAAGGGTTTCATGTCTCTTGATTTGAGAAAGAGATAGGATTTCGTGTTCGTGTTTGAGTCGAACACGGTTTAGGGCTCTAGCATATAAAAGCAGGGAGAAACTAAGGGTTTTAGCCATGGCTTTGTGGGACTTTTTGTGCTAGGGTTATTAGGGGTGCCGTGAGGGCACTTTGTAGCCACAAACATGATATAAAAATGAAATATCAGATCTATTCTCAAAAAAAGAAATCACTGTTGACGTTGTCCCAATGTCTCAATCGAAGCACAGCGAGTTCTTCTGAGCATCATTTTCTTGTGTCCTCGTCGATGATTGAGAGAACAAAGTGTTCGAGCGATCGAAGCGATCAAGCGTAGCGAAAGATTTCAACTATGTGCAAAGAAAGTCAAGCGAGTAGTCGAACGAGCGATCGAACGACTTGTGGTCGAAATCTACATTCGGTAATTTAGATTGCTTTTCTTCTAGTTTGAGCTTTGTTTTCAAGTATCAAGAAGCAGAGAAAATCATTCACCCCCTCTGATTACGCTATACAATCCTACAGACAGGATGAAGCAGCTAGTTGTTTTCCTATTTCCTAATAAGATGAAAAAGGCCAGCAGCTGTCTCAAAAAGGACTCTGCTTACAACAAATGTCAAAGTCATTAGGAGTATCCAATACAACACTAATTAATCGATCTATATTGTAATGCATCTTAAAGGAGCATAGGAGAACATTAATGGAGTGTTTGGTTCGAAGGACTGGATGGTAAATGGACCATTCCATCCTAACTTCGAACCAAATACACTTATTTGATTTAAGAAATGAAATGGGCTGATCCATCACCACATCATCCCTTGTAAGCACGTCTACTATAAAGTGATGGATGGTGTCATCTTACCAAATTTATGGAATGATCCTATGATAGACAAATCCATCCTAAGATGAGATGAGGTGATCCTCAAACCAAACATTGCATAAGAGATTAAGATTATAAATAGGATAACAAAATCCTGTTGGTTCTAATAAACCTGTTACTTTGTTATACACATTAGGCTAATACTAGAGATGCCCCAATGGAGATCTTGATGCATTGGAGCATATGCCCGTAGTGTTTGTCAATTCTGTGTGTGTGGAGATGCTACCTAACATGAGCTTACGCTATAAGAACAAAGATACCATGGATTGGCCACTTAACATGATTGAGCAGTTGACTGCAACTTGCTCCATCATTGGAACAAAAGGTACCTTGTAGAACAGACATCACACTCATGTGCCCATCTCAGCCTGTAATGATATACTATATGTTTTTGTGTTGTCATATGCTAGAATGCATGTTGGGCAATTTGGGTGTCATTTTACATGCTCCGCTTTGTCACACCTACATGCTTAGCTTGCATTCCAGTTGGAACCAATGACAAATAATCCTACCTCGTTCAAGTGGAAGAATATTGCAACGAAATTGTGCTACTAGGAATTGTCAACAATGGTTGGGAAATCTCTTCGATCAATGATGCATGCCTATCACATGATCTCAAGTTTCAATCGAGCTGTCAAAATTGTCTAAACTACCTTACAGTTGAATGAGTATCCTTGCTTTACCTTTGCTGATATTGCTCTTGCTAGTGAAAAATGCGCACCACCAACCGCATCTGTCAGTTTTTCTTTAGATACACACTTTCTACACTTGTTACGGTTGTGATCCAATTGCGATAATATTGCTCTGAATATCTGATACATAAAACAAAAAAATGAGGTTAAAGATTCATTGAAAATTGTAACAGTGTAGGCAAACTGAAATCATACTGAACAAATGACAAACCAAACAAGCCAGTTATCTAGGCAAATTTCCAACAATTTTTCTCATGGCAGCTGTCCACAATTAAATGGCTTGCAATACAGAAAACATTGCTACAGAATTAGAACAGAGAGTTTGTTGTTACTTAGGATAAAAAAATCATACCAAGTTTAGCCTCTAACGATACGAGGCCTGTGAGGGTAGTGGTTGGAACAATGCCGTCCACATGGAGAACACCAGGGAAAATTCATCTCCAAAACTGTATCCGTGAGTTAAATTAGCAGCATAGCTAATTGAAGGAATGTGCTTCAATACTTTCCTCAAAGTTATTTGCACAACTTTCAAAACTCTAACAAAATATCAAGTGATCAACACCTCAAGACTAAGGGAATTTGAAAGATCGAATATGGCAACAGAGAGGGTGAATGATACTTTCTAATTTTTTTCTCAAGTATTCAATACTCATTCACTCCAATAACTATAGAGTTATGAAGATTAGGATGAAAAACACCAAAAGACAAGCCATAGAAGCTACTGAAATATTAGACAAGAAATAGCAAAATCAGAAGTACCGCTGATTGCACTACGGTACTACCGATTTTCGGAAGTACGTTGTTTTCACTATGGTACTACCGATTTTCAGAAGTATCGTTGTTTGCACTATTATAATGCCATTTCCTTGATGAACAAAGATTTTAGCACGAGTTTAAACACACGAATCAAAAAGAACTTTTGACTCTTAGATCCAAATGACATAAAATTTGACAAGGATCTACTCTAGGGTATTGTGAACTTATTGCAACAAATGATCATGAAATCATGGCCAAAGTTCAGACATTTTTCAGTTTGTTGAAAGGTTGCACCAAAACCGAGCCAAAACCAAAATCGGTGAATACAACCTGCTCGTGGGATGATGATGACCAAGAAGAGTCTATATGTACTCCCACACATCACAGCAAGATAGATTACCGAAGAATCCCAACTAAAAACCCTCGGAACAGGAGATGAACCAAAGAGGCCAAAATCAAGTAAAACTAGGTTTTCTCATGAATCTTGCTATCAATGTGCCTAGACAGCTGGAGGCATATTCACAAGGATTATCTCTATTTCTTATACGTTCTTGGTATAGCTAAATCACAAGAAGGAAAGAAGAGAGATCAAAACCAACCAAGAGACAAGCACATCAACCAAAACAAGAGTCATAAGAGATGCAAAACAATTGATGTATTGCTTACTTGAAAAGGTAAATTTTACAGCCACTCCACTATTGGAGGACAAAAAATACACAAGGCACTCATTCTCAAATCCTAACCCTAGATATGAGAGTACATGAGATGGGTTGGATGGTTAACCTCACATGTCTTTATCCTAACCCCTTTTATAGGTAGGCAACCAGCCACCTACACTCCTTAATGGATCTTACCCACTATTACAATGGGGGAATCCGTTAACCCCACACACACGGGTTTATTCTCACAAGTTCACTTACGCACACTTTTCAAAGCGTATAAGTATGTATTCGCTAAATCCTTAGCCTTGATCCAACCAGCTCTACTTTGACCTAAATTGCTCTTCAACGCATCACCCATGCACCACGGTTTTAATCCAAGATAATTTTCAGTATTTTGGTTAAACTATCAAAATACACTTTCTTGACCCGGTCGTCACCAACCACTACAAACAATCGCCATATTTACCACGTGTAGGTGCACCACTAGCTTGCTACATGACACTAAGTCTCTCGTCCCGATTCTACCGAACCACAACTCATTTGGCTCGTGCAAGTTATATGGTGCCATCCCGCGGTTCGAACTCGCCTTCAACATTCTCGCCTTTCTCGTGCCATGCTTGAGCTCACCGTCTCACCTAGCATTCTCGATCGTTCTGGGCCTCAACTTCTCTATGAGCCTAGCCCCAATCCTCACTGTTGACCATGCTTGACTCCAAGCGACCCTACACATCCAAAGACAAAGAAATCATTTCTAGGTACAAGTTCTTCACAACTTGACCTACATTAGTTAAGACATGCATCATGCAACCTTAATCCATTGACCCAGGTCAACCTAACTCGATCCATGACTCAATTCCCAAAACCCCTATTTCTTGGGAAGATCAAAAGTACCACGTCTAACACGCTGGTACTTCCGCAATGCGGAAGTACAGCCTCCCAAAACGATACTTTCGCACGCTAAAAATCTCACCTGGAGCTCTCTGGAAAAAACGTACCACAACTCAACCTGGTACTTCTGCTAAGTGGTACTTCCGTGATTATACCTGCGGTACTTCCGCCAAACGGAAGTACCGCACTTATACCTGCGGTACTTCCGATTTTCCTGATACTTCTAGAATACAGCCCAAATCAAATGCAATCTTTGCAAAACCATTTCACCACTTTACAAAACTTACAATGGTTCATTACAATAGTATCCTGGACCTTCTCACATGTCCTTCAATATTTCTATTGATGAATCCATTGGTAATTCTTTAAAAATACAAATTGGAGATGATTTTAGAAGGAGAAAAAGGAATTTTGCAAAGAGAGCTTCAAATGGTCAAATGAAGATTGCGAAGAACCGAAGATAACCATTTGAAGCAGAAATGAATAGAAGTTGCTGAAAACGACAGTTTTGCATAAAAACTTCATACCCATCCAAAAGTGTCAGGAAATCTCACTTTAGGTCCATATGAAAGAACAATTGCTTGATTTAACCTTAGTCAGGTGAGAGGTGATAGAAAATCACAGTAATACAATAAAGCTCCAAAAATCAAGATTTTGCACAAAAACACCAAATCACGTTCTAGCTCTAGATTGTGCATTTTTATCTATCTTTCTCCCCCTTTGATAATGGAATCATCAAGATGCATGAAAGAAGATAAAACATAAATGAAGTAAAGTGGCTACAATTTATTTATTTTAAGTATTAGGAGCCATGAAGATTATCCAAAGTAACTTTAAAAAGTATTACACCAAGCCACAAAAGGTGGAAGTGCTATTTAGATCATGCCAAAACATATATAGCCAAGCTCAAGCCAAATAAGCAATGATTCTGAAATTAAGTGGATTTTTAGCATGTCAATTCATTCATAAATGAGCCAAGCCATGTCAACAGACTAAATGAAGCCAAGAAACTATAATTGAGTCATTTTAGAATGCTACAAGTTCAAAATTGAAATATTTTGTTCAAGCACTTGATATCACTTGTAATTGAGCAAATTTTGCTCATTTGGTCATTTTGAATTCATTTTTTGTTTTAGCTAAGCTTCAACTATTTAGATCTCAAACCTTATGTCACCATTCCACACAAAAAGCTTAAGAAAGTGATCTTGGTCATCAAAACTCTCCCTGAGTTAATGTCTAGTACAATGGCAAGTTGTTTCATGAGAAAGGATTGGTGAGATTAGTTTTTCACACAAAAGATATCATTTTGCATTATCTTGACTTAGTTTAAGAACAAATAGTTAATACTAACTCATGTTTCAATAAAGAACTAGTATAGCTCAATCTAAGTTCAAGACTCAACATAACTGATTTGACATGGCATGAATCATAATAGGAAGTAAGACATGATTTAGTTCAAGTTTTTCATATTTAAAGAAGCTAGCATGGCAAGAACTAAGCTACACATAAAATATCATGATAAATCTAGCAATCTAGCATAAGTCATGGCAAGATGTAAATCAGTTTTATTATGTCACACAAGGATAATAATCAGGGCTTCATATATGTATATTACAATGCATATTGCTGAATTTAAATACGATGCAATAAAAAGAGATTCCAGCTCCCTCTTAGCAAGTGAGTTAATTTTAAAAATAATTTTGGTTCATGTTGAGTTGTGTCATCATTAAGCTCAAGGGAATCTCAAATAAAACTCCCTCTGAACCAAAGGAATAAGTAAGAGGGAAGAAACTTGGATAGAAGGAAGAAATGGCAATTCTTAAAGCATAGATAAGATAGAAGAATCACTATGGCTTAGACTTGCTCTCATCCACCTCAAATGACTCTAAGGCTATTAGCTGGTCACCTAAAACATAAGAGAGTAAACACGTTCCTTGTCTATCCAAGGGGCCCAACCCTCGCTAGACCTAAAAGAAGTGAGTGAACTCAGCCTAGTGAGAAGAGAAGCAACTAATAAGCACCATCCTAGGATCACAAGATGAAAAGAAGAAGTCTAAACAACTGAGAATGAGAACCACTCTAGTCTATATTAGAAAGACTAACCCAAACGCACCAATAAATAAAGTGCAACAGAATAAAAAAGAAACATATAAACAATATAATACAGAATGTACATATGATCCCCCTCAGATTGAGCCATAAGGACATACCACCCCAAGTTCTCCCCGCAAGGTCGTGAACCTCGAGCTATCTAAAGGCTTGGTGAAAATATCAATCAATTGGTGGTCACTCTCTATAAACTTAAGCACTATGTCATCCTTCTCCACATGGTCCCTAAGAAAATGATATATAATATCTATGTGCTTGGTTCTAGAGTGTTGCACCAAGTTCTTGGTAATGTTAATGGTAGAAGTGTTATTACAGATGAGAGTAATACTATCTATAACTAATTTAAGTCCCGTAAGGTCAAAATCATCCAAAGCACCTAACTATAGAAACTAGCAGATGCAACATACTTGGCCTTTGCGGTGGACTGTGAAATACTAGACTGCTTCCTAGAAGACCAAGAAACAAGAGAAGACCAATAAATTGGCAGGTGCTAGAGGTGCTCTTCTTATCTATCATATAGCCAGCAAAGTATGCATCGGAGTAGGCTCTAAGGGAAAGACAAGAAGCAGAAAAGTACCAGATACCATGGTCTAGAGTAGCTCGAAGGTACCTGAAGATGCGCATCACCGCCTAATGGTGCGAGACGTGAGGAGAAGCCTAAATCGAGCACACAAACACATGGCGAAATGTATGTCCATCATCGAAGTAGTGAGGTATAGGAGGGAGCCAATCATGCTATGGTACTCCTTCTGATCTACCAGCTCGCCATCCTTGTTTGGGTCGAGTGTAGTTGAGGTCACCATCAGAGTTGACACCGGCTTGTCATCACTCATGTGGAAGAGTCTCATGAGGTCTCGAGTGTACTTGCCTTATGAAAGAAGGTACCCTCCTGAAACTACTTCATTTGGAAGCCGAGGAAGAAGCTCAACTCGCCCATCATGCCCATTATGCCCACTTGGTTCCCATGACATTGTGACCACTAGGGGGCTCAACAAGCGACCAGACTTTATTCCTCTCAAAATTCTCTAACTCCTCATGTATGGCATTGACCCAAGACTCATTAGAAAGTGTGTGATAGATATCCTTGGGATCGAAAGAGGCGACAAAGGCAGAATGTAGATAAGAATGAGATAAGATAGACTTTGAGCACGTGACACACTCAAGAAGATATCCTATGATTTTCTCTGGAGGATGACAATGCTAAATGTGACAGGGAGGTCCTGGATAAGAAGAAGAAGTGGCCTCTAACTCATGAGCTACGGAGGTAGGAGTAGAGCCACAAGCTTTAGAAGAACTAGAAGGCAAGGGCTAATCTCGCTGAGGTGCAGTGGTAGAAGCAGGTGCTTCAGCGGAAGAAATGACTGGATCAAGTAAAGAACCTTCATCTTCATCCTCCTCATCTACAAAGATGGTCTCAGACTGCACAACTAGACTTGAGATGTCGGGCCTAGTACTAGGACTGGCCTTGTCGAGAGTCACCTCATAGGTCTCTATAATCCTACTAGTCTCGCAGTTCCAGACTCTATAACCTCGCGAAGAAGTCAAGTAATCTAGAAAGATACCATCCGAAGAGCGGGACTCAAACTTGTCTAGGTTCTCGGACATCATAACGAAACACTTGTAACCGAAAGCACGAAACTGAGAGACACTAGGCTTTCGCCTCGTACCTCAACTCATAAGAAGTGCATGCAAGTGTGCCCTAAGAAAAACTCTATTCGAAATATGGCACGCGGTGGCTATATCCTCAGCCCAAAACTTTCTAGGTGTAGCATATTCATTGAGCATCGTCTTAACCATGTTGACCAAGGTACGACTCTTCCTTTCCACAATGCCATTTTGCTAAGGGATGTGCGGAGAAGAAAACTGATGCTCTACACCTAACTCATCACAGAAGCTCTCAAGGTAGGAGTTCTTGAACTCCGTGCTATTGTCACCGTGGATCGCTCGTAAGGCACCAAGGAGCTTAATAGATAACCTACCGAATAAACCCCAAAAATGAATAAAAGTCTCATCCTTCGAGGCTAAGAAAAATACCTAACAGAACATCGAGAAGTCATCAACCACAACAAGAATGTATCACTTGCCACCCGCTGACTGTACTTTAGCTGTACCAATAGTGTCCATATGAAGAAGCTATCCTGGTGCATCAGTCGTAGTCACAATGACTGGGGGATGAGAAGCGGCAATCATCTTGCCATGTCAGCAATGAGCACAAACTAAGTCTTTAACCATCTTGAGCTTAGGCAGACCACGAACGAGGTCGTAGCCACTCACTCGGGTCAAATGATCAAAGCCATTGTGACCAAGTCTCCTATACCAGAAGGAGAGATCACGAGACTTAGAAGTAGCTAAGCATCGGAGAGAATCACTAGAGGACTTAACAAATCAGCACGAAAGATATTCCTAAATCTAGAAATCCTGCAAACCAAACTTTCCGAAGAAACAAGGATTTTACAAGCATTTTTCTTAAAGCTTACCTCGAAATCATCATCGATAAGCTGAGAAACAGAAAGCAAATTATAATGCAGCTTACTCATTAAGGCAACATCCTTAAGAGTAAAAGAATCATTAATGCGCACAATACCTTTAGTGATGACTCGACCTGACGAAGCATCTTCAAAGGTGATTGTCTCATCACCTGGAGCTTGGACTAGGGAAGAGAACCAACGGGAGTCTCTAGCCATGTGGTGAGAATACCCGGAGTCCACAAGCTACACCTCTCCCTTCCCAGCCCGGTGAACCTGAGTCAGTGAGAAGACAACATCGGTGGCTCAGTACTGGGTAAATAAGAGCAGATTTGGGAACCCAGTACTAAGTCACACAACGAGTAGAAGATGCAGTCACAAAAACAATAGACTGACCTCTAGCTACTCTACGCGTCTCGCCTCTCACAGAATCAGAAGGTCTAGGAGTAGATCTCAAGCCTCTACTAGGTCCGACCGTTATGGAAGAACGAGTCTGATCTACAACAGTATGCTAATCACGCCGGGGATAGCTACCTCAGCGGGGAAAGTGAGGTCTATCCTCAGGACGGTGGAAACCCTGACTAGAAACAGCTCGAGGACCAAAAGTAGAAGGAGCCTAAAAACTAAGTCCTCTACGCTGCCTAAAGCCCTGCAAGTCAGAAGAGCTACATACGACTCTCAACCTCATGTTGGACTTAGGGGCTCTCTGAGTCTGGGGCTAACTTTGAATACTCCTAAGAGTGCGAACATGGTCTCTTCGCATGATCTTGGCACGCCTGAAGTAGAACTCAACCACATATCCATCCTTCTGATAGAATGTGCAATGGTACTTCGCTTTCTAAGATGTTGAAGTAGCAGAATGATGCTTCGCCTTCTAAGAGGTTGAAGTAACAGGTGGCACAACCTTGCTATCAAAAATCCCCTGAACAAAACCCGCAGACTTAAATTCTATCCTTTTAGCCTTAAGCGCAACCTCAATCATGCCTCCACCTACTTCTCTAACTACTACAAGTGGTTGTTTTCTCATATCCTCTAAGAAAATCATATCCTAGACCCTAATTAAATTTGCAAATCTTGGATTTGTCTGGAATAACATTAAGTATTTTATTTCCTCCTACAAATTTTTGAAAGTGTTCATGAGATACTCACACTCTCGAAAAAGAGAGGCACAGAAGCACAAGAAGAAGAAGAGGATGAGGGACCAGAGGGAGCAGATGAAGAACCAGAAGAAGAAGAGTGAATAGTATGTGCATATCTCTTCTTATGCATGGCCGCCTCAACTTTGAGGGCTTCGCAAGACATACATCGGGCAGACCTAATCCTAGTAATTTGGGCCTCGTAGTTCTTCCTCTTGCATATCCCCCATCTTCTCCTCAACCTAAGCACAGAACAAGCAATCAGATATGGTTTCTCTAGTAGATCCTAAGTTAGCTTCATATATTTTTCATCCAATGTAATCAATTCAAATTTTAATTTTTCACAATTATTGCATGGTGAGCTAACAGGGGCCTTAGAAGCATATTAAACCATTTTCGTATTTTGATCACACATGTCCTGAAATTGCTTAGAAACAGATTCAAGTTCAGCGGTCAATTTAGGATTGTTGGAACAAGAAACAATAGACTCAAGCAAAGTAGCACGTATTTCAGCAATCTTATAAGCCGCCTTCTTTAAATTAATCTTCAAGTTGTTACAACTATTACAGGTTTTAGGCACATCAAGAAGTATGGTATATAGACCTCTAAAAGTATTATCCTTATCCTCACATGAGGTGTAGAGGGTAGTTTCAATAGAATCAGAATGTAAAGAAGCAACCCTAGACAACTCTAACTCAGCTAGCAAACTAACATTCTTCACCTTAAACAAATCGAGGTCAGAAATCACACTATCATGCTAGGTCCTTAGTTTCTCTATATCATATCGCCAAGCAAGGAAGCACATACATCGCAATCGTTATGGAAGGAAATAGATTTAAGTGAAGTAAACTCATGTGATAAGCTCTCTGCCTCCTTCTCTAACTCACCACACCTAATCTTAGACCTAGCATAAAAACTTTTCTAACTTGAGAGAAGCATCATTAAGCTAGTCATAGTAAGGACATACCTCATTGGAGTCGCTGTAGAGATCGTCATCACTGATGCCATTCTCATCAGCCATGAATCACATCCCGGTGAAGTTATCGTCATCCTTGGTGTCCTTGTGCGGATCATCCTCACCGTTTTCATCGCTCCAGCCCTCCATGTCACTGAAGTCTAAGTTGTCAAAGGCGGTGAGGACGTAGTGAAAAAGCTTCTTGGCCTTGCCAAGGTTGCGGTACTTCTTCCCCTTACCTTGATCACGAGCTGGGGCTTCTTGTTACGGTTCTTGCTAATGTAGTCATTTTTACTCATACCACCGTAGTTGTTCTTGCCCTTCTCCATCTTGGGGCGGTTTGCTTAAATGTGGTTGGGGTCATCATACTTGAAGCAAATCACCGGGCCTCCTCTCTTCCTCTCTCTCTCTAGCCTTCTTGTATGCGTGTGAGAATTTTCTAGCTAAGAGGGCTAGGTCACTCTCTAGAAACTGCTCATCACTCATCTCACATAAAGCAGTCAAAGAGAAGCCCAAAGCACCATCAGATGATACTCTAGAGGCAGAAGCGTGATTGGTGACCAAAGCTATCGACTGTGACTTCATCTTGCGAGAGACGATGTCGATCTCATGAGTCTGGAGGCGTGAGTATAGCACATCAAGAGTTAAGGTCGATAAATCAATTGTGTCCTTGATGGCGGTCACTTTCATCTCCCGAACCCTGAGGTCCAAGGTAGAAAGTCTCTAGCAAGCATTATCTGAGTCTGAGTATGTAAGACCAACAGATCGGAGGTTGTTCAGAATCTTATGAAATCTGCCAAATCACTCATCCAACGACTCACCAACAAGCATATCTAATTTGTTGTATTCTCACTTATACTGGTCCTGTCGAACAGTCTTGATCTGGGTGGTGCCCTCATGGTATGCATCAAGAGTCGCCTAGACGTCGTATGCTGACGTGAGATGAGAGATGCGATCGAACTCACTCCAGCTAGGACCTTGGATGATAATGTTCCTTGCATTAACATTTGTCTCCACATCTGGTGTATTTATCGCTGTGATGTGCTCATCTGTAAGAACAATGAATCGAGTATTAACCTTTCTCCAGATCGCATATCCTTGTGCTTGAATGAAAGACTACATTCTGCTCTTCCAAAAGGATAGTCGACCCCATCAAAGGGAGGCAACTTGGTGGAATACTTATCTGCTAAGATGGCTCTAAAAACTGGTTAAGATCTATAAAAAGAGCTAACTGAGCTCTGATACCAATTGAAAGACCAGATATGGTAACAGGGGGTGAATGGTGCCTTCCGATTTTCCCCCAAGTATTCAATATTTCTTCACTTCAATAGCTACAGAGTTATGAAGATTAGGATGAGAAACTACCAAACGACAAGCAAGGGAAGCAGCTAAAATTTTGGAGAAGAAACAGTAAAATCGGAAGTACTACTGATTGCACTGCGATACTATCGATTTTGGAAAGTATCACTGTTTTCACTGTGATACTACCGATTTTTAGAAGTACCATTGTTTGCACTGTGGTACTACGATTTCCTTGATGAACAGAGATTTCAACACGAGTTCAAACACACGAATCAAGAGAATATTTGACTCGTAGATCCAAATAACGTGAAATTCGACAGGGATTTACTCTAGGGTATTGTGAACCTATTCCAATAAACGATTATAAAAATCATGGCCAAAATTTAGATTTTTTTTAGTTTGTTGGAGGATTGCACCAAAACTGAGCTAAAACCAAAATCGGTGAATACAACCTGCTCGTGGGATGATGATAACCAAGAAGAGTCTAGATGTACTCCCACCGAAGAATCCCAACTAAAAACCCTCGGAACAGGAGATGAACCAAAGAGGCCAAAATCAAGCAAAACTAGGTTTTCTCATGAATCTTGCTATCAATGTGCCTAGATAGGTGGAGACGTATTCACAAGGATTATCTCTATCTCTTACACGTTCTTGGCACAGCAAGACCACAAGAAGGAAAGAAGAGAGATCAAGACCAACCAAGAAACAAGCATATCAACCAAAACAAGAGAGTCACAAGAGATGCAAAATGATTGATGTGTTGCTTACTTCAGAAGATAGGTTTTACAGTCACTCCACCCTTGAAGGACAAAGAACACACAAAGCACTCACTCCCAAACCCTAACCCTAGAGATGAGAGCACATGAGATGGATTGGATGGTTAACCTCACATGTCTCCATCCCAACCGTCTTTTATATAGGTGGGCAACCAACCACCTACACTCTTTAGTGGATCATATCTACTATTGTAATGGGAAACCCGTTAACCCCACACACGAGTTTCGCTCTCACAAGTTCACTTATGCACGCTTTTTAAAGCGTATAAGTGTGCATCCGCTAAATCCTTAGCGTTGATCCAACCAGCTCCACCTTGACCTAAACCACTCTCCAGCGCATCGCTCATGTGCTGCGGTTTTGATCCAAGATGATTTTCGGTATTTCAGCCAAACTACCAAAATACCTTTCCTTGACCCGGCCATCACCAACCACTACAAGTAATTGCCATGCTTGCCACGTGTAGGTGCACCACTAGCCTGCCACATGACGCTAAGTCCCTTCCGTCCCGGTTCCACCGAATCACAGCTCATTTGGCTCGTGCAAGCTACATGGCGCCATCTCGCCGTTCGAACTAGCCTTCAACATTCCCGCTTTTCTCTTGCCATGCTTGAGCTCACCGTCTCACCCAGCATTCTCGATCGTTCTGGGCCTCAACTCCTCCATGAGCCTAACACCGATTCTCGCTGTTGACCATGGTTGACTCCAAACGATCCTACACATCTAAAGACAAAAAAAATCATTTTCAGACATAAGCTCTTCACAATATGACCTACATTTATCAGGATATGCATCATGCAAGCTTAATCCATTGACCTAGGTCAATCCAACTTGATCCATAACTCAATTCCCACCCCTGTTTTTCTGGGAAAATCGAAAGTACAGTGCCTAAGACGTCGATACTTCTGCAATGCGGAACTACTGCCTCCCAAAACAGTACTTCCGCATGCAAAAAATCTCACCTGGAGCTTTTTGGAAAAATCGTACCACAACTCAACCCAGTACTTCCGCACTTATACCTGCGGTATGTCCGCCAAACGGAACTACCGCGTTTATACCTGTGGTACTTCCAATTTTCCTAACACTTCCAGAAGACAGCCCAAATCAAATGTAATCTTTGCAAAATCATCTCAGCACTCTACAAAACTTGCAATGGTTCATCACAACATATCTTGAACCTTCTCACATGGTCTTCCAGAATTCATAGCCATGGGCAGCATACAATTCATGCCAGAAGAAGAACTCCAAAATGAATATTTGTGGCTCCAAAGATCAACTGTAATCAACATCAAAAACATTTGATGGCAAAGTTCTGCAGTGAATTAAAGACTGTGAAGATCATCTAATCTAAAATGGACCACAAAATGGCCGATGCATACAAAGATAAATGCTATCACTGATTTCTTAGGTAAGTGCACAGGACAGGTTATCGCGTCTCAGCATAAAATACTTGGCTATGACGTAACATATTCCTTTCCTTCCATATCATTCAAACCACCAAAATAACAAGACAGTCTATTGCTCTTTGTTTGAAACCAGGTGCCATATTTCGAGTTAAAGTCCAGTGTTTAAGCGGTGATTGATTGGTGAGAGAGATCGACAACAACAGCCAGGAGAAAATGAGATACCACATCTGCTTGGCTACTGAGCAGGTGATGAGAAGGTGGTCGATAGTCTCGGGGTCTTGATCATAAAGCAGACAAGATGCCGGTGCAGGTATTTTGTGCTTTATTAGCCTGGGGAAAGTCCACACTCGGCGTTTGAGTGCTAACCAGGTGAAGATCTTGGCTTCCAATGGGACATCGCTCTTCCACAATTCACTGGCACAAGGGAAGGAGGTAGAGCCTTGACACAGCGCAGAGTATGCCGATTTGGGGGAGTAGATGCCATTGGTTGACCACCGCCAAATGATGTCGTACCTGACCTGATCTTGCAAATGGATTTGACTTAAGGTTGTCGACAACAGGAAGTATTCAGAGACGTCTTGCACGGAGAAAGGGCCTTACAGGTCTGTCACCCAGATTGTGCAGTGCCTCTCTGACCTTAATCCTCTTTTTTCGGGAGTTCTTCACCTTCGACAAAAGTGACGGTGCTAGATCACGTACTCCTTGACCGTGCAACCATCTGTCGGTCCAAAATAGCGTGGAGTTGGAGAACAAACTTATGAGTACAACATTATTTTCTAGTTGCACAGACTTCAGCACAGAACCAAGTTCACTAAACTTCCTAACAACTGTTCCTGGAAGAACTTCAGAGAAACATAAATTGTACGATTTTTGCTTCTTTAGAGGTTGCAATTCCCATATATTGAAATCAAGATTATTCCCATCTAACAATGTAGAATCTGGTCCAACACTCCTTCCATAGTTCACACCTGCATCCCAATGAGAGATGCTGAGGCCCTTTCCTTCAGGAAATTTGTGTAGATGTTGAAGTATCCACGTGAGTGGACAAATTTAATGAACCAAGGTGTCCATGTTCTGTCACCCATCTTCTGATACCATCCTGTAGTTTTCTGCAAAGGATGAGCGTAGAATAACAGCTACAGTCAACCTACAAATATTGCTAGCATATAGATTTCAAACATTATCCTAGAGAAAATATATGCTACTGATAAGTGTTTTTTTATACTTTGCCATAGTTTATAAGACACTAGTTACTTACATCTTCACATTGCTGCATTAATTGAAGAAGCACACTGAGATTAAATAAGATAAAAGTTTACCATGCGTTCGAGAATAGGTTTGATTCCTTTGGCTTTGTGGTCATCATACCAATACCATAATCGAAATTCTTTCCATGGTTTTGGAAAGAGAAGTTGGCCCCATGTACCAACCATCTGGTACAAGAAAAGCCAAGTTTCACTGTCCAGCTGTAACTTGTTCCCATGTTTACCCATTTAGTTGAAGGTCAACTGGTTAACACTGAATCATGGCTAGCTCTTGTTATAATAATATAATCAGTGTGTAACTGTGTATGCTATAAGTTGTTGTAAATGAGAGGGGCATTTTGGGAATTTCCAAATTGGCTCAATGCCATCGGTTGCTTTAGGGATGAGCCCACTGGCCGGTGGCTGTGCAAAGAGCAAAAGGGGAGGAGACTCGGTCTCTTCTCCCGACTGGCCTTCCAGGCGTCGCCCATTTCTTCTCCCGGGCGATTTTTTCAACACGGTCGTTCGCATCCTTCTAGATCTGGCGATTTTGGCGGCGAATGGAGAAGGTGGCGAGTGGAGAAGCGGCGGGGGAGGCGCGGGCAGGCCCGGGTTCTTCGGAGCCGGCCGCTCGTGCCCCTTGGCGACTCACCTCGTCTCCCTTTTTATTCTCGCCCGGCTGCACGGTTTGGCAAGCATTTTTTCCGATCATTTTGCTCTCTTGAGTGTTCTTCCTCCTCTCCGTTGCGGGTTGAGCTGAGATTGGTGGCTACGGTCATCTCCAATTGAGGCTTGGTTTTTAGATCTCCTGCGTGAACCCTAATTTGGGTGTGGGGATTTTCTGATCTTGCGGCTTTACCCGAGGAGAGAGGAGGAGGCGCCTGCTCCCTGCGGTGTGGTGATTGCTCTCGGCCAGGGTTTTCACTTGTTCTTGTGCGGCATATCTCTGTACCTCGACCTTGTTTCTTGGCTTCAGCTGAGAAGTGAGGAGCGGCATTGTATCTCCGTGAATCATCTACTTGCGCGTGATAGCAGGTTGATAGATTTTCTGGGTGAGCGATTCATCGTGCCTTGCCGAATTATTTGATTTCTCCTGTGACTCATTGGCTTCTGGACAGTTTCGAGTACTGTCTGATTTGTGAGTATAATTGTTTCTTCATTTACAGTAGCTATACTTGATCTGTATTTTAGTTCAAGTCTTGAGAACTGCTGTGAATACTTGTGGGCTTATGTGTTTGCTCTGTGATGATCATAGTCCATAACTGAGTGTAATCTTGTTAAAGGAATCAAATTTGAGCTCTATTATTAGATCCTGCTGTCTGAACCACAGTCTGTTATCTATTAGTTTTACTTCTGCAGATTTGTTAACATGCCATTAAACTGCTTCAGTATGTTGTAGACTCTGTCATATTCAGTTTATTTCATTCTGTTGGTACATAGAGCATTCTATTGTTTCCTCTAGATTAATATCATTAATCTTGGTAGCAGACCTCTTGTGGTATGGCCTGGGATCTGACTGCATAATGATCTGAGACCTTTTGGGCATGTGAACACTTTAAGACTGATAGTTAAATTAACTTGAATCCTTGGTTCGATTCAGCTGTTAATTTTAGAGCTCAAATCCTGATTTAGTAACAAGATTATATATATGAAGAGAATGGACATATTCATGAGAAGGCCAAAATATTTGATTTTGTGCAACTCTGTTCTGAGAGCAATAATGAAACAATTAATTTGTTATATGCTGAAATTAGTTGTTTTACTGCTTTTAGAACTGGTTATAGAGTTATTTTCAGCAGCATGTAAATTATATTCTTTGAATATATTTGTAGAGATGAATAGCAAGATAGAATTTCATGTGTATATGCAATTTATGCTATTCTTCTTATGCTGGAAATACATTGTTTATATACTAATTATTGCTGGAATTAAATATTCAAATATGCTTATACCGCAATATTTACAACAATCCAGAAAATCTATATTGAAAGAAATGGCTTCCTCATCTGATGTCGTAAAACCTGAAGTTTTTGACGGAGCCAATTTCAAGCGCTGGCAGGCGAAGGCAAAACTTTGGCTGACTGACCTTAAGCTCTTCTGGGTCATCTCAAATCCACCAGCGTTTCCGCTGGAGATCCCTGAGACGATGAAATGGGAAGATGCTAATAATGCAGTCTTAGCCCGTTTGCTGGCCATCCTGTCTAATCGCTTGTTTGACGTCTATGTCAACTTCACTAATGCCAAACAACTTTGGGATGAGCTCGAGGAGAAATACTCCGAGGGAGATAATGGAAATGAGTCCTTTATTACAGCCAATTACTTGAACTATAAGATGGTTGAGGGCCGGTCGGTGATGGAGCAGCTCCATGAGCTTCAACTCCATGTACGTGACTTATGTCGACGCATCGCGCACCGCCTCGAGAAGTTTCAAGTCAATGTCATTTTGGCTAAGTTACCGCCTTCGTGGCGTGACTTTGTGACCGCCGGAGGCATATAAAGGAGCACTTGACGCCAATGAGTGTCACCGCTATTAATGTCGAGGAGCGTGCTAGAGCCGATGACGGTTCGGGAAAGGCTCAAGTTCAGGCTCATCAAGTTCAAGTTAAGAATGGTGGAGGCCCTGGGAAACCCAAGTTCAAGAGTCGGCCCCAAGTCAAGCTACACCTAAGAAAATGAAGAAGAAGAAGGAGGACATCGTGCGCTTCGCTTGCGGTGAGGCCGCCATAAGGCCAATCATTGCCGCAATCGGAAGGGCAAGGGTCCATCTCCGTGTCAGCACAAGAGCCGCAAGGCTGAGGTTCATGTCGCACCGGCGAGTACCACCGTAAGAGTGCGTACCTATGGCCTTTATGGCAAGTCCATCTATTGATTGGTGGATTGATACAGTGCTACTAGACATATATGTGCCGATCGATCTTGTTTTTCTTCATTTCGTGGTGAAGGTGGTGGATCCGTCCTAATGGGCAGCGGAGCCGCCGCAGCGATCGCGTGGGATTGGATAAGTTTGCCTGAAGCTTACTTCGGGCAAAACACTCATCCTAAGAGACGTGCTGTACGTGCCTGCGATGACGCGCAACCTTCTTAGCGGGTCAATGTTATGTAGGCAAGTAATAAAGCTTGTGTTTGAATCAAATAAGGTCATTTTGACCAAGTTTGGTAATTTTGTGGGCAAAGGTTATGATAGCGGAGGCATGTTCCGCTTATCCATTCTTGATTTGAATAATGGAAACGTTTACAATGTTTCCCATTGCAATAAAGTTCATGATATTTGGCATTCACGGTTGTGTCATGTTAATTTTGAAGCCATTACGCGGTTAAGTAAGATGAGTTTAATTCCGAGCTATAATTATGAGAAGGGTTCAAAGTGCGAAGTGTGTGTGCAAGCTAAGCAGCCCCGAAAACCTTTTCATAGCGTTGAAGGGCGAAGCACTACTCCACTTGAACTAATCCACTCTGATCTTTGTGAGATGAATGGAATATTAACTAAAGGTGGCAAACGATATTTCTTAACTCTCATAGATGATGCGACTAAGTATTGCTATATTTATCTACTTAAGTCGAAAGATGAAGCACTTGAATACTTTAAAATCTACAAAGCTGAAGTTGAAAATCAACTAGAAAAGAAAATTAAACGGTTAAGGTCGGACCGAGGCGGTGAGTACGTCTCACATGAGTTCTCCCAATTCTGTGAAGAAAGTGGAATAATTCACGAAGTTACTCCACCTTTTTGAGAGCTCCTACTGATTTGATAATAAAAGTTATAAGCATAAACATCACAGTAAAGAAAATAATAACTACCATAAAAGTCGCCTCAAAGCATGACTGTTTTGTATTGTATCTAAGAAAGTTTATGTCTTCATATTATGACATTGCACAGGTATAATACCTACCATCCAGCTTAACAAATGGAGAGAGAACACGCAAACATGACCAAGCAAAACTATTGGTGTAACCAATTGGTAATACTCATACTAAATAGACACTGTAAAACAACATGATGATAATGCATGCATCGTTTTACAAGTAATGTTTCATGTATTTTGATAGGGTAAGCTTAACAACAATTAGGAGTGCCACAACAAGAAATAATGTTATACCATATCGGAGTACAGCTGAGACAATACACATTGCAAAGGCCATTATGGGATGATACCACCAAATGTTAGGCTGGGCCTTGCTATGGGCAGCCTGGTCCAGTCCAATTTTACCAGGCTTGGGCAGGCCTGGGTCTCACATTGTGTCGAAATCCTACCCTGCCTATCAATAAATTGGATTTTACAACATATTTGTATGTTTTTAATCAGATAACAGTATAAATCAATAATGTACTTATGCGTCAATCATCATTAGGGCTAGCTCGGGCCTAGCCGTTTGAGATTGGGACCAAACTGATCAGGTCTAGGTCGGAAGGGCGGCAGCGGCAGCTGCTGCATCTCCTTCCCTACTGTGGCTCCTCTCTCTGATGGAGGCCTCCTCTCTCCGGCAGTGGCCTCCCTATCAGAGGCGGAGCTGGGCCTCGGGCCGCCGGAGCAATGGCCTGAGGCCCAGCTGAGAAATTCCTTACCTAAGCTTGCCATCTTCATTCTCGATGGGCTGGGTCTGAGGCCCATGCTCACACTGGCTACACCCCTGCTCCCTACTGTGGATCCTTCCTCCAGCGGCGACCTCCCCTGCTGCAGTGGCCTTCCACCTCAAGTGATGATGACATGCAGTAGATAGCAAGCCAGCTTTGCATTTCCAGGAAAGTGAAGATTTGTGTAAAGCTTTCAAGTGTACTATTTGCACTGAAATGTTTTATGCCCCTGATGTGCGTCGCCACCCAGTACTGGATGTTACCGTTTGCGGATCTTGCAGATTTCTGGTGATAGAGAAGAATTGTCTTGAGGTGAATACTTACTGTATTTGTAGATAGTTGTGAACTGATTTCAAATAACATCGGTTCTTTTTGGGGTTGATGAACTGTGCATTTGTACTCTTCTTAGAAATGATGTTTGTTTTTAATACAGGATCCTATATCTTGTGGTTATTGTACCTGGTGTGTACAAAGCGAATAACTTCAAAGTTGTAGTTCTTGTAAGCTACATTTCTGTACTTAATTTTTGAATGTGATAAGGCCTTGAGTGATGTTGAATCTTCTAATCATGAGAGTGACAATGTAGAGCTTGTTGGAACAGAAAGTAATGGTCCCGTTAGGTATGCCTTTACCATTATGTTATTGATTATACCACAGCTCGTGACTTTTAGTTTTCATTGGTTCTATTACTTTTTTGTTCTAATGTGGATTTTTTAAAGCTTTTTCCTAGCTAATTGTTTATGCAATACGTGGTTAGCAGGATACGAAGAATCATGGATGATACAGAACTTGGGAGGGAACAAAGAGTAAAATTGCAATGGAGAAGGTTTGTATTCTTTTAGGCTTACACCTTTGTTTGATATATGATATATCATATATATTTTTGTTAAGAGCTGTCTATGTTGTAATTTAAACATTCTTTTGTAGGCTAGACAAGAACATTTGTAGTCCATACAAGAGCAGTCTGCTAGCAAGTTAAAGGCGCAACAACATTGGAGCTTTCTCTGGAGCTGTATCGGAACTTTGGAAGTCTTTCCAGAAGATGCTGGGGATGGCCATATAGTCAACCTTGCTAGGGAGGAAGATGAAGAACCTGTTAGAATTCCATGCAGCATATCTACTAAACTGAGATCTCATCAGGTCTGCCTTTCAAATATACTCGACATTTTCCGCCTTGCTCATTCAGCTTCATAATTAAATTTGATTTGTAAAACTATACAATGGAAATGATATGCTCACTTATAACGTGTTTGCATGTTGAAATATGCAAATAGAAATCCTGAGGAGATGTCTTTCTTTACCTTGCTTTCATATTTTTGCTTTTAAAATGGTTAGCGCTCCTTACATGTGATTGTTCAGTAGGTGTTGTCCTGCCATTCCCACATCAGCCATGACTTGAACCCATATTGATAACTACAACTACCTCATTTTCTTCACAAAGTGAGTAACTTGCACCTTGTTTCTTTCAAGGTTAAAATCTTTGCAAAATAATCACTTCTTGAGGCAAGGTTACATACATAAGCTGTTTTGTACATTGCCAAGTTAAATGTCTTGCTTTCTTATCATTTGAAGGAATGGATAATGGACCAATGAGAGAGGAACTACTATATCCTGCACTTGCTAGAGCAAACAATGGGAGTTCCCTGGTAGTAATGTCTAAAGGTAACCAGCTAAAACTTGCAGTTCTGTAGTTTTGATCCTTCTTGCTTCCAGCTAAAAATTTACATGATGAATCTTCAATTATCCATTTCTTCATTTATGATTTATCTTTTCATTCGTCTAGCAGCCAATGTTGGACCTGATTTTTTAACCACCTACATACATCAAAACAACAGCATCAAATGTGGCTTTAATTATATATGAATATACATATATAAATCCTTTATTAAAATAGAAAAACCGGTTATAAAGCCGAGTATAAGGCCGATCATCGTATAATCACTACCAGGTGAGCTGACCGAGTGAGTACCGATTACTGAGTTTTAGAACCTTGAGCATGCAGTGCATTTTGTTAATTAAGATTGCTAAGTACTATGTACTTACCTTTGCTATTATCTTCTCTTGTTTAAAAGTAGATCAATCCAGAGATTTATTGGATCTGGCAAAGTCTGCATGGATGATAGCTACCACCCCGAAGGGAATGCCGTGGATTCAGAGTAGGACGCGTATGAGAAGGACGCCACGTGTGGAGGTTGGGTTGAGAAGGTGGCGGTCAGGAGTCGTATTGGGTGAACCCAAGTACAGTAGGATATAGCTAGATTTTAGTTTTCATTTTTGTATAACTATTAGTTAGAACCATTTCCCTTGTAAATATGGTAGTATTTGAGCTCTCGTGGCTTTGTATTAAACTTTAGCTCTACATGACTATGTTCATATAATGTTATGTTCCATCTCTAATTATTGTTCTACTACAATATTTAGATGGGCTTATTATTTGTTGGACGTTGTTTTACCAGGCAAATGAATAATAATCCGTTGACTAGTATTTTTACCATGGAAATCCATTGATAAAAATACGAGTTGTCACGGTAACCAAGGTAAGACTATTTTTGGGTTAAAGAAACTAGCAAGAAAAAAGGGCATTACTATGCTATCTTTGACGCAGTCACCCCACTCGTTTGGGCTTCAACTTTTTGCTTCTAGCCTCTAATTTTTAGTTTCGTCCTTTTCTGGCTTTTTGTCTATTTTTGGGCTTTTTGCCTTTTCTTTTTTCCCATATTCCTTTGCATTGTCCGTGATGGGCTAATTTGTTTTTTTCTATTTTTAAACTTTTTATTTTTAATTATGCCAAATACGCCATCAACAGCTATAGTACAAAATAAACCAGCTACAGTGCCAAACAGTAAAAAAAAATAAGCTAAAATGAGCACCACCTTGGAGTGGTGCTTAGCCAAAACAAAAACCACTTTTTCTGCTCCATAGGATTGATAATGTGCTAATATTGAAGCAGCTTGAGGAGGCACCAATATAGAACCAGCGCGTGCATGCATCGTGAGCGTAGCTTTTTGCCAAAAAGTTATTACCATTTGTGAGTAAAGTTACTATCAAATACATATAGAGTTACTACCCAGTTGCGTGCTGACAGTAACTTTATATGTGTTTGGCAGTAACTTTACTTACAAACAGTAATAACTTTCCAGTGCGCATTTTACACCTGCGTGCAGGTTAGTGTTTATGTATGTATGTATGTATGTATGTATGTATGTATGTATGTATGTATGTATGTATGTATGTATGTATGTATGTATGTATGTATGTATGTATGTATGTATGTATGTATGTATGTATGTATGTATGTATGTATGTATGTATGTATACACACACACTAACCAGTGCGCATGTGTAGAATACGTGGATAAGTTACTGACATTTTTGAATGAAGTTATTGCCAAACCTTCACATTGCTGAAAAGTTATCATCGGTTTTGCATGAAGTTACCATCAGTAGCGAGTGAAGTTACTGCCAATGCCCACAGTACGTAGCTGGTGGTAACTTTCTGCATAGTCGACGATAACTTTTTGCATAATTATTTTTGTTTTCATATTCACTTTGTATTTTTGCTTTTTCCTAGATTTATAAGATCTAAACTCTTCTTTTAAGTTCTCATAGCTCTATCTTCATATGGTTTTGTTCTTGAAGGAGGTCATTTAGATCCAGTTTTTTATTCTTTTTTTATGATTCTCTATTCTTTGAGATACCTCATCTACGAAGAAATACTTTTATATTAGATATCTTTTACTAATTTATCTTTGTTAGTTTTGATTGTTGGTAAGAATCTTCCTAAGATAACTTCTTTTTCTTTTGGATCTTATACTGTATCAAAGGTGTATAATACAAATTGTTCTAGATCTATGATATATATATAGGAAAAATACCTTTTACACCCGGGTGTAATTACACCCACCTCTAATATACTATATATATATACACACACACTAGTTAAGTGCCCGTGCGTTGCTACAGAACAAAAACATTCAACAGTTAGCAAAATTTATCTTGCTCTTACCTCTGGTGTGGAGCTTTCTTCCTTTAGCCATTCAACCAGCAAATCCACTCAACTACAAGACATAAAAGCTGGCAAACTGGCACTAAGTCAGATTGCCAACACATATACAAAGACAAAGGTCCCAAAAAGTCTTAGAAAGTCAAGAAGAAGATTGATGTGTTATCACTTGATCCAACCATCTTTTATTAATTCTTGTAACAATAACTAATAAGGCAATGGCCAAACTATAGCCCTGATTCATGCACCATAAAAGAGACAAAAAATTGGGGTGTCACTGTCATGTTCTGTGCACATCAGCACATGATTGAAGCTTATTAATTGCTTGAGTACACTACGGAACAGATGACATCATCTTTTCTGAAAATGGACAACATGCAACTTTTTATTAACTTAGTTTGAGGTTTTTTATATTGAAAAAAAGACAGATGTGGTCACCATATTTCTCCAGTGTGCCCATGTTCCTCAAAATTTGCAAGATCTTCTGAATAAGAAGCATCCCAATAACTTTGGAGCCCCAGCATTGAGCCTTCAACCTCAACAGGATCTTGATCATCCTTGTCAGAACTGCCTCAATACAAGGACATTTTAGAACACTAAAAGGAAAACTGTTGATAAGTAATTGTATAAGTATGCGAACAAATCTGAAGGAAATTCAACGACAAAGAACAGAAAGGCAACAGACAGGGTTTTCTTGCCATTTATACCCAATTGCAATCTGCCATGAAATATCTAGGAGACTCATCCGTCCTCAAACAAGAGAATGCACCAATCGTGTACAATCAAACACATAAACCAGCAACTCAAAACAGCAGATTCAATCATATCATTTCAGAATCAAGGCACATAAACCATACATGCCTGCAGAAACAAAGGGCAAACAAAGCTAGTCAAATTAGGTTCTCTGTATAAACCAGATCCTCACCGACCAAACGAGCAGGAGGAGACGTAACCTAGAACAATCGTCGGCTCCTGGTCACCCTTGAACTCCACCCACCGCTTCTCCTTCACTGTAACGCCATCAAGAAGCAACAACACCAAATTCGTTTAGCAGCATCAATGTATCCATTTTCTGGAAAAGAACAGAACATCGAAATGGCATATTCTTCTTGCAAGAAGAAAAGAAACACAGGGACGGAGAGACGGTAGAGGGCACGTATTGAAGCCGTCGACCTCCTCGACGCGGGAGAAATAGCGGTTGCCGATGGAGGAGCGGGGGGAGGAGGAGGCGGCGGCGGAGTGGAGGAGCGGGTGTAGGGACCCAGATATTAACATCCGGATTCCTCTGTGATTACTGCACTATTCCCTGGATCAGTAGATAGTGCTCACAGTTATAGTAATGAATATCAAAATACATATCATGCGGAAGCGTAAAATTTAATAGTAGACTTACTCATGGGCCGATTGGGCCGAAAACAGTAAATTGCAGCAGCGGAAAGAAGCACACAGGTGGGACCTTCAGGACATGCCCACAGGCAGCCAACTGGAGGTTCGCGACCTAGCCCTTGACATCTTCATCTTCTCTGCCAGCTTGTCCAACCTTGTTGCTGAGGCGCGGTGATTTGATTCCTGATTCTGAATTTTGTCGCAAAAGCGAGCATGAGCACTCCGACCCCGTGCTCCGCGAGCCAATACACAGAATGCAAATAAATAGTATGCATAGCTTAACAAAGGAGAGGCTCAGGCTATTTTATTTCGGTACCTCCGAGCTACCATTGACTATGGTATCTGGTACTCTTCCTCATCCTGTCTTTCCTTGAGAGCTTTCTCGGACGCAGACTTTGTTGGGTCAGAGGATAGATAGGAAGAGCACTTCGCACTTGCCAATTCATTGGCAATTCTCTCGCCTCTTGGTCCTCTAGGAAGCGATCCGGTGTTGCACACCACCGCAGAGGTCGAGTATGTTGTCGCAGCCACCGCTGCAATCAGTACTGGATGGCTTCGACCTGCGGGACTTTGGGTTAGTTATCGACGGTGTTCCACTCTTTTGTGATAACACTTCTGCGATTAACATTGCTAAGAACCCAGTGCAACACTCTCGGACCAAGCACATCGATATCCGTTATCACTTCCTTCGAGACCATGTAGAGAAGGGCGATATAGTGCTCCAGCCAGTGAGAGTGACCACCGCTTGGTGACATCTTCACCAAGCCTTTGGATAGTTCGAGGTTTTCAGCTCTACGGGAGAGCTTGGGGTGGTGTGTCCTTACGGATCAGTAGTGAGGGGAGCTTTGGGCTTTATTGCTTTTCTATATTGATTATGCTTCTGTCTCATTTCTGTTGCTTTGCACTTGGGGTGCATCGGGCTTAGTCTTTCTAGCATAGGTTAGAGTGATTTTCTTGTCTAGTTGTTTAGACTTCTTCTCTTATCTTGTGCTTCCAGGATGTTTCTTCTCGCTGCTTCTTATCTCACTAGATTGAGCTCACTCACTTCTTATAGGTTCTAGCGAGGTTGGGCCACCCTGCAGAGGCAGTGCGTGATTGCTCTCTAGTGTGTGTTTTTCCGGTCACTGTTAGTCCCGGAGTCATATGGGGTAGATGAGAGTTAGTCCGAACCACGCTTGTCTCTATATCTTATCTATGCTTTAAGGATCATTGCTTTGGTTTTATTTGCCGACTTCTCGACTTAATGCTTTGGTTCAAGGGAGTTCATTTGGGAGCTTCGAGCTTAATTTTGACTTAACTCAACTTGAACTAAAAGTTGCATCTAATGTTGAGGGGAACTGGTCTTTCGCGCATTCTCGGATTCTAGTATTATAATCAATCTGCATTGAGCCTTGATTATTATCCTATTATGACATGCTTGATGCTTTACACCTTGCCATGACTTGTGCTTAGCTTGCTAAATTTATCATGACTTCATATATGTAGACTAGCGTTTGCCATGATAAGTTAAGTAAAATTGATCAACTTAAATTAAACTTATCATGCTCGCATTTGAGTTTAGTCTTTCTTGAGCTATCCTTTTATGATTCATGCCATGTCAAATAGGTTTGAGTAGAGCGTTGAATCTATATTGAGCCTTAGTTTGAGATGTTTTAGTCTCCGATGATACATGAGTTAGTACAATGTGTTAAAAAAAAGATCTCTTTTGTGCGAAAAAACTGATCTCACCAATTCTTTCCTATGAGACGGCTTGCCATTGCACTTGGCATGAACTTAGGGGGAGTTTTGGATGACCTAGACTATCTTCTTAAGCTTATTGCTTGGAGTAGTCGCATAAGGCTTGAGATCTAGCACATAAACAAAAAATTGGGTTGAAAACAACCATATGCTTTCAAAAGACAATGTTTAATGTGCTCAATTTGCTTAATCTACAATCGAACCACGACTTTAACCAATGTTTCAATCTTGAGCTTATAGCACTCTATTTGGACTCAATGTTAGCTTCTTTGTTCCGCTTAGCTTATTGACATGGCCTGCATCATCCTTGGATGTCTCTAGCTAGACTTTACTCATTGATGACGTGACTTGCTCACAAAATGCATTACATTTCAGATTGTCATCTATGTGCTCTAGCTGGCTTATATATATGCTGCCATGATCTAGATAGCGTTTTATTGAGTTATGGCTTGGTGTATTACGTTATGGTCATTATGGATAATTCTCATGGCTCTAAATGCTTAAATAAACAAACTTCAGCCATATTCATCCATTGACATGTCATATTCTCTCTATTGCATCTTGATGTGTTTATTGCCAAAAGGGGGAGAATAGAGAAGAAAAAGTCTGTTGGGATCATTTTAGAGCTTTGGAGATCAATTTGCTCTTTCAGTTGTTGCTCTAGTGGTTCCTTCTGTCGACATGGTCATAAGTTTCATTCCCTTCTTTGGACCATGTTGGATTCTTCAAACTCAAACTCAACTTCTTACTTTTTCTGGTTTTGTCAATATACTCATCAAGGGGGAGATTGAGAGACCATGTGAAGGGCATCCCATAGTTGTGATGAGTAATTGACTCTTGTTCTAGGAAGATTGAGTTTAGTTTTTGAGGTTTGTGCTAGTTCTGCATTGTCGTAGCCCTGGCAAAGTGTTCTGCAGCTAACACGACCACGTTGGTCGTGGCCGAAAGTCATGCGCACTTGTTACGACCACTTTGGGCGTGGTCGAAGGTCACCCGAGGGGTCTACGACCACTTTGGCCATGGTCGAAGGGCACCAGAAGGCAGTACGACCACGTTTGGCCGTGGTCGAGGCGATCGACCACATTGGTCGTGGTCGAGCGTTACGACCACGCTGGCCGTGGTCGAAGACGACCACCATTGGTCGTGGTCGAAATAGGTTACGACCACGTTTGGCCGTGATCGTAGGTCTCCAGGGAAGTTTAAGACTGGTTTTGCCATAGTCATATCTTGGTCATGGTTGAAATGACTCGTACGACCATGTTGCCAGCAGTTGGAACCTAGCCGAGATGTCTACGACCACGTTGTGCGCTATCGGAAGCCAGCCGAACCATTTACGACCATTTTGGGCATGGTCGAAGGTCATTCAGGTCGTTTACGATCACGCTGGCGTAGTCGAATGCAGCCGACCACGTGAGTAGTCGGCACTCTACGATTACGTTATTGAGAGCGATCGGCGTGGTCGGACGTGCTCGCACGCAGCTTGGAATCGGTCGTATGACTGCAGACTTGACCATTTGAGCTGGAATTTGGTCGTAGGGCTTTGTGATGAAGTCGGGGACCTTGTGCATTTGTTGGTTTATCTTTTCGATCGGTCGTAACGACTTTGGTTGAAGTCGTAGACTTTGAGCGTTAAAGTCGTAGCGAGTTGTGGGTGGTCGTAGCAAGTTAGCGATGATCGTAGACTCATCGTATCTGGTCGTATGGCTTGATTTTGTGGTCGTATGTCGTGTGCATTCATTGTTCTCTTTTTCCGACTGGTCGTAGGTGGTATACGACTTGGTAAGAGTATGATTTGAGTTCGTTTTCGCTCAAGTGATTGGATACTATTGTGAGCGGTGCTATGTAATGGTTTGCTTGTCTGTGATGGTTTGCAGGACTTTGAGACTAGTCGTGGTGAGGCGTGGATGGTCGAGACTAGGCACGGGGGTGCTGAGGTCGTGATCGGCTGGGAGATGCCAAAGACGACGAAGTCTGTGAGGTGGTTGCAAGCGTGATCGGCAAGGCAGGAGGAAGCTTCCGGGAAGGCAGCGGAGTGGCATTTTGGAGAAATGCGGAAAGCGCAAAGGAAGCTGTGTCCTGCAAAAGCACGGAGTTGTTGGCGCTAACGTAAAGCGGTGGAGCCGTTGGGTGTAACGGGTAAAGCACCGGAGCTCGTTCTCGCTGCTGGGTAAAGAGAGTGGTAAAACCCGGTGTTAGGTGGGAGTTAACGGGTTCTCCCCCTGTAGCAAGAAGACTATAAATAGAGAGGGTAGAGCTCGGTTGCTCGGTGTGGTTGTTCCCGAGTCACTCTGAGTTAGTGGTATCTGGGCGGTCTATCACTAACCCATTTTGTGCATCCACTGCACCACACTCACACCATCCAACCAATCCACCCAGATATTTAAGCAAGTTGGGGATTTTGAGAGCATAAAATAATCATTTCCAAAATATACCAGTCATTCCCATTATGACCGCCCAACCAATTTTCTCGTGTTTACAAGTGATGCTTGGCGCTCGCGCCATGAGTATCTATGCAATACTAAGCATGGCATATAATTAGGGACTTATTTTCAAAGGTTAATATTATAGTTTTGCTAGGGCGACAATGTTCACATATTCAAATATTTCAAAGAGGGTGTAATATTATTCAAGGTAAACAATAGGCATGTAACTAGAATCTTAAATTAACATGGATTTGCATATAACATACAGCATGCAATTTGATAATTTAAAACCAAAATAATTTGCAGAAATGTAGGTTCAACATGATCAAAGTATTGACTCGCCTTGTGCGGTTTACCGCGGTCTTGAGCTCACTCAAGGCTTTCTCATTTGTCGATCTTGAGGCTCGGGCCTTTATCTTCGCCTCGATCTCAGCCCCGCTTGATCCTTGATCCTTTCGGACTCCAATATCTAATTACGTGATAGGCAACTGAATCCAAATAAATGCAAATAACTCAAAAGATTCAAATAAATCCGAATAGCTCAATTTAGCTTTATTATGAGTTGATGAGTGATTTATGTTGGTTTGGGCACAGAGTGTTTGATAGAGTCAACGGGGTGGGAGTGAAGTGATAAATGGCTAGGAAGATCCAAGGAAGACTTATAATGATGGAATATTCACGGAATATTCTCACGAGGACTCGAGGATGGCTAGGCGTAGCGATTTTAGAATACCATATATCGACCCTTTTATTTAATAGCTCTGGTATATTTATTTATTAAGAAAGTTCCACGAGTCGGGTTAAACTTATAGGTAGATGAACGAGATCATCCGGGGTACTAAGTATTATTTGTTGAGCGCTATTATTTATAAATTAAGGCATGTGTTATATGCACCATGCATATGATTGTTGATTTATCAAATTGGTCTTATAGTCTAAACTTCTACAATTAGAGACGTATTATTTTATGTGGCCCTAATATTAACTTGTTTATTAAGGTGTAGGTTAGCGAGATTATTTTTAACAATTAGCGACCCATGGGTCCTTTTTCAATACATACTCTTATTGTTGCACTAACCGCGTACGATTTAACCGTTAAAAATGTTTCAAAATAAATATTGACAATACATTTTAGTATCCTGAGTCGTTTAGAAAACCTTATGGTCATACAACTTATTCAAAATTGGCTTTTCCAATATTCTTATTTTATTAAAACCTTATTTGATTTTCCCAAAGTAATTCCTATTACTTATCACACATAGATATACTCATAACTAGATTATATGCCATTACATTTTATTTGAGTTTATGCCAATTATTTGTATTAGTTGCTATTTTGAAAGGACTTTCATAACTTTCAATTACCTAAGTTCATACAATGTATACATAAGGCATATTTTAATTTAGGGAATAAACTAATTTGTCACGCTTCTTTTACTTAAGTTCTAATGCCTAACAATAATAGTTATGCTTTTAAACTTACATTAGTCATCTAACAGGGAGGGTCCCACCTACATAGAGAGAAGATCAGCTGGGGGGCTGCCATCCGCTGGAAACCAAAACACAAACACAGCAGAGACCGAACAGACCGAACAGGGGAGGAAGACGCTGGGAATGGGTGGCGGCGTCGCCGGCGGGGAGAGGTCGGGGAGGAGGCTGCGATTGGCGAAATGGAACCCCGCGAAGGAGGAGAGGACCCTTGGGGTAGCAGCTCCTGGTCGAACGGCATGGTGGCGGGCCGGCGGCGATGGAGAGCGGTCGGGCATGGGAAGCCGATCGGGACGCTGGTGGCCGGAGGGAGAGAGGAGCGGATTAAGGCAAGCGTGAGCATGGTTAGGGCGCAAGAAACTCACCGGAGTGGTCGAAGTGAACGGAGGGGGACGGGGGTGCGTCGGCGGTGAGCGCATGCGGCGGTGCGGCCGTGTCGCCGTGGCGGGGAGGCTTGGGCGGCGGAGGGCGCAAACCGACGGTTGGGGAGGCTTCGGGCGGCGGAGGTGCAGCTCCCACCGTGTCGAATTGGCCGGGAGTCAACCGACGCGGAGGCGGCGGCGGAAATGGCGATGGCCGGCAGGAGGCGAGAAGAAGCGCGCGCGGCGTGCTCGGGCGAAGGCGCTCCGATTAACGGCGAAGGGTGGCAGTGGACACTCGGGCGCAAGCCATGACGCGGGCGATTCGTGGGGTGTTCGCCGGAGGTGGCCGGGACGGCATGAGGCGGCGCCGTCATTGCGCTCGGTTGGAGAAATAAAAGGGGGCGGAGAGAAAAGGGAGAAGGCGCGGGGCTATTAGGGAGAACCAGCGGCTTGTTGTAGCTGCAGATGGGCGGGGGAGGCGCGGAGGACCGGCGAGCGCGGACCGGCGACGGAAGGAGGGCGCCGGGCAAAGACGCGCGCGCTCGGGAGGAGAGGGCGCGGGGCTCGACGCGGCGAGGGCGCAGCGCAGAGGGCAGGTGGGCACGGGGCTCGAGCGCACTGCCACCGCAGAGCATGCGTGGAGGCGGGCTGGGCTGCAGGCGAGAAGGCGAGGCGGGGCGAGCGGCTCCGGCCCTGAGTGGAGCGAGCGAGCGAGGGTGGGGGAGAACGGGGTGAAGAAAGGGAACAGTGCGGCTGGGTTTGGCTGGTTCGGCCCGCAAAGGCTTTCTTTTTTTTCTTTCTCTTTTATATATGTATATTATTCTATTTAATTACTTATTCATTTTACATACATACATACATATATATATATATATATATATATATATATATATATATATATATATATATATATATATATATTTATATTTCCTTCATGTCTATTCTTGTATATACATGTACATTTTTATGTTTTGCTCTAAGCTCTTTGTGCACCTATATGCATATGTATATGTTTGTGTTTTATTTATTTATTTTTGTTGCCATTCATACTACTATTTCCAAAATGAAATTTTATATTTTAATTTAACTCAGGTTTCTCTCTCCTCATACTGGATCATCTTCTCATATTTGTATTTAAAAATTTCGAGTTTCCATTATTTGTATATTCTCTAATTTTTGTTTTTCGATCTTTCTTCAATTTTTGGAAACCCCAACCAAATTCCAGAAAAATACCACAAACTCCAAATTCAAATAAAAATATTTTGCAAAAATAATTCAAAGCTGCACATTTTCAAATTTCAAATTTTTGGGATGTTACAAATCTACCCCCCTTAAATGAATCTCGACCCCGAGATTCCGGTAGAATAGAAAGAAAGTAGGTGGGGTTATACTGGCTAGCAATAGGTTTCTAGGTATTGCTCGACGTATGGTTCTTTAGCTTCCCAGAGAGATGAAAATCTGCGCAACAGGGGTTAGCACTTGGAGAAGTCAAAAAGGAAGAGAGAAACCTTGTTCTCCTGGTTAGGTTGTAGACTTCCAAATACTTGCTCTTTGTCGTTGTTGTCTTCACGTCATCGTGGAATAGAGTAGTTGCATCGTCTATTAGATATACGGGTGTAGAATTCCATATTGATATGTGGGTAGCAATGGTCTGTGCCTTAGGGGGTAGAGGGCATTAAGAATACAGAAGTGACGAGAGACATATCTATATGGTGGTCTTTTGTCCTTATCACTGTAAGGCTCCTGGTCTTGCAAGTCTTCTTGTCTTGGTTCGATTAGCTCAGTCCGTGTTGTCGTACCTCCAACACCTACATCATGGTAGTTCTTCGACATTTTGCCTCTTAGTGCTACCCCTTAAATAAATGACAATCGTCATTATTCATCTATTGTACTCTTGGTCGTCTTGATCAACAACAGATTTAAGGAGCAATTCATGGGGCGGGGTCTTGTCCTCGCAGAAACAGTGACCTTGCTCTGTGGACTCTCTCCGCCGGTGGTCTTCTTCATAGTGATGTTGTTTTCCTTAAATACCGAGAGGTTGAAAAGTCTTTGCTTCTTCTTGATTGCCCCGATTTTGGGTTACTTGTTATTTCGCTCCTGTGGATCCGATGGGGTTTTTAGCAAGAGATGAGAGGGAATAGCATGAGGTAAGGATAGAATCGCGGGATACGTTAATCAAAACCCATTTAACTGTAATAGAGTATACCCTGGGAAACTAGGGTGGCACATGAATCACATAGGTTTTTCAAACACTATTTTCCTGTGACCGCGAAATGTAACACCCGAGGGCAAAAAGGCAGTGCACAGGGCCCAAATAAAATCTTGCAACAATACAACGTCTACTCAGGGAAACACACATAAGATACATAGGGTTTATCGGCATAGTTCGCTTAAAATGATACCACCTTATCTTCATGAATAACTTCAACGTGCCTAACCTTAAAATTTGGAGTAGGGGTATGAGAAGTGAAACAAAATTTTCCTTTTGAAATCAATAGAAGGAAGAGGATAGTATTCGGGGCTGACTTGATTGATATTAATACTCACTCTCCTATTATTATTTTTGGTAAGTAAATCTTTGTGGCAATATGGATTTTTTTTTGTAATTTGAAATACAAAACCTTGAAACATGTGTATATATATACTTTCGAAAAGAAGTGTCTTTCTAATCACAGGTAATAAAACCAAACATGGAAAATATGTTTTTATCAATATAGTCCTTTCTTTTTTTTCTATTAAGTAGTTGAATTTATGAAAAATTCCTTGGAAGATAAGGTTTGTTAAAACGAGTTTGAAAATGATTTTTTTAAAACAATTTGATAATTGATCTTCCAAGGGTAATATTTTTTTTTGATGAGTTTCCAACTCAAGCTTTTGTGATTTGGGTCAAAAGTAGACTTTAAAAGAGAGCTTACAAGAGGATACTGGATTTTTGTCATTTTGAATTCGGGGTAAGAAAGCCTCAGAAATAATAATGGCTAAGGCAGCATATAGATGAGGGGGAATTATCGAAGATAGATGAGAATGAGCAATATAACTTATATTGTCGGAGATAATATTTTGAAGAGATAATTCTAATTATGAAACTAACGGCCAGGCAAACTAGGTCACGACCTGCAGTCGATATGCTCTGATACCATCCCTGTAGGGACCCAGATATTAACATCCGGATTCCTCTGTGATTACTGCACTATTCCCTGGATCAGTAGATAGTGCTCACAGTTACAGTAATGAATATCAAAATACATATCATGCGGAAGCGTAAAATTTAATAGTAGACTTACTCATGGGCCAATTAGGCCGAAAACAGTAAATTGCAGCAGCGGAAAGAAGTACACAGGTGGGACCTTCAGGACATGCCCACATGCAGGCATGCAGCCAACTGGAGGTTCGCGACCTAGCCCTTGACATCTTCATCTTCTCTGCCAGCTTGTCCAACCTTGTTGCTGAGGCGCGGTGATTTGATTCCTGATTCTGAATTTTGTCGTAAGCGGCGTGAGCACTCCGACCCCGTGCTCATGAGCCAATACACGAATGCAAATAAATAGTATGCATAGCTTAACAAAGGAGAGGCTCAGCTATTTTATTTTGCGTGAGTGCTTTTGAATACAATTAATTAAAAGCCCTATGACTTAGCAATTTTGGAACAAATCATAATGTACAAGGAAATGCATTATTAATATCGATTCAGATTCCATCCACCGTTACATGGCATCTGCACCATATAGCAATTTCTTCACGTTATAGCCGCTTAACTTACCATCGGGACGACACCGTGACAACTCCAAACTAGGGCCTTTCAACGCCTCCACTTTTCCATCCCACCCACAAAACATTTTGAAGTAGAACTATATCTCGGTTAAGTTCCCATGTCCGCCCTTGACCGTGGGCACGGCTATTCGAATAGTTTTGACTCTGCAGAGTTTGTACACTTTCACCACAAGAGACAATCAACTCGTTGCCCACACGATTCCCTAGACGTGTGGTTGAGCGCACCATCACAGTGACTTTTCAAATTATCGAGTCCCTTTTCTCATTTCACTTTTATGGGAGATCGCCCACTTGCGGTGGGTCCCATCTCAGCGCTGGATGTTTCCCACGCCCACTACGCACCGGACCTTCTCTCTTTCCGCAACGTAGGACACCGGGAAACTTCACCCCACTGGTGTCCCTTCAGCCCCTTGCCATAGCATAACCCCTTCAACCCCAACCCATGAAATGAGTCCGAGGATTCGATAAATGTACTTAGCCAAGTTGTAATTTATGACTTGTGGTTGTACTGCTTTTACCCGGAGGTCATGACAAGATTCAGTCCTTAGTGGTATCTCAAGGTCTATCACTAACCCATTTTGTGCATCCACCGCACCACACTCACACCATCCAACCAATCCACCCAGATATTTAAGCAAGTTGGGGATTTTGAGAGCATAAAATAATCATTTCCAAAATATACCAGTCATTCCCATTATGATCGCCCAACCAATTTTTCTCAGTTTACAGTGATGCTTGGCGCTCGCGCCATGAGTATCTATGCAATACTAAGCATGGCATATAATTAGGGACTTATTTTCAAAGGTTAATATTATAGTTTTGCTAGGGCGACAATGTTCACATATTCAAATATTTCAAAGAGGGTGTAATATTATTCAAGGTAAACAATAGGCATGTAACTAGAATCTTAAATTAACATGGATTTGCATATAACATACAGCATGCAATTTGATAATTTAAAACCAAAATAATTTGCAGAAATGTAGGTTCAACATGATCAAAGTATTGACTCGCCTTGTGCGGTTTACCGCGGTCTTGAGCTCACTCAAGGCTTTCTCATTTGTCGATCTTGAGGCTCGGGCCTTTATCTTCGCCTCGATCTCAGCCCCGCTTGATCCTTGATCCTTTCGGACTCCAATATCTAATTACGTGATAGGCAACTGAATCCAAATAAATGCAAATAACTCAAAAGATTCAAATAAATCCGAATAGCTCAATTTAGCTTTATTATGAGTTGATGAGTGATTTATGTTGGTTTGGGCACAGAGTGTTTGATAGAGTCAACGGGGTGGGAGTGAAGTGATAAATGGCTAGGGAAGATCCAAGGAAGACTTATAATGATGGAATATTCACGGGAATATTCTACTGAGGACTCGAGGATGGCTAGGCGTAGCCGATTTTAGAATACCATATATCGACCCTTTTATTTAATAGCTCCTGGTATATTTATTTATTAAGAAAGTTCCACGAGTCGGGTTAAACTTATAGGTAGATGAACGAGATCATCCGGGGTACTAAGTATTATTTGTTGAGCGCTATTATTTATAAATTAAGGCATGTGTTATATGCACCATGCATATGATTGTTGATTTATCAAATTGGTCTTATAGTCTAAACTTCTACAATTAGAGACGTATTATTTTATGTGGCCCTAATATTAACTTGTTTATTAAGGTGTAGGTTAGCGAGATTATTTTTAACAATTAGCGACCCATGGGTCCTTTTTCAATACATACTCTTATTGTTGCACTAACCGCGCATTTATTTAACCGTTAAAAATGTTTCAAAATAAATATTGACAATACATTTTAGTATCCTGAGTCGTTTAGAAAACCTTATGGTCATACAACTTATTCAAAATTGGCTTTTCCAATATTCTTATTTTATTAAAACCTTATTTGATTTTCCCAAAGTAATTCCTATTACTTATCACACATAGATATACTCATAACTAGATTATATGCCATTACATTTTATTTGAGTTTATGCCAATTATTTGTATTAGTTGCTATTTTGAAAGGACTTTCATAACTTTCAATTACCTAAGTTCATACAATGTATACATAAGGCATATTTTAATTTAGGGAATAAACTAATTTGTCACGCTTCTTTTACTTAAGTTCTAATGCCTAACAATAATAGTTATGCTTTTAAACTTACATTAGTCATCTAACAGGGAGGGTCCCACCTACATAGAGAGAAGATCAGCTGGGGGGCTGCCATCCGCTGGAAACCAAAACACAAACACAGCAGAGACCGAACAGACCGAACAGGGGAGGAAGACGCTGGGAATGGGTGGCGGCGTCGCCGGCGGGGAGAGGTCGGGGAGGAGGCTGCGATTGGCGAAATGGAACCCCGCGAAGGAGGAGAGGACCCTTGGGGTAGCAGCTCCTGGTCGAACGGCATGGTGGCGGGCCGGCGGCGATGGAGAGCGGTCGGGCATGGGAAGCCGATCGGGACGCTGGTGGCCGGAGGGAGAGAGGAGCGGATTAAGGCAAGCGTGAGCATGGTTAGGCGCAAGAAACTCACCGGAGTGGTCGGCGTGAACGGAGGGGACGGGTGCGTCGGCGGTGAGCGCATGCGGCGGTGCGGCCGTGTCGCCGTGGCGGGGAGGCTTGGGCGGCGGAGGGCGCAAACCGACGGTTGGGGAGGCTTCGGGCGGCGGAGGTGCAGCTCCCACCGTGTCGAATTGGCCGGGAGTCAACCGACGCGGAGGCGGCGGCGGAAACGGCGATGGCCGACAGGAGGCGGAGAAGAAGCGCGCGCGGCGTGCTCGGGCGAAGGCACTCCGATTAACGGCGAAGGGTGGCAGTGGACACTCGGGCGCAAGCCATGACGCGGGCGATTCGTGGGGTGTTCGCCGGAGGTGGCCGGGACGGCATGAGGCGGCGCCGTCATTGCGCTCGGTTGGAGAAATAAAAGGGGGCGGAGAGAAAAGGGAGAAGGCGCGGGGCTATTAGGGAGAACCAGCGGCTTGTTGTAGCTGCAGATGGGGCGGGGGAGGCGCGGAGGACCGGCGAGCGCGGACCGGCGACGGAAGGAGGGGCCGCGGCAAAGACGGCGCGCGCTCGGGAGGAGAGGCGCGGGCTCGACGCGCGAGGCGCAGCGCAGAGGGCAGTGGGCACGGGGCTCGAGCGCACTGCCACCGCAGAGCATGCGTGGAGGCGGGCTGGGCTGCAGGCGAGAAGGCGAGGCGGGGCGAGCGGCTCCGGCCCTGAGTGGAGCGAGCGAGCGAGGGTGGGGGAGAACGGGGGTGAAGAAAGGGGAACAGTATGGCTGGGCAGGCTTAGTGCACTGCCGCAAGGCTTTCTTTTTTTTCTTTCTCTTTTATATATGTATATTATTCTATTTAATTACTTATTCATTTTACATACATACATACATACATACATATATATATATATATATATATATATATATATATATATATATATATATATATATATATATATATATATATATATTATATATTTCCTTCATGTCTATTCTTGTATATACATGTACATTTTTATGTTTTGCTCTAAGCTCTTTGTGCACCTATATGCATATGTATATGTTTGTGTTTTATTTATTTATTTTTGTTGCCATTCATACTACTATTTCCAAAATGAAATTTTATATTTTAATTTAACTCAGTTTCTCTCTCTCATATCTGGATCATCTTCTCATATTTGTATTTAAAAATTTCGAGTTTCCATTATTTGTATATTCTCTAATTTTTGTTTTTCGATCTTTCTTCAATTTTTGGAAACCCCAACCAAATTCCAGAAAAATACCACAAACTCCAAATTCAAATAAAAATATTTTGCAAAAAATAATTCAAAGCTTCACATTTTCAAATTTCAAATTTTTGGGATGTTACAGCGGGGGAGGAGGCGGCAGAGCGGGGGAGTGGGGGGAGGAGGAGGCGGCGACGGCGCGGGGTGGGAGGGAAGGGAGGAGGCGGCGGCGGCGGCGCGGGGGGAGGAGGAGGCGGGGAGACGGGAGAACGGGGGAGACGGGCGATGTAGGGAAAAGATTCGGCGCGGGGTGGGGAGGCAGGTGGTTTTCTTTTTTTGAGTCGGGGCCACATGTCAGGCTGCTTTTTGTGAGAAAGAGTGGGAGAGGCCGGACCAACCACCAACTCCTTCTTTTATAATAGTAAAGATATATATATTCTGAAACCAATTCGCAGGTCATAGTGTTGTATTACAAGGATGCACTATTGTGGATGAAGCTTTTGGCTGAGTTCTTTTGGGTTTAAAGTTGGCTTATGCTTAACCTACAGTAACTAGCTTTTAAATGATGCATTTTTTTTCAAGGCGGTGTCAATAGAAAAATTGTAGTAAAAAGTGTATTGAGTTCAGCTGTACCGGTTAAAATCGCATACAACTATTTTTCTCTGCGTACAACCTCTTACGAATAATCAGAATTCAAATATCTAAGCCATAAGTCATAAACCATAAATCCAAAAGGAGCCACCTTTTGTTGGTTTGGGGGCAACCCTGTTTGATGGTGTTGTGGAAAAGCATGGGATGGTTGCTGCTGGAGCCCTTGTAAGACAGAATGCAAGGATCCCTTGCGGAGAGGTTGCGGATTACTCTCTTCATTATCTTTGGAGTTTGGGTTCTTATTTAGGCCATCTCAGACACATTTGCATATCTTATTTTACTTAACCAGCGATTCTTTGTTACAATATGTCATGTCTAAGACAGGAATAACATGCGTTGAGAAAAAAAAAACCAATTAACTCCACTAGATTGTGCAAAGTACTTCATTATGCATTTTTAGGAGGCAATTACATTTCTCAGTGGCTATAGATGCTATATATTTGTGCATGGGCGAAACAAGAATACGCTGCATAGCCCTTGTTTGATTATCTTATTTCTGTGATTGCTCTGTTGACTTCAGGTTTGGGGAGGAAACCCTGCCAAATTTCTGAGGAAGCTCACTGATGAGGAGATTGCTTTTATTGCGGAATCGGCTGCCAACTATTCCAATTTAGCCGAGGCACATGATGTTGAGAATGCTAAGCCTTTGGAAAAGATTTTCAGTTTGAGAAGGTGTCGCGCAAGAAGTTTGCTCGCCAGGATGAGCAAGGATTCCATGATTGGTGTCAGTGTGTCACTCGAGAGGTCCCTCCGGAGCTGATACCCCCTAATCCTGCCCAGTAAGCCTTCGTTTCTGTTTCTGTTTTTTCTTTGGTGCCTTCATCATCGTCTATTGGACACGCTGGATCGTTGAAGGGGACACTTCTCCATGAGTTCGGCAGTTTGTGCCCCTCTGTATTTAGGCTGCGGCTGTCGATTTTTGTATGTGCTTTTTAAGACGACAGCGGATAGCGCATACGATTTTAGGCTCGGAAAGCTGTTTGAAGAATTTGCTGCTTCAAAAAGTTACCCATTTGTTTCAATTTTTGGAGAAGTCAAAAGCCAAAAAAGTTACCAGTTTTTTTTATTTTCATATAACCCAAAAGCTAAAAGTCAAAAGCCAAAGAGGGAGGCATGTGTTCACTTTCCTCCCCAATAATTTTGGGTCGAGCAATGTTCTAAAGCTGGCCATTTACTTCAGTTTCTGTATTTCATATGTTTCAGATGCGCTCCATGGAACAAACAGAACCATTAAACACACAAATTTAGCGTCATTTTCACACTTGGATCGTCTTTTGATAAAATTTGAAGTATATAAATTTGCTTGATGAATTGATTGGTGCTGGATAGCCGGTTCTTGTATTCAATGTCGTTTCACTCAGATTATTCCACCGCTTCTTTTCGTCCAAAGCTAGTGCTATGTTGGGAGCAAAATTAGATTTACATGGGAAACAGGGGACAAGACTGGTTGCCAAATTTTAAATTGCATTACGGTGGATCTGTAAACTTGCACCAGAAGTTCACTTGGTCTCCTCAGCTTGCCTTGTCTCGTTTCAAAAGAAAGATCATTTTTCTAGAGAGAGAGAGATGAAAAAAAAGATGTATAAGCAGCCTAATTTTAGCCACTCCTGTCCAAAAACTTAAAGAATGGAGATCGCGATATATATTCCCCCTGGTGGAAGAGCTAGGAATGTACTTTTAGCTCTATGTAGGAACGTCGATGGCAATCAGAGGGGAGGGGTGAATAATTGCAGTCCGCAGCGAATTTTTAAAATCTTAAAATCTTCTAAAATTTTGACCTGCAAACAGTAAGCACACACAAAAAAACAGCAAAAGAAATAATACTCTCTCTGTTATTCTGACCTGTGAACGTCGCAATGAAACTCACGTACGGAGTGCCCGATGCAATGGCGGCAAGGAACTTCCTACAGAGACGCTCGGCAGAATCGTGCATGCGCGACTTCAATCAATTATGCATGCAGCAACGCCGCTCAATTCTTCTAATCTCAATACAAGCCATGGCTCCCATTATCCATCCAATCTCGTAAATCGTGCCCTTCTCAATATACATGCATGCATCCAGGAAGCTATCCATCAGCCGTACATCTTTGCATCCATGTGACTTTCTCTGGTTTTCCTACTCGCGCACGATTCGGCCGAAGCCTGCCGATCACAAATTTCTTTTCGCCGTGCACGACTTCCGAACACAAAAGCAAACACCGCCGCCTGCGTGCAGCCGTCGCACGACGACTCTCGGCGATAGAAAATCTCTACTTGCGCACAAAGCGTGCCGTCGACGCTCGGATGTATTTCCTTGAAATAGATCTATTATTTCTGAATCATAGTGGCTACAAGATGCTCTCTTCTAGCACTCCTAAACCCTAATACGAAATTAATCTCCCCAAAAGCCACAGGGTTAGCCTCCAACCCCACCTCTATTTATAGTCTAAGGCCCAAAACCTGGGCTTACCCTAAGCCCATGAGTTCTAATCCAATTCCAACAAGGGACCCAAAACCCTTTCTAACACGGGTTTTTTCCCCCAAAATTCCAACTTTCTAACTCGTCTCGTGTCGAAGCCTCCAGGACCACACCTCCCGTAGCTCCTCCACGCATCATCCACCTTTAATCTCCATACGCCCCAAGCATGAGCCCGACCATCTCGTGACCTCCTTGACCGTCTAAACCTCGGATCTCCCCATCCTAGTCCCGGTCCACCTCGTCACCGACCATGATCGCTTCCATGCTCAACCTGCACATGCAAAGACCAAAGAACATTCTTTTCGGCACAAGTTCGTCTCAACTTGACCAACATCAGTCCATACGCACACACACGCTAACACAACTCGCATAACATCGATAAACAAAATTACCAGATATTCATCATCACAAATTAACCATTGTCAATTATTCATCACAACAATATTCTAGACCTAGCCACATGGTCTAACAATCTCCCCCTTGATGAATACATTGACAACACCACAAGATAGTATGATGAATTAGCTTCAAATTGATATAAATGAAGAACTGAAGCCGAAAAAGCATTTTAAGCCATAAATCTTAAATCTCTTCAAAAACTCTCCCCCTCAACACAAGAGAGGCAAAGTTAGCAAATTTCTCCAAAATCTCTCAAAACACACCAAATCTCTCCCCCTTTGGCAATGTAATCATCAAGAAAATCCAAAGAAGGAATAATTCTAAGAAGAAGCACTGAGAGTAAAAATCAAGAAGATTTGTAGATTATACAAGTCATTATGCATTGATTAAATAAAAGAACCAAGCCATATTTTTTAGTAGAGCTATCTAGATCATATAAAGTCATATATCATATAGCAATATCAAAACCAGTCTTGAGCATGATTAAACAATTTATATTAATAACAGGCATCTCAACAATGACCAAACCAATTATAAAGAGCACAATGAGATATAACAACAAAAAGTCAAAGCCTAAAAGTGAAGCAAATTTTAAATCCAAACGAGCTAGCAGTCTCATATAACAACCTATTGCTCCACACTCAATTCATAGGCATGTGGCATGCTTGTAGCATACTTCTTTTCATAATAAAATGCTTGCAGCATTCTTGTTTTAGATGGTGGCATGCTTGAAGCATACTTCTTTTTATTTTACACACTTTTGTGCTTTTTCTTTTTATTCACCATGGCATGCTTGAAGCATACATCTTTTCAATTGTCTCTTGCCTTTTTTTATAACATGCCAAATTGAGTGATCATAAAAAGGTTGCAATATGAAACATGCGAGCCTCATAGCCAAGATTTAAAATAAGACTTACAATCAAGCTAATCCTTTTCGATGAACATCGTAGAGTACTATCTATAATCAATCTAGTCAAAGTGTTCTGCCATGTTATATTTTATTTCAAGTATAGCAAATTAATTATAACCAGTCATAATCAAAGTTACACAACATATGAGTAAATATGATAAAGAGAGCTCTACACCTCAAATAATTTCAATGGCTTGGACTTATTGATTTATTTGACAAGTATAATAAACAAAGCTTCCTAAATTTTTAAACATAAGCTCCCCTCAGAACAATCCCAAGATATAACATACCCAACTCATTTCGTACATGAGCAAAACGAGAAATATGAAGTGACGTAGTGAGAATATTAGCAACTTGAGAATCTAATAAGATGTAAGACAACATCACCTTTTCCACATGGTCTCTCAAAAAGTGGAATCTCTTGAAAGCTCTCAAAGGAGTGAAGAACCATCAAATGTTCCAATCAAGCAATGATGTAAAAGACCAGAACCCAATCTAGCTCATGTTCTCCATCCTTGTCAGCTGTTCTTACATCACAGGAAACATCGGTCTCACAAGATCAAGTTAGTGAAATAAGATCTAGGAATCCAAAGATCGAGACACACGACGAACAGAGCAACAAAACTAGAACCAAAATCACGTGCATGTAGGTGATCAGAATGCCGAAAAGAACATGAATTATTTGAATTAAATCTCAATCTAGCATGTGAAGCAGATTTAAAACCATCATGAAAGTTCTCAAAAAACTTAGCTTTCACATTAGTTCTAGGAACAAAAAACATTGCATGTTTTTGTTTCAAAGCATTCAATCTTTCCTTCTTCTCTTTCTTTGCACGCCTAAAGCAAAATTCATGCAAGTGTCCATCTCTACCACAATAGGTGCATTGGAATTTAACATTAGCAGAATTCTTTTGAGAAGATGAGCTAGCACCTATAATATGATTTGATGATTTTTGCACAAAGCCAGCAGATTTAAACACAGTTTGTTTTGGTTCAAGTTTCACTTCAATTTTTTCAGATTCAAGAGGCTTAATAACCTTAGGAGGATTATTCTTGGCATGCTCAACAAAATTAAGTCCTAGACCACGATTCTTCACACTTGTTTTTGACTTGTCTAGAATCATATCTAAATTTTTCTTGCCAAAAGAAAATCTCTCTAAAGTGTCTTTCAAGTACTCATTCTCTTTATCTAGAATGGGACAAGTTGTGCATTTAACATGTTCATTCACAAGATTTTTAGAAGTACTAGACTGAGCCAATCTTTCTTTTTCAGCAAAATCATTAAGTTGTCTAGTCAAAACTTCTATTTCAGTGTTAAGCTTAGAACAATTAGAGCAAGAAGATATATCATGATAAAGCATCTGTTGAATTGTTTCTTGTGATGAATTAAGTCTAGCTTCTAGCAAATCACATTTAAAACAAGTTTTAGATTGAGCATTTGAAATACTTGACTCTAAACATGTAGGAGAACTAAGCTTGAGCTTTTCAATTTCATCATGTGCAAGTTTTAACTTTTCACCACAAGAGTCATGTGCCAATCTCAACTCATCAAGTTTAGCAGTTACATCACTAAGTTGAACCAAGTTTGATGCATTAATTGTTCTAGCAGATTCTAACTCCGTATGTAAAACTTGACAAGACTCACAAGATTCATCATCAGGAATAGAAGCTCTAAGCCTATTGATTTCAGAATTTAAACTCTCAACAATGAAATCATGATTTTTAATTTTCTTTTTATACTTCTTAAGCTCATCAGTCAATCTAAGCACAGCACGAGATAAATCAGTGTAAGAAGGTTTTACCTCATCAGGATCACTATAAAGATCATCACTGTCGAGCTCCTCACTGTTTGCCATAAAGCACATTCCTGTGAAGTCCACCTCCTTTGCCTTCTTGCCATTATCCTCATCATTGACCTCCTTGCTTCTCAGTTTGGGGCAATTCATCCTGATGTGGTTAAGCTCACCACATTCATAGCACTTGATTGGAGCTCCTCTCCGTCTTGATCTGATGTTGTTAATTGCCTTGGTCACCCTGTTGGAGAGAAGTACAAGCTGCTCTTCTGGAATTACCTCTAATTGATCATCTGAAATAGAACACAATGCAGACAAAGAAACAATAGAAGAACTAGAAGAACTGTCAGCTTGGTTAGTCATTAAGCCCAAAGAATTAGTCTTGTTTATCCTGGCCAAAACATCAATCTCATGTGTTTTCATCTTGGAATAAAGATCATTCAAAGTGAGTGTTTCCATGTTAACAGAATGATTAATAGTAGTGACTAACACATTCCAAACAAACATATCCAAAGCATTTAAAATTTGACGGGCATTGTCAGAATCAGAATATGTGACATCAACAGATTGCAAATCACTAACAATTTTATTAAAGCGATCAAAAAGAGCATCTACTGATTCTCCAGGTTTCATCTCAAATTTAGAATACTCCTTTTTAAATTGATTCTGACGCACACCTTTAACAGATTTAGATCCTTCATGATAATCAGCTAGAGTGGTCCAAATTTTATTTGCAGATTTAAGATGAGCAATTCTGACAAACTCGTTTCTACTTAAACCTTGCAACAATATATTTCTAGCCTTAGCATTAGCTTCAACATCAGATGAATTTTCAGTTGTAACAACAGGAGGCACCTCATATATATTTTCAACTTTTTGCCAAATAGAATTACCTTGTGCTTGAAGAAAAACCTCCATGTGCGTCTTCCAATAAAGATAATCTGATCCATCAAAAAACGGTGGCTTACCTGAAAACCGATCCCGATCTGATGCCATTGCAACCTGCTCTGATACCACTTGTAGGAACGTCGATGGCAATCAGAGAGGAGGGGTGAATGATTGCAGTCCGCAGCGAATTTTTAAAGTCTTAAAATCTTCTAAAATTTTGACCTGCAAACAGTAAGCACACACAAAAAAACAGCAAAAGAAATAATACTCTCTCTGTTATTCTGACCTGTGAACGTCGCAATGAAACTCACGTACGGAGTGCCCGATGCAATGGCGGCAAGGAACTTCCTACAGAGACGCTCGGCAGAATCGTGCATGCGCGACTTCAATCAATTATGCATGCAGCAACGCCGCTCAATTCTTCTAATCTCAATACAAGCCATGGCTCCCATTATCCATCCAATCTCGTAAATCGTGCCCTTCTCAATATACATGCATGCATCCAGGAAGCTATCCATCAGCCGTACATCTTTGCATCCATGTGACTTTCTCTGGTTTTCCTACTCGCGCACGATTCGGCCGAAGCCTGCCGATCACAAATTTCTTTTCGCCGTGCACGACTTCCGAACACAAAAGCAAACACCGCCGCCTGCGTGCAGCCGTCGCACGACGACTCCTCAGCGATAGAAAAATCTCTACTTGCGCACAAAGCAGGCCGTCGCACGCTCGGATGTATTTCCTTGAAATAGATCTATTATTTCTGAATCATAGTGGCTACAAGATGCTCTCTTCTAGCACTCCTAAACCCTAATACGAAATTAATCTCCCCAAAAGCCACAGGGTTAGCCTCCAACCCCACCTCTATTTATAGTCTAGGGCTCAAAACCTGGGCTTACCCTAAGCCCATGAGTTCTAATCCAATTCCAACAAGGGACCCAAAACCCTTTCTAATACGGGTTTTTTCCCCCAAAATTCCAACTTTCTAACTCGTCTCGTGTCGAAGCCTCCAGGACCACACCTCCCGTAGCTCCTCCACGCATCATCCACCTTTAATCTCCATGCGCCCCAAGCATGAGCCCGACCATCTCGTGACCTCCTTGACCGTCTAAACCTCGGATCTCCCCATCCTAGTCCCGGTCCACCTCGTCACCGACCATGATCGCTTCCATGCTCAACCTGCACATGCAAAGACCAAAGAACATTCTTTTCGGCACAAGTTCGTCTCAACTTGACCAACATCAGTCCATACGCACACACACGCTAACACAACTCGCATAACATCGATAAACAAAATTACCAGATATTCATCATCACAAATTAACCATTGTCAATTATTCATCACAACAATATTCTAGACCTAGCCACATGGTCTAACACTCTAGGTTCCTCTTTGGCATCTCATTCTTCGCCGCCGATGACGAACTGACGGCGGTGGATTCGGATAAACTCCAAGTGATTACTTTGCTTTGCCTTACTTCGGCGCCAAGGGTCGGATCGATCGAGGATGACATAATAATGCGCTCGCACGGCGCGCATCACAAAACTTCCTCGACACAATACGCGCGCGATTAATGCCGATGGATTGGACGGATCGTGGGCGGCCCCAACGCCACGGAACGATCGATTCGATATCGAACAGATCAACATCCATCCATCTCTCAAGTTTTTTTATTTACTCCTGTGCTGTGCATGCTCGGAAACTCCGTACCGTTGCCGGTAATAAATATCTAGCCGCGATCCTTTTCAACTCTAAAAGCCGTTTTTTCTGGTTTTCTTCCGTAATTAGCTTCCAGTTCTAAGATAAGATAGAGTTTATAAGTTGAATATAATGTATATTGTAGCGATTTAATTTATATTGGTCAAAATCGTACGTGAATTTTTGTTACTTCGTATCCTTTCTTACGAATAGTCAAAAAATCATAAACCACAGCCATAAGTCAAAGCTAAAAAGAATAGACCTACTTCAAGACGGCTTTTGTTGATGGGTTTTAACTGCGATTGTTAGCTTTTGGCTAAAATGGATACTGTAGCAGCTGTTAACTTTTAGCTAGGGCATTCAATTAAATAAAAATAAAGGAAAAAAGAAAAAAACTGTTATATCTCCACGAATAATGCAAAAAAAACTATGTTAAGAAACCAATGCGTTTAAAATAGTTTCCAACTTCTAAAAACTAAGCCAGAAGTCAAAAACCGTTTTGAATGGGACTAAAAGGAACTCAATCCAATCCAACTGTTTTCATGCTGAAGCCCGCATGAGGCTGTGCTTAGTTGGGCTTTTTTTTGTGACTTTTGGTTTTTTTCACTGTAACTGGTTTATTTTGCACTGTAGTAGCTGATAGATTTTTTGGTGTAATTAAATTTAAAAAATTAAAAATAGAAAAATAGGTTATCCCATTACGAACAATGCAAATGAATACGAGAAAAAAAGTAAAAAAACCCCAAAAGTTAAAAAGTCAGAAAAAAAATAATTAAAAAATAGTGACCTAAAAGCTAAAAATTGAAGCCGAAACGATCAGGTCTGAATTTGCTACTACTATCTGATGTCAATTTGGAGACCCTACGATTACACGTTTTCTAAGAAACTTTGATTGCTAATAAGCTAAATTGTCTGGTGAAAATAATGTGAGCAAATTTGTTATAAAAATAATTTTATAATTCAGTATCCATATCGTTCTTTTACCATGGTTAAAATTAGTGGGTTAAATTATATTTTGAGGACAGCGTTGATGCCCAGAATGAAATGCGTGTATGTATATTGTGGGTAAAATTAGAGAGTAGATGGAGATAATTGGTTCGGTAAGGTTAGGTAACACACCACCAATCCACCCATAGTGCAAGTTGCAGTAAAGACATGAAAGTTACAGCCACAGTCGAAACGTGAATCAATCAGGAAAATATGGACTGTTTTTTTGCTATGATCTATAACTTTTAGTTGAAATTTTTAAATTTTAGCTATTTGTGATAGAGATTATGGAGAGAAATACTTATTTATAATTTTGAATGGTACAGATGTTGGGTTTTTAATATGTACTATAATTAATTTGTAGACATCGTCTTAAAAAATATTTCGTTTAAAAGTTAGATACCGTAGCAAAAGCCAAAAACCAATTTTAAAAATCGAAAAAAATATACCCTATAGCATACGTATACACGCCGCTTTAAGCTAGCTTCGTTTAAAAACCAATTTTAAAAATTGAAAAAATATACCCTATAGCATACGTATACACACCGCTTTAGGTGGTGATCGGTTCGGCTGAAAAGCTCATGACTTATGGCTGAAAACACTGTAACTGGCTGAAAAAAGCACTATAGCTGACAGAGACTTATTAAGCATAATTAAATTTAAAAAATTTAAAAATATAAAAAATATGTTAGCCCATTACGTATAATACAAACAAATACGGGAAAAATAGAACCGACAAAAAAGCTCAATAAAAAACCAAAAGTTCAGAAAAAGACGAAACTTATGAATAGTGAAAAATAAGTCAGAAGTCAGAAGCCGAAGCCGAGTTGATCAGGGCATTAAGCTAGCTTCGTTTAAAAACCAATTTTAAAATCGAAAAAATATACCCTATAGCATACGTATACACACCGCTTTATGCTAGCTAGTTAGTGGAGCAGCTACTCCTTATAGTGGCGATTAACCTTTCTTTCTGATCCGGAGATTAACCCCACCCTATCGAATGGAATTCCGACCGGACCCACGCGGGCCCGACATGTCGAAACACGCGTCGAACGTTGATTGGCTCGCTGCGGCTATAAATATCAAGGCCGTCCCGCCTTTGCCTTTTAGCGGAGGGAGGCTGTGAAGGCAAGTGGTGGAAGAAGAGCATCCAGCTCTCACTTGACACCTCGACGACTACCGAGCGCGAGATGGAAGCCATGGTGAGGCGTCGCCACTCTTGCTCCCTTCTCCTACCGCCGCTGCTGCTTCTGCTTCTGCTTGCGGTGACGGCGCTCGCCGCGGGAAGCGTGGCCAATGATCTTGATAGACCTGAGCCGGTGCCTGAGGCACGGCAGATCCCAAATACGCAGCCGCAGCCAGGGCCACTACGGAAATTGCAACAGATCCCAGGCCCACAGCCGATACCACTACCGAACCCAATCCCACAACCACAACCTTTACCGCAGCCACAGCCACAGCCCGTGCCCCTACCGAACCCACAACCGCAACCACAACCTTTACCGCAGCCAAACCCATACCCGCAGCCGCAGCCGCAGCCACAGCCAAACCCATACCCGCAGCCGCAGCCGCAGCCACAGCCTGACCAAAACTCATATCCACAGCCGCAACCGCAGCCGCAACAACTGTACGGGCCACAACCACTTCCGATTGGCGCTGCCAGAGCTACACGTTTTTCTCATATCTCCGTTGGGCTCTTTCTTGTATTCTTTTTGGTGTGATGTCTATTCTTTCCTTCCAGAGTGATGTCTATTGTTGTAAATATATGTGGCATTTTTTCTTTGGAGAGTTCACATGTACCATATTGATTGATAGGTCGGTTCTGTGATGCAGCTTGCCTGTACAGTTCGCTATGTATTTACATATGTACTGATGTACAGTACTAGTACTTTGTGTACGTATTTGGTGCATGTGTGAGATGTGAAGTATTCACCTTACCTCGCTCATTATCCGACCGCAAAACGGTAACCAAATTGTACACTGCATCCAGAACATAAACGTCAAATCCATCAGCATCCATCTTTACTCCCCTGACCTACAGCTAGGAAAAGACAGATATCTACTTGCACGCGCTACAAGTTTCGACCGTGAAAGCGGCATAAGAAAATACCAAGCTAATCTTACGCGTCCCTCTTATCGTTTTGGCTTCAGTTTTTAACTTTTAATTTATTTTTTATTATTTATAAATTTTATCTTTTTTTAAATTTTTAATTTTTTGTTCAGCTTTTTTACCAGTTCTTTTTTCCGTATTTATTTGTATTATATGTAATAAGTTAACATATTTTTTTATATTTTTAAAAATTTAATTATGTTAAATAAGTCTCTGTCAACTACAGTGTTTTTTCAACTAACTATAGTGTTTTTCAGCCATAAGCCCAAATGATCACCAATTGCTTAGCTTTTGATTTTTTTTTATTTTAAATTTTATTTAAGTTAAAAGCTATTTAAAATAATTTATCTTATAATTTGGACTTACTATGAGTTTTGGTTTTTTTGGTTTTTTTATTTTTTTATTCTTTTGTATTCTCATAATGATAAATAGTTTTTTAGTATTTATTTTTAAAAAATTAATAATTTTTATAGTATAATTTTAATTAAAAACTATAGACAGGAACTTAAAACGAAAGTCTCGTTGGAGTACCACCTTGATCCTGGTGCGCAAACGTAAAGGCAATTAAGTCATTACCGTACGATCGATCGGGAACCGCATATTTAGCATGAAATGTCAAACGTATGACGTGGTACTAGTAGTCTCTGGTGTTTGGACTGTACAAAGTGATGAAAGTGGCACTGTAGCAGGCACAAATCTTCCTAGGCTTTTTCTGATCCGTATGGTATTACCACCGCCAATTAAGGCCCCGCTCTTTTTCGCTTGGGTTTCTGACTTATTTTTTACTATTTAATAATTTTGTTTTTTCTGATTTTTTTATTTTATTGAGTTTTTTTATAGGTTCTATTTTTTCGTATTCGTTTGTATTATCCGTGACAGGTTAATATGTTTTTTCTATTTTTTAATTTTTAAAATTTAATTACGTCAAATAAGCAACCATCAGGTACAGTGTTTTTTCAGCCAGGTACAGTGATTTTCATCCAAAAGCCACTCAAAATCAGCCCTTTTGAGCAGGGCTTAAATCACCAATCCAAAGCCGCACCGTATCCTCATGCCTGCTAAATGGCTGAAACCCATCCGAACCTAATCTAAATCTTTACTACTTAAAAACACGATTTAATGAGAATCGATGCGTTCTTCTTTTAGCTCTCCACAACCATCCATTCTTTCTCAACTCTCCACACCCATCCGATTTTACAATGCTCTCTCCTAGGCACGTAGGCTCCTCCTTGATCGCTTTCCACGACCAGAAAACTCCCCTCTCCATCTCTACTCCCCTCTCTGCCCTCTCTCTCATCATTCTCAGATCTCTCACCCCTTTCTCTCTCTTAATCGCTTCTCCTCCGACCTTTCTCCGTCCTCATCGCATTCCGCCTCCTGCCCCTCCCAGATCTCACCAACCCCCTCCCCACCAGCATTCTTGCCTCTCCCAATATCTGTGGTTCTTGAAGCGGTTGCTGTTGTCTCTGGTGGGGAGTGATCCACGGTGGGACCCATCTACAAAATCTGAGGGCTCTTTTGCAATTTTTGGAATTACAAGGGTGTTTTTGCAAAATTGCTAGTGCTGGCCCACTTTCCCTTTTCTTTTCTTTTCTTCCCGGCCCATTCGGCCCGTCTCCCGGTCGGCTCAAAATGGGGTGAAGGGGTAGGGAAACCCTACCCCTGTTCACACGCGAGGCGGCAGTAGCGACCCGAGTGGCCGGCTTGGGCGAGGCGCACTACGGGGCGGCCGGGGCAAGCGGCGGGTGACCTCAAGCCAGCGAGCGGCGAGGCTAGTGGAGCAGGCGGCGCGCGCGATGGAGCGGACGGCACTGTGTGGCCGGCGGTGGGTACGGGTGGAGCCGAGGCGGCGGAGCCGACACAAGCGGCGATCGGCGCTTCGGGAGACCGGCCATGAGCAACGAATCCGGGCGGAAGCTGATGGCGGGCGGCCATGCAGGGCTGCCTGCTCGGGTGCGTAGCCGGTGGGCGGGCGGCCATGTGGGGCTAACTCCTCGGGTGCGGAGCCAGCGGCTCATTCGGTCGTGTGGAGCCGAAGCGGCACAGTCGGCCGTGCGATGGCATGGTCGGTCATGCGGGGCAGTGCAAAGAAGCCGAAGCGGTGGCATTTGTCGGTCGTGCGGGGCGCGAATCCCGGCGGCCCCGAGTGGCGACTAGTAGGGATGGCAATCGGGCGCGGCGGGTACGGGTAGTACTTGCCCAAACCCGTACCCGCGACCCCGATTTACGCCTGCGGGCATACCCACGAAGGACCACGGGTAAAAAACCCCGCCCATACCCGTCGCCCGCGAGTACCCGTCACCCGCGGGCATACCCGTTTACCCGCGAAATACATCACCAATACATACATCCTGAAAAGGCAGTGCCCTTATTTGGCAAGCAAGATGAGAGTCTTTTGCAGGTAATCTTACTTCCAGAGCTTCAACATTCTATTTTTTCAAGAAGTCCAGAGCACGGCTTTTTATCAGATGAGTTGCTTCTTAATGGCAGGTTTACAAAGCAGACATGAGAAGTACTGATGATTTGGATCCAGAAATGTTTGAGGTGGTTCTCTTCTCATTGTTTCAAAGCTGAATTCATACAAAGTTTATGGGCATCTATTTATACATGATTGAATAAATCAAAATATAGGGGTCTCTTTTCATAGGGAGTTACACATGTGATCTACTGTACTGGAACTACAGCATTTCATTCAAAGCACTAGGATGGGGATAACACTCCTGAACGTGTAGGTATGTGCTGCTTATGTTTCTGCTTTTAATGAAATCTTCTATTTGTTATTTTGTTTGTTCTATGAGAATGGAACACCAATCAAAATTAATGTTGAGAATCAACGTCACAAATATGAGAATTGAAGTTCTATATTGAATTGAACACAAATATGAGAATTTCTATGTTTCTGTTGAATCAATTATTGAACACAAATACTATGAGAAACGAACACATACACCATGTTTCTGTTGAATTGAACACAAATACTATGAGAATTAAACACAAATACTATGTTCCAAGACAATCAAGACCTAAATAAGGGGAAGATTGAAGTGAAAAGCTGAGCAGCCACCAATCGGAGGCAGTGCAGAGGAGAAGGGGAGCTTACGAGGTCGTCGAGCTCGACGATGGAGAGGGAGAGGTCCGACGCGAGGGAGTGGAAGTCGGTGGCAACGACGCGGACGGCGGCGACGGAGTGGGCGTGGGCGTGGAAGACGATGGTGCGCGGAGGCGGAGCGGTGGGGGCACGGGGCTCTTCTGGCTTGGCCTCACCGAAGACGACGCCGAACCCATACCTGTCCGCCTCATCTCCAAGCGCTTCGGCCTCGGCATCTCCACCTGCCACAAGCTCGTCCTCGACGTCTGCGCCGCAATCCGCTTCCTCCTCATGCCACGCGACCTCCAGTGGCATCTTGAGGACAGAGACAACGCCGCGGCGGGTGGGAACAACGGCCGGTCGGGAGAGAACGTGGGATGGTGGGAGGCTGCCGGCCGAGAGGAGGACGGGGGGCGGTGGGCGGTTGCGAGGAGGACAGGCCAGATCTGGATCTGGAGGTGGGGCAGGGTGGCGGCAGCCGACGGGGAAGAGGATGTGGGAGGCAGCCGACCGGGTGCGACAGCGGATCTAGGCGAGGCGGAGGCGCTGAGGGCGGAGGAGGAGGCCGCCGGCCAGGTTGGGGGCGGAGGAGGAGGATAAGGAGGCGGCGGATCTTGGGGCGGAGGAGGGCCGCGCCGGGTGGGGGTGGGCGCCGCGGGGTCGCGGAGGAAGGAGGAGAGTGCGAGAGGGACGCGGAGATGCGAGAGGGACCGAGCCACCGAGGGGGGCGGCGGGCGAAGAGGTATCTGGGCGGGCGGGGGAGAGTTAGGGTTTACTGTTTTTTTAGGATGACCCACCTATCAATCTATTTCACGGGTAAACGGGCGAAACGGGTACGGGTAGAGCTAACCCATACCCGTACCCGTTTACCCGATGGGCAGATATTTTCCCTCATTTTCCTACCCGTGAGTAAAGCATACATCCCATACCCGACTCCATTAGGGTATTTACCCACAGGTACACGGGTAAACAGACACAATTGCCATCCCTAGCGACTAGTGTGGGGAGGTTGGTGACCGGCTCGCGAGGAGAGGGTGGCCGACAGCCTTTTTGCGTACGACGGCCGTATAGAGCCGACCGTGCGCAGATTTTTTCTATATTTTTTCTTTTTTTCAACCTACAGTGCAATCAACATCTATTCTGTGATGCAGTCTACCGATCGACATTGTGCCGGCGACTTCAAGTTTGCTCGCGGTAGATTAGAGCGGATTTACAGCGTAGAAAATAATCTAGAAAGCGAAATCTGCAAATTTAGAGCGATCTAGATACAGACAATTTAATCTACTAGTGCTTCGATGATTACCTTCGATTCACCAGTGCGATTCGTGTTGATAACGTATTGAGGAACCATCGCTGGCAACTAATCCGATCGATTCCTCTGCTTATGCAAAACAAGATCAATCATAGAAAATAGAAAATAATAGATTGAAATACAGAGAGGTAGAGATAACTCATGATCTTTTTTATTACTTTTTTTTTCTGATTTTTCATATATAAAATAGCCAATAGTACTATTTATTTATAACATAATAGTAAGATGCTCACTATAAACCAAGAGCTTCGACCTGTGCCCAGATTTCCTAACAAATCTTTACTTTCCCTCGCCAGAAAAAGACCGATATCCACTTCAACGGTTGCACAGTACGGCTTCGGACGACCGTGAAAGACAACGATCTTTATGGTCCAGGTTGCAAACGTAAAGGCGATTGTTGCTGCCGTGCGATCGATCGGAAACCGGCCAAATGCATAGCATGAATATGAAATGTCAAGTGTATGGCGTAGGGATCGGATTTGTGTGTTTTACAAGCTTTCAAGCCATCTCTACTCGATATTGGACTGCAACACACAAAGCAACGAAAGTACGGAACACGTGACAACGACTTGGTAGCACGTTGGCACAGATTTCCCTTGGCTCTTTAATTTCTGTAGCGACGTGCGCGAGGCATTCCCGTGTTTTCCAGCCAACGTGACGTGGTTCATGATCTATGACGGATAATTTTTTTAATAAATAAACAGAATAATATTGTCTTAAAGTGATTTATTGAGATAATTTTTTAAAAATAATTTATTGGTATTCAATTCGTTCGCACAAACACTTACACTAACATCAAATCATACCGCAGCCATAAACCATTAGACATAGTAAAAAAACGCACCCCATATCAATGTAACTAACAAGAGCCAATGTGCACAACTGATGCATGCGCCTTGTTCGTTTGGCAAACTCTGACACCTTGTATGTATGCACGCATGGTTCTCTCATAAGAAACCAATGCCTGCTTGCGGTGACGAACATAGAAATAAAGGTGGTGATCAGTTGGGTTTTTTTTTTGTGGCTTATGGCTGAAAGTACTGTACCTGGTTGAAAAAAACACTGTAAGTGACAGAGGCTTATTTAGCATAATTAAATTTAAAAAAATTAAAAAAATATCAAAAATATGTTAGCCTATTACGTATAATACAAACAAATACGGGGAAAAAAGAACCGGCAAAAAAGCACAAAAAAGCTAAAAATTCAGAAAAAGACAATTTGTGAATAGTGAAAAATAAGTCGAAAGCCAGAAACTTAAGCCGAATTGATCAGGGCTAAACTATTACTTTAAAAGGCAAAACAATTCATGATGAAACTACATTGCAACCTCACTAATGTAGTTATTTATAATATATGACATTAAATTGAAGTAACAACTATATTTATAATGTAGTTATTACCAAGATGGATAAAGTCAAATCTTGGCGTGGCCAACCCACTTCTCCAGGTTGTCTTTTGAACCAATGAAAAAGTTATCAGCAACAATGACCTGAATCGAAAAGAACACACTATCAAAGTTGTCTACATTTTCTCAGCTAAAAGGTCTATAATACAGATCCACATAGTACCTTAGGGCACGTACAACGCGTTGCCAACAGCCGTCTGTATGATATCTATTTTGCAGATCGGTCCCCTTGTATAGCAGTGAATGAAGAGGGAGAAGCGAGTCGTCACCTCGTGAGACGACGGCACGGGCGCGTGCTCCTAGGACAAATCGCCGGCACAGTCGCCGTTGTACGATCTGCTCCGAGCCGTCGCCGACGTCCGAGATCCACTGCACGCGGGAGTAAATCCGAGGGTATGGCGCCAAATATTCGCTCGCGCTATTTCTCCTCTCCCCCTTCCCACCGAAACACTACGAGCACCATGCCGCAGGAGCAGCACCAGGTGGTGGCGGCGCAGGAGAGGAAGGCCGTGGCGTTGGCAGGGGAGCAGAAGCGGAAGGCCTCAATTGAACACAGAGTTAACCAAAGCGAAGGCTCCCACGACCGCGCCGTGTGTATGATCTCTGATGACCCGCGCCCGCCGTTGGTTCGTTGGTTGGTTGGCTTCTGCCGTGGGGGCCGCCGCGCCGCGATCCGGTCACCGCCTCCTGCTTGCCGCGGCACCGGCGGAGCACCAGACCGCGCGCGGCTAGTTACCGCGGCCGCAAGGCAAGGGGCACTGGGGCAGCTCGGTGGTGGTGACATGTAAGGAGGACATTGGTGCCTTTACCTCCCCCGAGCGGCCATTAACGCTGGCCACCTTGGCATGCGGATAAGCACGACTCCGTCTCCACGGGATGCCTCTGACCTCGACGCAGGTACTTGAGGAGAGAAAGAGAGCTCTCTGCGATTTTCGCTTGATTCGCGTTTCGATTCGGGGTCTATGGCCTCTGATCTGCCGTTTGATGTGGGAATTTTGGCGTGTTTCTGCGCATGTGGTTCAGGGAGGGGCAGCAGGAGGAGGAAGAGAGATGGGGAGCGGCGCGAAGCGGCATTTTTTCCCGCTCACCAGCTTGCAAATCGGATACGTATTTTTTTGGGGGGATTTCATCTCATGGTTGGAAATTTGTCGCTCATATGCTGCTTGTTTCATCGCAATGTGCACTGCGGTGTGGAATGTCGATCTAGTTGCCCAAATTTTAGCTGCTAATTGCTCTGGTGTCCACAATGCAGTGCCGTTTTGATGTAGTGGAACATGCTGGTTGTGTGGATAATAGAACATGATATAGAAACAAATAGGAAAGTTTAATGAGTTACATTGGTTGGCAGACACAATTTACCTTTTGTACTAACAGTCCATATGATGCTGTTGTAGACTGATACATCAATGGCTGTGGAAGCTAAAATAATGAAGAGATGGGAATTTGATAGTGTGAATCAAGCTTCATCATTAATCACTTCTTGGTTCTCAGGAAGTTACTATGAATGTCAGCTGTTACAAGATTATCTCAACAGCATCTCTCCTAAAGGTAAAAACATGAATGCTATGCCTTCTGTTTTTCTTGGCTGCGTGCAAACCACTTATATGCTTGCTGCACAGGTGATGTTTTTTATGATGCTCAGAATAATTTCTTAACTACTGAATGGGACAGTGAGAATTCACAGAGCGATGATGGTGACTATGGGCATGTGCAATGCATTAGAGAGTCATCAAGTTTAACAAGCTCATCATACACCCCACCACCTTGCTCTGGACCTTACAAGAGAAGAAAGATAACAAGATCTGATGCTGGGAGTAGTATGTCTGAAGAATCATACTCAGAAGTTGTGACCTCACCAAGATATACTTCATCTTCATCTTCCTCTTGTTGCAGCGATAATGAGAGTGGCAAGCCGCTGTTTGAGCCTAGCACATATAAGGATGTGTTGATCTTGTTCCGGTTCAACGATCATGACCTCCCCTTCAGACTGACAGTTTTTGTACATGACAGTTTTTGTTTTTTTATATGCTACTGCTATGCATTCCCTCCAATATGTTTGTTTTTGTTTTTGTCTTTTAGGACATGTCAATTTACCTCCAATACTGATGGCAGCATTCCCAGCAGTTTCCAGCAGATCAGGAGCACCATCACCACCTTGTACTGCAATTATAAGTCTGGGAATGGTTCTAAAAATATTGTAATTATGTTCATCTTATTTATGCTTGATCTATTTTGTATCAAGAAGCAACACAATGGTATACAGGAATCATATTCATGCTTGATCATGGCTGTATGCATGCATTAAACAGTTTGCAGACAGTTAAATAGACAACCTATTGTACAAGCTATCTATTTAGTTGTCTGTGTGTGAAGTGGAAAGAACTTGCAGACAGTAACCCGTCTGTGGGTTGTTACAAATTCTAGGGAAACCCAGAGCATGTAAACAACACTACACGAGAGCCCTCAACCCTTATCATGGCAGTTTGCATAATAGAAAAGCTTTTTTAGATATCTGACGGAACAGAGTACTTGCAGCAAGATCCGTAAAGCATTACTATTGGATCACTGTGATCTCTCACATTCCCAAACAAATCCAAGTTAAGATCAAAACTCTAAATGAAGTAACCGCTACGAGATCTCTAAAACATTGCCGCTGGATCTTTGACCTCTCCCATTCCCAAAAATTTTCTCAGATACTCAACATAAGCAAACCTTCCAGCTTAAGCTCTAGATAGCAATGCTCCACATCATGCAAGACTTAACACAAAGCTTGCACCCCAGTGATCTAGCACAAAGCAGCTCCACTCACAACGTCCCTTTCGCACAGATCTAGTCATCTAGACCCCCTTGAATATATCACTCAGATCTAGCTACTCTCCATCACGACGGGATCATGGAGTTTGCCTGGCTCACCGACACAGGTCAATATCACGAAACCGCAACAAGCAAGCAACACAATGATCGATGCCACGGGATCTTGTCCATACCTCATGCTTCTCGTTCTCCATGAGCTTATCGACGAGGTGGGAGCTGATGAATCCAGCTCTGCCAGTGACCAGGATCCGCAGGTTCACCTGCCCAACACCCAAATTAGCACCGATCAGTCAAAAAACACGAACGATCCAACGGCGAGATCCAGCGATCAGACCCCACACGTACCTAGAAGAACTTGGAGAAGCGGAGCGGTGAGGGCGTGAGCGGCATGCGGGTAGTGTGCTTGCCATTGCTATTGGCCTTTTCTGCACCATCTCGTCAAACACCTGGTCTGCAACACCCACCCACAGATCCACTTGTCCAAAATCATCAGAAACCACCAGTGGCTACCTAGTGCTCTCGCCCCCTTGGCCGCCGGCCGCTGTCGCGCGCCTGTGCCCCCTTGGGCCTTGCCGCCTTGGCCGCTCTAGGGCTAGTCGGCTGTAGTGGCGTGTGCCTTTGCTCGCTTGGGCGGCTGCACGCCTGGACTGGCCAGTGGCCCTACGAATCGGTTCGCCTGCATCTTCTACCCTGCGTCTTGGCCACTGGTCAGAACCAAAGCCCATGCATTGCGTCAACTGTCTTCTGTCGCCGAGCCATCCTCTGATCGCTCTCCACTCCAATGTCTCCGGGTGGCGGGTGCGGTCTGGCCAGCGACGAAGCTCGGGTGACCATTTGAGCTCACCCGAAGCGAGGATCCGCCCCTGTCGGCCTGCCTATGTGCCGATGGCTCAGGCCGGTCTGTGATTTTAAGCCCGATGGCTACCCACGCCGTTCAAAGCCCATGCAAAGCCCAGCCCAAGTAACTATACGACAAAAGCGATAGCGACAATGGTAGCGTGGCCACTATCTTCCTTTCTGATCCGCCTTATTAAAAACCTACTTAAAATTCGATTCTATTATCTCATGGCTTGGTCATCTAGTCCAATGGAATGCATTTTAGTGCAAATTAGAATATGGCGTATGTGGACATCACGACAATCTAGCATAGGCCTACCCAACTAGTCAAATAGAAAAGCTCAAGGAGAGTCATGAGTACAATTTACTATAAAATTTTAAATAGTTTCCAGGAGTCTAGTATAAATATCTAATATATCTAAATCTACATACACATATATATGTATCTAATTTTACCAACAAACATTTAAAATGCGTTATGTATTAAAGAAAAATTCATATCAAAGAGTTTATAGATATTACCTTAAAAATTTCTTCTAACATTTCTAGATGCGAAGTCATTGATGATGGTATTGATATCAATCTCATCCAATAATTTCTTCTCAATACATAAAGTTGTCAAACCGTTTAACCTCTCTTGAGACATTGTTGACCTTAAATGATTCTTCAGGGCCAGCCCTGGATGGCTATAGGAAAGGACCCGAGGAGAAGAGCCGACAATCAGCCGGGTCGGAATGTTATTGGGCTGATGGCTTATGGTATATAACATAAATATTTGAATTTTGACTGTTCGCGAGAGGCAATACGTAGAAGAAAATAGTCGCATGTGATTTTAGCCAGTACAGCTGAATTTAGCATACTTTTTACTATAATTTCATATTAATTCTATCTTAAAAAAATATATCGTTTAAAAGCTAGTTACTGCTAACTATGAGGTATCACAGTTCTACGCACAAAAAAAGAAGATAGGAATAACTCTATGAACGGGAAACTAGCACAACACAACTTTGAGGAAAATTTAGTTTCACAGTTCACACCAAAATAAAATGATTTAATAGCCCAATTTAATTGTAAAAGAGAGGGGAATTACCACCTCAGTGGCACATCAACATTTAGTCCCACATGGCACTATGTCAACCATGCAAAACCATCTTTGGAGCTCTTTTGTTCGGTTTAGCAAATTCATTGATCTAAATATACCATTATATAGATTATTGATCTAGATACACCTACTTTACAAGTTTATATACATGTGGTACAATTTACTCTTTCTAATATAAAAAAACGTAACTAGCATGCTCTATGTAAATATTTCTACCCAGTGATATACCGTAAATTAAATCCCCGCATTAGCACTAAGTGCTACAAGTAAGAACACACATGCACGCATATATAGTTTTTCTACAGGTACCTATATCTATATAAGGTTCTCCATACCAAATTACAGTTTTTTTTTCCAAATCACCTGATCACACATTCATTCCGATCAAATGTGACAATCACAGAAGTACGTAGATTCTGAGATTTGGTAAAAAGCGTCGAACAATACTCATGACTCGTGTCATCTCCCTCCGGATAGGCCAGCAATTGCGGTGCTATTGATCGTCGTCGACAGCGGACACGACAAGATATAGGAGTCAAATCCTCCGCTCTGCGTTAGGGGCATGTGGCCATCAAGGTATTGCATAACCTATATTTAGGGATATACCTTAGACATAATTCTAGAGATGATTATATCATATTTATATTTATGATTTTTTAAACAATACGTTATTTAGTTCTTTGAATAAATATCTTTCCTATTCATCAACAAGTATGTGATTTGCTTGTGAAACTATTTATTCTTGTTTTGATGTTATTCTAAATTATCACTGACCTTATATCATTATATGGGATAATTATGATTTATATATTAGCACATATATTGATTGATGATCATGTTTCAAGTATTATGGATATGGGGATATCAAATCAATAATATAGACACATGTTAGAGAACATGGTGTTTGATTGACCTACCATGTGACACTGCAGAATTTTTATATTCTTAAATGTCATTAGTTGGTCTTATTCATAGTGTATGTAGGATCCTTAGATCTGAGTTCGTCATAGTTTTCTATATATGTAATAGTTTACTTAAGGGTTGCCAAACACTACTTCGTAACTGGAGTGGCCATTAAGGTAGTATTCAAGGTGGTCATAAAGGTAATTTTCGAGCATGAGGAGAGAAGGCGGCGAGGAAGGAGACGGTAGGGGATAGGAGGAGCGCCATGCGTGTGGATTTGTCTTGGCCTATCTTTGCACAGCAAGACCACCTACAGGGGTAAGAGGTTGCAGGAAGAGAATGCTCTGCCGTCTAATTAGGAATCAGTGGTCTAATTTCTTTCGGCTGCAGCTTATAGTTGCGGCTTATGATATTTGGCCATAACGTGAACGTTTATATGAACGAATCGAATAACGATAAACAATTTCAAAAAACTATCCTGATAAATTATTTTAAAATAAATATATTAAAACCGTCTCGTTTATTTATTTAAGAGAAACTATAAACCGAAAACAGCTCGGCCTTAATCACGCTTGAAAAGGGGCGAGAAGCTCCCTTCTGTCCTGCACTTTGTAAAACAGCAAAAAGAGAGAATGGAATGGAGTTTGTGGCTTTTGTCATGGTCCATGTGTCATACAGGGAGAGGAAATGGAATTTTGGCAACCAAATATTGGTTACGTTTCGATTAAAAATTTGGCAAAAACTAGCCAAAAGCTGCCAAATCAAGGTGGCAAGGCAAATTTTGGTCAATAATCCAAACGATGGATGGACGGGTGCAACCCAAACTTAGCAAGACTAACGGGGGCAGCAATCCAAACACGCTCGTTCCGCAATCCTTCTTTAGGCTTTGAGTGAGCAGGTTAATACGAGAATAAGATCAAACTGCAACAATATTGCAACAGGGAGTCCGTTTGTTCATGTATGTACGTACAATGGTCGATCTCCTCAACAAACACCTTTTTTTGTGAACACGCGTGTACCGTACGAACGAACGACCATTAATTGCAACATGCGATTTCCGAACGCATGTACGTAACGAGTAAAAGAAATAATAATATATAGGAATTACCAATTGTGTAATTTACAGCACACGCATTGTCGAGAGATCTACTTCGTGATACGTCAAGATCCATACACAATCTGGAAATCCTGGACGAACTATGCTCTCTAAGAGTAAAGTGGTTTTAAATATTCATCTCTAAATAGAATAAAAATATAAATTTCATCTAAATAATTTTTGCCATGGATTTCTTCTTGTGCTTTTGATTTACTTAGTTTTTTGTTTGGATGTCCTCTCTTCTTGATCTTGCTGGTCCCTAAGGATGTGTCGATGATAAAAGAACGTTCTATACATTAGATCCCATCCATCTATGAAATCATATAGCAAATTTTTGGTGTTTGCCTCAATTTGCCCAGTTTTGTTGTAAACTGCCTTGGTTTGAGCAAATGTCAAAACTTGGTTGAGTAACTTATCGATCCATTGATGGAATATATTCATAGGATCTTGAGGAAGCTACGTTTCAAGTTTCAACTCATTTAATTGAGTAGATTACAAGTTAGGCTCATTTTGAGTTCTTCACGATGGATTGTTCTCGAACAAAGAGCGGTTAGTCCACTATGATCCGAGCGATCAAACCACCCATACCTAGTCAGACCGTCCATGCCCGGTCAGACTGGTGTGACCCGAGTGATCAGATCACCCAAGTCCGGTCAGATCGGTGTGATGCCCGCGGTTAGACTGGTCAGTTGATGTCTTGGCCCGTTTGTTGCTTCTTTTGTTCTCTTAGTTTGTTAGTTTCTGCTTTGTGGTTGTTTTCGTTATGCATTTGATCTTATTAGCTTCTCATAGCTAATTGAGTGAAGAAGCCAAAAAGATTGATTTTTGTAATAGTTGACAAAAGGAAAAAGATCATTTACCTCATTTGATCTCCGCCATCGGTAATATGTATGTATATTCGGTATGCATATTTGCCATAGTAACTAGCAGTTCAAATGAAATGGTAGAAGAAAATGAACTTGCAGCAGAGCCTGCAGTTTAGTAGACGGCAGGACCCCCTTAATCTCCTCGTGCAGCTTTGGGATGCTAGGCTCAATGGAGATGGCCCTGCCAGTAAAATTTCCAGGACAGGACTAAATTCACATTTTAGCAAAGGCAGAATAATCTAATCACATGAAACCACAAATTTCAAGGATGTACCTCGGGTATAGAGCTTTGGCGATTTGACGAAGCTCACTATGTACAATGGTAAAATGTTATTCATCCGGTCACTCCATATGATATACCAGCTTGGATTAGGCAACTTGTCAAAACCGCTTTCATAAATGAGGCTGCTGGGTTGGGTTTGTGATGACCCAACCGAGACGGCCTCTTGCTGGCCCAGCACTACTGAGCACTACTGATATGTTAGCGTTTCTTTTTCTAGAAATGATATATTACATTTTTTAATATTATATAAATATATCACCTCTAAAAATTACACAAATAATCTATTATCACCATAACTAATGGCGATAGAACTTTGTCACCATTTGAAATGACGATAATCCTATGTAAAGTCCTGCGTCGCAGTCTGCAGGCCTCTGTCACCAAACGAAATGATGATAGAGGCCCTGACGTCAACCCAATTGGCGACAGAGGCCCCGTTGTCAATTCAACTGGCGATTGAGTCCTCAAATTGCATTTTTGAATTTTTTAAATAATACATTTTTCTTAATAAAAAGGTATTATTTAGAAAAATCTTGCATTTTTTAGTAGTTTTGAAATAATAGCTAACTATTAAAGAGAATTTGACTAGTAAGTCTTAGGTTGCATTAATGATTTTTGTTTAAATAAACCATTTCAAGCTCGACATAATATTTCATAATGAAGGTGCAAATTACATGACGTAGAGTTTGGTTAGGTGTATATACTTGTCTCACTACTCCTACGATACAAATGATAATATGCACGAACCATCAACTCGAATTACATCTAAGATAAATATGCACTTTTTGGATTAAAAAATAGCAGGGATGGAAAAGAAGTTAGACTTACGGTTATACATCCTGTGCATTAGGGTCCATCGGTACCTTTCCTTGTCTCCCCTACAGGCATGGGCTTTGGCCTTCCTCCAATTATCCCCATAGATGAAAACTCAATACTCGTCTTCTTGGTCTGTAGACCCAATACTCATCTTCTCGGTCTGTAGGCTTGTCTGAGTCTGAAATAACCTCATGTTCAGGAGGGGCATCAGAGGCCATCGACGCCATTCCCTCGTCTTCCCTCCTCTTGGCCTTTCCCTTAAGGTTTCCAACGGGTAATGTTCTTGGGCACAACTGCATAGTTAAGCATGAATTTTTGTTAGATGAAAGCCCTGTCATACTTCTCTAAGCCATTGATTAATTAAAAGAAGTAGCAACGCTTCGACGATTGCCATTATGCATGGAGAAAGTTAGCAATATGTAAAATGCAGAATGCAATGTGAAATACCAATATGTGACATTCACTTATGCAGTAATCCCTGCACGAGTAGTACACCCAGGTGACGGTGTCTAGATGTGTGGATTGAATGATCTTTGCCAGATTACCACAGTCGCATTGCGGGCGTGGAAACTTTGGTGGTATGAGTGCATCCTTGAAAGAAGAATTAGGGGGGGTTCCCACCTTGTTGGCAACCCACTTTTGCTTCTGAAGTATCTCTCTGTAGTCTGACATCCCCAACCCCAGTAGAGTGATCTCCTCTACCTCTGTTCTCCCTCCCCTCTCCCTGTTTTTGAGTTTAGCTTGACTGGAGTGGTGGCTATGGTGGTGGAGTGTGGAATGATTTTGTAGGCGATTAGTGTGTAGTGTTAGGGGGATAAATTTTGGCAAATAGAAGAGCACTCACATCTGTGAGAGAAAATCTTTGGGCATGGAAAAGGTCATGCCGTTGTTAAGTTATTGAGAAAAGCTGATGCATATTGTCAATTCACTGAGAAAGCTGATGAGAGTTCTCAAATCACCAAGAAAAGTTAGTGCGAGTTGTCAATTCAATGAGAAAAGCCTGTGAGAGTTGTTAAATCACTGAGACAAGATGGTATGAGTTGTCAAATCACTGAGAAAAGCTAGCATGTCACAATACATTTAGTAAAAAAAAGTAAAATATTGATGGTATATTGCAGTAAATGACGTGTTTTATTCACACAGTCAAGCCATGAATCATCAATACATAGCTACACCTACGATGCAATGACAGAAACCATGTAATAGAACAACTTTACAAGGAAATCAGAACAAAGAGGAGCATAACACCGCGAATATCATAGCACGTGGCAAACACATAGCAATGTATTACAAGGACCAACTAACTGTTGGGAACCTACACATGACTCCTCCTAGGCGCTACCCCACGAGTGGCCCCAACCTTAGGTCGGTGTTGTGCATGACCTGACAAGCAGGTCCAGTGATCTGGTGTGCGCCATGACCTGGCTAGGCAAGCAGGTTGTGCGAGAGTCATAACATCCCACCGAGTTAGTTGACTCGGTCCTAGTGCATCAGAGAGCTATGAACCACCTAGGACAGCACCTCGTGGCCTGTTGTGTCACTGTTTGCCTATGTCCCATGGGCGAATGTGTCCTCCACATAGTTCTCAAGATGTGCATGCTGGCCTATAAGGAAGATATGATACAATTAAAATGTATTCTCAAAGTCGAGCACATGTAGCGAGGAGGGAATTATAGTATACCTGGGTACATCCGAACATACTGAGATGTCTCGTGGAACTGTGCTCCTATTAAAAAAGTAGTCGTTAGTACTAAAATTCATGAGGAAGATTGCATAAAAATGCTTAACACAAACGTGCACTTGTGAACAATTGTCTCATGGTTCATTCCACGACGACCTTTAGCCCTACATAGTACCTCAAAATGAAACTGCCTCGTGATCATAGTCGAGTACCTTAGTTATAGCTACCAAATGAAGGGGTCTCAACCTCCTCATGACCAAGTTCTACACCTTAACTAAGTTGGTGGTCATGACTCCGTGCCATACACCATCGGTATTGTAAAGCAGTGCCCACTTTTCCCTAGGTTCATGTGCAACCAACTGTCGATGTTCTCACTCTTGACAAAATGCAAGTATTATAGGAAGAACTTGGTTGTTGGCATCCACTACGATTGCAGTTAATATCTGACCCTTGTACTTTTCAGTTAAGAAGGTGCTATCCATGCAAAGCAATGGATAACAATGTTTAAATGCATTTATACACCCACCAAAGCGAAGAATGCTCACTTAAGTATCATCTTCTTAGGGAATCACTTCGAGGCTTTTTCCAAAATATCAACATGGGCCTCGGGGTTCCTTTGTTGTATGATTTGGAGCAGAACATGTAGGTTGTGGTAATAGTCTTTGAACGTACCAAACCTTACTTCAAGTGCCTTTTATTTTGCCCTCCAAGCCTTAGCATAGCTTATTGTGTACTGCAACCACTGCTCTACAACAGGGATAATGAAACATGGCTCAAAATCTAGGTTGTCCATAATCTCTTTGTATATGACATTTGTAACAAAGCCCGAAGACATGTTTATGTGGGATTGCATGGACTTTATCGCCACACAAGTATGTGAAACAACTATAGAGTACTTTTAATGGGTGTCCCACATAGGTTGGTATGTATGGACTCACCAAGGGCATCCCTCTATCTCACACTTTATGTCATACACACGTGAGCTTGACTTCACTACCTTGAATGTCCTCCTTAATGACACTGCCTAGAACTTGACTGCTTCCTGCACCTCTCTTTTACTATTGTAAAATGCTCCTTGCCTAACCTCATTCTACTGGTACTCCCAGACCATCCGCTCACTTTCATTCACGACTAGTTTGCTGAATTAGTATGTGTTCCACTCCGATAGAATGGCCAAATCATCTCTTCCTTGCTCAGTGTCAGAGCCTTCATCATCTGATATTGTCTCGTAGTCACAGTCTTTGAGCTCTATCTGTTTCACTAATGCTTCGATCTGCTCACCTTCATCTGCAATCCCTATGGGTTCCTACACCTCAGCCATAGGAAAGTCTACAGTCTTAGCTTCGACTGAGTCAGTACCACTTCTCCCTTCTTAGCTCAAACAGTATGTCGCACTTTGGCTGGACTATCCAACTTCTTCAGCATCACCACCAATGGCATCTTCCTGTGTCACATATGCTAGAGGGACTTTCTCAAAGGTTTAGGCCAGCAAGACTAACGACTATCCACGCTTCTTTGCCAATCTCACGTATGAGCTCCATAAATTTCGCCTCTTCAGTTCCACTATCTCCCAGTACGTGCGTTGTTGTGCCCAGGTAGCAACGCCATTCAACTTCAGGTCATGCAATGCATAGTCCAGCAAGAATAACTGATGCAACCATCTCAAAACAATGCCCCATGGATGCTACTTTACATGTGATAGACTGGTTGTCATCGAGGGAAAATTGTGCAAATCGAGTCCTACACCCATTCGTGGAACCCCTTTTCCATAGTGTATTTTAAAAGCTACTTGTTTAGTCATTCATGTCAATCATTTCGACAAATAATCTATGTTAATGATAGCTACTCATTGAATTAAATAATGCGAAATAGACTTAATAACAAATTCGCTACTCACAAATAAACTTGCATAGGAGGAGATTTCCCTAACGTGCAACACCCTAAAAAAAGGCATGCAATCGTATATGTCTTGCAAAAATAAAAATTACCATGCATGCTTCATCTATGTAGCATATATAGTTAATAATGGACCCTGCACACATTATACTTATTTTTAAATAATATATTATTTTAATAATATTACATAAATTAATCATTGCTAAAAAATTACATAAATAAATAATTGCTGAAAATTTATATTTATTTATTAATATTAATTCTACTCCCCATGTTCCGAATAGACCTAACTAGTGTATCTAATATTATAAAACAAATCAGTGCACTACAACTAATGGCTACGAGAAATTAATAGATCTACAAGAATATCTACAACCACACTATTTATAATCCTACAGAAACTACTATATTATATATCTACAACAACACTATTTACACATCCACTAACTACTCAATACAACTACACATCTAATTAATTATTTACTAACCTACCATAGCTTCAAAATAAAATCTATAAAGAAATGGAAAAATCACTTCTAGAACGCAGAAATCCACTCCTTCTCCCACTCTCTTCTCCTCCTCTTTCCCTCTCCTCTCCTCTCCTCTTCTCTTCTCTTCTCATCTCCTCTCTTTTCCCCCTCTTTTCTTTTTTTTTTCAAATTAGAATGACTTTTTACCCGTTTTTGGGCCTCATGTAGGCATGGCTTGTTTCACCATTTGAAATGGCAATAGAGGCTATAGAGACTTTTGTCGCCATTTCAAATAACGATTGGTCTCTCTATCGTCAATTGAAATGATGGCAAAAGCCATGGAACCGACATGGCACTCTGTTCTCTATTCGTTTGATGATAGAGTTTTCGTCACCTTTTGAAATGGCGGTCGCCATTTAAAATGGTGACATTAGGATATTATATAATATTAACAAAAATATATTATTTTTAAAAATCTAATATACTGTCAGTGCCTGCATATTAATGGCACCTCAACAATCTCCAGTTGTGGCTTAACACATGCAAAGCGTCAGACAATCTCTATGGTTGACGTCAAGGACAAGGTTGTGAGTACAGAAATTTCTTGAGTGGGACCTTGTTCTTGGAACAATCTACATAGGGTGGATTCTTTTAGGCTGTGTCTTATGGTTTTTGACTTATGACTTTTGAATTCTGGCTGATCATGTGAGAGAAAGAGTACGAAGAGAGAGAGAGAGACGGTTGTATGTGATTTTGGTCGATGTAGCTGAAGTCGGTACAATGTCTACTATGATCAACTTGTAGATCCCATCTTGAAAAGATGCACCTTTTGAAAGCTAGTTACTGTACCAAAAGCCAAGAACCTAGACATAGTACATACCTTTTTTTTTCCAACTCATCATTTCTAGGAGAATTGAGCATTGACTCGTGACTAAGGTTGCCCATCGCACAACCTGTCTATCGAGGTTTGATCTTTTGGATCAACTTGGTGCGTCTCATCTCACACACATATGTGTTTAGTGAGAAAATGTGTGCTCGTGTTCCATGAGGCACTGGATAAATATAGTATTTACCCAGCAATCTCTTCTCTAGACCTAACGTGTGTTTCAGTAGAACGTACGCACATGTATGCATGTGGCGTGAGTGTGGTGTGCATGAGTGTAGGTCCTCCGTTGTAATCTAAAAAAACTCATCCTTTTTAGACCTACTGAATGGGGTGCCTCCTCATTGTTTGCAATTTTCCATATAACCACCATCAAATATCATTATATTATGTAGTTTACTTGTCTCCTATTTCTAATTTCTGACACTGCTTGTGTGGAAGGGAGGTTGGATGATGAAACCTCAAAGTTGTTCACCAGAATGCAAGTGCCGCAAAAATGTTAGAATAAAGGGAACATTAAAGGGTGATAGTATTTGGTGCAAATTCTGTTTCCATTGTAAACATGTAAGTTTCATCATATGCAATCCAACAAATATGAGCATGGATCTTGTATCATGTTCACAGTATGATATAACCCATGTGATAGTTTGCATAATAATAGAGGGTTTACATTAGAATACTAGATACACCCCATGGATATAATTTTAAGGGATGGGCTAACCAATTAAGAAGAATGTATTGCAGATAAGCTTAGCAGTGATAAATCCAGTAAAAAAATTTCCTAGATGCTAACTCTCCATTTGCGCTATTGGATAAATATTTTATATAGTCTTTTGTACTCTTCACTGATTTTGGAAAGGAAAAATCAACGAAAATTGCCCATCTGATTCCAAATATACATCATTCCAAAATCACTGCCAGTCAAACATTTTTACGTTTAACCATCATCAGTATATAAATGGTATCTAGATTGGCTACATAAAATTAGTATTATTACTGGGTTCATCATGAAACTTACTTTTCATAATTTGCATGGAGGGTCATTCAACTTGTGTGGGTGTGTCACCTAGGTCACAAAACTTTCAAAATGCACATCTAGATTACTAATGTGACATGATGCGTTGGATTCAAAGTAGTTGGCGAAATATTTACAAAAAAACCCCTACAATTTTTTTGTTTAGCTCTGCCTATGTGCCCTAGACTGTATTCGCATTACTTTTTTTGTTTGACTTCTAGGCAACCTGAGTGAGGAGATCATGGTTCATGCATTGTAACTTCATTAGCTAGAGCGCGATGAGTCCTACAAGGAAGAATACTCTACTGTCGTTGCCTTAGGGTTTCATCACAAGAGGATGCAGATGGAAGAAGAGCATAGTGCCTCGAGTGATTGGTGCAACGGATTTGGTGTGCAAAGACCAGGATAAGGGCAAAGTGATAGGTTTAAAAGAAAAAAATAATATTGGGGGTTATGTAAATTTCAAAGCATGGAATCTTACGTGTCATACCACGTGTATGAAACATGTCAACGTGGACAGTTAGGATAGACTAATAACCCACTTATATCACATCAGTGACGTAGATGCGCATTTTTAAAGTATAGTGACATGAATGACATGCTCAAATAAGTTTAGTGACCCTCCATGCATTCTACTCTTTTTATAATATATAATTGAGTCAATTGTACTTTTTCATAGGTATTTTTTATTCATGTTTTAGAAAACTACAAGAATCTCAAATATTTTCAATTAACCATAGGTTTAGGAAAATATTATGGCAAAAAACCTCGGGTTTCTGTTATTCCTTGTCACTTCTAACAGGAAGTTGCTAGTGGGTCCCGCTTGTTAGTGGCTTAGGTAATTTTAGTCAGTATGGGTCCCACATGAAGAATCCATTGGAAGTACAGAGAGTAATAGTGTTGGAATAGTCCCATATTAATTGTGAAAGGGAAGCAACCAATTTAAAAATGGAAAAATCCTACACCTCACAAGCTAGTTTTTGGGATGAGAAGACCCTTTACAATCAAACAAATGATATCAAAGCCTGATTTTAATATCTCTGATCCGATGAATACTAGTATGTGATAGCCTAATGGACCATGGGTGCATGTGGGACCATCGTATACAGTGAAGGGGCCATGGTCCCAAGGGACCATTAGTGTACGTTAAAGGGGCGGTGAAGGACTGATGGACATCAATATATGACGAGTGAGATTGCTGGAATAATCTCATATTAGTTGTGGAAGGGAAAATAATCTAATTTAAAAGTGGGGGTTCCTTATCTCAAAGGCTTGGTCTTAAGGATGAGGATATCTATTACCATCCAACAAATAGACCTAGTGTTCTCTGCCTTTTTTTATATTAAACTTAGGGTTAACTAAAAGTTTTTGCATGACCTTGGTTTTCTAAGTTATAAAATTTAGCTACAAATTGCACGATCAAAATGTAATTTACTCTATAATTTTTGTGATTTGTGACAACATATTATGATAGAGAAGTAGCAATCAATGTGGCATCTTAGAGATCATACAAAATCCAAAGCAATTTATATTTGGAAACACAGGGAGTACCGTGGACATAGCGTCACAAAGAACAAAAGGCAGCCCAAATATAATCAAATACTTTGTAGACCAAAATCCCATATGGGCATTTAAACTAAAGTAAATTCAGCTAAAGCCAAGCACTAAGTGTTCCTTTTTTCCTCTATGAATAAACCACCCCCTTGCATTAGGGGGCATTTGAAATGGCTTGAGCTTCTGGCTTTTGGCTAATATTTTTAGTTTTGGAATAGTAGTGACTGAAAGTGGGAGGTGTTTGATTCGGCTAGAGCTTTTGGCTTTTGACTGAGCTGATTTGGTAAATGATGGCTGGAGCTTTTGGATTTCATGTTAAAGGAAATGCAAGAAAAAAATGGCACAAATTTATTTTGTTGCATTTTCGGTTTTTCATCTTTAAGGGAGTGTGGAAAAACCAAACCTTTAGCCTCACCCGGTCATTAGTCACCCCCAAATCCTATAAACCACATTCGAACCCCAATCTCGCCACGGCCCTCTCGTCTCTCTTCGTCTCCCTCTCCCTCCTGAAGCTCCCCTCCACCTCCAAATCCAACCGCTTCCTCCCCATCTAGGCTTCCTCCGCCGTTCCCACCGCCTCCCATTCTTTTGACCAACGTCGTTACTAGACCTCGCTAATCATTGAGGTGGAGGCCGAGCTTGATGCCACGATGCCCATCTGTCCCTTGGAAAGCATCCACTCTGTCATGTGCCACGCCGTCCTCCTAGGTGCTAGCAAGGAGGGTGCTGCCGCGCTCCTCCGGTGCTTTGTGTCGCCGCCTGTGAGCTCCTCGACGTGGGGGAGGAGGAGGAGGGGACGCCTGGGCCATGATGGATGGGAGGCGGAGACGGATCTTGTGGTGACGCCGTTGAGATAGAGGTGGAGCATGTGGCAGCGCCGTCGGGGCGGCATGACAATTATGGAGAAGCCACATCCAGAAACCAGATGTTTGATTTGGTTTCAGTTTCTGAAAGCCAAAAGCTGAAACAGTTTAAAACAGCCCCTTAACATCTTTCTCTTACAACGCCCCCTATCACTCTTATCTGAATGTTTGAGGGTTGTACTTTGGTTTAACTGTCTCTGCTTAGTCTTATGCACGCTGCAGTACGTACAACACTATACGAACATTGCTGGGCAAGCTGATCCGATCGAATTTATAACAAGCAAATTAATCACACCTACAAGGCAGGCTTCTCAGAGAAACAACTAATTAACCAAGAAAATCAATCACATGCACGCACGCATGTCTATCTAAACGAAGAAAGAGAGAAAAGATAACCATTGTAAGTATATTCTTCTAAGATGAAGTTGCCGGGCAACAGCTCGCGCAGGACGTCGTCCAGCGACCGGGGGTGGCCCTCCGGAAACTCCGGTATTGCATGGTCGTGTTCTTGATAGGCCGCCACCGGCGGCACCGGTATCCCGCCGTGATCCTCCTTGTGGCCGTGGTCGTGGCCGTTGCCGAAATCGGCAGCTTCTGCCGGCGGCGCGCCAGCGGCAGCCACCATGTATTCCTGTGGTTGTGGGTCGTCGTTAAGATCCATCGACTCAGACTCGGAACGGCCATCGGCCAGCGTGAGCTCACGCATGGACTCCTCCAGCCGCGGCGGCAGCGGTGACGACGACGACGACTTCCCTTGCCTTTGATCCATGCTGGCTTCTGTTCTTGGCCTGTCGGAGAGAAGATAGGTAGTTGGCTAGAAATATAATTTAAGCATGCGGTTTTGTCGAATCGAATCGTTCGAGTTATATCCGTACATAGACAGGCACGAGTCGGTGTCCGAGCCAGAGTCAGAGATGGGCTCGATCAAAACTGGATCTTTGTTTCGGGAACGGTGATCCAGTTGCATTGCTGAGTTGAGGTACAGCCAGGGAAAAATCTTTCGGTGCGAAAAAAGTTCGGGACCCAGCGAAAGAGACAAAATCACCGAAATTTCGGACGAAAATTTTGAATTTCCGTTTGAATTCTGCGCCGAAACGTGAACGAAATCTGAACGAAAATCACCGAATTTTGGCCAAAAAAATGCCGAAATATGGACGAAATTTCGGCTGCAGACCAGTTTTGCAAATGACAAGAGAGATGAACAGGATTAAATAATCTCATGCAAAAGAAGTTATGTTTATACAAAAGCATATATACGTTTCAAACTGATGTCACTGCATATTTTCCTCCAAATTAACGGCAAGTAAACCTTCTACAGAATTGATTATTCGTTTGCATAGGTACAGCAATAGCAATAGAAAGAAATTAGTGATCACAGAATATAAAACATCCATGTAATTTGGCTGCAGGGTGGAGGAAATATTTCAGGTTTACATCAAACACAACAAGGCATAGTTACACACTTGAATGGCCCAACCGCCCAACTTTTTACCTGGACTAGAATTTCTTGCTTTCCTGTAGCATTTATAAGAACCACAATGCACAGGGAAAAAAGCTGTCTATTGTACATACAACAGAGAATGGCAACAACCTCATGGATAATCAGAACAGAGGACAACATAAACAACCATTAATGACCTGAACATAGAGATAATTGCAACTCTGAGATCAGATAATTTTAATGGTCTTGGATGGGATAGGGGCCCTTAGGCCTGATCGAAATGTCCTGGACCCAAGTGGCGCAACAGTACCATGACGGCAGCCGCACCGTAAGGGCAGCGCATATTTTTGCTGGATATTCAAACAGGAAAGTTGCATTAGAAACCATATTACCCTTTCTTGTGCAGAAATCAGTCCCAATTTTTCATAGCTTGACACATCCTAAAGCAGGGAGTAGATAAGATACAAAGTAAGTAGTTAACAAACAAAAAAATCTCAAAACTATTTGATTCTACAACAACAATGAAAAGCTGTCTTTCTCGCTCGCTCAAAACTCATGTATTGAGAATTGGATCAAGTCATGCATTTCATGTACTGCAAATCATCAAGGAGGCAAACGTTTCTTGCAAGTCCGTAGTTTTAATCTGATGTATGAACCAAAATGGCAGCTGAAAGCAATCTGTTCCACTTAAGAAATTAAAATGCAACATTGCCAAAAACAAGAACTTGGACAGCTTCTAGTTTGTCAATTCAAATGTGGAAATCGAACTTGGGAATTTTGTTTTCTAACAAACTACATTGAGTGTGGATTTTTATTCAAGATTCTAATGCCTGGATGACAATAATTTGATAACAACCATAAAAGAATACTAACTAAGGTCCGCACAAATGAAACTAGACGGATTAAATAGTCAATGTAGCATACGGAAATACTATTTTGTCATTCATTACCGAAAAAACACGTCAACAAACAACAATAACAGACATCAAGTGTTACCTTATTTTCATTCTTTGGTCCATTGCCAGTGCCAATGGAAGTACCAGGAGATTGGAACATGTTTGCGCTCCTCAAGTTTTCAGCACACCGCCCAAAAGAATGACAAAGAATAGCCAGACAAGCTTCCCGATACACTGATGATGATATATCAGATACATGTAAAAATTATAGTTTAACAGAATGAAAAATACCAACAAAATTAAATAAATAGCAGTCAAACATGCAGGTTTCAGAAATATGAGTATATATGCAGGTTTCAGGGGTTCACAACACAGGCACACATTAAGATTCATAGCAAGACAAATAACCAAATGTTCATGACACACATTAAGACAAATAACCAAATGTTCATGACACACATTAAGACAAATAACCAGATGTTCACGACACACATTAATAGAGGCTTGCGACGTCTTTCTTCTTTTTCTTTAACCGGCGAGGACATTGCTCCTCAGTGTCCGTCTCTTGGGTATCCTCTATGTCTTGGGTGGCATCTCCTCCACTTCCATCATTGTCATTACTCTTGGATGAGGTCTCCTCAAATTCCTCATGTTCATCGTCGTCATCACTTTCCGTAAATTCCTCGTCATCAACCACTAACCTCTTTCCTCTTTTCACGTTCTCCTTTCTTCCGTGATGAGAGTGCTTCCTCTTTGAGTTTTGACGACGTATTTCATTAAGAATGACCTGAGATGGACGACCACCCTCATCCAAAATAGGGTTTGATTCACTCATTGACTTATTGAGCCAATCCATAATTGGGTTTCCTTGATCAAATACTACAGTATCCATCATTATTGCACATGGATCAATGTCCTTTTCTTCATGTTCACTCTCGTTTTGTTGGATAATCAGCTTTAAATTGTAATGAACATAGACTAGCTTGTGCAATTTCTCATAACCAAGCTGATTCCTCACTTTGGTATGAACCAATGCAAATGTGCTCCAATTACGCTCACACCCGCTGGGTGACACACATTGTGACACAATTCGCATGCCATACTTCTGTAAGAGTTTTACTTCTCCTCCATACTGGAACCACCAAGCCGCTAAATGAAAGCACTACAAGTCAGTATAGGGAACTATTTCTCAATGTTCAATAATCAAAATGAGTTCACTTACTTGGCCTAACTCTAGATGCTCCAAGACGCGCCATCGCTCCATCAAACTTCCCTCTGTTAGCGCGAAAGAACTCGAATTGAGCCATTGCCTCCACTACAACCTCAGGTGACTCCGTCATTTTTCCTAATACATCTGTTAATGCTTTGACATATTGGGCATTGTTGCTAAGGTTCAACTTGTAATGCCCTTCAGGATCAAGAGCAGTAGCTACATGATAAATGAAAGAAAACAATTATTTAAATGCATGACAATTAGCTAATTTACAATTTCATATTATTATTCTATCATTACCTGCAAGCATCATTGTGTCGTCACATAAATAGCTGACTCTAGGGGCCACCTTACTCATGTATACATCCAATTCCAGCGTCCCCGGACCAAGATGGGCTTCCATTGCATTCATCGCATTCATCATCCTTGGCATGAAACTAGAAATTGTTCCAAATTTTTGTTGGTCAGCATATCGTAATACAGAATATAATGGCCCAACTGCATCTAACACCCACTTGAGTTTGCTCCACCAAGTAGTACTTGTTAATTTTTTTTCTACATAAGCATAGTCAGGATCATTTTTCCAATCGTTGTCCTTCCATTCTTCCGACACCGAACCGGAGTAGCCGCTCGGTGATGGCCGCCGCCCGCCGCTCTTCTTCCCCGCCTTGCCCGCCCGCCGCCGCTCGGTGCTCCGTGAGAAGATGGGGAGGGACGAGGGATGCGATTCGACGATTGGGGAGTCGGAAGAGGGGTGCGATTCGGCGATTGCGACGACGAGGGATGACCGGACAAGACGACTGGGGTTAGGGTTAGAATGGGGACCGCGACGACGCAAGTGAGGCGTGGGGGGAGTCTGGTCACTGTGTGTGGAGTCCTGGACCGCCTGGTGGGCCGCTCATTTTGGGCTGGTGCGGCTCGCGCCGGCCGATTCAAATACCTCCGAAAATTTTGACTGGGAAAGAGTTTTTTCGCCCATGGACAAAAGGAACGAAATTTCGGCGAAATAGCAAAATTTCGTCCGAATTTTTTTCCCCTGGGTACAGCTAGCTAGCGTGCCGTCCTGATTGCATTCTAACTATCCATGTAGGCGTGGCGCCACGCCACGTCAGCCACCGTGTGAACCGAAGTAAAAGAGATAAAAATTCGCAGAAAAAGAGAGCGTAGGTTTTTTTGCAAAAAATCGAGAGCCTTTTCGCAATAAAAGGAGAGTGGAGGGGTTTTTTCCGCAAACAACCGAGGGCCTTTTCGGAAGAAATAAGGGCCTGTTCATAATTACAGGAAACCGCCGGTCGCTACCGAGCAAAAAAAGTGTGTAGGGGCTTTTTCGCAAGAATCCAGGGACCTTTTTGCGAAAATAGGGGACCTAAACGTAATTACCAAATCTTTGCGGGCTTTTTCACGGAGGCTGACACGTGGACATCCTCTCCGGCCGGAGAGTCCGCGGGGTGTAATATATATAGTATTTATAGGTTTGTTTTTTTAGCTTTTAAAACCTTTTTTTGGTTTTTTACAGTAACTAATTTTTAAATAAAGTATTTTTAAGATAGAACCTACTATTTAATTATAGTACATACTATATCGACTTTATTTATATTGACAAAATCGTATGAGAGTTTTTGTTACTCTGTAATCTCTCGCACAAACAGCTCAAAAATCACAAACCGCAGTCAAAAGTCATAAGCTTCAGCCAAAAAGAACAGGTCTACTTACAAGCAACCTGTGACTGGTGAGGCTGCCAAGTGGGCCCCACGTGTCAGGTGCCATCGGGATCGCCAATGTGTCACACGATTCCCCAGTTTAACTGACGGTCCAGTTCGATTTTCTGTTGTATACGCGAGGGCATATCGGTAATTTCTCAATTGGCAAAAGAAATAAAAGAGAAATGAAGGCAGGCCCACCTGTCGGTGAGCCGCGCAAGAGATAAGGGGGGGAGGGAGTCCTCCTCACCAGGCACCCGTGCGTGTTTGGACGTGCCGGCCCTAGCTGCCGTTTCGGTTGGTTTGCTGAGATCCGCTTTCTTCGGTGGGAGCGGCGAATGGAGGCAGAGAGGATGGCGCGGGCAGGCCCGGGTCTCTCGGGGCCGGCCGCTCACACCAACTCTACGCAACCTCCCGCCTCCGCTATTTCTAGATCTGCGCTCCTCCGTGCGGTGTGTGTTCTCTTTTCTCCGATCTGGTTGTGCTCTCGGGTATCGTCTTCTTCATCTTCGATTTCGGGCGGTGCGGCGGTTGGAGGCCTAGGCCCCATCACCGATTGAGGGCCCTTTAGCTTCTGGATTCGACTGCCCTGTGTGGGGTGTTGAGTCTGAGGGTGAAAGCTAATCCGTGCGGAAGGAAGAAGAGAGTGACAACTCTCTGCGGTTAAATGTCTTGCTTCGGCGATCATATTGTGGTCTTGTGCGGCATCTCTGGACCTCGGCTTCTTCTTTGTGTTCGGCTGAAAGGAGAAGTGTGGCATTGTATCTTCGTAAATCATCTACTTGCTTTTGACAGCGGGTTGATAGATTTTCTGGGACAGTGATTTCATCGCGCCTTGCCTGATCGTGTGAGTTCTTCGACTTATTGGCTTCTAGATAGTTTAGAGTACTGTCTACTCAGTGAGTATTTGTGATACTTTGCATTTACAGTAGTAATTCTTGATCTGTTAATCTGCTCAAGTATTAAAGGTTTGCTGTGAATGTTTGTGGGATCTGAAATTTGCTCTATGATGATAATATCGAAAACTGAAAGTAGTCTGATTAACTAAACTAGAATTGAGCTCATTTGGTGTGATCTACTGTTCTGTCTGTTGATAAGGTTTATTTCGGCCAGTGAGATTGGTTTACATACTGTTGATTTTTTCTGTGATGCAGTAGGAGGATCTTGTTCAATCTTGTTTAGATCATATTGTTTACATTCTGTTGATCTATAATCTCTGGTAGTTGTCCACTGAATACTGCATGTCATCTGGCTGTTTGTAAATTGATAGACCGAAATATTCTGCTTGCTGTTTTCTGTTATAAAGCAGTCAGCAACAGTAAAATTCATATTTGTGAGCTCAATTCCTAGTCTCTAGTTGTCAGATTAGTCATGATGAATGTCGATATTAACATGAGAAGACCAAAATCTTTGATTTTGCACAACTCTGTTCTGAGAGCAAGAATAAAACAATTAATTTGTTATATGCTGGAATTAGTTGTTTTACTGTTCTTAGGACTGTTTATCATGTCATTTTCAGCAGCATGTAAGTTATATTACTTGAATATATATGTGGAGTTGAATGGCAAGATAGAATTTCATGTTTATATGTAATTAATGTCATTCTTCTTATGCTGGAAATATACTGTTTATATGCTTATTTTGGCTGAAATTGAATGTGCAAATATGCTTATACCGTAATATTTACAACATTTTCTTCACTTTGGGCGTGCGTGGTTGGCCGGTTTAACCCTAGGTGAGAAATCTCGAGACGCAAAGTCCAACCCGGCCCACATCCATCCTCCCAGCAAGGCAAGCACAGCGCACAACAGCACCTCGTCATCCGCCCCCACGCCCGCACGCCCGCACCCGCTCCCCCCCCCCCCACCCCGTCGCGTCGTCCTATTTAGCCACCCCTGTCTCCTATCCTCATTTCCGTCTCCCACACCCACCCCGTCTCCCAGTCTGCCGTCTCCTCCCCCAAAAACACACGCCTCCGATCCCCACGCCGAGACGCCAGCCTTAGACCTAGCTGCCACCGCCGGTCTGGGACCCCCCGATTCCGCGGCCACGGTGGGAGTGAAAGGTACTGCCACGCCCCGATCGTCGCCGCCGCGATTCGCAGCGCTGCAATGGTTACCTGACGCGTAGAGTCTGTGCGATTCGGCCTCGGTTCCGGGCTGGTGCCGCTGATCCGGTCCGGGGCTGCGCCGCCAGCGGCCGCCGCGGTGCTGGGCTCGGCGTTTTAGGATCGGAATGCCGCGAGTTCGGGGTGTATCGGGTGGGATTGCTCGGCGTTCGTGGGATCTCGTCGTTTCTGTGCTCGTCGATCTCTCGAGGGTGTCGGGATGCTTGTGGGGTGGTTACGGCTAGATACTAGCTCGGTTTGGTTCGCTGGTGGTGATCGGATCTTCGGTTTTGCTTTGTCATGGTTCTTGGTGTGCTTAGATCTTTGGATAGGGTAGTGCTTTTGATGTACGGACGCTTTTGTCATGCAATCTGATGGGTGATTTGATGATTAGGGGATGAAACCACTAGGTTTTGTTGGTGTGATGCTTCTGCTGATGTGCATGCACGCGTATATGGCATTTATAGAATAGAATTGCTTAGCAAATGTGGCATGTAGTACCTGTTACATGATTGTCCTGCCACCATGTTGTGTTTTGTGATATACTTAACACGCAGATGTATGTGCTTGTTTGTGCTCTATAGAATAGAATGGCTTAGCAAATGCAGCACATAGCTCTTCTTAGCTGATTATTCTGTCATATATGTTGTGCTGTACCTGTTGAGATGTTTGTGCATGTGTGCGTGTCATGGCAATGGATGGCTTAGCAATTGCAGCAGAAAGTTCTTGTCAGATGATTATTATGACATTGTGCTGTGCAGTGCTATTGTTTGCTGGTTTGGCCGTTGCTGAGTTTGGCATTTCCATTCTTGCAGATCACTCTACCCCAGGCTGAGTTGTGGCTGGTATTGGCGATATAAGAGTTTGGTAGCTGTTTTCTCTTGTGTCTTGGGTCTTAATCTTTGATTAAGCGTCATTGAAAAGACTGTACATGAGAAAACTCTTTTGTTGAAACATTTCACTTGTAATATGAATGTATTGTGACAATCCTTCTTGCTAGAATCATATATTTCAGCTTCAAAGCTCTTATGGTACTTTTCAAGTTTCCTATTGAACCGAATACCTAATGCATTAATCCTGAGTTTGTGATGAGCATTCATGCAAATTCGTGGATATTAATTCAGAACCTGGTGGCATATTAACCTTGGATACTTGGTCAACCGGAAAATTGGAGCTCCTTGTTCATGTCCTCAATGGAGAGCCTAGCACAGTTAGAGGTTTTGTGCGAAAAGCTTTACAATTCTAGAGACTCAGCTGAACGAGCACATGCAGAAAGCACCCTCAAGTGCTTCTCGGAGAACAGTGACTACATTTCACAGTGCCAATATATATTGGACAATGCCTCAACTCCGTATGCCTTGATGTTGGCCAGTACAAGCTTGTTGAAGCAAGTCTCTGACTGCAGCATTTCTTTGCAATTGCGTCTCGATATCCGTAATGTTTCTTTTCCGAAAACATATAGCATGAAATCATATATCATTGAGTTTTGGTTGTTCTTGTTCTGTTGAATCTGCATGGCGTGTTGGCATTTATGTCTCTTTCTGTTTGTTCACATATGAGTCACGTGTCGTATGCAGCATGTAACCACACAAAGTAGTTGTAACTCGTTTGTTCAGTGTAAGTTACCATATGCATAAGTTTTGTTGTTTACGTGATCCTCAACTTATTTCTGTTTTGTCCTGAAAAACAGTTACACTTAGGTAACATAGCTGGAGAAGATAATTTACTTATTTCCATTTTATCCTTCGGTTTTTTTATGCTTCTGTAACATAGCTGGAATAGATAATTATTTATTACCATTTATCTTCATTTTTTATGCTTCTGCAATGTAGCTGATATGCATAACTTATTTATGTGTAACCAATGGGTTTTTTTTTGCATACCTTTGTGTCTCATTTATTGCTAATTTTAGACTAACCCTTATGTGATCTGTGTGAAGGGAATTATGTCATGAACTATCTTGCCGCAAGAGGACCTAAATTGCAGGGCTTTGTGATTAAGTCCCTAATTCAGCTCGCATGTCGGATTACAAAATTTGGATGGTTTGATGATGACAGATTCAGAGAGATTGTGAAGGAAGCAACAGATTTCTTAGCTCTTGTAAGTGTCTTTTGTTTTGTAGGCATTGATATGGGAGTTTTCTAATTGCCATTCATGTATTGAAGAAAGGCTCCATACCTTAGATAGCAACCTATGTTGCCCGGATGCCCCAATATGGATACGGATACGCGATACCGCGATTCGCTATTTTCCCAAAAACACCGATACGGCGATACGTTTATATATATAAAATAAAGAAGAAATTAATGAATTCTTATAATTCGTTTATATATATAAAATAAATAAGAAATTAATGAATTCTTATAACTTTATATCTACTTGTTGGAATGCTAGAGATAGCACATTTATCACAAAGAAAAGGAGATTTACCTGTTCTCTTGCTTTCTTCTTGAATGTTCCATAAGAGGAAGAGACAATTTTGCAAGATTCTGCAATTTGATGGCCACTTGCGCTTCCTTTTGCAATTTGATGGCCGCTTGCGCTTCCTTATGATAAAAAAGTTGGCGCATGCTAATTCATTTTGTTCCTTGAGAACCTTTAAAAAGCACACTGGAACGATCAGGAAATACTCACGTTACAAAAAGCAAAGATAATGTAGTAGAATAAACCTTTTGAAGAGTGAGTTCATCATCATCTCCCACTTGTTCTTCAAGTAGCAAAAAGCGAAGAACTGATGGAGGAATATCTAAGTCAAGGATGCTACAACAATATTGAAAATAACTCAATAGTAATGCATATTGGCTGCAAAAGACAATTCAATGTCAGCATTTATATTCATAAATGGAGAGAACAATAAGTTGATAAGGAAAGGTCCTCGGTGCTCATAGTCACCAAAGAAAGTGAAGTTACTGTCTTCTCAAGGTTTCGAACGATTCGTTTCTCTGTATTGCCATAATGAGCTTGAACAATAATTAGTTACAAGCCATCTTAATATGATAACCATGGGTAAATGAAGCACAATGCCAGGGTTACTATCATCCTCGCAGCAGAACCATAAGTAGCAATCAAATTAAGAATGCACAGGAATGTGATCCTAAATGGTAAACAAGCTTGATGTAAAAATTATTGACTCACTGTTGTGAATTAATCGGGATTAGAAACAAGAACAGTAGAGAGAAGAAGAGAGGGTTGGGGAAACACTTAGCTTGCGGGTGTAGAGGGAGAGCTCGCCGTGGCCGGTCGGGGATGAGCGTTGTTGGCGCGGCCTTGGTCGTCGTCATCGTGGAGGGGGTAGCTTCGACAACTGAGGTAGTAGTCATGTGCACGACTGGGGTGGACGTCGGGAAGAAGCTCATCGACGTGAAGAAGCCGTCGGCAGTGGGGGAGCCGGCGGTGTTTGGGGCATTAGCAGCGGGGGAGAATGAGAGAGAGGAGGGGGAGGACGGCGATAGAAAAAGGGAGGGAGGGAGGCTGAGGGGGACTCAAGGTGGCCACCGGCGGCGAAGAAAGGAGCCGACGACAGCGGATCTAGGTGGAAACACGAGCGGGTGAGAGGAATAGGGAGAAGAAGAAGCCAGAGGGAGTAGAGGGAAGTCAGAGGAGATGGTTGGCGGAGTTAGAGGCCGCTGGATGAAGTAGATCGGCGGCGGCGGCACTCGGAGTAGAAGGGGGGCGGTAGCTTGGATCTTGCAGCGTCAGTGAGGGCGTGCAAGGGGTGGAGAGGAAGGAGATGGCGGTGAGTTGGTGGAGGACGAGGGTTGGGGAGACCGGAGGGAGCGGCGGCGCCGAGGGGACCGAAGGGAGTGCCGGCACTGAGGGGATGTTGCCTCCACTCGTGTCTTCTAAGATGCGTGGGATGGCCAACGACTGGATGTGTTTTGGCGGCGTGGAGGCGGCGGTGCTGGGCCAGTGAGGGAAGGGGAGCCGCACGGAAGGGGGGCAGGCGACCAGAGGGAAGGGGAACAGCCGACGATGGAGCAGTGGCACTGAGGGGACAGCGGCGCCGTCATGGCGGCGGCAAGCGCGTGGAGAGGGATCGTGAGATGGGGGCGTGCGAATGTTCGAGTGAACTTGTGGATGTTGTGTGAGGACGGTTTGTTTTAGGTCAAATGGTATCAGCAAAGTATCGACGAGGTATCGGAGAAGTATTAGGATTTATTTTATCTTTTTGAATAATCATAAATTTAGGATACGAGCAAGATACGTATCGGAGCATATCGGGGCAGTATCCGATACTAGTACGTGACTTTTGTGAAGTATCCGCGAAACGTAGATAGCAACTATTGCTTAAAGTGGATTTGTATCATCCCATAAGCTTTAGCTAGTTCAGTGACTGAAACCTGTTCTTTGGAACTAAGTAAACTTCAAAAGATAACCAGCTGTGCCAGATAAATCAACATTCGTGTATGCAATAACTCATAAGAACTTCTGAACATTTGAAACGCAAAGAGTTGTAAATCAGCTTATTTTAATTATTGATGTCTTGAGCTGTATGATTAGGAACTAATTATTTAACAGAGAAGATTTGTGTTGGTTTTGCATCCCTTGGTAACATCCAACTTAATCTTTTTAAAGCCATGTGAGAGCAAAGCACTTCCTTTCAAATCTGCCAGTGCCAGCGGTATTCATTCAAGAAATTGCTATTTTCAGTTGATAATCATATAGGAATTGCTGGCGTGCTTTTATAATGATTTACTTAACTACGCCTGTCAGATTTTGTTTCAACCCTCTTCTTATGAAAATATCGTTTTGTTTTGTATTTTCTATGCTTTTCTAACTGTTGGATCACTCCAGATTATTTTACACCTTCTACAACTGTTGCAGTATCCACATGTTATTACATACCTTATATAACTGTTGCTATTTATTTTCTTTATACTTCCTCTGTTCTTTTACAAATGATGGCATGATGTTTTAGCCTCATGCACACAACAACAACAAAGTCTTTTGTCCCAAACAAGTTGGGGTAGACTGATACTTTTCTTTATTTTTGAAAATTGATACTAATGTGCTCCTCCGCCACTCGTTTGGCATTTTGTTCAACCTAAAAATGTTATTGAACAACTTAGTTAGCCAAACAATCGTTACTTCTCCTAGGCATTTCCACACCTCAATAGGGATGTTATCAGGCCCCAATGCCTTACCCACTTTCATCCTTTTTAAGGTCTCTCTTACTTCCGACTCCTGAATTCTTCGAACAAAACACGTATCGGTGTCGTCAAAAACATTATCCAGTTCAATCATACTATAATCATTATCGTGATTGAACAATTTGTTGAAGTAATCTCTCCACATATCCTTGACTCCTCGTCTTTCAGTAAAAGTCTATTAGTATCATCTTCGATGCATTTAACTTGGTTGAAACCTCGCATCTTCCTTTCTCGAATTTTAGTCATCTTGTAGACATCCTTCTCTCCCTTCTTTGTCCTTAGTTTCTGATAAATTTCCTCATATGCCTTGCCTTGTACCTCACCGTTTTCTTCGCATTCTTTTTTGCTGTTTTGTATTTCTGTACGTTGTCATCGCTCCTATCATGATACATGTGCTTGTAGCATATCTTCTTCCCCTTAATAGCTTTTTGCACTTCTTTGTTCCACCACCATGTGTCTTTTGGTTCTCCTCTTGTCCCTTGGGTCACTCCAAGCACCTCCTTCGCCACCTTCCTAATGCGAGTTGCCATCTCTGTCCACATACTATTTGCTTCGCTATTCGTTTTTCTCATGTCCCACGTCCCTTCCGTGACCATCCTCTCCGCGGTATCTCCTTTGAGTTTGCACCACTTTATCCTCGTGACTCTAGCGACCTTAGCTTGTCGGACCTGTAACCTAAAACGAAAGTCGGAGACTACCAACTTATATTGCTGGGCAACACACTCTCCAGGTATAACCTTACAATCTATGCAGGCTCGTTTGTCCTCCCTCCTAACAAGAACAAAATCGATTTGGTTAGAGTGCTGACCACTGCTAGCCTCATGCACACATACTAAAAAAATGTGCAAGATTTTTTTTTAAAATGAGAATACATAGGAGGAATTGTGTATCTTTGTTTTTACGAAGAATGGGGACTTGAACCCATGATCTCAACCACCACAACCTTGTGCTCTACAACTAGGCCACAATGATGTCCCGAAAATGCGCAATATTATCATCATACCTTTCCAAAATTTGTCTCTTTTACTATGTTGTTAAATTTGTTCACCCTCACCAATCCACCCATGACCCATCTTTAGTGTAAGTGACCAATGAACAAGATCTCTCCCCAATTAATGGTCTAGCACAGTGAAGTATGCATTAAACAAGGTCAGGGTAATTTAGGAAGATATATCTATATTTTACCTCGAAAATGTAGAACATTTTTTATAAAAAGAAATAAAATATCTCACTAAAACACATTTGTAAAAGAACAAAGGGATTAACAAGTCTGTGTGGTAAATTGCACTTTTGAAAATGCCTCTTTTTTCTTTTTGTCATGCAAAAGTCCTTGTTCGTGCTAAAACTTGATCATATGTCTTTAATATGTAACATTAGTGTTAATTAAATAAATTTATTTACTAAAAAATGAATAAAATGATAACCAAGCTTCTGTTATTGAATAATTCATATGTGGCGATATAATGGCCTTGTTCATATTGGTTTCTGCTTAGAAAAGCCAAAAGCTAATACGAGCACCCAGCTTCTTGAAACGGCTTCTCCATCCCTGATTATTCCTCTCACTACCGTCTCGCTCTGGGAATAAGGTATGGGGTCACGGGTGCATTACCCACTCCACTCCTCGCTCTCATCATGCAAACGCATCTCTGCCTCACTTTTTTCACTGCTCGTCCCTCCTTCTAAAAGCCACTTTTTTCAGGCACTACCATTCATTTTCAGCCAAAAGTCATAAGCCACAGACAAAAACCATCAACAAAAGCCAATACGATCGCCCCCTATATATTTTAATTCCCTGCTCTGTTTCAAGTTCCTTGATGCATTTTGCTAAATTTGTTGCTTACACTTCTGTCATTTCAGGCATCTCAGGATCATTATTTTATAGGATTGAAGATACTAAATTTTCTTGTAATGGAAATGAATCAGGTGAGACCTAGAATCAGGCATTCACGTTAATATGCCGGATTGATTAGAGTTTAATTGAACCTTGCTTCAAAATATTGTTGATATGGTTGCTTCTACCAGGCTGCACAATTTTTTGCTGTTTAAAACTGCACCTCATGTATAGTGTTGTTGGCACATATATGACCCTGTTCTTTTCAGCTTTTCTACAGCAACTAGCTTTTAAACGAAGTATTTTTTAAAGATAGGGTCTACTAGTTAATTGTAGTACATACTTTACTGATTTCATTTATATCGGCAAAAACCGCATGCGAGTTTCTGTTACTCTGTAACAAGGTTCCAAAAACCGGAACCGGAAGAAATTCCGGTCGGCGGCTGGTAACGGTAACCGGGCGGTTACCGGAAAAACCGGTCACAATATGAAAATCAAAATTTGAAATTTGAGATGTTTTGAAACCGGTAACTGGAAAAACCGGACGGTAAACGGAAAAACCAGAAAAAACCATCCAAAATTCGAAAATCAAAAAATGATACCGGCTGGTTTTTTTGGTTACCAGTCTCCACCGGTAAAACCGGTAACCGCCGGGATTTTGAACCCTGCTCTGTAATCTCTCGTACAAGCAGCCAAAAGTCACAAGCCGTAGCTAAAAGTCATAAGCCGCAGCAAAAAAGAACAGGTCCTATAGCTTGCATGGTGCATATGAAGCCACGTGCACATACCTTTATAGAGCACTGCATGAGAGGGTCAATCATACATAACTACATTAAGGTAGTACATATGCACTTCTGAACAACATAGACACTATCTTGTGGGTGACTACATTCATACCATGACAAGCAGTTATCAGGACTTCAGGAGCATGCAATTAAACATGTATAATCTCTATGGTTGGAATATTAATGTTTAATCCTACCAATTTTAAGAACAGGGCTTATTAAACATTAATGGCTATGGTTGGCATATTAATGTTTAACTTTTAAAGAGCTTTAGTATTGATGGGAATATGTGGCAACATAATAGGTGGGGGTTGTGGCACACATTTGGCAATGGTCCTTGGGACTGTAAAGTGTATAGGTGCGTAAGATTTTTTTTACCTGCTTAGAGCTGTGGTGCACATTTAGCTGTCTTTTGGACTGTAAAGAGCAAATCAATCTTTTTGTTAACCTACCTTACTGTTAGTACGGTCTGTCATCCACATCGCCTTTCTTCTTCTTCCTTTTTTTTTTCTTAAGGCTTAATATATGATCGCATGTCACTGAACTCCTCATAGAGTGGAGTTCTGTTTGCCTTGATAACAGTACGTAGGCTTGCGCCCTACTTAACATGAAGACAGTGTACCAGCTTGGCTTAATATGAAAAAAGTTCATATTGTGTATCCAACTAGTTTATATCTCACATCTTAGTTTTCTGTTTTTCTTTAACAACTCCTCTCTCCTATAAAGAGCTGGACCAATAAGCTTTCTCAGTATGTAGTTAACAGCTGTATACATTTTTCAAACTATTCTGCTTATGGTGTCCACTAATATATTTACCTCAGCTTTCTCAGTATCTCACATTCCTTTTCGTCTGTAAGGTTAGCTGCAAGAGAAATTTGACTAATGTATATTATGTTGGTTTATGCATAGCCGAGTACGATTCCTGTGACACTTAACAGAAAAATTGCAAGTTCATTCAAGGACCAGTTTCTTCTACAGATCTTCCAAATTTCTCTAACCTCATTACACCAACTGAAAAGTGAAGGTAATGTTCAAGGTGTTATATTGGCATGATTTAGTAGATTGTATTGGAATACCAACATTGAATTCATTTCCATATTCTGAAGCAAGGTTCCAAAAACCGGAACCGGAAGAAATCCCAGTCGGCGGCTGGTAACGGTAACCGGGCGGTTACCAGCCGGTTACCGGAAAAACCAGTAAAAAACCGGTTACAATTTAAAAATCAAAATTTGAATTTTGAGATGTTTTGAAACCGGTAACCGGAAAAAACCGGCCAAAATTCGAAAATAAAAAAATTATACTAGCCGGTTTTTTCGGTTACCGGTCTCCACCGGTAAAAACGGTAACCAGCGGTTACCGGCCGGTAACCGCCGGGATTTTGAACCCTGTTCTGAAGTTCTGATACAATCTGTGCTTAAACTGCAGTACCAGATGACTTTAGGCATGCCCCTCTTTCGCTTGCATTGAAGTGCTTGTCATTTGACTTTGTTGGTTCTCCTGTGGATGAAAGCTCTGAAGAATTTGGAACAGTGCAGGTATATTGGTTGCATACTTGTTAGCTTCTCTTTACAGCAATTAACCTGTCATTGTATCATGCTTTGGCTCTTTCTTGTTTATGTATATATATTTTTATCTTGATGCAGCTTCCTGCATCTTGGAGGCCTCTCCTTCAGGATCCTTCCACTGTCCAGATCTTTTTTGATTACTACAAAGTCAATGATAATCATGTTTCAAAAGAGGTACACTTTGCTTGGGTGATTTGATAATAAATAGTAATACAGTCTGCAAATTTTTTATTGAGTGATTTGTTCATTAATTCAAAAGAGGTACATTTTGATCCACAATCCCACATGTTTGAAAAGAACTACTGTCTCATGGGTCTGGTCATTAGTACAACAACAACAACAACATATACATCATGATATGAGCGATGACAACGTAAAGAAATACAAATAGCAAAAAAGAATGTGAAGAAAGCGGTGAGTGAGACACGAGGCAAGGCATGCGAGGAAATTTATCAGAACCTAAGTACAAAAGAGGGAGAGAAGGATGTCTACAAGATAGCTAAACTTCGAGAGAGGAAGACGAGAGATTTCAACCAAGTTAAATGCATCAAAGACGACACTAATAGACTTTTGGTGAAAGACGAGGAGATCAAGGATAGATAGAGAGATTACTTCGACAAGGTGTTCAACCACGATAATGATGATAGTATGATTGAACTAGATGATGCTTTTGATGACACCGATAGTCGGTTTGTTCGAAAAATCCAAGAGTCGGAAATAAGAGAGGCCTTAAAAAGAATGAAAGTGAGTAAGACATTGGGGCCTGATAACATCCCTATTGTAGTGTGAAAATGCCTAGGAGAAGTGACGATTGTTTGGTTAACTAATTTGTTCAATAGCATTTTTAGGTTGAACAAGATACCAAACGAGTGGCAGAGTTGGTCTGGTCATTAATACAATTTGCAAATTTAGTATTGGTCAGCGGTTAGGTTACTACAATCTGCAAGCTCAAGTGCTCGTGTTGAAGTATTTTGATTGACTCCCAAGTAATAGCAACCCTTTTTAATGTTTTCTACCCTTCCTTTCCCATCTTTTGGTGGCTTCTTCACAGCTTTATATGCCATTCTTTTTTCACGTGCGCGGGAGAGGGGGATTGCCTCAGCAGAGGTGGTAATTTTTTTTCTTTTTTGAGTCTGCTAGAACTAAAACTCAGCCCAAACAGGCACTACTATATGTGTCAAGTTCAGTGTAGTACTGTATGCTTTATTTTCTTCACCTCCCCCTTCTCCCGTTCTCTCTACTGCACTTATATGTGTGCAAGCCTTTTGTTTTATACAGGCTTTGGAATGTCTTGTCAGACTTGCTTCTGTCAGGCGCAGTATTTTTGTGGAGGACCCTGCGCGGTCCCAGTTTCTCTCTCATCTGATGTCAGGCACCAAGGAGATACTCCAAACAGGCCAAGGTTCTACATTTAAAACTTTTTGTTGCCAAGTTAGTAATTGATGCTGGTTTTCTTCCTTTTGCAAATTTCACTTATTAGTAAGAATAATCTTGATTGAAATCCTCTTACGTGAAGTAAAAAGGCCTCTTTTCTGTTAGTTAGAAGCATTGAAGCATTTAATCTCAATAAGAGTTGATTAACTCGCCTCTAGTAATGTTGTACATTTTAGGGGACTTAAATGGACCTAATCATAACTATGTTATATATTGTAGAAGCCAAATTTGCTAGCAGAGAAGTAAAAGTTGTCCTTTGATTTGATAATTGATATGCTTACAATAATTAATCTTCCCAAGTAGATAGGTTTGTTGGTTGATGCACTCCATGCAGGGCAAAAATAGATGATTTTATGTAATTTATTTTGACACTGCAGGTCTTGCTGATCATGGCAATTACCATGAGTTCTGCCGTCTTCTGGGACGTTTCAAAGTGAATTACCAGGTTGGGATCCTGTTACTTAAATGAAGAATGACCATAACCCTACTTCATATCTTGGTTGTTCTATACCCAAGGACATGCTTTGTATTTTTTTAGCATTTATTAGAAAATTGACAAACTTGTTAGTTTTTTAATGATTGGTGCATTGCTTGGTAAATATAGTGATGCAACGATTATGAAGTATGCACATAATTCTCCTACAAATGTTTCTCTTCCTGATTTGTTGACGCATGCTATATGTTAAAGGAACAGCAGTGCAAAATACAAATTTGGTTCTGTAGCTTCTCCTAATCTTTCATGTTTACTGATGAAGAGAAGCAGTTAACTACTTGTGCTAATAATATACACTTTAGTTCCATTATTCTGTGGTGTGACTGCTGATATTTGCTTTGTGCAGTTTAGTTAGTGGCAATAAAAAATTACTGTAGTTGAGTGAACAATGAATTAATATTATATTTATAATCCTTGTTATATGCCTTAAGGGGTGAAGTATTGTGGTTATGGCCTCCTCATGTATGAGGAAATGTATTAAGGTGTTAAGTGTGCCTTTTTTGTAAACTTTTGTTGCCTGACACACATTTGGTACCAGTGGGGATGGTTATTGTTCTCAATTGGGGATGATGGTTATTCCAAATTTTCTGTATTTTTACCTTGTAACAATGAGCTATTGCTTATTGCCTTTTTTGTTGTCAAGTTGTATTTTGTTGTTTTAAATGTTTTAAAGTGGAAATGCGGAATTTTAATGTCATTTTGTCGTCATACTCTGTTCGAAGTTTGTCATGCATCTCAGTTCCTTTTTATAAAACATTTTGATAATAATGCACCTTAGCCTATGGTTGATCATCGAAGCAACATATTGGTTCGATATTTGTGAATCCACATTGTGTCATCTTCGGAATTGTCTACAACATTGACTGCCAGATTATTTTGGTTTATATTTGATTGCTCTTGATGTTTGGACAAAAAGATAGAATAAATTGCTTGGTGGTTGTACTGGTTTTGTTGATCCACTTTCCATGTTCCATTATAATTTGAGTAGTGGCCTTCAGTCTAGGAACTAACCATTTTGAGATTAAATTTGAAAATTTAACTTATCGTACTGTGCAGTTGTCAGAGCTTCTGAATGTTGAGTTTTATGGTGAATGGATTGGTCTAGTAGCAGAATTTACAACTAAATCCTTGCTGTCATGGCAGGTTTGTCTTTCTTGCTCATTTACTAGTCACTAGATCAATCAATGTTGTGAGTGTTATGACTGGTATGCTACCGGTTATATGTTCTGTAGTGGGCCAGCAACAGTGTCTACTATCTTTTAAGTCTTTGGTCAAGGCTGGTGACATCTGTGCCTTACTTGAAAGGAGACACACCATGTCTGCTTGATGAAACTGTACCCAAAATTACGGAGGGTTTTATCACTTCTAGAATTAACTCTGTTCAGGTACTGTCTTCTGCGAGAGCTGCAACTACTGCTTTTATTTCAGTTCAAGAAGCAACTGTGGTCACTCTTATGTTTTGTTATTTCTATTCATCTCAGGCAAGCTTTGCAGACAACTCATCAGATAGTCCTTTGGATAATGTGGAAGTTCTCCAGGATCAGCTGGAGAGTCTTCCTTACCTTTGCAGATTTCAGGTTGGTATTTCGTCTTGAATTTTGGTTTCTGATTTTATGAATCATTTTTCTTTCAAAACCAAGGTTCCAAAAACCGGTACCGGCCTAAATCCCGGCTGGAGGCCGGTACCGGTTCCCGGCCGGTAACCGGAAAAACCGGGGAAAACCCGGTCAAATTTTGAATTTTAAAATTTGAATTTGAAACCGGTAACCGGAAAAACCGGCCGGTTACCGCCCCAAAAACCGGAAAACCCGCTAAAAAACCGGGAAACACAAGAAAAAGTTGAATTTCAGATGTTTCGAAGCATATTTAGCTCATACAATAGGTAATCTAATACAAAAAGGGTTTAAACCAACCTAGAAGATGCATTATGCAATCACAAAAGACTCACAAATATAAATGCACTTCGAAAAAACCCGGCCGGTTTTTTTCATCCCGCTCACCTCCGGGAAATCCGGTTACCGGCGATTACCGGCCGGTAACCGCCGGTAATCCGATCCATATTCAAAACTATGATTTGACTCCCACCTTTGAAACCATGTCCAACTGAAAATAAGATGCATTAATTACTTAATCATTTGAACACTTTCTGTTAATGGGATTTAGGCCCTGTTCCAGCTTCTCTGATAGCAGGGTGCAGGGTTTGCATGTGTCAAATTTGGTTTAAACATATGAGTTGTATCTATCTTTTTACAGCTTATTCCTTGCATTTCCATTAAGTTCCTATATTTAGCATAAGAATTTCCTGCTGCCAAAAAAGGAGAATCTACACAAAATAATGCAATAGATACTTCAAACTTTAACAGCAATCTTCTATCCATCATGTTGCATCTGATAAGATGCTGCTAAAATGTTAGCAACCACACGACCTTACATTGGGTGCTTTGTTCAATTATATTGTGGATGAACTTTGAATGCAGAAAATACAGCAAATAGGATAAAAAATGAAAAAGAAAAATGATAAGGAATTGCAAAGTGCTGTTGAATCAAAATGGTAAGATACCAGTTTTTGACTTTTTGCTGCAGTGATCTTTTGGAATGTGATGGCAGAAGGATAGAATTCATCAATAAATTTTTTACCTGTCCAATTTCGAACGAAACAAGATATCCTCTTGTTCCAGTACAAATAGTAGCTATCTGCTCTTCCACCAGGATAGGGTTCGATTCGGATTGTTTAATTAATTCCTGTAATTGTTGACCCCTTTCCGATTTGTTCTGGCTTGTTCTATCAAGAGCGGAGGCGATTTGTGGAAAGGCTACTCTGCAAATTGAGCTAGGATTGGATATATTTCTTATTTCATATCGCCACTTGCCACTATGAGGGTTTATATCTGACATCATTGTTCTCTAAAAGAGATGGAGCTCTCTTATTATCAGTTCTGCTGTATTCGGCAAAACTGATATGTTGCTTCAGTTTATGTCTGTTACTTTTTATCCGGACAGATTTTTATAGAATTACATTTACTTCAATCATAAGTAATGTCATTAGCAATAGGATGCAGAAATTAAATGAAACCCCTTTGTTTTAAAAATTTTGCGATTTGCATACATGCCCTGATTGTTATCTTCTTTCGATGAGTTGCAGTACCAAAGCAGTAGTCTTTACATCATAAATATCATGGAGCCTCTTCTTCAAGCTTATACGGTATGTTAGTGTTATTCCACAAGCTCTTTTTTTAGAAGAGTGCTATTCAAAGTTGAATACTTTTTACAGGAAAGGTCAAGACTACCTGCTCCTGGAGATGCAGATGAGCTCTCTGTCATTGAAGGGCAGATTGCATGGATGGTCCACATAATTGCAGCCATTCTGAAGATTAGGCAGACCATTGGTTGTAGGTGAGCAACTAATTTTCCTTAATTGTCAACTGTTTTCTGCTGTTCTTTTCATGAACAACGTTTTTCATTTTCTTCTGCAGCCAAGAATCACAGGAGTTAATTGATGCAGAACTTTCAGCCCGTGTGTTACAGTTAATAAATATTACTGACACAGGCATGCATGCACAGGTTAGATGAAAATGATTTGGTCACTAAACATGAATGATGAGCTAGTGTACTTGCAGGCATGATGATTTTACCCTTTTGAGTACTATCTGCTAAGTATAGAATATGAGCGCCTGTGTAAGACAATTTTTTATACAACAATTTTATTTTTGAAGAATTTTCACAGGTTAATAGCGTTAATATTTTGCCAATATCGCACCATAAATAGCCAACTGTTCATTTCTCCATTTGCTGGGAAAATTAGAACTGCAGTGCTGCAAATGTGTAATTTTGAAACTGTTAAGTGTTTCTTACAGCCACCATGAAAATTCCATTGATGCAACCTGTTAGTTTTCACTTTTCAGGCAAAAGTAGTTGAAATTGAGTGTAGACAATGAAAATGATTGCACACTTAGTATTTGGCGTTCAGCTTTGGCGTTCAGCCTACTTGCAGTGCCAGTTATGTTACTAAAATGTAACTCAACAAACTATGGTTTGAGATGTCTTTTCGCTTATAAATGCTGGTTTCAAAAGCAGACATCCTACTTTTTAGGAAATGTAACTTCATTTTCTTGTTGACTCAAATCTCCTACCCTGTCTTGGTGATAGTAATATTTTTATGGGTTTCATTGGGTTGATAGGTGGCCGAGTGGAGTATCCAGCTAGCAGCAAATAACTTAGAAACAACCACCATATATGATGCACTAAAAACACATTTTTTATACTAGCTATAATTAATGCACCACTTGGCATTGCGGTGGCTTTTCAAAAGCATTTAACTTTTTCTAGTTTTGTATATAGCAGTTTGTTGGAAGCATCTTTTTTGGAGCCATAACAGCAAAATCCTATTGGAATTAGTAAAGATTAGCACAGCTACGGCAAACTGGCCCTAAAACTTTCTTTGGTGTCAATCTGTTATTACAAGAGGATTACTGCCTTGTGTTTGTATTGGCCCACTAAGGCACTACTGAACATTTATTCTCTGGTTGTTTGTAAAGTGCTGAACTCACACAGGATTTCCATTTTATTCTTCCTTTGTTCTGGCTTATGGCATGTTCTCACATCTGGCCTTTATTTTGCTGAACATATGCTAGTTGTTTTTTATAAGCTCCACAGGCTTATTGTGTGAACGAGAACTGATTGTACTTTCATTGCAGAGATATCAAGAATTAAGTAAACAAAGGCTTGATCGAGCTATTCTCATCTTTGTGCAAAATTTCAGACGGTCATATGTAGGAGACCAAGCCATGCATTCTGCAAAGGTTTAGAAGAAACGAAATAATATAATAATATTTTTAGTGCATCTTGATATACCTTTTTGTCAACTGTCATAAAGCACTGCTTTGCTGCAGCAGTTGTATGCAAGATTGTCTGAGCTACTTGGACTAAATGACCATTTAGTTTTACTCAATGTCATTGTTGGGAAAATAGCTACAAATCTGAAGTGCTACGCTGAGGTGACTTTTCATCTACTGACTTCAGCTTTGACTTTGATCTATAAGCTGTTGTTGACTATTGATGTGATTACAGTGTGAGGATGTTATTGATCATACTCTGTCCCTTTTCCTGGAGCTTGCAACTGGGTAAAGTTGTAGCTATATGCATTCAGTTTTCATATTCTCATGTTTGGCATGATGACATTTCTTCATTTTGTATTGTCATAGCAGCTATATGACTGGAAAGCTGCTTCTCAAGCTGGAGAGTACAAAATTCATCATTGCAAATCATTCTGTACAGTCTTCCCACTAGCTTTTGTTTAATATTTTTGTGTGCTCCTTGGTCTTAACAATGATTCCATTTTCATTATTCATTCTGCCAGCGGGAAAATTATCCGTTCCTTGAAGAATACAGATGTTCCCGCAGTAGAACTACCTTCTATTACATCCTTGGCTTCTTGGTCTTCATGGAAGACGGCCCAGTAAAATTCAGAAGTTTCATGGAGCCACTTCTGCAGGTGCATATCTACATGTTTTCATGCTAATATAAATTTTATCACATTCTTATTTGATTTTATCCTTCGTTTTCATCACAGGTTGCAGTTAATTTGGAGGCAACTGCTGATGCTGCTTTTCGGACTGATGTTGTGAAGTATGCATTTATTGGTTTGATGAGAGATCTACGAGGCATTGCGATGGCCACAAACAGGTGTATTCTCTGAACATATACATTTTACCGTTATTAAGTTTATAAAAGCTCCTGTGTTTTGGAAAGTAACTGTACCTTGGTCTAATCCAGCCGCCGGACTTATGGCCTCCTATTTGACTGGTTGTATCCATCTCGCATGCCACTTTTATTGAGAGCCATCTCACTGTGGACTGATGAGCCAGAGGTTGTCAACCATTACCAATGTTACATTGTTTTTTCTAGAACACTTTTGTGTCGTTGCGTACCTATTGCATGTTTTGCTGAATAAGCCTAACTTTATTATTTAGACCCAAGGTTTCTAAATCTTGTCTTCAATTGCTCTAAAACATCACCTTATGCAGGTCACCACACCCTTGCTCAAATTCATGTCCGAGTTTGTTTTGAACAAAGCTCAAAGATTGACATTTGATTCGTCATCACCAAATGGGATCCTTCTATTCCGAGAGATTAGCAAGCTGATTGTGGCTTATGGTTCACGGATTCTATTGCTTCCAAATGGCACTGATATTTATGGAAGTAAATACAAAGGCATGTGGATTTCACTTACTGTTCTTTCAAGAGGTGAGTCTATAAATTGTGTTTTGAAACATTTTCTTTTATATTCTGCAAGTCAGTTGATTGGAGGGCTAGATGGTGGTATTCACTGTTGTGCAAAATTCAATTATGCTATGGGCTTTATTTTTTTCAATTTCATAGAGAACTCTCATCACACAGGTTTTATTTTTCATATTTATGCCTTGCCCCCTTTCTAATGTTTAGGATGTTACTTCTGCTGTGAAATGTTCTTTCCATGCCGACTTCATTGTATGATACAAACCGTTCAAACACTTTAGTAATATACTTGTTTTATCCACTTGAATGAGATCCTTATTCATGTGCACTCTATATTGGCCTAGACTGCAAAATCTTGTTCATTTTGTTGACATTGGAGTTGAATCCTTAGAGATGTCTTGAGGTGAATTTTGAATATTCAAAATCATGTAATAGCTGTAGTGGTTGAGAATATGCATAATGATTGTTTTGTAGTTCCAGTACAGAATATGGTTTAACTGACTAAACTGTCATGTAACTCATGACAGTGCTTATATTCTATTATAAATATTGCAGAGGTTTCATACTTATTCAGGAGGGCCCTATGTTAATGATTTACTTGAATGTGATACTTAATATTTTTGGGGCTTTAAGCAATTGACTTTTTTTTGTCTTGTAGAATGCACTGTATTCTTTTATTATCCCGTATTGCAAAAGTCTGCTTTAGCATTTCTAAGTTTGTCAGAGTGAAGTGTCAGTCCCATTTTAATATGATTCATCGGGCATGTATAATAATAATAATAATTGAATTACTGAACTAACATGTTGGATTGGCACCTTGTTGAATGTTTTGATCAGGGTTCGGACTTCACAAAACCAGTAGTAACTTGCTGGTTCCACAGGTTTCTGGTCAAAACAACTAGTAGCAGTTCCTAATTCCCAAATGGTTTTAGTTTTTAATACAATGAGTTACTTGACTATACTTTATTCCAAACAATTCAAACTGATTTTTACAGATTTGTCAATCATGACTTTTCTGGTAAATTTTGGGAGCCACCAGTTCTTGGCTAGTTTCTAGGAAACCTAATGGGGCTGGGAGACAGCTTAGTTAAGGTTTTGTAAACCCTTGCTATGATTTGAATCTTAGTTTTTCTTCCATTATTATGGTTAAAATATGATCAAAGTTTGTACTTTTTCATATCAAGGAAGGAAACTGGCTGAGTTCCACCCAACTGTGAGCTCATTACTGTGCTTATACTGTATTCTTTGAGAAACACTTTAATTCGCATTGCAGACTTGACTTGTAATCTCCTTGCTGATTATTTAACTGTTCTTCTGACTCGCATTTACTGGCATTATATGTACAGCTTTATGTGGGAACTATGTCAATTTTGGTGTATTTGAGCTTTATGGTGACAGAGCACTTGCGGATGCCCTTGATATATCTCTAAAGATGACCCTCTCAGTTCCATTGTCTGATATAATGGCATTCAAAAAGGTATTCATGCAATCTTTAGTAATTTAGTTTACAATTGTTTTGCTGTCCTGTGTTATTGCTTTTCTTGTTATGTTTGTTAGCTTTCTCAAAATATTCATGCTAAGTTTGACTAACGGTTGAAGTAGTAGTTATTCTCAATTATCACATAGAATGTGAATAGGAACAACGGCTGCATATAAATTTAGTAGAGGTAACTGCTTGCTCATCAGAAATTGGGCCAAGTGATTTTAGTACCTATCTGATTTAGATGTTTTTTCCCTTTATAAGTTAAGCTCCCTGTATTTAGATAGTTGGTGTGTTAAATATGTCAAGAGTCGCATTGTGGGTGCAGCCAGGGCCCAGGGTTCAAAAACCCGGTGGCAACCAACAGTTCCCGTAACCAGATTAAGACGGGGGTTTCTAAATTTTGGTAAAAAAATCATTATCATATGTGTGCTATTTCGATAGAATATAGATATTTGCTATCATTCATTATTTATATATAAAAAAAGTAAAATTCAGATAAATATAAAGTACAAGTGCAACAGAAAATGACCACAAAGAAGCAGGAAACAAGAAATGTCTGGCAAAATAGTGGGGTCCAGAATCTTTGCCTGAAACAATTTTTTGGAATCTTGGGTGCTGCAAGTTTTTTACTTTAAACCTAGAGATTAGAACAATTTCTAAATTCTAAGACCATACTCCAACCCTATAGTTCTAGTTGTCAATCAAAGATATAAAGAAGAATCTAAATAATCAGTACCCCGTGTATGTAGTTTCCAAGTATTTTTGCAATGTGCTGGTTGTGACTTATGATAGGTTAGCTCCTAGGCAATTGCCAGCCAGTATCCTTTACATAAGATTAGTATTATGTGGTCCAAATTGTGTGTTTCCACTGGCTTGGTCATATGCAAATACACGATCTGGACACTAATCCAGATCTTGTGACAACTGACAACCGACACTTTGTGGTCAGCCAGATGCTTGAACTATTTCCCATTTCATCTGTAGAAGCATTCAGAATGAGCTATTGCTTTGTTGCAGCTATCAAAAGCATACTATGGATATATGGAAGTTCTGTTCAACAACCATATAAGTTTTGTTCTCAATTTGGATACAAGCACATTCGTACATATTGTCGGCATGCTTGAATCTGGCTTAAAAGGTCTAGACACGGGAATATCAACACAGGTATGTTACTATGGATCCTTTTACCACCTGAAAAATGTTCTTGCTACAACAATGTGATAATTGTGGTGGATCAGTGCTTAAAACTATGGCATCGTATAGGGAAGACTTGGTTGCAACTTGTGGTTACTGGCACCTAATAATCATGAAGTTCAATTCTCCTTTATGTGTTTGACTGAAGATAGTTTATTACTTGTCTAATAATAATCAATTATTCTTGGTATCCACATTTTTCTTTAGTACTTACTGTTTGTGCGGATCTGTATTCTATTGTTTCCTTTTGGCAGTGCGCTTCTGCCATTGATAGCTTGGCAGCCTTCTATTTTAACAACATTACAGCTGGTGATGGCCCTCCATCACCAGCTGCATTGAATCTTGCTCGACATATTGGAGAGTTCCCCAATTTGTTTCCTCAGGTTTGTGTCACTAATCTTTTCTACAATATTCTGAAAGGATACTTTGTGATAATAACATTGTTTTTGCGACAGATACTGAAGACACTTTTTGAGATCATTATCTTTGAGGATGCGGGTAACCAATGGAGTCTCAGTAGACCAATACTGAGTTTGATAATGATCAGTGAACAGGTGCCGCCTTTATTGTTATTATTAATCATGTTTGTGTTCTCTCTCTCACTCCTTTCCTAGTTTGTGTTGTATTCATGTCATTTTGATTTGTTGTTTTTGTGTGCAGATGTTTAGTGATCTGAGGGCGCAAATATTAGCATCACAGGTTAGTATTCTTTTGTTTGAAGTTCCATTGTACATTCCCTCCTTTCTAATTTTGTTTTCTTCTCTTCTTGAAACTTTCTACCTTGTCATCAGTATGTAGGTCTTTCTTTTATTTTTAAGGCAAGGAGATAAAGATTTTTAATACCAATCATCTATCTACATCCTTTCGATAGGAATTGTTTATGCCTATCGTACAGGGTAAAGTATATTTGGGGTTACTTTATTACTATCGTGTTGTGAATCCAGTTTAGGGTAACTGTTGGCTATTAATAGCTGCACCTTTATGAAATAGATGGTACATTTTAGCACATAGATCTCTAGGGTTGCCTTTTGATGCTCTTTTTTTTGTTGGGGTTGGGGGGGGGGGTACGGAATGGTAGAGTACCTGCAACAAAAATATTTTTTTTTCTCGAACAACGCAGGAGAACTGCGTGTCATTTCATTAAGAAGAAAACAGAAATACAAAGGAGGGTCAAGAGTCCACTCCTAGAACAGGGGAGAGAGGCTCCCGGACACCCAACACACCCACAGCACAAGAAAAACCGAGAACACTAAAAGATTAGCGACTGAAGGAGCAGCTCTTGAAGAGCAGAGGCTCCAGCCATACACCAAAAAGAACCTTCAATCGCTCACTCAGTAAGACCTCTTGGACACTAGGAGAAGCTCCTTCAAACACACATACATTGCGATGCTTCCAGATTTCCCAAGCGACCGTGATAATCAAAGAATTCAGCCCATTTCTCTTCTTTTATCAAACCCTTGATTGCTTGGCTCCACCGCTTAGAGAAACGGGTTACTTCCTACTGAGGAGCAATAGCTAGAAGTCCCAATCTGTTTAGAATCATTGTCCACACTGACGCGCAAACACACAACTAACAAGGGTGTGTTGAATAGTTTCTTCCGCTCGTCGCAAAGAGGGCATGAAGCGTGATGAGGCAAACCCCTTTGGCTAATCACACCGTCCAAAGAACGGTTCTTGATCGCCACCAAATGAAGAATTTGCATCTAAGAGGTGCCCACTTTTCCAAATACGCCTCAAGGGGCAAATTTAATTGTACCGTGAAAAAGGAGGTATAGGCAGACTTCATCGTGTAGGAACTGATTCGGTTAAGCGCCACCGATGTTGATCGGGTGTCATGTTCAAAGCACCAAGTCATCCACCAGCCTCCTACAATCAGAAATATTCAACAAGCACTTGAACTGCCAGAGCACCCTTATATCACCACCCATCTTCTATTTGTTAGAGCTTGTGCCACAGTTCTTTGTTTCAAGGTTCTCTTTGGGATGAGCTTGAACAAATTAGGAGCCCATTCAGCGGCTGTCTTGCCCTGCAACCAACGGTCAGTCCAGAATTTAATTGTTTCACCATTACCCACAATGGAGTCAACCGCGATATCAAACAGAGCTTTAGCATTAAGAGGCACTTTAACAGGCAGGCCCGTCCAAGGGTGAGAGGCATCAGTCTTTTCCAACCAAAGCCAACGAATGCGCAAGGCCCATCCTAGCCGCTCAAAATTGTGGATGCCCAGGCCACCAAACTGAATTGGTCGCTGAATGTTCTCCCAAGAGATAAGACAGCTGCCACCATTGGCAATCTCTCGGCCTTTCCATAAGAAACCTCTTCTTTTCTTGTCAATAGCCTTTATAACCCAATTAGGAAGATCCAAAGCAATCATAAGGTAGATAGGAATGGAGGTCAAAACCACTCGAACCATAATGAGACGACCAGCCCGATTCATGAGTGAAGCTTTCCATCCCGGCAGATGGTCTGCCACTTTATCAACTAGTGGTAACAGATCTGCTTTTGTAAGCTTACGAATGGAGAGGGGGAGGCCCAGATAAGAGCAAGGAAAATCCTTGATCACACAGGGCAACAGATCTGAAATAGTGTTCAACTCCTCAGCCCCACATTGAATTGGAGTTACAGAACTCTTGGCCATATTGGTCCGGAGCCCAGTGGCATGGCCAAAAATATCGAGGAGCTGATTGACCACTGAGAGATCCATCCTTGTAGGGCGAAGGAACAGCACCACGTCATCAGCATAGAAGGAGAGTCGGTGTTTTGCTTGCTGGACAGCAATGGGCTGCAGGAAACTTTCTCTAGTTGCAAGATTCACTAATGAGTTCAGGACTTCCATTACCAAGATAAAGAGCATAGGAGAAAGAGGATCCCCTTGCCGAAGCCCACGCTGATGAAAAATACTTTCTCCTGGCTCGCCATTGAGCAGAATCTGAGTAGAAGAAGTGGACAGCAGCAGGCTAACAAGATTGCACCACATACGACCAAAACCGAGATGTTGCAAGATCTCAAGTAAGAAGGACCAGGAAACGGAGTCAAAAGCCTTTGAAATATCTAACTTTAGAAGAATATGGGGTTCTTTTCTGCTATGTAAAGCCCTGGCCAGCTGCTGTACCAAAAGAAAATTGTCTTGTATGCTCCTTCCTTTCACAAAAGCACTTTGGTTAATGGACACCAAGTTTGGCAGGTGAGGGGTCAGCCGATTAGCCAACAATTTAGCTACAAGCTTTGCAAAGCTATGAATGAGACTTATTGGCCTGTAATCCTTGACATGGGCAGCATCAATCTTCTTAGGCAGCAAGGTAATGAAAGCTGTGTTGAGGAGTTTAAATTTAAAAACATGTCCTCTCTGTACTGCTAGAAGGGCCCTCATAATATCATCCTTGATAATCCCCAACAGACCTTATAGAAACGACCAGTGAAACCATCAGGCCCTGGAGCTTTATCCATAGGGAGATCTCTTATAGCTGCCCAAACTTCCTCCTCATAGAAAGCCTCATCCAGAGATGCAAGATCATGGTGTTGAATATCCAGAGCGTGAAGGTCTAGGGTGAAGTCTCTATGTTCAGCAGTTCCAATCAATTCTTCATAGTAATCAAGGACTGCCTGCTGTTTCCCCTCTTGAGAAGTAACAATCTGGTCCCCAACCTGGAGCTTAGTAATAAGGTTCTTCCTTTTTCGGTAACGAGCTTGTTGATGAAAAAAGGAAGTGTTAGCATCACCCTCCCGGAGATAGAGGATACGGGAACGCAGTCTAGCAATAGTACGCTGAAGGGAGGCCAAACCAAGGCAGTGCAGTTTAAGCTTCTGCCGGAGCCCTTCCTCACCAGGTGAAAGAACACGGTGGTCCCTGGCGATTTCGAGGCGGTGTAACACTTCTTTGGCCATGTCCAGCTGTAATCTTATGTTTCCAACCTTGCACTGACTCCATCTTTGCAACCCCTTGGAAAGCCGCTGGAATTTTAAAAAGATATTTTCAACCGGACAGTTAGTTGTAACTGGAGCATTCCAATTTTGGAGAACTGCCTCTTGAAAACCAGAGAGCTTGGGCCAAAAACTCTCAAAATGAAATCTCCGCTTACCACGAGTGTTAACTTTCAAACCCAAGATGAGAGGGCAATGATCAGAAACAGTAGACGCTGCACTTTGCAGGAGCGAATCAGGGAAAATGTCTTCCCAACCAGTACAACAGAAGACCCTGTCCAGCCGCACCAGAGTAGGGGAGGACCTCTCATTTGACCAAGTGTACTTTCGACCATGCAAAGGGATCTCTTTAACATCAGTGTCATCCAAGAATCTCCTGAACCTGCCCATCAACGCTCTGTTCAGGTTAGCATTGTTTTTATCAGCCGCTTGATAAATCATATTAAAATCACCAGCTAACAACCAAGGACCACTACAAAGACCACGGAAGCCACGCAAATCCTGAAGAAACTGAGTTTTCTCCTCATCCTCTTGGGGACCATAGACTCCCGTGAACCACCAATTATGCCCCTCCTGCTCAGCAAACTGGACGGAGACAAAGAAGGAGTCCACACGGGAAGAAATTGCCCGGCAAGAGTTTCCTTTCCAAGCAACTAGAATGCCACCACGAGTGCCCTCAGCTGGTAAAGCCACAAAATTGTCAAACTCTGAACCAAAAACTGAGAGGAACAAATGAGAAGTCATTGCTGCAATCTTTGTCTCTTGGAGACACACAATGTCGGCCTTGGAAGACAGAATAACATCTCTAACTGAATTTCGCCTGGCCCTTTGATTGAGGCCACGAGCATTCCAAACTAGAATAGAAGAAGAGTTCATTGGAGAACAAATAGTTGCACGACCAGAAACAAAACTTCTAGAAACCTGCCAACGAATCAGCTGAGCGGACCTCCAAGCTGTGATCAGCTGACCAGCCAAAGATGGCAGCAAGAGCAGCAAGGTGCACATCAGTGAGGGGTTTCTCAAAGAGTTTACTATACTCATCCTGAGCTTTCTGATCAACCAAATCCCTGCTTGTAGAGAGTCCAAGACTTCTGAAGATACGACGTTGGGCTTCAGAAACCACAGGTCCTGGCGAGTAGGGGTTTGCTCCTGCCACACGCCTGCTACGACGGGGGACTGATACAGAAGGGGGTGCCATGGATCTCCGCTTCTCAATTACAGGCCGAGGCAGCAGTTGGTCCACCGGCTTAGTGATAGTGATCTGCTCAGCCATCTTGGCGAAGAAGGACTTTGCCGGCGCTGAAAGGATCGGGCTGGATTCAAGCCGCTGGGAGTGGCGCTGTCGACGCCTGACGTAGACACGTGAGAAGGTCTGGGCTTCCTCCTCTGGAGCAGCACAACCCTCGCAGGCGCTCCCCTCTGGAACGGCACAGCGCCCGCTGGCAGCATCCTCCGGAGTGGCACAGCGCTCGGGCGCCCCTTCCGGACCAGCATAGCGCTCGCGGGCGAAATGGGCAGCCTCCTCTGGAGTGCAACCTCGTTCGGGCGAGGTGGGCCTGATTCCCGCGCCAACAGCAACTGCAACAAAAATATTAGTGCTTGTGACAGAATTTAAATAGGCCAGGTTTCCTGTTTCAGGAAATTTAATTAGGCGGTTTAAAATTTTGGAATTACATCAGAAACTGTAAATACATTATGCGGGTATCATCAAAGATCTCAACAATGTTTGTTTGATAGTAGCATTACTCCTTCAAAATAGTAGTGCAAAATGTTTAATAGAATGCTTTTTTTGACAAAAGGCATCAAGTTGGTGAAAAAAGAGCTTTGTATTTGGAATTATTGTTGATTCTAAGTCATACTTTTGCTCTTGTGAAGCAAATTGAACTGTCATTTGGTAACATCCACTGCATAGAATATTTGAATCACCTTCATGTATGTTCCACTAGCACATGTGAAGATAAAAGAATGTACTGGGGTGAACTTCTATTTGTTTCATTAGCAGATGATGTTCTATAGTTTTGAATTGGGTCACTCTTCACTTGAAGAATGCTAAGATAATTATAATGAAGTTTTAGACTCGTTGAAACCTATGATTTCCTTGAATATATGGCTGTAACTAACAGAAATGAGTGACTATCCTGAAGAGCTAATGCACCTCTTGTTTGCAGCCTGTAGACCAGCAACAACACCTTTCGCAATGTTTTGATAAGCTGATGACTGATGTCACTAGGAACTTGGAACCAAAGAACAGGGACAGATTCACTCAAAATCTTACAACCTTCAGACATGATTTCCGAGTGAAGTAACAGCTATTCAGAATCAGCTACCAGTTTGAAGGAGGTGCTCCTGCTTTGCTGTAAATACTCTGCTTATTTTTCAACTTAGGAACCATCATTCCGTGGGGAAAAAAACTTGTGCTTAAAATCTCAGTTTGGCTTGCAGTGGCCGAAAGATGAAGGGTTCTGTCACTGCATGTGGTGAAAAGCAGTTGTAAATCTCTGAGCTTCGGTTGTATCAGAATGGTGAATGGTGGGGACTGACTCTTCTTTTTTTACCTTTGTATCCCTTTTGCTTGTACAGCAGCATGTGATTGCTGTTTCCCCAAGTTGTTGGGAGCAGCCATCCTCAAATCTAATTCATTGTTTAAGAAGTTAGAAGAAGGAAAAACGATGTAAATGGGCTTGTGTTGGCTATGCTCTAAGGTGAAAAATGAAAGCGAGGAGAAATGGAAAAATTTTTGTCCCAAGTACATCGTCAGTACCGTATTTGTTTAAGCTGTTCTCTCCATAATTTGACGTCTTTATATCGATGTTTTCTTTTGAAGGTCATTTGCAGGTTGATGTGGTCGCCACAGTTTTCCATTCGGTGCTGCACAGCATTGCTCTGCTGCAAGTGTTTGTAATTCAAGGGTTTTGTTGCGTGCTGTAGCCTGGAGTCCTGGACGCAAGATTGTAAATTGGGCAGGGTTTTGGAGGCAAGACTGGTTGGTCGCTGCGTCTTGTCCTTTGGCAAGCAGGCCTGATAAACTTGGTTCAAGGTGTTTGTCCAAGTAATTATTAGGATCAACGCCAAGTTTTGTTTTTTTTTTTGTGCCTATTCTACTAGTATCTTGCAGGCTATTGTAAAAATGATAACTATTTTTTCTTGGAAACAAGGTTTTGTTCAGGTTGTCCAGGTTATCATTTTGACATCCACTGCTGACATTGGATTGCCAACTTGCAAGTTTCCTGACAAGTAGTGTATTCACAGTTCCAAATACTAAATTTAAGATGAATTTGAATGAGGATTTGAACGTTCGTAGGTTTGAATATGCATTCGATGAAGCACAAAATCCGCGTGAAATTTCTGCTCATCTCGATTAGTCACATCCGCACAACTGGTACATTTAGCTAGGTGATCTTAAACCTACATTCTGACGTGCATCATAACGAGTCGATGTAATTTAGCCCAAAACAACCCGGCCTTTATTTGTCAGAAAATACGCTGAAATAGGAGGTTCAACGGAAAATGAACATACACTTCGGCCGAAAAGGAATGTTCACAAATACACACATTGTTATGCTATCGAATTTGCGCACGAATTGAATTTTTTTTAGGAAAAAAAGAGTACGGATGAGTTTTCTTTTGGGAAAAAAGTTCGGATGCAAAGCTGATTCGGTAATCGAATACGTATACCACCGAAACCAAAACCCTGCGCCCCGGCGCGCCACCGCCACTTCCGCGTCGCCTAGACCACCACCGGGCCGGCTGCGGGATCTTGCCGCCGTTGGTCGCCCTTCCTCACTCGTGCCTCTCGAGCCGCGACCGGCCATCACGACCCACGGCCCGGAAGAGGGGGGGAGCTGGGAGCGATGCCGCTGCCACGCTCCTCCGATTCGGACGACGAGGCTGGCCAGGACGATGCGCGAGATCCTCGCCAAAAAGGCCATTGCCAAGAAGGAATGCGCCCAGAAACGTAAGAAACTAATGAGTCTTCCAGTTAATCCCAATCTCTGCTTGTTTGTTTAATTGGTTTGGTTTGATCAAACCCCTTGCAGTAAAAATTAGGGATCAGCGCTAATTTGCCAAGAAGGAATACGCCCAACAACGTAAGAAACGAGTCTTCTAGTTTTGCTTAATTGGTTTGGTTTGATCAAACCCCTTGCAGTAAAAACTAGGGATCAATGCTGACCTGCTTAATAGTTCAAGACAATGCTGATTCTTTGTTCAACTTAATCCATGCCCGGCCGGACAACAACAACAACCAAACGCAACGCATTGGCGTACAAATTCAGTTCGTCCAGGATAGGCAGTCAGTTAGCTCTTGCCTCTATTCCCTGGCTGGCTCTAACACTTCAGTTTTACTATGATTTAGGTATCAAGCTTATACATCTATTTCTTTCTGAATTATGACTTTCTAGCTGACAGTAACAACTTCTTATTTTAGTTCAGAGAGAGTGCAAGCAAGCCAACATTACTGTAGAAAAAACATTCTATGGCACCGATGATGGCGGCGCCGATGAGAGCCGTGAAGTTCGAAGGGCTGCCCTGCTGGTTTCGTAGTCAATCGTCGGTCCAGCTTCTTTTGAAGGTGCTTCTTGTGGCTACCAACTTGCTGTTTTCTTAGATAACCTGCTTGATCTGCAGCCCATTAACTCGTCTTTATAATTCAGGCGAAAAGAGGATGCGTGTTTGCTCAAGATTTGCGATACAGTGGAATGACGGTACTGGTACCGCTATGATCTTAACCTCAGCAACATTGGTTAAATTAGGGAATTGTGTGATTCCTGGTCTCAAGGTTAGTCCTCATTTGATTGTTGGTGAAATTGAATATGGTTTTGTTTGTCCTAATTTTTGATTGTTGGATAACGGATTTCTAGATCAAGGTGCTTCTACCAAGTGGGAACGTGGCTGATGGCCAGGTTTCCCTAGTAGATGTTCACCATAACATAACCCCACCCTAGTTGAAGTTGCATCTGATAATAAGAAGCTACCAGAAGCAGTTCTGCTTAAGGATGTTGATGAGAGAGGAGATGTGTTTGCGCTCGGACGTGCTTACGATGACAAAATTAAAGTATAATGTGTTCGCGAGGCCAAATAAAAAAAATGGACAGCGGCCTTGATTGTTCAGAGCTGTTACTTCCAAGCTGCTAGATTACTATGGTAAAGAACATACAATTTGTTTCGTTTGGACCTATTGTGGTTTCACTGTTGAACATAATAGAATCCAATGACAAGCACCTGCTGTCTCTGCACCTTGGTTTGCTGTGTGTTGATATATTCTTTTCACGTCTGTTTTTTTTTTCCTTGTGCTCAAAATGCCATTTTTTGTATACACATGGAAATTCTTTTTTTTTTGTTTACCTTCCGACTATGCTTCATATTTTTGTTCATTTTGTACTAGGCTGGTGTTGGTGGACCCATGGTAAATTACAATGGTCATATTGTAGGCATCAACTTCTATAGAAAGAAGAACCAGACACCATTTCTTTCAATGGCAATTGTCTCAAGATGTTTAGATTAGAACACCATCAGAGCTTCGGGTAGGTGCATTACTCATGATGGTTATACCGAAGTTATTTTGAATATTTTTTTCATTTGCATTCATTAGTTGTAATGGAAAAACAGGGTCTTACTAGTCTTCATTAGTAAGGGTCCTCAGAGAATAGCTAAAAAAATATCGGACCCAGATTTAGCCAATCCAGAATCATCTGTGAAATCATTGCACTATTATCTAGATCAGTAGATAGTGCTCACAAATAAATCACTGAATTATTTCATACAAGACGTAAACCATACCATTCAATAATACTACAAATCAGAGTTTAAATAAACCGTGTCGGATTAAGTTTACAATAAGACCGATTAGACCAAATAAGTATATTACATAAAGAGGAAGGGGAAGCAATAGCAAAAGGGGAATGCATATATCGCCATAGGCAAGCGACTAGGGTAGAATATGTGCGACCGATATTAACCAAGAAACTAGATAATATTGGTGCACGCAAACACCAACTTAGTCAGCATGACTAGGGTAAGATCTAGACTACTAGAGACTATTCTAATCTCCTCTATCTTCTCCATCAGCTCCTGGGGCCTTGTAGTACGCATTAATATCCTTGGTTCATAGGTTTTGATAGATTTAGTAAGGAGAATGAGCACAAACAACCATGCTCTATGAGCCAACACACATAATGCAGTAGTATACATGTAGGGTTCAACAAAGGTAGGATTGTGTTCTTTTATTTGTTAAAGGTATTATTTAAAAACTACAATAATTAGAACATCATATAACTTAGCATTTTAACTAAACCATGCTTCTATTAAAAAGAGTAAAAGTGTGCAATATTAATAACGGTGTAGGTTTTATCCACCTGTTACATAGTTCCATCCGTCAAATGCTAGCTTTTGCTAATAGGGTTACATCCACCTAATCATTATTATTGAGTTATATCCACCTAGGTAAACCAAAATCAGGACTACATCCACCCGACAAGTTTTCATTCTACCCATAAAGTTTTATGAATAGATACTAACTCGAGTAAGTTCACATACCCGCCCTTGACCGTAGGCACGGTTGTTTGAACAGTTTGCACTCTGCATAGATTGTACATTTTATCCACAAGAGATAATCAACATATTATGTTTCACACATTTCTTTGGGATATGTGAATCAAGAAGATCACCACAAGTCCTTTATAATGCATCATCCAGTGTAAGTTACACTTACTCAGGTTTTATCTTAGTAAGGTTACATCCACCACACTAAGACCCCTTCTTGCACCACATGACGACTTAAATCCAATGGCACCACTCATGTCTACGATGGCTTAAAACCAACGACATGACCTGTGGGTCACTCCAATGGTGCAATTCGTACTGGTGGATATAAATTATTTAGCCAAGTCATACATATTATAGACTTATGCTTGTACTGTTTTACATTGAGAGATCATTATAGGATTCGGTCCTTAGAGTTATCTGGGCGGTACTACCACAAACTATAATTTCTCATACTACATCTACATCAATCTTCTTACCATCAGCCCAGATGAGTAACATCAAGTTTTTTTAGGGTTTTGAGAAACATAAAACTAATTATCTTAACTGACCAATTATTTTCCTCCAATGACTGTCCAAAACTAGTTTCATGATTAAAAGACGATGAAAGGGCAATTTAATGCCTTAGCACTTAAATAAGACTAAACATGATACTTAAGTACGACTTATAATTAGTAAGGATACCACTATAGTTTCTAAGGTGACAAGGATTTGTAACAACTTGCCTATCCTCTGGGCCTAGAGTGCTACCATCATTGCATAATAATACCATTTTTGAACAATTGCTAATCATTTTAAGCAAACTCTATTTTATTCGTAAAGCAGCGACCACTTGCACTATACCATTTTTAAGCAACTATTCTAGCTTACTAGTGGAGTTAAACATACCAACAAAAGCTGATTTGTGAAGTGCTGCAAGTACTTGAAGTTATTCATGTGCTATTCCCGCCCGCGCATGACGTCCTCAACAGTCACCTAAAAAACAACAAAATAAGGGTGAGTCTGGAGACTCAGTAAGTACATAATAGAGCGATAAATATTGCCCAAACATGTAAACAATTTTACCAGCCATAACATATTCTGTATGCATTATCATGTTCATACTTACATTGTCATGTTCTAACATTGTTCTACCCTTGGTGCAATGCAACACAACTCTACATGCTCATTTGCTCATCTCATTGCAAATACCAGTACTGCCGAGTGAATACCCGTCGATGTTCACCCAAAATCTTGGGCTCGCCCATATCGGCACGGGGGTCTTTCCACTCCCGTGGAGGCCCTACCGAAGTAGGTCTTACTCAAGAGCGATCCAGATTAGTCAACTAGCTTTACTCGTAGCTAGAGACTTTGTCACCACCCTAACTCTTGAGTGCACATGATGCAAATCCAGATGCTCATTGTCATTGTTATTATCATTTTCATCAGTATTATCATTGGTAGGGTGGCATTGTTGCTCACCCTGTTCCATTACAATTGTCATTATTAAAATAAATATCATCATGTCGTGTAAACATTGCATTTCCATATAAGCATCATCATGTCAGGTAAATATTGTATTTCCACATAAACATCATCATATCATATAAACATCGCATATTTCATATAAGCGTCATCATATCATGCAAACATCGCATCATTCATAAACTCTACGGTCTACCGCTCTACCATGCACTTGCCTGTTTACTAAGAAAAGTGAAGCAACGTGCGGACAGCGTCGACTCAGAACCTCCACCTAAACAAGCAGTTAATTCGACTCAACACATCATAACGAAACCAGTGCTTAAGTGAGCAACGACGACTCTACGCGCATATTCTGAGACGCGCATATTCTGACTCTGGCATAAAATGCCCGGGTTAAGGACCCGTCGCGCAAGTACCAACCCCCTATTTTTCTTCTTTTTTCTTTTTATCCCTTTTCTTTTCATTCCCTTTTTTTTTCCTTTTTTTCTTTTTCTTTCTCCTACCCTTTCATCTGATTCGGCCGAATTGGCCCTAACCCATTCCCCTCTCACTTTAATCATTTCTCACTTCGGTGCTCCTCCAGGCAGTGCAGCTATTCGCAACCAAGCTCGGGCTCGCCGCCCCTGAGCTCACCGCCAGCCCCTGCACCACTGGATGGCCACCGGGTGTTCCCCTTGGCCCTAGCTTTGGCCAAGGCGCCTAAGCTTGGCTTGAGCACCTCTACTCTACTACTTCACAGGATGGTCTATCTAATCCTCTCTTCTTTAACACATTTTGATTTAGCTCCCAGCTCTGTTTTGCCCTACTCTTCACTACGCATGGTTGGGGAAGGCAAACCTTACTTGGCTTGGGTTGGGTGGAGATGAGAAGGCAATGACGATGGTCGTGGTGGCGATAACACTCTCCACGCATTCCAGTTGGCCCTTCTTGCCTCCTTTTCCCAGTCTGGTTTGGTGTGGCTCCGGTGGTCCGAGGTGGCTTGTGGTCGCCGTGGACTCCACCCTCACGCCGTCGAGCTTCCCAAACTCCCCAAGCTCCTCTCCACTTCTCTCTCCCTCACTTCCTCTCTGTGTTGCTATAGCTGGTTTAGCCGTACTTGGCTTTGGGGCTCACTCTCGGTTGGCTCTGTAGATGAGCTCTACTTGCTCTTTGCTTTGGTAGAGAAGAAGGAGATGGGAAAGAAAGGCCTTAACTGCCTGAGTGGTTTTGGCTTATGAGTAGAACTGGCTCTCGGCCTTGGCAACGAAAAGGAAATGGGGAGTGGTTTGCTCTCTTTGGCTTTGCTCTTACCTTGGCTGAGAGAGGATGAGGGAACAGATGAGAAAATATGGTCTTTTTGGATGGCTTATGAGAGGCATGGCCATGACTCTCTCTCTCTCTCTCTCTCTCTCTCTCTGTGTGCATTGCCATTTATGCCCTTCCCATTTAGCCTTGGCTGGTTATGTGCCTCATGGACCCTTTGGTCCAAAGGCAACCCTACTTTGTTTGGGGCTTTTCTACAGTGATAGGTAAGTCGATAAAAGATAAGAATGAAATTTCCTCCCAGATGATGAGAACCCAAACGTGAGACGATGCTGATCGTCCCTACACGGTCTAGGAACCTCAGTGAGCGCTACTTTTATTCGGCATTCTAAAAGCCGATGGGTCTGACGGCAAAACTCTACTTAATTCCCTTTATTCTCCCTTTTGCATTTTTAGTGGTATTACATTCTGCCCCCTTTAACAGAATTCAACTCTGAATTCTGGCGCTCCACAATCCACGTGGAGGAACAAAATAAAACGAACTGCACATAACATAACATTCACTCATACCCGTAGAGAACAACTTTAGGTACTTCTCGCACATGCGAGACTCCCAACTCTCATGTCACTTCTCACTCAGACTAATGTGTCCAAAGCATTTTAACATACTTTATCGTTTTATGCCTTAACACCTTCTCTGATTTCTCCAGAATCTGAACTAGACGGGACTCGAAGGTGAGGTCTTACTTTATGGACATCGGTTCTAACACAATCTCATGCTCTGGATCTCGCAAGAACTTTCTTAACATAGAAACATCGAACACATTATGCACTCCTCACATGGATTCAGGGTGGTCCAAACGATATGCCAACATTCCAATCCATGCCAGAATTGGAAATGGCCCAATGTGCCTCGGGCTAAGCTTCCCTTTGGTACCAAATCATACTATGCCTTTAGTGGGAGATACTCTCAGGTATCATCTAAACAGTGAGTACAAGATTTGACCCCTTTTGTACTCTGGCCCGACAAGTTAGCAAGGGTAGGATAATCACTTATGGTGCAGAATACCAAGGTGCATAAAGTGAAGTTCTCTCGTTTGTATGCATCCCATACCTGTATCCCTTCGATCCACAGTATTTTTAGATCTTCCACCAACGGTGCTAGTACACATCAATATCATTCCTATGTTACTTTGGCCATTGGATAAGTATTGACAGAAAAATATATATCCACTTCATATACAACCAAGGAGCATGATTGTAGATGCAGAGAGTCACGGGTCAAGTGTTATGTCAACTGCTCATGTTACCGAAAGGATTCATTCCATATGTACTCAATCCAAACATTATATTCCTCGGTTCTGCACCGAAGTCTGTAAACCTCCTAGCCATGTTTCTCCGCTGGGCAGAATTAGCAAGATGTCGTAGCATTCCATTCTTCTTACGCTCCTCCGAGTGCCAACACAATAGTTTTGCCTCCTTTGGGTTCGCAAAAAACTGCTTCAAACGGGGAATCATATAAAGATACCATGCCACGTTAGTAGGAGATGCTTTCTTCATCTCTGTTTCCTTGCCATCAGCTGATTGATTCTTACACTTGTATCGGGATACGTTGCATATCGGACATACATGCATGTTTGTATACTTTTTATGGTAAAGTACACAGTCGTTCAGACATGCATGTATTTATTCTACTTCCATTTTCAATGGACAAAGAACTTTCTTGGTTTTGTAGGTGGTTTTGGGCAACTCATTTCCCTCCAGGAGCATGTCCGCTAAAAGACCTAACGGTGTTGTGAAACTCTTGTTAGACCAACTGTTGCCAACCTTCAATTTCAGCAATTCAAGCACGGCTGACAACCTCGTATACTTTGACTTGCAGCACATGTACAAAGATTTCTCTAAGTCCTCCATCAAACCGTGGAATTTAACATACTTTTTCTTTGAGTCCTTCATCAAGCCCTGGAATTTAATATACTCTCTCATCATAGTTCCCTTATGTATCGTGAAGCATATGATCTAGATTGTCATCATGCAGCCTATCTAAATTGGAACCACAATCGACATTATCCGGCAGCATATCATTGACTTTATCGATGATATCATCATTACTACTTTTTTGTATGATCTGCTCTTCACCATAACTGGTCCAACATGCATACCCCTTTTTGAAATGCCTAAGAATCAAGTACGCTTCAATATGCGCTCGGTTCTTAAACATCTTTAGATTCTTGCAGTCAATGCATGGACAGTACATATATTCCATCCCTTATTTAACATATCCTCATCAGTAACTCTTGTAAAAGCAGAAACATCATTAATATACTCTTCACTCACACAGTTCCTAGCATACATCCAGTTTCGGTCCTACATTATGCATATAACAATCTAGTGTTAAATATTGAATTGATTAATTAGTATACTATATATATATACACACACACACATACATACATACATACACACACACGATCTAAAGTAGCTATATATAGCAAGAATAATTAATTAAATTGAATTTAGTAGAAATAGACTATGAATTGACTAAACTCTGAACCCTAAGTCATCCTAGATATAAATAATCTTCTCTCTACATCAAGCTAGCTAGATCTAAACCATCTTCGATCCTGCTTTCACCAAAACCTAGATCTAAATTATAATACAAACAAGAACAATTTACTAACCATAGGCAGTCAATAATTTAATAGATCTACAATCACTCTTGCTAAATAGTTTCCTTTCACCAAATAGCTTCAAAGCCCCACCTCCAGCTCAAAGCAGCAGTCTAGATCTGGAATTTAAGACAGATGGTCGACGGATCTGCGCGCAATTAATATAGTGGAATTATCATTGACGGTTTTTAACACAAACTGTCTATAATGACTTAACTATCACAGAACAAACCGTCTATGAAGTATCACAAATGGTTAAAGTAAAAAAACAATCTATGATATTTGGTAATATCACAAACAATTTATGTTAAAAAACCGTCTGTGATACTTCACAGACATCACAGACGGTTTTCACCATAAATCGTCTATGCTATTATCTTTTCACATATAGTTTTTAGCGCTCGCAACAACACAGACGGTCTCTAAATTAAAATCGTTTATAATTGTATTTAATACTGATGGTTTTGAGTAATCGTATACGATATCTAGTATTAGACCTTTTTGTAGTGCGAGCTGCCTGACGCCCAACTTTTCAGATCGATCGCAATGGATGATCATGCATATACTCGCATGCGTGCATTCAAGGGCTCTTGCCACTTGGCATTGGTTGGGGGCACTCGGCATCCTCACCAACCTTCTTAATTTTCAGCAGTTTGGCTGTGATCTTGCTTAGAGCAAGTCCAATAATGATCTTATAGCTAAGCTAATCAGCATTTTTGCTGATGTGGAGGAGAGAAGAGAGGAGAGAGATGAGAGCTTGCCTCTCATGTAAGCAACAAGCTGGGCACGGGAGCCTATGCAGTGGTGAGCTCAGATAATAAATATATGTGAGGAGGAATAGGAAAGAGAATGTGAGACATGGTACCACATAATAATAAAAAATCTTTTGTAGACAAATAGAAGACAAAGTATTGTATAATTTGGCTCTTATAACTTGACTTATAGTCAAACACTTGACTCTATTATTGGACTTGCTCTTAGTACTCATTTCCTTGCAAGATATATGCATGCGTGCATGTGCTCTTCATGTCGATCGATCGTGTCCTGCATTCATGCCTTCGTTCTCTGCAGCTAGCTTAGCTAAGCTGTTATCCAACTCCTCCCAGGCATTTCAGCTATCTTGCATGTTTCCTTGTCTTTCATCGAGTTCTTGTAACGCAAAAGTGTGAGTCAGATATTTCATCTAATCTCGAGACCTTATTAACGTTCCTTAGACTCGTGCCTTAATGTGTTTGGTTCCAGGGACAATAAGGGATGGGACCTCCTATTTGGACCTGTTTGGATTGAGTCGGACAGAGTCCATCCTTATCCCGAATATTCTCCTAAATTGAGGATGCCCCATCCCTAAAAATGAGGGGATGGGCTTGTCCTCTTCCTCGCTACTGCGCCCAATAGTGTGTTTGGTTCTGGCAATACGGTTCCATCCTTAAAAACAGGATGAATTCATTCTCCTTTCTAAACCAAACACACCCTAAGTGTAGCTAGCTGGCTACTATGGAGCCTTTTGATCACGAGGACCGGTATATCTTGACTTGTAGTAACAGGGCTAACGACAGCTGAAAAAAAAAGTTGAGTTGTGACAATTGTTACACCATAAACCGTTGAGAAAGAAGTGACTGCATCTTCCTAGACTTGAAGATGCGTGCTATATGGATTTCTAGATAAATTCTAATTATATAAGGATTTCTAGATAAATTCTAATTACATTATGATTCCTATTTCTCTTTAAGGTAGGATTCTTACTTTATTTTTTTGGAAGACTAGGGAGCGAGACTATATATAAAGCCATAAGGTATGGCTATATATAGAGAATCTAAGTCATAAACCAACTCATCCAAAACAAAATGCATATAATAAGATTAGAGATTATTTATTACTTAGCACTAAATTCTTATATAGGGTAAAGATCCGATAGTACTAAAAGGTCGAGAGAGTTGTGAGAGAGCAAGAATCTCTTGTACTCTTTTGAGTGTGTGCTTAAGGAATTTATGGTCGGCTTTGTCAAATCTTTCTCTCTCGTCATGATTTTTGTGTCATTATTTTGGTTCTTTATACGAGATTCATCTACTTCATTCTTGATACCATGTATGCTCATTATTATACCGCACAAATTCTGATCTAATATGAAACTATTGCGTATAAGGAAGGATATTAAAGTATAATATTAACGAAGCAACCCTTGCCCCATTGGGAGTGGGAGAGGGGTGGAACTTCCTACCAGGCGGTTTGGGTTGATCGAGTCCAAGTAGGAAATAAGTGTGTGTCCTGCTCCATATATAATATTACGGATTCGCCCTTGTCCTTAACAATTTCAGATGTGTGACGCGCTTGTGTGTGCATACGTGGATGTATACTGCCTCGTTGTACTTTTAAGAAAAAGTTACAGTATAGGTGTCTCAATAGAAAAATACTTGGCACAATTTGCTTTTCAACAAGAAAATACGTGGCACAATTAATAGCACATATGTTGATCTCAACTTTGTGTTGACCAATACACGACATGCATGCAAAATTGCAAATGCAAGCAGGAACTTTTTTTTTTGCTCGACGCATGTGCTTCGTCGTGGGTAAACAGCAGTGGGGAGAAAGGGGGCTGGAGGGGCCCGGCACCCTAATTTTTATTAATCCTTCATTATGTAGTTAATTATATGTATTTAATTAGTGGTTTGGTTCCTCTCAATTTTGCCCAAATGTAAAGTATGTTTAAACTCCAGTCATATGCAGCTCAAATCTTCTTTGTTTTGTTTCTTGTTTTAGCTTTGTATCTACTGATCTTTGTAAATGTGGGTTACAAGGTGGTGCGTACCGTGATCTGTAGGATATGCATGTTTGTGTTCTTAATCTTAGGATGATTAATGCAGGCTCGTGAGTTGACTAGAAGCTGTTGTAGCTAGTCATAGGTGTGATTGAAGATCACTCAAGCACTACTAGCTGGTGGAGTACATAACGCTAGGAACCTTTAATTAAAAGCCAAGAAAATGTTTTGGCCGAATTTCTACGGCAATACAATGGACATGTTCTCGTGGATTTGTTTTTTGATTTCTTTGAAAATCAAAATAAATAGAGTGTTTTTAAAGCAATTTTTTTAAATGACTTCTCGAGTCTAAAAATATATGAGCTGTCCACGTCAATATCTTTACCGTTCACTGTGGTATCAAAAAATGTAAACAAAAACCATAAGTACACACTTCAGTAGTTGCTCTCACATCACATCTAGAGACCCTGTTTTAATCGGCTTAGACCCTGTTTTAGTCGTAGAGCTAAGTTTAAGTTAATAGAGATGTAATTTTCTTTGCATTGTAATTTGCGAAATATATTACTCTGATATGTGACTATTGGATCGGTAAATCCGGTATGGTTATTGGTTCTACTCTACTTGTTGTCCATATTTCCCCTCCTATATTCAATTTCTAGCTTCGCCCCTGTAAACAGTGATATATATTGCTACTTGCTACTCGATCAATCGCCATTGCATTATTCGAGCTAGCCCGTTTATTTCGGATTTGTCTTCATGTAAGCTAGTAGTAAGCCAGCAAGATGACCATCGATCCCAGCTTGTTGAATCTTTCTTTTTCCCTTTTGGAGACAGAAAATAAATCTTGATCTTATCTGATAAATAATAGTACCTTATTTCAAATTGAAAAAGAAATCTTGATCTTATCTTGCAGTGAAGCTATCCATGTCCAAAATTGCAAGACTGTAGTTATTGCGTGTCAAATTAGAGGGTCAAATTCTTCACTGTGCTGTCGAACAGTTTTGAGTGAAACACGCAAGGCCTGGGCCATTCTGGATTAATTCAACGGTTTTGTAATTTAATCCTTTCTTTTTCATGTCTTTCTTGCTTCAAGCTACCCTACATACTTTGAAGCTTTGAACACCACGGCGATCTCAACGATCTGCATCAGCACGTCCCGTTGTGCCTGTTTTGACTTGGTGTTTTGATATTTGCGTTTCGCATCATCATTAAAAATGCAATCAAGGACACCTTCGTTTCCTTCTCAAGAATTAGTCCATAAGATCGAAATGGTTCATTGATCATGTATTAAGCGATCAAATGGTACACAGAAACTGCACTAAAAAGAATTGGAGTAGCAAACCACAATTTTTTCCATCACAAACAAATTCAGTGTCTTGACTGTCTCGACAAATTTGTACTCAGTCATAAAGTCAGCCAAGTCAGCGAAGAATTGATTATTACAATAGGGCCGGAGCAAATCTTATTCCTGGAATTTTAGCTCCCAACCAGATCTCATCTGCTAGAGGTGCAGTCAGAGACGTTACGTTGCTGATTAGTTTCACTGCTACATTAGCTTGTCATTTTGACTTCTGTTTCTAATTTCTAACTTCTTAATTTCATTTTTTTTTTTTTTTAAGTTTTAAGTTTTTTCTTTTCTTCCCTTATTCTTTTGCATTGTTGATATAACTTTTTTAGTTTTTAAATTTAATTACACTGAAAAACTAACAGCAGCTATAGTGTATTTTTTAAAAAATCAGAAACATAGGCTTATAATTCCTTTGAAGCCTACCTAAGCTGTACACTCACACAGGGAAGCCTTCTCCATGACTTGCATAACTACAGCCAACATACTCTGACATGGGGAGGCGCTCACTCGCGAGCGACTGGGTGTTGCCATGAACAATGTCAAGACGTCATATACCAAAACCGATTCACATCTTCCATGGCAATCTCAGTAAGATTCTGTGAAACTTTTGTGATGTTTTTGTACATACTCTGCATTGCTGCATGAACACAAACAAACAAAGGGGTAGCAGTACAAGTGAATGGGCGCTTTTTTCTAGCTGTGGTAGATGGCTTTTGGCCATAACGCAAGTGTTTGTACAAATAAACCAAATACCGATAAACCGTTTCAAAAAAATTAATCTGATAAATAGTTTCAAAATAATAATAATAATAAAATATTCTATTTATTTGTTTAGAAGAAAGCATCAGCTGAGAAGAACGTGCCTAAAGAGATGCACAACCATCCGCATCACCAGAGTGCACTGAATTTAGCGCAGCAGCAGCATACAGCCGCGATCTGCAATTTGGACCTAAACACTCAAATTCCACTTTGGCCTAAATCAAAATTCGTTCGACCCCTCCGACCGCGTCGCGAGCTGGTGCCACGTGTCCCGACGCGCGTCAGCGCGCAGCGGCAGTGCATACGGTACGGCAGGCACAGCTTTGGTAGATCGATGGGCGTACTGACACAGCAGATTCGAGGCAAGCATTCACGCCAAGTTGCCAACGCAGCCGAGAGACCCAAGGTCAAGACTCTGAAATACTACTACTACTACAGATCGATACTCTGCTGCAAGTCTGCATAGCAGCTAGAATTTAAGGCAACACGGTATGCTAAATCGTGTGCAGCGAAAAGCTGTTAGTGTCGTAATTTACAAAGGGGCAGCAAAAACAGAAGGGGCCATTATTCTAAGGACCAGGCATGGATAGCAAGCAACAATTGGCACCACAATATGAAGATGATACAAGCAGGATGTTAGCTTTCTTTGGATGAACGATAAAGTAGTATTGGGACGGCACTGGACGGCGAAAAACCTGCTCAGCATTCGGTGTCTGATCAGAGGACCATGTTATTTACAACAAACTCTTCCCTTGGCCCAACTTACTACACCTCAGACCTGGAGCCGAAGTCCACTGGAACAAACGACCTTCCTCCCAGCAACAGGGAGATAAAACATGCATGGCTGTCATGATGCAAAGTTGTCCTGACAGCCAGAGGAAGACACCGAAGCCGTTTGCCAAGGCTTGAGAGCTTCGGCTCCACCCGGATGACGACCTTGAGCGTATGGTGTAGCTCCTCGACCTCCTTGGAGAAGGCGGCCTTGGCGGCGGCTACTACCTCCACGGGAGGCGCAGGGGCGGGAGGAGCCCGGAGGCAGCGGTGACAACGATGGCGGGAAGAAAGAAGTGGTGGGTAGAAGAAAGCGGCGGTGGAGGAGAGGAGGGCGGCGACGAGGTGGCGGCGACGGCGAGATGGTAGAGAGGAGGGCAGAGGCGAGGAGGCCGGAGGGGAGGCGAGGCAGCAGGAAGGGAGGGCGGAGGCGGGAAAGGAGGGGAGGGCGGAGGCGAGATGACGGAGAGGAGGAGAGGCGGCGGGAAGGGAGACAACGGGCACAAGTTTGGGGGAGAGATACCTCGGGCTCGGGCTAGAAATGGCCAGCGGCTGGTTTCAATAGATTGAGGATTTTTTTGATCTTTTTGTGATTTCGTCCTCGCAGTTCCTAAAAATTACAAATAAATCTCTCACTCAATAAATTTCTCCCGGTTTGGGCCTCTTAAGACATGATTATTTAGATAATTTATGCTATTATATCATCTAACTACTATCGTCTAACTAATTATCGTCATGACGGATACCTAGTCGACTAGACATCTAGACACCGTGACAACCTTGAAAACATGTAGTCGTGGGGGAAGAGCTTCTTGGTCCTGAATCGGTATATTTTCAAGACAAGGAAAAAAATGGCCAACCAATAATTTCTGCTAGCAATGAAAGCAGCTTCCGTGAAGGGACAGAGATGATGAGTAAATGTATATCCAAAGAGTGGCCTGCAGGCTACATGGATAATCCATAATGTTTCAAGCGCTTATTTGGATTAGAAATCAGGACAATCTCCCGATTTCTGTACAGACTGGACTGTTATGCACATATCTTATTTCTATCATATACACATTGTTCTCTTTTTACACTTTCAGGTCAAATGTAACGTGAAATCAAACAGATGATATATTTTTTATCCAAAACAACATTCATCTTGCTTACAAGCTTGTCTTTGGCTTGGATGATGCGTTCAGACGCCTGGTCAAGGTCCGCATCGTCACAAACTCTTCCGCGGCAGAAGGGTGAATTCCAACCTGCAAAGGCAACAGATACCGTTAGAACCGGAAATACACAAGATATGAGCCGCTGTTTTAATGTGAGGGTAATCTCTTTCCACATACAGTGCTATCGAAGACCCCTTTGGTCGCTCCGCACTTAAGCGCAACAGCCATGCCCTGCATTTTGCAGAAGCTCAGTTGTAAAATACCACAAATGAATAACGGAAACAAAAAACATCACAATTTTTTTTAAAAAAAGAACAAGAACTTCACATATGCTTACCTGGATGATTTCAGGTGCATCTGGTCCACACATGGATGCACCAAGTACTCTATCTGTCTCAGAATCAACTACCAGTTTCATGATAGTCTTCTCCTGTCGTCTGCAAATTACAAACCAAGTTACAAACCTTCCCCAGGAGAACGGGAACTACAAGGCAATAGAGCGTTGATAGGGTGCATGACTAGTGAAAACACTGAAGAATCGGAATCTTCAAGTGATAATGAGCTCACAATGACTAACAGGTGATCTCGTGATACTTATGGTACTTACTTGGATATGCTGTTCTTCATTGGATTGAAAGTTGAAGTGTAAACAAGAACATCACCCTTGGCTTCCTCCAAAGCTTGTTGTTCGGTTAGGCCCACTACAGATAGTGGCGGAATGCTAATTCAACAAAATAGAAATCATATTATAATGCAGTGAGGGGATGATAGTGGAGGAAAAGCAGATATTCTTGAAAAAGCAGCAGCTATTGGCAGTGTTTCAAGGGGTCAAGGAGAGCTGTGCTCTTAGCAAGTTTCCTTCAGGCAAAGGAGCTATCTTGCCATTCTACTATCTAGTTGTCAATGTTTGTCATCATCTACGGTCTATTGCAAATAAATAATAACAGTGGAACAGACAAGGTTCAGAACCACAGGTTTTATCAGAGAAAAGCTTGAAACTACAAAGGTTGTGTTGTGAAAATACCAAGTACATATGTTGATATGTAACAAAGAAGTTGCTTAAAAAACAACTGGAAACAGCATTACCCAATAGAAAGAAATAAAGGTTACAACTTACGAGAAAACAGCACAAGGTACATCTCTGTAATCAGGCTTAGTTGGCTGGCCACCAAACACAGTTTTCTGCAATTAAAGGTAAGAAAGGATAAATAATTGCTGATTACACACAAAGAAAGAACATTAGCAGAACCAGTTTGGCTGAAGGGATTAAAACTACAGTAATCACGTACAGAGAAGCAAGTAGCCTCCATCAGTGCAACAGGCGTCAGATTAATCCGATTTGTTACATCACCCACAGCCCATATACTAGAAACTGATGTACGGGAGTATTCATCAACCTAAACAGAGGAGAGGTACAAATTATCAAATTAGAACACTCAAAAGTCTCAAGTACACAATCCATGAATTAGTGGAAAATTTAAGTGCCTAATATGGTCACACACCTGGGGTTCACTAGTGGGTTTCCCAATGACAAAAAAAATGATAAGTAGACTCCAGATGTGTAAAATTATCATAGCAAGCTAACAGGTAGATAAAGAACTAATAAAGAAAGAAAATAAACCTTGATGGCTCCAATTTGATCAACCTCGACACCAGCAGCTTCCAAGTTCAGCCTACTGGAGTTTGGTGTGCGACCTGCACTCAATAAAACCCACGCATAAGAACAATGTGTGACCTGAACTCAATTCAAGGCAAAACATTACTCTGGATGAATACTACATTTCAAATAGAGTAAGAAAACAAGAAGTGTCTGATTGATGAGAATCTAATTAGAAGCATAGTTATCAGACCCAGCCCAGTCCGTCGGTCCAACCGGAAAAAAACCTGACCCAACGCTTTGGCTGGGCTGGTCCAGCCCAGTGGATCATTCCTGCAGTTGGCCCAGACAATTACTGGTTGGACTGGTGGTTTTCGTGCGACCCGGCAGTTAAACCAGTGACCCGCCCGCCCACCACAACTTACTTAAATCCCAAAATAGTGCGAGCACTGAGCTTCGAACCCAGCACTTGCTGGTTGAACCATGCACAGGCAAACCAACTGAGCTAGCGGCTTTGCTGTTTGTTGTTGTGAACCCATTGTATAAGGTCTTACATGTACTATATGACTGTCAACACCACGCACCTATTTATTTTTTATATTAAAATAAAACGTGCGGTCCAACCGGTAGCCCACCAGTTCAACCAGTGACCCGAGGCCTCGATTGGGTCGATGACCGGACTGGATCTAATAACACTGGTCAGAAGAGATCAAAATGTGACAACAAATAAGTAGGTTGCAATTTATTTGTTTCAAACATAAATCATTAGAAGTTTCAGATGATGCATCACATTTTTTGTTCCACAGACAGAAATAACCAAGAGGGATAATGTTCTTGATCCCTTAATTTATAGGAATATTTAAATGCACTAAATAAGATTAGCATCAAAACAAAAAATATGGTAAATACCTGTAGCAAACAGAACAACATCGGCAATGAGCTCCTCTCCTTTATCAGACACAACTTTTATGCCATCAGCTGTTTTACTCAACTGGTTTATATAAAATGGAATTGATCAGAACATACGGTAGGTTGAACATGAGGAAATCGAAATGAAGTTTGTGACTTCAGCTTAAATCACCTTAGATAAATTTGTCCCTGGATGCAATCTGATTCCTCTTCCCTCAAGGTTTTTGGCAACAACTGGTCTCATCTCATCATCGAAACCTCTGCAAGTGTCAATGTAATGTTACATTCATCTTTCTGTCAACATTCATGTTAAGAATATTCCACAACTCGAAAACTTTGAACAATAAATGCCAAGGACAGTATTTCTGTTATGACTTATGATCAGATAGCATGTTCATATGTCCATGCTCCAGAAACTTGACCTATAATGTCAATCATTATTTAGTGAAAAAGCTAAAAAGCAAACTATCCACTTCTTAGTACACTGTAAAACCACACAAATACACTACTCAGGGCGGATTTTTCCATGTGCAAGTGAAACATAATAATGGTCAAGCAAACTAAACTGCTAATGTTAGGAACATTTATAACGCAAGAAAAAAGTGGCACTTAAAACAATAAATGAGCAACTTCAGGCACAAGGTAGTATGACACAGAATCTCCAACTGCACAAACTACGTGAATATTCTTCTGAAACCAGGCAGTACATTATTTGGATATGGGACCTGCAATATTTTGCAGTGTACATGCAGACAACTGATTAAACTACATACCTTAGAGGAAGTTCTTTTCGATAAAACAAGTCCACCTCTGCACCCATCCCTCTCCAGATAGAAGCAAATTCAACAGCAATATATCTGCAATGTACCCGCCACATCAACAGAGTTTACTGAGTTAAGCTAGAAAGAATTGGTAATAACAGCATGGTACATGGTACTTAAATATAGCGTAGAACAATACCCGCCACCAAGAATTACAGCACGCTTTGGTAGCTCCTCCAAACTTAAAGCTTCATCTGAAGTAATAGCCAACTCCTGCAAATGAGCATTCTCACTGGTGTAAGTCAGAACAACCCAGAAGGATACACAAAAGAATGAAATGTAATGTTTTGTCTCCTAAATATCTCAAAGGGAGAAGCAAGATGCCGAACCAATAGCTTCTTAAACTTGCAATGTCAAATTTAGTATTGATGGGAATATCCAGAATTATTCGTGTGCAGCACTAAGTCAAGACTATCAAAATGAGTAAATCAGATGGTAAACATCTTAAAGCCAGAGCACAGGGTTCAGAGACACAGGCAGAAGAACCTGAAGGGGCTAAGGAAACATGTTAGCAGTACTATCACCCAACAATATAAACAATATCACAAATCTGCTGGAGAACTTTACAAACCTTTCCAGGAATGTTGACCCGCTGAGCTCGGCTACCAGTTGCTATCAGTATGTGCTTTGCTGTATACTTTTGCTTTGAACCATCTGGCTGGGTGACTTCAACTGTATGAGCATCAACTAAACTGCCTGCCCCTTCAATCATCTTCACACCAGAATTGGCAAGGATCCTCTGGTGTACTCCATTTAGTCTAACAATTTCTTGAGTCTGCACCAGAATATTTTTTTTACGATCTTGGGCTGTAGACATCTCTAGTAGCGGCCAACAGTAATGAGGAACACACTCACAACCAAGGTTATGGCCCTGACCTTATTTTCCAGCAGTTTTTTCCAATTGAAGTTAATGTCACCATTGATTTCCCACCCAAAATTCTTTGAATCCTGCACTCGTAACACAAGAGCAATGAAAATAAGCACAACCAGCACATCACTTCAAAGCATGGTGTTATGAAGACATAGACAAGCTCTGAAATAAAAAAAGGTTTTGGATTTCAAGTTGGCAGCTACAATGATGGACTATAAATTAAGGATGGAAATTGTACAGCAACAGTTGGTCACGTTTGGTAGATTAAGAAAGGAACATTATTTAGCTAGGCAATGATATTCACAGAGCTTAAACACTGATGCTTCCAACCCATTTTTTGGTAAAAACAGCAATTGCTCGCATAGGACAGTAAGACAACTTACCTCAAATTCTCCCCAGAAAGATGCCCCGTAAACCAGTATCTTTTTAGGGACACAGCCACGAATCACACACCTAGGACAATAGCGATATCACAGTGAGCACATAGGTTTAGAATGTAACAACATCTCAAACAGAATCAGCTAGATGCTTGAGTATCCAAACACCAGAAATGCACAGAATTAAATGGGAGATGCTTACGTCCCACCATGCCCTCCCTGCCAATCGGAGCTAATGGGGTGGAATGGGAGCTCGCAAATAGCAACCTGCAACAAGTCTCAAAACCATTCAAATCACACAGATAAACCTGACACATTCGCCAAACACGGTAGTTCAAACACTCTTTATTAGATAGGATAAACAATCAAGAAGGGGGGAGAGGGGGTAAAAGCAACCTTAGCTCCGAAAGACGCTGCGGTGCGAGAACCGCGAACGCCACCACTCCCCGCACCGATCACAAAGAGATCGTAGTCGTAATTCTCACCATCGGCGACAGCCATCTCGTCGTCCTTAAGCATCTTCCTCGCCATGGATTTCGAACACTACAAAACCCTAAGGCACAAGAGTCTCTCTGAGAACTTTCGATCCAAATATGCAAATCAACACCACCGCAATAATAATTATTATAACAATACTACATGAATTTAGCTCCAAATTAAGCTACGAACAGTCACCCGAAATTAAGATGAAATGGTTGCGTTTGTGAGCCCAAAAGCCGCCACTAAACGATCGATTAGCGGGGGAAAAACCACCTTGGAGCAGATCAGGTAGAAGCGGGTCCGGCGGCTAAGCGATTAGATTAGATCTATCTGAGTATTTAAAATACGGAGTATGATCGGAGGCTTCTCTTCTCGGCTTCTTCGCTCTTGGGTACGAGGCGTTGCTTCTGGCCTTGACGAACAAGACGCCGCCGCTTACTTTGTCGGTTGTGTGCTCGCTCGCCCTGTCCGCTCCTACGCCGGCGAGGGCGATACAAACGGTGGAGAGGCGTGAATCAGTGAGATGGCGACCGAATGCGGGGATGTCAGATCTGTAAGGCCCTACATCATTCTAGAGAACTCTGAGAGAAGAGGTGGGAAGGACGCATACCTGGAGCCTGAGACGGCTAGAGGGCGAAGAAGGGTGGGGAGCAGCAGGGAGAGAGGACGGGGGCGAGGAAGAGGACCGTCGGGGACGCGATTTGTGCAGCCCGACTCCTCCGAATCGCCTCCCCGCTTCCACCACTATCGACGGTGGCAGAAATCTCCCCGGAGCTCTAGTACCACAGCGGGACCGCGAGAGGAGCGGCGCCAACGGAGAAACGCCGTTGACGGCGAGGTGGGGCGAGCGGAACAAGTCAAAACGGGTTGCGGAGACTGAACATCGGAGAACTTAAAACCTGCTGCGTTTTGCTCGCACCACAGCGTACCACGGCGCGCGAGAGAGCCCTGGCAGCGACGCGTGGCGAGGCTCCCGCGGGCGACCTGCTCCCTCCCTCTCGCGCTGGCGCCCGCCCGAACCCCGCCTCCTCCCTCTGGCGCGTGCGTGGCGCCCGTGCCCCATTCGCCTCCCCCCTCCTCCTCCCACCCCGCCGCCTCCTCCTCCCCGCCGCCTTCCCCTCCCCTTCCTACCCCGCAGCCTCCTCCTCCCCTCCCCGCCGCCCCTCCTTCCTCCTCCTCCCCTTCCCCGCCGCCCTCCTCCCGGTCCCCTCCTCCCCGCCGCCTCCCAACCCCTCCTCCCCGCTCTCGCCGCCTCCTCGCGCCGCGGATGGGATGCTCGTGAGGTGGATGGACTCAGTGTGGCCGGATCGATCGCGCGAGGCGAGGAGGCGCCGAGGTCGGGCGGGCATGGAGATTCGGATCCGGAGGAGCTCGAGTGGATGGAGAGCCATGGCCCTCCCGGAAGAAGAGGAGAACACCTACCCGACTTCCCGATGATGGCTTCCTCCGTGCCGCGGCGACGCGACGGCCGCGCGATTCCTGCGAGAGACCGCGCGTCCCTGCGAAACCAGTGCGCACCTCTACGCCACACTGCTGAACCCCTCCACCTCCCACCGCTGCGGATCCGGTGCCCCACGCTTGCCCCCGAGCTTTCGCCATTCATCGCTAGCGAGAGTTCTTCTTTGCCCAGCGCCGGGTGGTCAAGTCGATGCAGAGAGCGTGAGCGACTCACGCGCGCACTCCTTGACAAGGCCAAGGCCATCTGCGCGAGCATGGGGTATGTGCCCATCCATAAAATTCATTTTGTCATGTTCATTTATTATGATTTTGGCTTGCTTGGAAGTAGGAGGTTTTGATTCGCGTGGAAATTAAATTGTTCTCATACCCTTGATTTATTATTTAGTCAACGATGTATTGATCAACCATCTACAATAGATAATTACTTCTAGATATTCAACCTTACTACTTGTTTGGTTGTATCAATAATTTCAACCCCATTTCCGCTATCTTCTATATAAATTGCTGCGTTCTAATCAGTGAACGATCAGGGAAACCATCCTTCTTGTGTAAACTCTATGGAAAGCAGGTGCAAAAGTTTCTAAAAATTCTAAAAAAGTTACATGTAGATGGCGAGATGTTATATGGCTTTGCAAAGTTTGAAGATTAGACTCATTTGCAAGATATGAAGAAGACAAATTTTGCTTGTATAGTGATTTTTCACTGTATCACTCCCTTTTTGCTGCTCGTCAAGTTCATATCTTCTGAATACGATTAAATTTTATCCTAAAAGTTTACATGGCTATAATACATCTCTCCTCTACATTAAATATTTTTAAAGATTTTTAAAGTTTTAGACATGGTTTCCACAGAGGTTACATGTGTATGAGATGTGTCCCCAACCTAATATTTGCCTCTTCTAATTTCATTTCATCAAAAGACTATCAAGTTTGAAAATTTAGTAACATAGATTGAAATATGAGCCACTGGCTTGTGATTGCATTGGATTCACAGTTTACATGTTTGATCACATACTCTGCTAGCCCTTACTCTTGACCACCGGGTCTGGATTCAAGATTTCTGAACGTTATCTACTTCATGGACTTATAGAACAGTGATAACTGCTATAGTTGTTGTAAACTTGAACTGTACACACAAATGGCACTTGTGGCGCATCTTTCCCAAATTTGGTCCTGTTTTTGCACATCCGGTCCCTTCTTGAGCTCGTGTTGTGGCCTAGCAGCTCGGCAGGAGCTCGCATTTAAAGAGTATGATTAGCATTAATTAAGCACAAAGGGCATCCTGTAGAGCTCTCTGCCGAGCTTAGGGAGGAGGCTAGATTTGCGAAAAGGGTATCCGTGGTTAAAATTGAAAAAAAGGCTACAGTGCTATTTGTGTTTAACAATTCTGTAGACTTATCTCAAGATATTTTACAAGAAGTGCAAACATGCGTAGGACCAAGTTGTAATTATGGGATGATACTTAAACAACAGAAAAAAAATATCTTGAGCTTATTCCATTGCAATAGGCTGTGTTACGGTCTTCCAGATATAACAAATATTGTTATACACGTTCTACAAACATTCTGAGTGATATAAGGATGGATAGGTTTTCTACAGTCTTAATCGCTACGGTAGTGAAAGTTAGGATTACCAACTTACTCCTTTCTGTACTGCAGATAACAGTAGAGACAGTTGTCGAGGTAGGAGATGCCAAGGAGATGATATGTGAAGCAGCTGAGAAATCAAATGTTGATGTACTCATCCTTGGGAGTCACAGTCGTGGACCTGTACAAAGGTATAGTTACGTTTTAATGTTTTGCTAAGTGTTCATTTTCCTGATTCATCAACACAATGGTTGATGCATTATATTTGACTACTCACGACCTTTATACGAATGCACACAAAGATTCCAAGTTGCTATAATATTTTAGCAACATTGCACATGTGATCCAAAGCAGAAATAACTTAGTGATTTTGACTTGAAAATATAGGATTGAGAAATGTGTTACATCATGCATATTAATTATAGGATTTAATTATAGGATTGAAAACCGTGTTACATCATGCATATTAATTATACATAGTGATCATACATTCGAATCTAATGCTTATGTCTGCTTGCCATGAGGCACACGGCCTCTTGTGCAGGCTATTCTGTTCCATGCTTACATTGCTAATAACAAGATCCTGCTAATTATAGATATGCCTCTCAGACTATTGAAGTTCAAACTGCATGAACAAACAATTTAACGAGATAGATTGGTGAATTGTTCAAACCAGTTACTTTTTACTCATTGTTGATTTCAATACTCAAATTATGGTTTGGATTAGCCGAGTTTCATGTAAAACCTAATAACTAAACAGATTCTGGTGAGCGACATGAAATAAATGGGAGCTGAACATCTTGAGGTCAATAAAGAAAAGCCACAGCCGAACATATGAAGACAATCACTGGTTAACTAGATAGGTTTTGGTGATGCTCTTTATAATCTGATTTTAATCATCAATTTACCTACAATTAGCATCCTATTTTAAGATGAACATTATTATAGATATATATTCAATGATTGCCCTTGTTTAGAATGAGTTAGTTTTTGAAAGCTTTTCTTTAGTTATGTGAACGTGGTCGGGAGAGTCTTCGACCACGTTGTGAAGGCTTCGACCACGCTGGGAAGCTCTGAATGTGGTCGGAAGGGACTCCGACCACATTGTAAGGAAGTGAATGTGGTCGAAAGGGTGCTTCGACCACGGTGAGCAGTGATCGGCTCAATCACTGCGTGATCGTAGAGAGCTGCAATTATGGTAATTCGAGCGAGGTCGAAGGAAGGGCAGTGCAGTGGCAGAGAAGCGTGTTTGAAAACTTCAGTAGAAGGTTTATGACCACGAAGTCAAAGCGATCGAAGCGATAGGAGGGACTGCAACACGGTGAAACGTCGTGGGAGGTGGTCGAAAGCGGTCGTAAGCGGTTGGAACATCCTGGAAGTAGTGTAAAGGTTGCAACAAGTGGTATCAAAGCCATGGGAGACACTTCAAAGGCCAAGGAGAGTGTGTCGATGTAGCATCCTCTCCTCTATATGCACTTTGTACTATTGTTTTATAATCTTACTTCAACAACGTTGTAGGGCGCCGCGAAGCGCGCTTCCTTTTCTAGTGAAGGCAAAGAGTGCTAAGAAATGGATGCAGAACAAATGGACGAAAACATAATCCACGTAATCAATTATTAATAACGCAATAGATTAAACACAAAAGATACCAATAAAAAAGAACATCATACGTAGTTTTTATTAATTCTCAGATCTATTTACCTTGTACAATGCCTCTTTATTTATAGCCTAAGCCCACCAAGAGCAGTTCTGGTATTTGCCCACACCAGAAACTTCTATGTTTCGTAACACTCCCCTTTGGGCTAATATCACGGTATGCATATGCTTCATTAAAAACTCCTTCCAAAAACCTATTGGGAAAAAAGATGGAGAAAAGAGTACATCGCATTCGTCTCTTGTGTCACACTTGTTGCCTCATTAAAAACTTTTACGTGAGAAAACTTCAAGTAAAACTTACAAAGGGAAATGAGTGCAACATTTGGATCTTCAAGATCATGTAAGCCTTCTGATCTTACATAAGGGCCATGGTTCAGGGATTTGCTCCCATGAACCTTGTAACTCTCTAGGTCGCCTCATCCCAAAGTCTCGTATGCACTTCTGGAAGGTAGAGGCTGGAAGAGATTTTGTGAACATATCTGCCAGATTATCACAAGACCTAGCTTTCAATATCTTTACCTCTCTGTCCTTCTAGAGCTCGTGAGGATAAAAGAATTTATGAGCAATATGTTCCGTAATATTACTTTAACATAGCCCATTTGCATCTGTACCCACACAAACTGCATTATCCTCAAGGATAATAGTGGGGTTATCAATGGTGTTTATGCCACATGGCTTCTAGATGTTGCTAATCATTCATTTGAGCCAAACACATTCTGATGAGGCTTCATACCACAATATGCATATGCCTCGTTAAAAACTCCTTCCAAAAACCCAGTGGGAAAAAAGGAATGGAGAAAAGAGTACACAGCACACGTTAAATTACATTGCATTGTTGTTTCATTAAAAACCTTCAAGTAAGAAACCCAACGGGAAAACTTACTAAGGAAAAAAGAGTACAATGCTTATCTTAAGGATTTATTATGATCTTCAGAACCTTTATCATATTCATCGATTAGACTTATACCGAAAAGTGGAAAAAACCTTCAAGGTAGTGATCATCGAGTCAATACCTTCTAGATTAGACTAAAGTCGAGATCTTCTATAATTATAAAGGTTTAGTATATGCTCCCCCTGAAGACAACTTCTCGATGCAGTCTCATTATTCTAATGCCTTTAATAAGAAATAAATACAAGCCAGTATATATTGTGAGTATATCTAGTGGATGAACACAATATGTAGTCTTCTATACATTTGTCTCATTATTCTTCTGGATAAAGAGACGATAAAACAATTTGGGAGCAATATACTTAACTTTCCAAAAAATACCGTTTATCTATATGTGCAACATAAGCAAAAAATTTATCCTAATCAGGATATGGGGGTAATCTATCCTAATGCCACATTTCTTCAGGATGTGACTTATCAAGACCTTTCAGGGTCTTAATATTTAGCAACCATCTCTGAGTGGCACTATACAACCAAAAGTATGTTTTGTAGAACAAAAAGCATGGTCATACCACCGCAGAATTAATATAACCAGTCTTAATTTTGGCACTTAGGGGATTAATCAATTTTGCCATTAACACCAATGTATATGATACCTTCATAGTAATAAAGGATATTAGCACTTCATATGTGCTTATGTGGCATACTTTTGGTTTTTAGTTTCCTCATTCCATCTCCTCTGGTCTTGGATGGTTCCTTATCCACTCTCGGGGATTGCATAATCATTGGTGTATTTTCGATCAAATGGTGATTTAATTTCTCTTCAGGGATGATGTTCTCTCTTTTGGGAGATACTCTTTCAAGTAAGAGTTTATCAGGTATGAGCTTTATATACTATATACATGTTACAATTTACTTTCTTGTTAAAACATCGAGTCCTTCAAAGATCAAGCTTTGAGTCACTTCAAGGATCTCATCAAGGATTTTCAGAATCCAATAACTGCATATCTTATTCATATCATTTGCTAGAATTATTATATAACGGAACATTATTTTATTCATAACAGGAGAATATCAACCTCTTCAGGGATCCTTGAACCATCATTTTCATCACCTCATTATCTCAGAATGACTCATTAAGTCTAAAGTAACAAGTTCTAAGTTTTTTATCTGCGATTATGGTTCAGCCTCAATGCTTCCTTTCATTTCTTTACCCAATATGAACACTTCAGGTGCTCGACCATGGACTTTGGTTCTGAATTTATGTTCTCATATGAGAAACTTTAGCAATTTTAGAGGCAAACTGGTTGTCGACAACTTTTCTCCAAATATTTTCATAATTGAGTGTCTTTTAATGTTTAACCAAATCTTCGTCATTTCCCAAACGAAAGATTATTGGCCGTTCCGTGCTCCCCAGTATTGAAATATGTGTGCGCTGAATTACTGGGGTTTTCATCTTCGTGATGAGCCTCGTCATGAGGTATTTCACCTTCAAGGTGATTTCTCTTCTGGAGTATTTAAGGAGTGACTAGTGTCACTAGACCATATATCCACAGGCGTCCCCATAGACTCTAGATCAATGACCATAAGCCAACTTCGCAAAGATGGATATATTATTCAATCCGGGGTATTCCAAACTTAGCGATGTATTTACTTTAAGTAAATACTATACAACTCCTCCATGCAATGGGAAAGAAATTTGGCAGTCTCCCTGCTTCTGGCGTATAGGAGTATCAACTAAACTTAAATTTAGCTTGGTTAGTGCGTGAACCTTATATGTAACACCCTGAAATTTTGAGTTTTGGGAAATGTGTAACCCTTGAATTATTTTGGAATATATTTTCTTGATATTTGAACTTTGTTGAATTTCCTTGAATTTTGGTTTAATGTTCCAGTAATTGAAGAAATTATGAAAAATAAAACTAATGGAAAGCCAAGAAGGAAATGTGGAAATTATAGGAATTTAGAATTTGAAATAAAAACCTGAATTTTTTACTTTGGGTAAATAAATATGTAAATATCTACACATTAACAATTAATAGTCAAATAAAAATAAAATTAAAATATAAAGAAATAATAAAAATAAAAAGATACAAGAATATTAGAAATGAAGAGATAGAGGCAAAGAAACTATACATATAAAAAGTTGCATAAGAATAGGTAGGTAGGTAGGTAGGTAAGTAGGTATGTATGTATGTATGTATGTATGTATGTATGTATGTATGTATGTATGTATGTATGTATGTATGTATGTATGTATGTATGTATGTATGTATGTATGTATGTATGTATGTATGTATGTATGTATGTATGTATGTATGTATGTAAAAAATGAGAAAGGCCTCTCGGCCTAGCCAGCCCAGCCCAGCCAGATCGGCCCCCTTTCCCCTCTTCCTCCCCTGCCCTCCCCCTTGCGGCATTCAAACAGGGCCGAAGGCCGAAGCTCCCCTTCGCTCGGACAGCCCGGTGTCGTAGCCCGCGTCCTCTGGCGGAGCCTTCGGACTAGCGTCCCAGCGCCTCTACGCGCGCGTCACCATGGCCCCCACCGCAGTCCCATCAGCGCCTACTCCCGTCACGGCGGCCTGCACTTGTGTCACCCCGAGCGGTCGTCGTCGATATCCACGCGAGCTCCCACTCCCTGGCTCTGCTGCTCGTCACGTCGTCCCTGGCCGTTGTCAGCAACAGCATCTCTGCCGCGCAATTAAGCCGTGCCATCGAGTCACGGTAGTTGGCCCTGTAGCCATGCCGAAGCAACGTCGCCGCCATGCCTGGCCAACTACTCCTCGCCGCCGCGCCTTCTTCTCTGCGATAAAAGCCCACCTGAGGCTTCCACTCGCACCGCGATATCTCACCCCCTCCCTTAGCAGACAATCGGCCTCTTGTGCCCTCATTTCTCGTCGGCGCCTCCTTCTTCCCCACGTCCGGCTGACAAGCGTGCCCCCGAATTCAAGCTAGCTAGTCCAATTACATCACCCCGAAGCTTCCTAGGAGCACGGCGAAGCTGCCCTCACCCTTCGCCGAGCTTCGAGCTTCCCCTAGCCAGTACCTTGCCGGCGTCGAGCTCTCCCTAGCCCATCGCCGCCGCACGTCGCCGGCCCACCTCCGGCGTTCCTCGGCCCCACCGACACCTCCTTCGGCTTCCACTCGGCCCCGGCGCCCCGTTTTGCCCATTGCCGACACCTCTCCGGCCGCCCCTCGCTGGCAACCCCGCCGCCCGTACGTCGCCCGAAGCTGCTCTATTTTGGGACACGTGCCGCCTCGGCTCTTCTACAACTCCTTCCCCTGTTCAGTCAGGTAACATTGAGAGCCCGACCGGTTAGCAGGGCGCGCTCAGCTCGGCCCCTGCGTTCGAGTCCCCCAACCCGTAGCGTTTAGGAATAGGTTTTAAACATTTTTGCTAAGTGGTTTTAGTGAAGAAAAATTAAGGAAAAATCAGGAATTGGTCCATAAATGATGCTAAAATTTATTTAGGATATAAATGAGCTTAATAAATATCTAATCATGGATTAAATATTATATGTTGGTAACTAATGTGCCTTTAACCTTTATTTTAAAGCTTACTTACTAATTAACGGCATAGTGAGATATTGATTAAGAATATTGTGTAGATTTATGCTCTCATGAAATGATGATTTAGTAAATGACATAGAATTAACCATTGCAAAGTTAAACCATAAACCATTGTCTTTATGCACTAGCAATGATAAGAATCCTTTTTAGACTATAATACTCAAATTAAATTAGAGGCTATGTTGCATATAATTGATGTGTGTTAAACTTCAAATAATTATAATTAATTCATTCTAACCCCAAATTGAATGAAACACGTTTCTAAATTCACCCAAAAAACAAAGTCTATTCCATGAAACTGAAATCATGAATTTTAGAGTTATTTGGATTTTCTTGCGAATGTTTATTTGATTTGCTAATTTTCTTTTTATCTAAATTTTCATGCACGTAACAATAGCATATGAGGCCCAAGAGGAGGAAGCTGAAGCAGAAGCTACTCTAGACAACCAAGACCAAACTCATTGTGACCAAGGCGAGTCAATACTTTGATCATATTGAACCTATATTTTCTACAATTTACTTTCATTTAAATTATCAACTCATGCTGTTATTTTATGTGCTAAGTATATGTTTGATTTCAATACCCTAGTTACATACCCAGTAATAAGCTTGTTAATAATCCATTCCTTTGGAATAATCGAATATGTGAGCCTTGTCACCCTAGTAAAACTATAGTAGTAACCTTTCGAAGTTAAGTCCGTAATTATATGCCATGCTTAGTTGTGCTTAGATATTCGAGGGCACCAAATGCCCGAAGTATCACTTTAAATTATGAGAAACTGATTTGGGAAGTCATGGTGAAAATGGCTGATGTATTTGGACAAGGATATTTTATGTTCCCAAAAACCCCAACTTGCTTAAATATCTGGGTGGATGGATCGGGGGTGTGGTGCAGCGGTGCACGAGAGTGTGGTTAGTGGTAGCACCGCCCAGATAACCCTAAGGACCGAATCTTGTGATGACCTCCCAAGGTACAACAGTACAACCACAAGCTAGCAAAATGTAGGCAGGGTTAACTAATTTGTGTAGCTCTAAAGTGGTTACGTGAAGGTATGACCATGAGCAAAGGGATGGATGGTCTCATCCCCGCCAATAATGTGGATAGCAATTTCCATTATCTCTTAAATAAACTAGATTATTTATAGCTTCAATCTTATTTGCTTCTGAGTTTAACCTAGGATATGCCACTATGCTTGTTATTACTCTTGTACCTCGAAGGTTCCACATATACCCCAAATTTCTCTCCCTTTTCACGCCAACCATAAAATTCCAAGTGAGAGCGCTTGCTTCTAGCATTTGCTTTGAATGAACTCAGAGTTTTAGCAATAAATTGCTATTATACTACTTCTGGAGTAAAATTTTATTTGGCGTGAAACCAATATATACTTTGTAATATGGAAGATGGGGTTATATATAGACTTCAGGTTTTTAGGGTTCATAGTATTTTCTAGTCGAAGTGATCCTTCTGGGATTTAACATTGACTAGATTTCTTGTGTCTTCAAGAATGACAATTTCCCTATTGCCAACTGGGCATTAATGCTCAAAGAACTAGTGAACCGAGGCATATCATTCCTTTCAAATGTTAGGCATAATATTTACAAATTTTATTCCATGCTTGATTAATTATTTTACTTCAGGTAAAATATGCTACTAATAATGTGTTCTATTAAGCAACTGTTCAGCAGAGATAAGGCTTTAACTGAACAACTTAGACCAAATACATTTATGGTATCTGGGAAAATAATTATCTAATGTCCAATTTCAGTCTAAGGCAAAAGATAAGAGGTGCTCTTCATAAGCAAGATCAAACTCAACAGGAGTTATATCTATACTATTGATGCTACTCATATAGGAAAATGACATCTAAATGAAGATAAGGGATAACTGAGAGAATGCTACTGGTCTCCATATTGTTCACCATGGCATATGCTTGCTTATGAATGCACCTACTTATTGGTAACATATGGGTTACCTAAACTCAGTCCATAGACAAAATGGTGTAAGGCGGAGTAACACTCGCATGGGGACTTCAGGTCCAAGAAACATAAGTAGATCCTGGCAAAGTGTCTATAGGAACACTAGTAACCTTTTACAAACTTAGCCATTCTTTCAGAGAAAGCCCTTGTGCCCAACGGATCTAAATCATATAGTCATTCTTTAGGGTAGAGTAGAGGCAATACCTCATAAACTACAAAATTTTTACCTTTCAATGGTAAAAGGGTACAACCACGTTAGCGTCAGGCATGACATTAGTATGACTATATGATAATAAAATAAGCCTAGGTGATACAACTGTAGCCATTCGGGGTGCATGAATATCCACTTAGTGATGCCCAAAGTCTTAATTATACTTGTTAATTGGTTAAACATAAAATGAGTTGATTTCAAATGAATTTGAATTTCTCAAGCTCATACGCTCGCTTTAGCTCGTTTCTAAAAATACTTTTAAATTATATGTAAAATGATATTAAATCAAATTATGTCATGGCTCGAATGAGTGTAAACAATCTTATAATATTCATGCACTTTTATCTATCAAGTGCATGGAATGAGTGTAAACAATAAAGATTTACTTTTATCTATCCAATAGACAATTTATCATTTCCCAGATCTTTCCTAGCAATCTTGGGATTTTTCTGATAATTATTAAGGCATTTAAGTAATTTTCAGAATTACTAACCCATTAAATAAATCCCTAAACACACAATGTCAGGAAATAAACCATAAAAGAAATATGATGCTTTCAAGGTATACTAAGTCTAAGGTTTCACAAATTTACGAAAGCTCATATACCTAAAAACACGTTTTTAGGATTTTCTAAAATTTTCTGGAATTTTCTGCTAATTAGTAAGCAATTTTTGAAATTACTAAATAAGCAGAAATAATTGCTAAGGGAATAATTCCAGAAACATAAAACAATATCAAGGGCTCAAATAATCTAAAATTAATTATCTTAGTGCTGAAATTCGGTTTGTTGGACTTCTTTGTAATTCTGACAAGCTTCAGGGTCAAAATTGCAATTATTGCAGCATTATCAGCAAATGTTATTAATTAACCAAAACTTCAGGGGCTAATATGCAAAATATCCATTGAGCAAATTTTTTTCATTCTTTATTTGGGCCTAATTGGCCCTATTTTGCCCATTTTCTCTTGCGCGGCTTGTTAACCAAGTGGCTAGGGTTTTTAACCCTAGCCACCAGTCTCCCGTGTGAGTGGCGGCGGCTGTTAGTGGTTGTTAGTGGGGAGGCAGTGGGCAGACGGCCGGGCGTGAGGTGGGTGGCTAGGCGTAGCACAGCAGCCAAGTGTGGCGGTTGGGCACGGCGGCGTCTTTGTGCGTGCTGACGATTGTGGTGGGGGCTTCAGGCCAGAGGCACGATAGCAAGCACGAGCGCGAAGACCGAGCAGCGGCGGTGTCTTCGGGGTGCTGTCAACTGTGCGTAGAGGCAGCGTCTGTCCTTGGTCGAGCGGCGATGGCGCGAGGTGTCCGGGGGCGCCAGTGGGTGGCGGCGCTGGTTCAGCCATGGGTGGCGACGCTGAGGTTCGACCTCGGCAGGGATTAGGCCTGGACGAAAAACTCAAGCTCGTTAGCTCGCTCGGCTCGTGGCTGGCTCGGCTCGGCTCGTTAGGATAACGAGCCGAGCCGAGCCAAGATTTTAGCTCGTTAGCTATAACAAGCCAACTCGAGCCAGCTCGCGAGCCGCTCACGAGCCAAACGAGCTAGCTCGAGCTTGTGGTCATGGACCTAATTTGTACTCTATTGCATGGATGATAGTTGATGGATGAATATATGATGGAGATATGGACCTAATTTGTACTCTATTGCATGTGTATGCATTTGCTGCTTGCTGCTAGCATGTATGATGGATGAATATGTGATGTATGACTCACTGGAATGTAAGGTAGTCTTCATTTTACATTTTTTGGTCCTGACTCACGAGCCAAACGAGCCAACTCGAGCTTTTGGTCAAGCCGAGCCGAGCCAGCTTTTTAGCTCGTTAGTTATAACGAGCCAACTCGAGCCAGCTCGTTATCCTACCGAGCCAGACCGAGTCGAGCCGAGCTGAGCCGAGCCAGCTCGATATCCAGCCCTAGCAGGGATGGTCGTGTCTTTGGGCGCGCTGATGGCTATGGGCGGAGGTGTCCGTGGTAGCGTCGAGCCCTAGGCGCAACGCGGCAGTGCCGGGGAGGCCTCAGGTGACACGACGGTGGCGCGTCTTTGGGTGTGATGGGCGAAGGTGATGTCCGGCGACCTCGAGCTGTGACCAATGGCTTCAGGTGCCTGGGTCGAGCTGCGACCGTGCGGTGGCTGGCGATTTCCTCTAGCGCGGGCAAGCAGAGCAGTGGCAGCCGACGCCGAGAAGGCGGCTCCGTGCATTTTTTAGGCTTTTCTGACTAGCACAACTTTGTGTCGACCAGTGGCGGCCGACGTCGAGCTAGCAGTTGGTGGTTTTGGCGGCCACGTGACCCGGGTGGAGGCGCCGTGCTTCGGGCGGTGTTGTTTTCTAGCATCTGGCAACTTCAGGCGGGCTACGGCCGTACAACAGCCGATAGTGCCAGATCTACCCCCATGTTCTTATGATTTGTCTGATTTCCATCAATTTAGAAAACCAATCTAGATACTATATGATTAATCTACTAGATTAACAATGTGAACAATCAAACAAATAGATCATGGATTAATCTATGTTTAGATTTGCCTAGGATACAATTGATCTAGACATGGCATTGCAATCGAAAATAATTTCAATATAGATATTAAATTTACGAAATTGCAATGCGTAATAGATTGATTCGTGATTTGCATACCTTTCACCTTGTAGAGTGATTGGTGCTGATAACGTGTTAAGAAATCGATGTAGAACAAATGAATGGTAACGCAATCCATGCAATTAATCATTAAGAACGCAATAGATCAAACACAGAAGATACCAATGAGAGAGAACTTCACACATAGTCTTTATTAATTCTCAGATCTATTTACATGGTACAATGCCTCTCTATTTATAGCCTAAGCCCACCAAGGGCAGTTCTAGTATTTGCCTACACCGGAACCTTCTAGGTTTCATAACAAAGAGAACCAGAACTTCCCGACGTTGCTGCCTCACGAGCTCAATCCGGATACATGAGCATTTGTTGTTAACTACCGTGCATCGCTTCACGTGGCCGTGAACATCATTTTAAACTTGAGGTAACGAATTTGAATTTTTTGAAATAAACCATTTTTAATCCTTTTACAGAAATTAAAGGACTATGTGAGAGAATCCTAGATTATGTTGTGATCAACCATTGACATTATATGTTAGTTTTGGATCAGAGCTAGTAACAAGTTTAAAAAATAGCTATTACATGTTATTAAGACTGATTAATGCCATGCATGTCTTGCATACAGTTAAGTTGCATTGATGAGAAAAAGCCATGTTGAGTTAAGTCAATACATTAATTGATCAGTTTGACATAATGTCATACATGTTGTTGAGTTGCTTTGATGAGATAGCTAATGGTCAAGAGTAATTAATCAGTAGAGTGATTGGCAGCAGTTCAAACAATGTGTATTTTGAGTTGTGAAATGATTTTTGGTGACCAAGGCTAGTGAAGATATATTGTATGAGCTTTGTTATAACTAACATGGGTCAAGTTATGAAAAATTTGTGTCTGAAAATGATTTCTTTGTCTTTAGATGTGCATGATCGCTTGGAGTCAACTACGGTCAATGGCCAGGATCGGGGCTACGCTCATGGAGGAGCCGAGACCTAGAACGATTGAGGATGCCAAGTGAAATAGTTAGCTCAAGCATGGCACTAGAAGGCGGGAAATATCGAAGGGAAGTTTGAATGGTGAGATGCACCATGTGGCTTGGTCGGTCTGAGTGAGGTATGGTCCAGTGGAACTGAAACGGGGAACTTGCTGACATGTGGCAAGCTAGTGGTGCACCTACATGTGGCAAGCATGGCAATTGTTTGCAATGGATAGAGAAGACCAAGTCAACAAAAAGGTATTTGGGTAGTTTGACCAAAATAGCGAAAATGGCTTTGAAAGAAAACCACAACGCACGAGCATCGCTTTGGAAGGTGGTTTTGGTCATATAGAAGTTGGTATGATCAAGTTGGATCAAAACATAGGACTTAACGTATTCGAGTTTTGTGCTTTGAAAAGCGTGCATAAGTGAATTGTGTAAGTTAAAACCCATGTGTGTGGAGTTATCGGGTTTCTCTCATTGTGCTAAGTAGATAGTATATACTAAAGATTAGATGTGGTCGGCTAGCCTATCTATTTAATGAGTTGGAATGGAGACTTGTAGTTAACTATCCAATCATTCTCTATAAGTGTTCACAATGTTAGTGTTAGGGTTTGATAGAAGAGTGTTATGGTGTGCTCTCTGTTCTCTAAAGTGGAGTAGCTATAAATTTTTTTCCTTAAGTTGTAATATATCAATCTTTGTTTATCTCCATGACTATCTCTTGTGTTGATTGATTTGAACTTGTCATTGGTTAGTTTTCCTCTTCTCTCTCCTCTTCTAATATTGTTGTGCCAAGGACGTATAAGAAATGAAGATAGAAATCAATCTCCACCTATATAGGCACTTTGGTAGCAAGTTCATCGAAAAACTTGGTTTTGCTTGATTTTGACCTTAACGTGTGATTTCTTGATCCGAGGGTTGTTAGCTTGATTTCTTCGGTGTTCTTGCTTACTGTGATATGTGAAAATGCATCTAGAGCCATCTTGGCCATCTCCTACCTACGAGCAAGTTTTATTCACCATTTTTGTATTTTGCACCTTCTTGGTGCAATCTTGCTCCAATCTCAAAAGGCCTAAACTTTGACATGAATTTATGCGACCTTGAATGAAATAGGTTCCTAAGACCTTGAGCAAAGTATGTACATAGTTTCACAGCTTTTGGATCATTGAATCAAAAGATACATGGTTTTTTGGATTCGCAATAGTGTTGATTTTCCTGTTCTCAGGCTAAAAACGTTGTAGCTATTGTTCATTGATCTGACCAAAAATTACTGTAGCAGTTAGATCACCAAGTAAAACAAAGGGTGTTTTGATCCGATTTTCATTTGGATTTTTGTGTGGTGATTGGTGTATGATCTTCATAGCTTCTTATAGCTATTAGAGTGAAGATCAACGAATACTTGTGGAAAAAATTTGAAAGCTCCATTCACCCACTCTGCTGCCATACCGGTCCTACAGAAATAACCAAGTTTTACTTTTTTTACCAAAAGAACCCTCAATTGTTGGTCCACCATACAACTCAGCTTAATCACGCGATGGACCAGCGATTTGTGCCCACTTGGCCCACAACTGTGGTCTTGTCACATGGCTAAGGCTTGCTGACACTCAATCATGCAACGAGTGGATGGCGTTGAGCCACGTGAGCCAATCACCTTTTTTGTGGTGCAATTGATTCCCAATCATGCCACGATGGCACGACTGATGCCTCATACATGCTGATTCAAATTGAGTCACGTCGCCACAGAAGAGGGGAGACGGGGAGGCATTCTTGTCGGCAGAGAAGAAAAGAGGTGTAATATCCTAATAGAAAGCAAAATGGGCTGGTTGGCCTGGCCTAGTCTAGCCCAATTTGGTGGCATAAAAGGGGCTAGGAAGGGGGTGCTCTAGGGTTTTTTTGGCTCCATTTGTTGCTGCTGCTGTTGCTACTACTACTACTGCTGTCGATGGTCACTACTATAGCTGGGACAAGAAGGAAGGGAAGGAAAAGAAAAGAAAAGAGAAAAAGATTTGCGTTACCCCTAGGGTAATGTCCCAAAAAAACTTATCCCATCACTAATTCATTATTTTGGTCGAGTTTTAAGCAGATTGGATTCATGATTTAGGAAGCATTTAGCCTTTGCCCCTATCTTGGTTTGTGTTTTAGGGACTAGTGTATTTACTCTAGTTTGTGCAGGCTAGATCTATCAAATTTTTAGGGTAGCTAGAGGCTGAATCTGGGAATGCAAATACTTAGCATAAATTCGTAAGTTTTTCATCAAGCTAAAGAATGCATAAATCCATTAGGTAGGTTGCTTTTATGGTCTTTGGAAGGCTGATGTCCTGCGGATCGTCTCAGTTGGGTGATGTTGTGGAGTTTATAGATTAGAACTTGTAAATGGACAAACTAGGTTTGTAGAATAACTAGAGAAGTGTGGATAATTTTCTAAGGTCACCATAGAGTTCTCAATAACTATATTTGATTAAAAAAATGGATTTTATATTTCCCCCCAAATTTTGCTATTTTGAAATCCTTTGCTAGTTGCAGTTGTCATATTGTGATGTGATTTAGCCCTAGTAGATTATAGAATTAATTTTTGGTGTTAACTAAAATATTGTAGATAATTTTATGCAGATATCCAAAATATCTTCTTTTAATGCAATCGGTGTTAAATAAAAATAGATATAAAACTTTGAAACCGCTTTACATGGGAGAAAAAGAAGAGTGTTGAGTGCTGTTTTTTTGGGAGATGCTAGTTAGCTTGGTACTCAAAGATGCCCAACTAAGAAAGATGATTTTTTGCCATATTTTCTTAATATAAGATTTTGTTTCATTTTTAGGCTTTTAGAGTACAAGTATCGCACTTCAAAATACCAGGACAGCAAAGACAATAAGTCTGGGAAATGATAGTAAGACATATTAAAGTGTAGGGCCATGTGTTTTACTATTTCTATGCAATTGAATGAGTATTGAGGTGTTACAATGGGATCTTTATCAGGACCTAGCTCTTCTCATCATGGTTGATTGTTGGTCGTCAAGTGCTTCTTCTTGGCAAAGGCAAGTGCTTAGTAGAACAGTAAATTTGGGTGGTGGGACGTCGCTAGTTGGGTTCGATGCGATTTTCACCTTGTTTTATGAGTTTATTATCCATAGTTGTACGATAACTACATAATGATTAATGGGTGATGACACGTTAATGGGAATGGTAATGGTAGAGGATATAGTTAGTAGATGTTGACATTTTGATGGGGATGATAACGGCAAGATATACATTTAGATGATCTTGACACATTGAGGGGCAATGTTAATGGTAGATGACATGGTTATTTAATGTTGACATGATGATGAGTGACGATGATGATACGTGGTATGGGAGTTTGATGTTGAGATATTGATGAATAATGGTTAACAATACATGATAATTGCTTAAACGAAAATGTCGCATTGCATGCAAGTATATGGTAGAACAGTAGATGGTCAGGTTGTGTTGATGCTTTATACTTATGCCATGTTTACCGTGTTGTTGATATAATAGATCATATTAATTTTGTTATCTCTGATGTCTATGATAACCACATGACAATGAATAAGTGACATTGTTAGTTAATTGATTTTGATGAAGTATGATAAATAGCAATGGCTACCTGGTAACGGTATGGATAATGGTTAATGATGCATGATAAATGCCAAAAGAGAAATATTGCATTGCATTGCATTCATATCATGGAAAGAGATGGCCTTTGTGGCATCTATTATCTATTTTGTGTGGACATCTCACGGGAGTGAGAAGAATAAGATCTACTTTGATAGAAACTCTACAGAAGTAGAGCTTGAGGTCCCTATGTGAAATTGGATGGGCTGTTGAGGTCCCCATATGAAATAGGATGGACTATTGAGATCCCCGCATAAAAAAGGGCGAGCTTAAGTGAGCATCGATGGGTGCTCACTTTGCTATACCGGTATAAACTAAAGTAAAGAGTAGAGATGTTCATGTGCATTTGTATTGCATTAACAATAATAAAAATTTAATGCAGACTGAAGTGTTAATGAGTATGAAAGACTTGACGGATAATGATTGGTTAATGAAATGTGGACCAAGATGGCATCATGTGTATGTTAATATTTACTATTTTACATGTACTTACTGGGTTTTAAACTCATGCATGTTTTGTTGCTGTTTTTAAGTGATCGATGAGGCATCATATATCAGGAATGGGAGTAGCACCTCTGCATCACATATAATAACAATGATCTAGAACATCAACTCTGTTTTATTTAATATTGCCTTAGCTTACCGATCTGAAACTTAGTCAATATAACTCTCATAATTGATGATGAACGCTAGGAAACTTTTATGGTAATGTATATTTCCTCAATAATGTTCTATTTGCAAGTTTAAGTATGCTCCCAAATGCATGGTTTCAAGTGTTCTCGGGCACGAGGTCCCGAGTGGTCTCAGGTGCGAGGTCCCAAGTTTCAGTTGTGATGTGTCAACTCTTGTTTATAGAATAGTTGTTTTAATGCTTATTGTTAAATATATGTTGTTTACCATTTTGTTGAGATATAACCAGACGAGATGTTGCTGAAATCTAGTAGTGATGTATGTAAATTAGAGCATTATAGAGTTGTGGTAGTATTTTACGCTCAGAGGTTGGGCTGGGGTTTGTGGATATTGTTTGCTATAATTGTGGTGTACCAGAACATTTTGTTGCAGATTGTGTTAAACCAAAAAAATGTTTCATATGTCACCATCCGAGACATCATGTGAACAACAACTACCTAGAGTAGCACAAGCCTCTGCCTAGAGCTCAGCATGTGGGTAATGCAAATCATGGTTTAGGTTTTATTTTCATGTGGAGGTTGAAGATGACAGGGCCAACCAATGGCTAAACTTTTCAAAGTGTGGGGTAATTTTTGTGACAAAATGTGACATCACTCTAAAAGAGTCAAAATGTCTCTAAAATTTGGAATGCACAACGGCCCTGGCAGATTAGATGGTTAGAAGAGAAAAAAAATTTGTTGAATTACCATATATCAATTTGAAGAAAGAAGGGGTCTCAGTTAGGGTAGTTGCTTGAGAAGGTGTAATAGATGAAGTGGTTGTGTTGTAAGATGTTTAGATTCAGATAAGAGGAATTCCTCCTAAATGGTTCACATGGAAAGTGATTGCTCAGATTGCTAAATGTCAGGGGATTCTTCAAGAAATGGATTAGCCAGAAATATTCAAGAGCTTCTATAAGGTCATAATAATCAAGGTTGCTATCAAAGAATCAAGGAATTTTAGAAAGAAAAGAAACCTAGAACAAAGAACGCCAAGGCGGAGAGGAAAGATAAGGAATTCAAAAGGTTTTTCTAGAAAGCGTAAAACTTGACTAGTACCTCTTTGCTTTATAAAGGCTTTGCCCACAATTATAGTTAATGGTTACGAAAACTGTGCCCAACAGATATAAGCTCTTCGGCTCCATTCCCTTGCCAGTTGGCTTTTCAACTTTCAAGTGAAAACAACTTCTCTATATTTCTTGATTATCATCAAAAAGACCTTCCAACTTGTATTCCAATTGAAGGATTCTAAGTCATGAATTCACTTATAGTTCGGGGGTTAACTGATGAGGATTGGATAATCCATTAAAAATGGCTTTAACATGTAACTAAGGCTCTAAGCTATTGTGATTCTAGATCACTTAAAGTAATACTGCCTGAGTACCTCTAGTTAGAGGATTACTGTCCGAGTACCCCTATTCAGAGGATTACTATCCGACCAGCCACTACTCGAAGATCCTATGATCTGATAACTAGGCTTAATTTCAGGTAGTCTCCTAGGTGGTGAAATAGAACACATGCGCCCCTATCTCCAATAACCGCACGACGATTCGGCCAAATGCCTCTGACAACTACGATTTTATCCCACTGACAAATAATCAATCGACAATTATTTGTTAGATCTTTCTCATTGACAGCAACCGCTTACTCAGCTAGGCATGAGGAATCGACAAGGCGCCTATTCCAATAGGACAACTAACACCTCTTTAGTGCTATTTAAGCATTACGGGAGAAGATGAATTGATAGATGAAGACACACAAGATCAAGTAATAAACAACGGAGGCAAGGAATAGCGAAGTTAGGACTAGCAACATCCCTTTTGTAATTGCTCTATGAGAGTGTGCTGTAATCCCGATATAACAATAAATATAATCTACTTTCTCCTTTTCAATCTTTTTATGAGGCTTGGTTTTCCCTATAATTCGTAAGATTACGATTTAATCGTCGCCAGTACTCCTTTGGCATCCTGACATTGTCTTGTTCTAACCCGGTTTGGCTGACCACCACCATCCCTGTTTTCCTGCAGAAGCTCACTACTACCATTGAGATCAGACACAACATGACTATTAGTAGGGTCAGTACTATCTTCTAATTGATCGATCTCAGAATATTGGTTTGGAATGGAGGAATGTGTTGATGGTTCAGTGGACTCATTAGGTGTGTTCGGAACAGGCGGTAGGATAGATTCAGAGGCTGTATGTGGATTTGATAAACTGTGACAGTGTTGCCGGCAAAGGGGAACACAAACTCGTCGAAGACAACATCTCTTGAAATGTAGATATGCCCAGTAGGTCGATGCAGGCACTTATAACTTTTGTGGATGCTGCTGTACCCGAGGGAGAGGGACACACACTGCTGGGATTGACGGTCAGTGCTGCAGCATGAGCATCTTTCGAATGGTAGGAGTCAGTGGCAGAGTCTGGATTTGATTACGTCCCGATCTCAGTGGTAGAATGATCTAGGCTATCTGGGCTGGACCATGAAAATATTATCCAGGCTGGACTGAATTTATCCGGACTGTACACTAGATATTTTTCTACACCCTGGGCTGAAAATGTGCTCCCACAGCAGATAATTGTCACGTGTGAGCTTGCTTGACATTGATGAGATGGGAAGAGGAGGGTGTTGGCAGGAGCCGGAGGTGGAAGAGATGGTGGATTGCTGGGAAGAGGAGCTTGAGCCAGACATGGTGACGGGTGATGGAAATTGCCAGGCTCTGATACCATATAAAATAAGCAGCGAGACAGCTAGAATGGCAAGCAATCAACGCGCAGCAGCCAGAAACGCTGCCACGGCAGGCTTCTATTTACCCTTTTATTTATTGTCTTTTCTTTCTTCATACCCTTCTACAACGATATTTCTAACACACTATCAAATTCTCACCTTTCTATTCCTCCTCTACTTAACTTCTGCTTCTTTTTCCAACACCCTCCATCGATTCTGCATTTCTCTATTGGCGCAATGAAATGGACAACCAAATGATTGCTTTCAGAGAAGCTAGAGAGAGCCTGAGAGGGATGGACGGAAGAGGCACCTTGAAACTTTGAATAGATTTTCCATTATACTTCGATCTCCTGCGTCCACAATCCTGAGAATACGCACGCTACAAGATTTCCATATCTCTGCTTGCTAGGAATTGACTGGCTCTTGGCCTGTTCTTCCGTGATATACAGGGGCAGGAACAGAAACTAAATGCTAAGCAGCCACAAGGATTTCCAATTGAACCAAGAGGTCCAAGACTCACAAACGGCAACTACTACCTCTAGTTACATTTTGCAAACCAAACATTCACTCATCAAGCATTGCTCTAGTATTAGCATAATCTGTAAAAAAGTTTGGTTTGCCCTCCAGAGCATAAGAACACACTTTGGTTTTGCATAGCATTAGCAGCAAATGCAAGTGCCACAAAACACGCATTACAAATCCGCTTTCCTTAGTTATTTCCTTATTTATTTACTCCCCAGGCGCGTCTTAATCCTAGAAGCACCTCAGCCTGTTTTCTTAGGTCTGATCTCAATGCCCTGCACAATAAGACCTTTCTTCCAATTGCCTCCTTCCGTCTCCATTAGGCTGATGCACACCTCGTCATCTTCACCTTCCTCGAGGTAGAACTCACCCATCTCCAACTCCATCCAACCATCGGACCTTCGTCCTGGCCCTTCGTCCTCAGGCACGTCACCGGTGCCATCTTCATCCTCGTTGTCATAGCCTTGGATGCAGACTTGACGGGTTGATTCCCTCCCTCCAACGATGACTGATGCCTCCTGGACTGGATAATCCAGACCATAGGATTCATCAGCTATCTTGAACACCATGTAAGCGGCATAAGTTGAATTTTTGGAGAGCATCTTGCAATGTATCTTCCCAAGGATTTCCAGCCAGCAAACAGCCATGAGTTCAGCACCTTCAGAGAACCTGCTGCAAACGAAGGGTTAGAGCAATCGATGGAGATAAGTTGCAGAAAACCATCCAGCACTACAACTAAATTGTGTAACTTACTATTAACAAGTTTTTCATAACTATGTTTGTGTAGCTCCATGTAGTTCTGGCTAGAACAAGGGCACAAATTAGAATTCAAAGAACTAAGTCGTGAACAAGGTACATCACAAACTTACATTCTTTATGTAAAGTGTGGTTTCTATTATGCTTACTGATAGCGGAAAATGATTCAAATTTTTTTTATACAGTTTGATTCCATAGACAATCATTGTACATATAGAGAGTACAGGAGCAATTAGCTCTAACTACCAAAAGACAATGACATTACATGCCAGGAATAGGCTTAGCTAATAATTGTAGGAGCTATCACAAAATATGGCAAGGAATCCGAATGTCTGGTGCCAGTCACACTACAGTACCATACATGGCATACGGAGCGCGGTGCCATGGTCAAGAAAGAAGAGACGAGTAGCGGTGTTGTCAAACTCCCTGCCATTGTCGCATTGAATACTTTTGACAGCAGCGCTGAATTGGGTGGTGACATATTTGACGAACTGAGATCCGAATTATACAAAAGTAAGTAGCATCTATATGTCATTTATCATAATTTAAAAATTATACAAATCACTATTGAGAAAAACATTAAAACACCTACAAAACCAAAAAGCTGCAAAGGCTACTAGGTGGTGCCACGCCAAAATCCCTATTCTGTTTTTTTTTTCTTTAAGTCAGGGCAATCTCATCTATCATCCCACCACATACACTTGAGAGTTGCAACTTGAAACTATCAATTGCAATTGAACAGCACAAGCTAAATACCATTCGTATAATTTGCATGCGAGATCCGAATTGGAACGGGAGAACGAACCTAGAGTCGGTGAGGGGGATCCAGCGCCAGTACTGCGGCGTATCGCCCCACACAATCTGCAGCGCCCTCGCCGACAACATGTAGCACTTAGCGCCAGTCTCCCTGTCCAACCACATACTCTGCACATAGTAACACACAGCAGCTGATTAGCCGATCAATCGAGATTTCAAAGGAGAAGAGAGGAAAAGAGGCACCCTTTTTGGGCGGGGGTCGGCGGTCCGCAAGTACCATGAGTCTGTCCGGGAAGAGGACGGGGCGGTCGGAGAGGCGGAGGTACAGCCCCTTCTTGGACGGCGGCGCGGGGGAGAGCTCGCCGTCGGCGAGCGGTGGCAGGTCGCGGGGTAGGAAGGTGGACCAGACGGCATCTGAGTCGGCCGCCGCGCGGAAGGCCGGGGAGACCGCGGCAGCGCGGCAGGCGTCCCGCGGGGCGGTGCGGGAGATCGCCGCGGAGAGGAGCTCCTGCGGCAGGCGCGCGATCTCGCAGGCGGGCGACGTGTCCATCGACTCCTCAGCTGCCTGTAGTTGGATTTTTTTGGGAGGAAAAAGAATAGACGAATCGTTCGGTCCATTGAAATTTTACGGACAAATCATGGAGGACAATCGGACGAGTTCTGTCATCGGTGACTCTTGACCAGAGTTTACATTATCGGAATCAAAATTTTACCAGGGAGTCCAGTAAGACCCAAAAATTCAATTATCGGAAATTTTTGGAATATTTGGTCCGAAAATTTCGAGTGAAATTTGAAATTTGAATTGCTATCGGCTGATTATCGCTGAAAATCAGGTGAAAATTGGTTAAAAAATCGGATGAAATTAGATCGATATTCTCAGGCACATTCATACAAAAATCTGTGTAGAGCTGAGCATGTAGATGGCAGAAAGCAAAGTATTCGGATTTCAGATAGCAAAACAGACATTAATGATCCATAGGTCCATAAGCACACATACGTTGAATTCAGATAGCATCATAGCAAAGTTTTTAGAAGCTTTTCAGAAGCCTACATACAGAGCAAACAAAGTAGCCATTGCAGGAGACCGAGGAACTCATTGCAAGTCTTCCAGCTTCAGCATCACTATTAAGCCGAACACATTGGTTGGAGCATGTCCACCAAGCAACTCGCTGATATGAGGTAGACTTAAACGGTTGCTTTCTCACGGCAATTAGTGCAAACGCTTTAAATGGCGGATAATTTTTTGCGTCCGTCCGTGTCCCCATACTGACTATACATTTTGCTAAACCAAAATAATTCTCCAAACGAAAGTATACGGAACGGAACAAATCAACCTTGATACGGAAGGGGTAGATGGGTATCCGCATTATCCGTGTCCGACTCTGCGATTCCGCCTTTCCGCAGATCCTCCCAAATCCCCGAAAAATACGGAATAGGATACGGGATAAGTGATATCCATCCGTATATATCCATATGTCAAATGATATGAGAAAGTCTATTGTGACTTCACTTAGGAACAAAATAACATGCCCTGAAGCCAGAACAAAATAACATATAAGCGATTGTCATATCTAAACAAGCAGGAGTACTGAGTGTTCTTTCTTCAACATTTCAGTAATTAGCCTCTCCATGTCCGCTCTGATCGTACCATACTGTCCAATGTCCTGTACAAAGAAGCGGATAATTTCCGTCCGACCGACCGTCCGAAAGATTATGGAACGGATATGGAATGGAGAAATAGATATCTGACATTATTTGTATCCGACTTAGACTCCGAGGAAAAAATGTGAAATAGAATACAGGATAAGTGATATCCGTTCGTATCCGCTCCGATTGCACCCCTAGGTAGACTGTTGTTTTACAGTGTGCGGGGAACAACAGAGATGAGTCAACGATCATGCATGTGTACCAACATGATTGCACAGGGCAATGCACTCGATTGGAAACAAATATCATCCAACCAAGACATTGCTTGCCCTCTACTCAATAACATCTAACCAACCCAACCACACTAGAATATGCAACCTGTTAGAGAACTTAGTGATATTTTACCAATCATGTCATCAGGAACCCCAAAGGCATCATAAAGATTACCTCCTAAAGAAATGAAACACATTAGATTGCACGTAATTTTTCTCTGTTGGGAATTTCCCAGAACATCTCCTAAAGTAGGTTTGCATTGGACAGCACTATATCTATTTTATCTTAAGCCAATTACTTAAAAGGGTGTTCACTAGCATCGACCAGGAAAAAGGATGCTGCAATTTACTTCTATGTTTCACAAAACTGCCAGCTTGTGCCATCAGTTTTCAATTTTAAGCTGCTCCTGTAAAACAACTTGCAATAATGAGAAGCATAATACCTATATTATAGCCGGGGACCTTCCCCGGCCGTGAGGCTGTCCACGTCAGCTTTTATGCGAAAAAGATCATGCATTTTCCGAAATAGTGTAAAGGTCCTCCGTTCTCGCGAAAAGGTCCCTGTCAGGTTTTTTTGCGAAAACCCCCTGCACTTCACCGGTCTTTCAAAATTACGTACGGGTCCTCGTTCAGTTACGTATATGTCCTTACAGGTCCTCGGTTTTTTGAAAAAAGACCTTTGGTTTTTCCGAAATTACGCATGTGTCCACGATTTTTTTAAGAAACTCCTCACGAATTATCGTCTCTTTTGCTTCGGTCCATATGGTAGCTAGCGCGGTATGCCGCCGCGCTTACGCAGCTAGTATATGTTAAAATACATCGATCTCTTCGCATCCTAAAGATTGTGTAAACTAATGAGGTAGTCATACATGACTACATCAGTCCACGCACCGAGGGCACACATTTTCGAAAATGTCCACTGAATGCAACTACATGCAAACTATGCTTGTGTTCCTCTTCAGCTTTCTAAAACTGAAGTTGACTACCAACCAGAAGGGTGATCTACAGGGGTGGAGCCACACCCTGAGAAAGGTAGACTTCAGTTCAAGGTGTGGAAAAATATCTAGTATACAGCCTAGGTAAATTCAGTCCAGTCTGAGTAATATTTTTATGATCCAGCCCAGATAGCCTAGATCATTTCACTACTGAGTCCGGAGCGTAACCAAATCCTAACTCTGCCACTGGTGATCCACCTTGTATTGGATGCATCCATAACTGATTTAGCCCAGTAATATTAAAAGACCATGCGAGAAGGTCTAGAATACTGTTGTGATGAACCATTACAAGATTTGTGGAGTGGTCAAATGGTTTTGCAAAGAGTGTATTTGATTTGGACTGATTTCTAGAGGTCGTAGAAAGTGGTAGTACTGTAGTGCGGTAGTACCGGCATTGTAGGTGCGGTCCTACCGATCTTCGTAGAAAAATAAGGTTTAGGGAATTTGAGTCATGGATTGAGTTAGGGTGACCTGGGTCATTGCATTAAGAGTGCATGATGCATGCTTTGACTAACGTGGGTCAAGTTATGAGGAACTTATGCCTAAAAATGATTTCTTTGTTTTTGAATATGCAGGGTCGCTTGGAGTCAACCGTGGTCGATGGCGAGGTAGAGGTTAGGCTCATGGAGGAGCTGAGGTCCAGAATGATCGAGGATGCTTAGTGAGACGGTGAGCTCAAGCATGGCACGAGAAAGGTGAAAAATGTTGAAGACAAGTTCGAACAGCAGGATTGCACCATGGCCCTGTTCTTTTCAGCTTCTAAAAGCTTCTTTTCGGCTTCTCTACAATAACTAGCTTTTAAACGAACTATCTTTTTAAAATAGGGTCTACTAGTTAATTGTAATACATGCTTTACCGATTTCATTTATATTGGTAAAAACCGCACGTGAGTTTTTGTTACTCTATAATCTCTAGCACAAATAGCCCAAAAGTGACAAGACACAGCCAAAAGCCACAAGCTGCAACCAAAAAGAACAGGCCCCATGTAGCTTGGATGGGCCAAGTGAGCGGGACAGAAGAGCAAGTTAGTGGTTCACCTACAAGTGTCAAGTATGATGATTGCTTACAGTTGTTGGTGATGACTGGGTCAAGGAAGAGTATTTTGGTATTTTGACCAAAATATCAGAGACCATCTTGGATCAAAACCGTTGTGCATGAGCGATGCATTGGATAGTGGTTTAGGTCAAGGTGGAGTTAGTTTGATCAAGGCTAAGGACGGTGCTTGTCCTCCCACGCCGTAGAACATCACTAGCCTCATTGTGGATATGATGAGAGAGGGCGTACTGCAAGGGAACCAAGACTGAGTTAGAGACATGCATGCATGGAAGCAAGTTGCATAAAATATTGTACTGTCTTGTCCTGGCTTGCGGCTCGGTGTTGGTCAAGACCTGCTCATACAATGGCCTCGTGCGTGATTTCCTCTGGACGCTGTGGTGCTAAGCCTGTTAGCCTGCTCCTCGTGCGTGGGATGTACCACCGTAAGTATGCATCGTAGGTATCGATGTCATATGGTCATGCCTCATGGAAAACCTCCGTCGTCCCTCTCTTGCCCCACAATTACGTCCACAGTAGATACATCTGTCTCTAGTCATCGCCCCTCTACCCTCTCCTCGTTTGCCTGCAAGTAAACTAGTATGTTAGGTAGCTGAAAAAAGAGGTGTACGTAATAGGTAAATGGATTAAACGAGATGGCAACATACCCGTGGGCCTACAATCCAAGAGGTCATCCTAGTGGTACTGGCACCTCCTTCTACAGGCCAAACTGTCTCATCACCTGCTGCGGGGAATAAAGCTTGACCATAAAAGAGAACACCAGGTGGCAGGTCATCTTCTAGTACGTGTGGTCCTAACCGCACTGAAAGGACAAACCGAAGGGGGCAGTGTGCTCAATGAACCCTACAGTCCACGACCACTAGACGATCTCATCCTCGTGTAGAGTCTCAAACTAGTTGTAGAACTCGAGGTACACATGCCTCGGCCTCTCTCTGGCCCACCATAGGTGAGCACATGTCCAACAGGTACCCATTGTGGGCCCATCAATTGCGTCCATGTCATATAACTCGGGAGTGAGCTGAAAAGGGTGCACGATGCTCTGCAAGTATGGCCTGCCCACCAAGAAGTGCTCTCATGACCATAGTTGTAGGAGGATGTAACATGCCGCGAGGACTGGCTCCCCGCCCATATTGCACTGCAAGGCATTGCACAACCCTCGGTACATGGTGCAGAGCACTATGAAGCCCTAGTTGTACTGTGGCATCTCGTCCAGCGACAGCGTCCACCAACGCCTCAGCGAGATGGATGTAGTTAGGGTATACCCAATCTCCCTGGGTGGTAGGAAACAAGACCCACCCGATCAGGAACAACAAGTACGCAAGGTAGTTCGTCCTCACTAACTCCTCCGTCGCATCCACGGGGCAGGTCATGTACTGTTGTAGCCACCAATGTGGAACACTTGATATGTTCTCCCACTCCTGTCCTCCATACGCGCCCTCCAATCAGCTCGCCTGGAAGGTGGCACTACCGTAGTACCCCACAGCGATAGATCGATGAGCATACTAACATCCTGTAAAGTAATAGTCATCTTCCCCCACCAAAAGTGGAAGGTGTGAGTCTCCGGTTGCTAGCAGTCTATGAGCACAGAAAGCACTGTTGCGTCAAACCAGAACGCATGTGGTAGGTGCAGTATGCATGCCAACGGCAATAGCCCAGCGTCCCATAGGTGTGGATGTACTAGTGGTTCAAAGGCCAATGCTCTCTAGTGCCCCTAAGGACAAGGCTCGGAGGACTGATGCTTGACGACCACACCAGGCATCGGTGTTGCCCATCCCAACGTGGGTCTACCAGATCGTACGTGACACCACCTGGAGGTTGTGCCATCTCCTGAGGAACATATGAGAGGAAGTTAGTCTGCAATGAAGACATGAGGAGCAACAAAGCAAAAATAAAGTAAAGCATTTCAACATTTCAAAAATAAAGTTAGTGAAAAAACTGCAGACATGTTCAATGCATTTCAACATGACAACAAATAACACAAGTACATCTGAAAGTATTACAACATCTGGAGAACATGACGCCACATGCAATCCAACATGGTCACTACAGGGCATTGCTCGAACCAGTTCTATTTGGGCAGTTGCCTATGGAGTGGCCAACTGTCTTGCGTAGTCTACATCGAGGATGCCTAACCTGTTGACCACGCTGACTCTCATCCATCTCATTATGGATACAACAAGACTGTCGTCTTCCACAGCTTTCCTGCTTCAGTGTGTCATTCAGCAGCCACTTCACCTCTCTTGGCCAGATGTTCATGTAGTGCATGTCCAGCCTGTACAAATTGAACTCGGCACTCCATGTGCCGTAAAAGTGGTGGATGTCATAGTACTCGAAGATGTAATGTGTCGAGCCCTGCCACCACACCGCACACATAGCATACATATGGGAGCATGGTTTGTGAAGAAGTTACGGTATGTTGCACATGCAAGGCGCTTCATCGTCGAGGGTGTAGACTTGCTTTTGATCCCGTCTAGTTTGACCCATGACATACTTCACCCTCAGATGGATCTCAAATTTCTTCATGATCTCGAACAAGGGCTAAACATTGTGGGAATGAGCCTTCTCAATCTTCCTGTCCATGAATGCCTACATTACTTTGGAGAATTGCTTGCCTTCCTCTAGATGCTTCTTCACTATCCTTTCTCTATTAACGAAGTACCCAACGAAACAGTTCTAGGTCTCCCCAAAAATTGCGGTTATTGCTAGGGATCGGACACCCTTCAGGACCTTGTTGTACACTTTTGACATGTTGCTCATCATTATTTCATATCTTGCACCACCGGAGTCATGGAGGAGACACCATTTCTCCAAGTCGGGGGCATGGGATTGAACCCATTGTGTGAACTACCCAACTCTCACGAACCCTCCCGTTGGTTCCCCTTGGCCTACGTCAGAATGGCTCACATGCTTGCTAGTCTCCTCATCTAGCTATCTCTACATGGCCTTAAACTTCCACCTTTTGTTTTGCATGCACAACTTCTTAAATAGCTTTGTCAGTTCCTTACTTTGAAACCTCTTGTGGAAGTTAGCCGTGAAATGTCTCATGCATCAATGGCTCCTAATGTTGTTCCACTGCAAATGTCACTCCGTCCTATTCTGCATCATGGTCAACGTATATAGCAACCCAACATTACAGTCCGAGATGACACAAACATCTGGCCGGTCATAAATGACCGCTTGCTTCACATTGGCCAGGAACCACAACCATCTATTTGTGTTCTTATTCTCAAGAAGTGCATAGGCCATAGGGAGTAACTGGTCATTCATGTCGGCTGTGACCACGGTGAGGATTGTACCCTTGTACTTGCCATAGATGAAGGTACCGTCCATCGTCAGCATGGGACAATAGTACTTAAATCCTTTGATGGTCTGGCAGAAGGCCTAGAAGACTCTATTAGGAACAAAGCAATTAGGCCCCTTGGTAGGATGTGGCCGCTCCTGCTTGTTAATATATGTGCTAGGATTTGATTATGTAATTTGATGGAGCATTCTTGGGACTAGGTCGTAGGCCTCCTTGTATGTACCATACATATATTCTAGGACCTTCCATTTTGCCTGCCATGCCTTGTGGTAGATGACCTAGAACCCGACCATATTGGCAGCATCTACCAATAAAACCTTCGGTGAAACAAAAACATCTTCCATGATGAGGTGTCTTATCAGACTTACAACATATGACGACATGATGTTACGGTGCCTGTGAAGTGGCTTAGCAAGCACGCATGTGTGATCCTTCATCACGGTTATCTGAAAGTCTGTGGCTGCTCCCTTGATTGTTGTGCACGGACATTGCCAGGGTGTCGGAACCCGGAGTAACGACGCTTGGATCCTCTGTGTAAATCACACTAGTCCAGGATCAGCTAGTGCACACAGTGACAATAAAGATAAATACTAAGCACAAATGACCAATTATATTAAATAAAGGAGTACGGCCTTATGGCCAAGTCTTACATCAATGCTCATTGGCAAAAGTAAATGCACACAGTGACAACAAAGATAAATACCAAGCACAAATGACCAATTATATTAAATAAAGGAGTATGGCCTTATGGACAAGTCTTACATCAACGCTCATTGGCAAAAGTAAATAAATCAAATAACTGCGGAAGCAAACTGATAAATAGCGAAGCCCAAGCCGCCACAGGCAAACGACGGTAAGACGTGGCCTACTCGTCCAGATCTTCATCGTAGTCGAAGGCATCTTCCTCTGTATGGAGATAGCAAGGTGAGTACAAACTTGTACTCCGCAAATCACACGGAGAAATGCAGCAAAATGATAAAGGCTTTAATGGAAGGCTTATAGGGTTAGTTTGCATAAAACAACATTTAATGAAATACAGTAGATAGATTGAAATTGCTGAATTTTAATACAATAAGTAAAAACAGTAATTATAGTTAAAAATAATATCGTCAGTGTAGGCTTCGACCAAACAACAACCTATCCACGGGCATCCCACCTAGACCATCTTTTCCAAAAGTTCACGTATGGATTCCATCCATCCACACGTTTCCATACACTCGTGGATTCCATCTATCCACAAGCTTCCATTCTCTCTCATGGGTTCTATCCACCCACAAGGTTTTCATTCTCTCATGAATTCCATCCATCCATAAGATTTTCAAAAATTATTTTTGAAAAACAAAATCTAATCCATAAAAAACTTTTACTCAGCATGCCCATGACCGTGGGCACGGCTATCCAGGATAGATTATACACTCTGCAGAGGTTGTATAGCTTTACCCACAAGACACGATCATATTTTTGTGCCGCGCGAGTTACACACTTCCTTAGGTGTGCGGCAAGGAGTCGTGACAAGGCCTTTACAATGCAAAGCCTTCAACCTGGCCAAGCCAACTCTAAGGTTTCACCCCAGTAAGGAATCCACCAGACCGAGACCCCCTCTTGAGCCTGAGTGAGACTTCTCATGGCTACAACCACGCTCACCCAAGTGGGACTTCGCATGACACCAACCACGCCCACTTTCAACCTACGACTTGACTTAGGTTGGGACTTCACAAATTATTCAGCTAGGGCTGTCCCATACCAGCCATGCGGTAGTACAATCGGGCTTTGCAATAGTAGCTCACAGACCGGTCCTTAATCTGACTTAGGCCCAACCACATACCCCTGTGCACGACAATCAACCACTACGGCTCCAACCAATAGGGCATGCCTGCACCCACCAATCTAACCAATTGCCTAAGTCTAAATCAGGTTTTATATTTTGTTTTCAAAATATCTCATAAACCTCCTTGACTCACCAAAGTCAAGAGTACATTTGTAAAGCCCATCATTTCATGTGAAAGATATCCCAACCCAAATAATATGTCTAAGCAGGGCTAAGCATTTGATTTAAACTTTCTATCCAACACTAATGTATTAACTAGAGGTTGATTCTAGGGTGACAAGGTATCGAGGAATTTCAATGTCAAAGGAGGAATTAACAAGTAGGCAATAACTAAATTTAAAACTGAATTGAAATTAGTTGAATAAAAATATGCATGCAATATAATTTAAATCAACATAATTTTATTTTGAAAACTGAGATCAACATGATCAAGGAGTGTGACTTGCCTTGCTCTTCAACTTGGTTAGAATCTTCGTCGAAGAATTTTCCCGAATCGTCGAAGTCTACACGTGAAAATAACCCACCAAATTCAAAATAACTTCAAATTGACTTCAAAAATTTTAAGTGAGTCCAGAAATGGATAGAGGGGAATTTTTGATGAATTTAGAAATTTGAATGGGCTCAATCGGAGTTAGCACGAAGAAGAACGGGCTCCGGAAATTTAAATTCAGAGAAAAAGAAAAGAGCAATTTCTGGAATTATTTTTCTATAGAAAAATGGGTTTATGGCGTCAGCATTGCATCAGCCCTGGTTTTTTTTGACCGATTTATTTTCCAACTGAAAAATCGGGTAAGAGGCTGACAGTGGGCCCTGGTCCATGGACCGAGCCCACGGACCGAAGGGAGTGCCGAGGTGGCACGGGTGGCGGGCTGGCGATGACGGGGCAGGGAGGGGCCGACACGGCCGAGGACGTGGTGCCACGTCGGCTGCCACGCAGGCGCGGCCGGGCTGACGTGGCCGGCAGGCAAGGGAGGCACTCGGAACTGGGGACTCACCAGCGCTTGGCGACGCGGCGGCCGACGGCGAGGGGTGGGAGAGGACGAGGGGCGCACGGGGAGTCCAGCGGTGGGCGCGGGCTTACCGGAGAGGACGGCGGCAGCGCTTCTCGGGTCCCACGGCGCGGCGGCCGTCCAGTGGGGCTCGAGCTAGGCGGAGGGGCGCATGAGCTTCACGGAGAGGTGAGGAAGCCGAGGGAAGAGGCGGCGGAGCTCGAGGGTGGCCGAGGTGAGGGTGTCGGGACCCGGAGCAACAACTCCAGAACCCTCTGTGTTATTCGCACTATCCCAGGAAAAGCTAGTGCACACAGATCGAACAAAGTGATACATATCATGCATGATAACCAAACTTTATTAAAAAGCGAGAGTACGGCCTTAAGGCCAAGTTTACAATAAGGTGGCTTCATGGCCAAACATGAAAGTAAATAGCGGAAAGATAACAAATGAAACATAAAGATAATGGCAGCCCATCCAGCCTTTCCACAAGGCGAATTGATCAGAAGACGTGGCCTATTCGCCGCAATCCTCAACATAGTTGACGCCGCCGATCCTCCGGCAACATTGGTTATAGCAAGGTGAGCACATAAAGTACTCCACAAGTTACACCAGAGATATAACGGATTTGATGCATGCATAAGGGTTTACAAAGAAAGGCATAATGTGGTTCATTTGCATAAACAAAGATTATTGAATTAAATACAATAACGTAAGTGCAAAAGCTGAATTTAATACGATATATAAAATCCAGATTTAACAAAATAATAACGTTAGTGCAGCAACAACCTAACACTAACCTATCCACGGGTATCCCACCCTGACCATCTTTCCAAAAGATTCACAATTTTCCATAAACCAAATTTTATTAAAAACCAAAGTCTAGTCCGTGAAAAACCATACTAAGCATGTCCTTGACCGTGGACACGGCTATCCGTGATAGTTTATTACTCTGCAGAGGTGTACAACTTTACCCACAAGACATGTTCTCTGCTTTGCCACCGGATTACACACTTCCTTAGGTGTGCGGCCGAGAGACCATGATAAGGCCGCTCCAATGTTCCATTACCAAATTAGCTACGCCGCCACTAAGGTTTCACCACAACATGAATCCACATGTTGGAGCCCCTCTTGTGCCATGTGAGACTTCTCATGGCCTCACGCCACGCTCACATTCACCTATAGCGAAACTAAAATGGAACTTCACAAATTACTTAGCGGATCTATCCCATACCGCACTTGTGGTAGTACGGTGTGACTTTGTAATAGTAGTTCACAGATCCGGTCCTTAGTTTGACTTAGGCCTACCCGCATACCCTTTGTGCCCGGCAATCAACATCGAGTCAACAAACTACGACGCATGCCGGCAAGCACCCACCACCATACCAATGCCTAAGTCTAAAACAAGTTTTATCCACTTTATTTTATCAAAATTTTATAGACCTTCTTGACTCACCAAAGTCAAGAATAGATTTTATAAACCAACATTTTGTGTGAAACCATTCTTCCCACCTAAATTAATCTAAGCATGGCTAAGCAATTCTATAAAATGTTCTAGTCAATACTAATGTACCAACTAGGTTTTCATCTATGGTGACAAGGTATGTTCGTTCAATTTCAAGATTGGCCATACACAAAGGAATTGGTATAACTAGAGTTTAAACCGAATTTAAACTAGATTGAATAAAAATACGCATGCATATTAATTTAAAAACAACATAATAATTTAAATTACTGGGATCAACATGGTCAAAGGTGTAACTTGCCTTGCTCAAGTCTTGCTGCGATTCGTCAAGAAATACTCTCTGATTCGTCAGTAATCTATACGCAAAGAACCAAAAGAAATTCAAACAAAATTCAAATAAAATCCAAAAATTCAAAAAGAGTCCAGAAAAGGAAAGATTAGGATTTTAGAAAAATTTAGAAATTTGAATGGGCTAAATCGGAGTTAAAATGAAGAAGTTATGGCTTCGGAAGTTAAATCTAAAGAAAAAAGACTAGTTTTCTGGAATTATTTTTCTAAAGAAAAATCCATTTATGACGTCAGCATCTATTTTATTTTTCGGTTGAATTATTTTTACGAAAAGGCTTTATCTCAACTAAAAATCGGGTAAGCGGTGGACTGGTTCACGGGCCACGGTCCACCGTGGGCGCGGCCCATGGCCGACGTGGCCCAAGGGAGAGGTGGCGCCAGGCGATGGGGCGGCCACGCGCGCCACGCGGCGCGGCGCGGCGCGTGGCGCGCGCGTGGCGCCGCGGCGGCGGCGGCGGCGCGGCGGCGGCTTCGGCGCGCTAACGGCGCTTCGGCGGCGGTGACGCGCACTCGAGGCGGGAGGCGGGATTCGTGCTCACCGCGCACGGGGTTTGGCGCGGAAGGGGGTCAGGCGGGAGGTTGGCGAGGCGCGCACGGAGTCAGCGGCGGTCCGCACGGCGGCGCTTCCGTGGAGGGATGGTCGCCGCGCGCTTCACGGCGTCGGCGGCGGCGCGGAGGATCGGAGCGACGGCGATTCTCGGGGCTCGCAGCTAGGCGGAAGCGCGGCGAGCCGATCGGCTCGAGGAGGAGGAGAAGAGGCGGTGGCGCACGGGAGGCAAAGGAGGAGGACGGCTCGAGGGGGGCTTTATAGGCGCGGGAGGAGGTAACGGCTCGCCGGAGTTAAGGATTTTAGAAACGGCCGCATAACGCGAGGAGGGCTTTAAGACGGCGGAACGAGCGGAGGTGGGCGGTTACTAGCGCTGGGCTTAAGGGCCACTAATGGCATCAATAGCCGGTCAAGGAGGGGTAACTTTAGCTTTAAACGCCTTATGGCGTTAATGGCGGCTGGCGGGAGGAGGAAGAAGGAGGTGGGGAAGGAGCGACGGGCCCCGCATGCCGGCGAGAGAGAGAGAGAGAGAGAGAGAGAGAGATGAGGGAGAGAGGCGACACGGATGTGAGCCACGTGTGCAATAAAGGGGATCGGCCGTTGGATCCAACCCGGGTAAGTGGATGGGGACGCCCAGATTAGATCGGCGTGGCGGGCGACGCGATCCACTGTGCGTGTCACCGAGGGATTTTGGCTTTTAATTTTTGTTTTAATTTCGTAAAGGCTAGATAACTCTATAAACCCTTAAAATTAATATTTAAGGCCCAAAATTCTAGGAAAATTCCTAAAAATTCCTGGAGGCATTTTAGACTTAGGAAAAATAATTTTAATTTCATATTTTCATTTAATAATTTTATAAAATATGTTACAGAGGGCGATTGCTCGCCGGAGTTGGTGGCGGCGGCGGCGATGGGGAAAACGCGGCGCGGGGTCGCTTGGCTCACCGAGGAGGGGAGAGGAGGGCGGAGAGAGGATGGGCGGAGGGAGGAGGTGCTCGGGAGGGGTTTAAATAGGGGCGAAGGGGAGCGGGCTGGCGTGAATCGGTCGCCGGAGGAGTTGGGCGGTTACGGGGGCCGTGCGGCGTGGGGAGAGGGGAAGTGGGGCGGAGGCAGTTAGGCACACGGCTTGCAGCACATGAGGGAGGGCGGCGCATGCGGGGAAGGGGAAGCCGGGTAGGGCGGGTGGCGGTTGCGGCCGGGGGTGGCGTGGGAGGAAGGAGGAGGCAGGGTAGAAGATGATGCTGACGGGTGGGCCCCGGTGGCAGAGAGAGAGGGAGAGAGGGGCGCGGGCAGCGGAGATGAGGCCGCGTGGCCGACAGGGGAAATCGGGTGGCTAGGGGGGCGGGTGGACGGGTGGATCGAGCCGGGCGCGCGGGGCGAGAGGATCCGGGCTGTCCACGCGTCAAGCGGAGGAGGGGATTATGCAGGATCCGGGCAGGCGACGTGGCCGGCATCTGGCCGTCCACGTGGCGGTCGGAGGAGGGGAGGAGGAGATTTCAGTTTTAAAATTTGATTTTCCTTTATAAAAAACCCAAATAAACTCTATGAAGCTTAGAAAAATATGAAATTAACTCCAAAAATTCCAGAAAAATTCATAGAACCTCCTAGAGACATTTTGAACTTAATAAAAATATTTCCAACTAATGTTGGTATTATATTTTCATACTTTAAAATACTTTTTAATTTCAAAAATACATTTTAAACTCTTGAAAACTCATAAAACCAAATAAAAGCCAAATAAATTCAAATAATTAATTTGAACTAGGATTTTATAGAAAATCAAAATATCATTTTATTTAATAATTATTTTTTAGGTTTTCACTTAATTTACTTTTCAAATCAAGCTTTTTCACAAACAGAAAATCCAGGGCAAAACCAAAAATAAAATTTAGGCAACAAAAATACTTATTTTAATTTTAATTTTATTTATTTATTCATTTTTATTTTAATAAATATCTGGGCTGTTACACAGGGCAAGATTCATCCACACACTTCACGATGTATATGTCTGAGTTCCACCTTCACACCCGATATGTCCGGCTGATACTGACAGCGTATCTAGCAATGGCCTATTGGGCAGCACTCTTGTTAGGGAAGTACTACCTTAAGAGAAGGGTGTCTTCATTGAACCCCCACTGTGCCTCCTTTAGTTGTGATAGAACTAGAGATGCCACTGCGATGTCATCCAGTCTGGACAATACATAACCACTGTCGGTGGTGACAACACCACCTACCACACCGCTTATAGCACCATCTCCATCTTCCTTGCCTTCAGAGTTAGCTGTCTCCACATCCTCCTCCTCGCTTTCTACTTCTCTCACCTGGTCGGCAATGTACTTGTGGCAATCAATACGGGTTACCCACCATCTCCCACACCTTCGTTCGGCTTGAAACCTGTGGCACACCTCCACAGGTCTTCATCATCAACTTGTTCACCGGTGTTTGCTCCAACCCTAGCATCTACATCAGCACCTGAGCCCAACCCAGGCACTTCATCAACAGGAGCTCCACTGGAACCACCCGTGCTAGATGATTCTGTCCTCTCCACAAACTGAGCATACACCATTGGCCTGGCGTATATTGCAATGATAGGTTGCACACAACCTCTATGTAATTGGCCCATGACACATCACTAGTCACCTTCACAAGTTACCGAAAGGTGGCCCCTCTAGCACCCAGCGTCGAGGCATACACTGCCTCGATACGTAGCTTGTTTCATACAATTGTGCGATTGAACGTGCTATGCACACACCTTTGTAGCTCCGTCAGGCCCATGTCCTTCAGGCCCGGTGCCAAGATCACTGTCTGATCACAACTGAATAGGTCCGCCCTGTATGATCCATCACGTATGAGATGATCCCCATAGAACACAAACAGATCTTGAATGTCTGACATGGCGTACCTGAAACTAACGTGTACGAAACTCAATTAATACAGGACACACACTGATCATACCATAGAACAACTCGTCTCATGTGTCGTGCGGTGCGATTGCAAATTATTCAAAATATTACTTTACTGTCTTACTTTACTTTACTGATTGTTTACTAATATGCCATGACTAATACTTAATCATACAGTTCAACTACTATTCACACATGATGCAACTCTTAGCTTGCTTTGCTTACACATGCAATAAGGATTAAATGCCACACCTATTTGATATTTCATGTACTTTCACTTATACCTTACTTTAAATTAATTGCTATTTGCTATATACGATTACATTACATTTTATGTACACTCGCTTATTCTATTCCATACCTTACTTTAAATTAAATTATATTTGTTATGTAAAATTATATTTAACTACCATTTTATGTACTCTTATTTATTATATTGCATACCGTCGATGTTCTAATGTCGATCTTACATATAATTTATTTGGATTCGAAGAAACTCTAGAAGACTTGGTGTATGCACATGCAGAGTAAAGACACAAGAATTTTATACAGGTTCGGGCCTTCTCCTGGGACAATAATAACTCTACGTCCTGTGTAGCTATTGCTTAGAGAGAATTACAATCGAGAATAATACAAAATGCCTAGCACTATCTCCTGCTCTAATGTCTTTTATCTTTTCCTATCCGACATCAACCTTTATATAATCGACGAAGTGGTGGCTGATGTCTCGTGCCAAAAGATGCCTTAATGCTTTGGATGATAACTGTCCGACGGAAGTTACCGTCAGAGAGACATAGTGGCCAGTTCGCCTTACGACGGTTGCTGTCAAAGAGATCGTGTACTGTTACTAAAAATAAACACATGTTCTAACCGCCTTGTTAGACGACCCCATGATGAAGTAGGTCGTTGTAAATAAGCTAATCGAGAATATGTCGGTTACAGAAAGACCCACGACCACGAGGTGTTCGTAGGATATCTTACGACTATGTGATCATAGAAGGACTTACGACCAAGAAGTAGTCGCGGTAAAACTTACGATCATGTGGTCGTGAGAGACTTACGACCAAGGAGTAGTCGCAGTAAAACTTACGACTATCTTGTGGAATCTCTCCCTTATTGATAAGGGGTATACTCGGATAATATAATAACATAATAATTAAAGGATTATTATATCCTCATCACATAACTTATTTTAAATTAATTTCTATTGTTTATATACAATTACAGTACACTACCATTTCATGTACTCTCACTTGTTATGTTTCATACCTTACTTCAAATTAAATTCTACTTGTTGTAAACAATTATATTTAACTACCATTTTATATTCACTCACTTATTATGTTGCATACTTTTTTAAATTAATTTCTATTCTCTACATACGATTATATTCTATACCGTTTCATGTACTCTCAATTATTATGTTGCATACTTTTCTTCAAATTAAATTATATTTTTTACATACAACTATATTTAACTATAATTTTATTTACTCTTGCTTATTATGTTACATACCTTATTTTAAAATAATTTTTATTTTTATATACAATTATATTATAGTACCATTTTATGTACTCTCGCTTATTATGTTGCATACCTTACCTCAAATTCAATTATATTTGTTATATACATTTATATTAACTACCATTTTATGTACTCTACTTATTATCTTACATGCATGCCTTATTTTAAATATTATCTTGTTGCATGCCTTATTTTAAATGAATTTTGATTTTTTATATGCAATTATATTGCGCTACCATTTCATTTACTCACGCTTATTATGTTGCATACCTTAGTTGAAATTAAATTCTATTTGTCACATACAATTATATTTAACTACCGTTTTATATACTCTCGCTTATTACGTTGTATATAATAGTTATATTAAACTGCCATTCTATGTTGAATACCTACTTTAAATTACATTCTATTTATTATATACAATTATATTTTACTACCATTTTATATACTCTTGCTTATTATATTGCATAACTTACTTTAAATTAAATTAAATTATGTTTGCCATGTACAATTATATTTCAATACCATTTTATGCACTCTTCCTTATTACTTTAAATGTATGCGCATCCGTATTGTTATATAGAATTATATTATACTAGCATTATTAACTACATGTACCATCGAGATTTAATAAGCTTTGCCATGCGAATGCCAATGATTTCATGTGCTTTCCCTTATTAATTTGCAATACTACTTTCACAAACTACTTGTGTTGAAACTATTCGTACTCTACGACCAATTAGTTTCTACTGCTTCTAAAAACAAAAGGGAATAACAACCTTCTTAACTACCTAAACAAGGTCATGTGCCCCTCATTCAAATGGCTTATTATATCACAAATAATCTTAGAACAATCCAAATAACATGATCTTAAATAACATCATTAATTAGCCTACTACTACTCAACTCTTCTTTTACTGCTACTATTCCACACTAACAACCTACCTGTAGCTAATTACATGCTAATTGCATTGCGACAATTGTACTGCAAGTTGCAAAAAATTACCTATTCTTAATGTTCGTAGACCGATCTACAACTTTCGTAACAACACCACCTTCAAACACGAAATGAAGCAGCGCAAATCCCTCTTCCTCTCTCGGTTTGCTGGAGCTCCTCAGGCTAGAGCAAGGAGATGCTTCGCAGTGCTAGCCTCATATGTGTATCACCCATTTTATTACCCAGCGATGCGCAGTGCTCAAATGGGGCTAGGGATATATGAAGAGAAGGAGATGACGCGTGTAGGCAAATGATAGCAGGTAGGGGGCCAAGCCCCCAAATAAAGGGAGGAAACTACATGCCTTCGTGTGGACGGGTGGGGAGGGGGGCCTACACAAAAAACGCTGGGGACAGCAGCATAGTGCCACTTTTCCATGCTCAGGAGTAGGGATGGCAATTGTGCCCGTTTACTCGTATACCCGTGGGTAAATACCATAATAGAGCAAGGTATGTGATATTTTCTTTACCCACAGGTATGAAAATGTGGGAACACTCTACCCGTCGGGTAAACGGGCATGGGTATGGGTAAGCTCCACCCGTACCCGCCCCGCCCGTTTACCCACGATATAGATTGACAGGTGGCACAGCAATAACAATATCTCTAATTGCTATTGATTGTTATAAACTTTTTTGATAGCTATTATATTTCCTAGCAACAGCTACGGCTTATATGTATCTGTCATTAGTTCAACTCTTAGATGGTGACTCTCAGTTCGCGGGTAAACGGGTATGCCCATGGACGACGGGTACCCGTGGACAACGGGTATGGATGAGGTTCTTCACCATCGTCCTTCACAGGTATACCCCAATTTACGTCCATGGGTATACCTGCGAAGGACGACGAGTGAAGAACCTCATCCATACCCTTCGTCTGTGGATAAATTTTATCTTTCTCTGATTTTTTGGTTTTTTGAATTTTTTTGTGGTTGTTTTTTCCCCGTATTCGTTTGCATTGTCTGTGATGGGCTAACCTATTTTTTCATTTTTAAATTTAGTTATGCCAAATAAGCCACCATCAGCTACAGTGTAATTTTAGTTAGCTACAGTGCAACTTTAGCCATAAGCTAGCTTATTTCAACCCAAACGAGCGGCACCTCAGGCTTGGGTTGATCTCGGCAATTTTATTTGCTAAGTGCACACATGACCCAGGAAATTAGGAAAGCTCTTGCTTTGCGTACACAGCTGTGTACAAGCTTCAACTGCGTTCCAAGCATTGACTCTAGTTCGATGCTGACCACGCACATCCTGAGCTTTGACCCATGTTCTACCCAGCGATTGTTCTAACGCTGGTTCCACCAACACCATCGTCCACGCTACCTGGTGCCATGATCTAGCACTGTCGTATGCCACTTCCATCGACAATCTTCCACATCAGCCAATCATCGCCTTTCATCAAGAGAGTGTTTTTCAACTCCGCATATTTTTTATTGGAGGTGGAGTTCATTGCAATTTAGACCGCTTGCACTATTATTGACGGCGTTTACGTGGGATTAATCATTGATGATTTCTTTGACGATCCATCGTCATATAGAGGTTACTGCAGCAAGATTCACATATAAGAAGTCTAAGACGGAGTTGCAGGCTTTCAACATAATTTGGGCTACGCTTAATAGAGGAGACTTAGAAAAATTAATGTCAGCTATGAGGACAACTGAATTTGGTGCTTCGTTCAGCATTTAGATATGTTACAATTTGGATTGCTTGAACGCCCATTATGAAAACTTTGGCAACATTAATTCTCGAGAATTTGATAACATCTAATTGTAGCTAGCATGGTACTCTCTGGAGTTTTACTATTTAAAAGTGAAGATGTTGCAACAATTTCAGTTCAATGTGAAGAATTTAAATGCAAGAAGAGTTTGTTTTTCATGGATATCCCAACAATTGTCCATATCGCAGCTTGATATGAGGGGTTTACTACAGCTTATACTCCATTAACGACGTAGGAGTTCCTTTCATTTGGATAGTTTAACAATAGCAATTTCAACCATATCACGGAATATAATTACCTTTGAAGTCAATAGTTTGATGTACGTGATGGCCACACACGTGCAAGTTGTTCTTTTTAATGAGCATTATTTACCGAAGTTTTGTGTTCCAGGTGAAGCATGTAAAGATTCCATGAGATAAGTTCTTCACTATCTATCTTAGCACCACAGGTGATGTTTTAGCTTATTTCATTCGACGATTGAGTATTTGTTTTAGAAAATCATTTGCACATAATCAGACTTTATTGGGGTTATGAACTACTAAAGTCTTAGATTTATTCATCTGCTTTCTTGATAGCTGTATATTTGGATCTGTTGATGGATTGCTCAATTTTGCTTTATGAGAAGCATTTGGATAAGACAATTCCAATATTTCTTATTAAAGATTAGTTCAATAGACTTTCGAGGCACAATGTCTGTTGATGAAGACTTACTTTGAGAAGATTTCATATTTGACTACAGGAGCGAATTCGTTTCAAGGTGGAGATTGTTAAAATGTAATCTAAATTTGTCGTCGTGTTTGTGCTGGACACTGCACTAGACGTGACACCGAGTGGTGCATGCACCGAGCCGTGTCAGGCGTGGCTATGGCAGGCATATTCAACACTAATTCAGTTTTCTTCTCTGTTAGGGAATCTTGTTTCCTAGCATATATATGTACTTCTATAGCCACACGGTTTAGATACACTGAATCTCATGCGTATAATTTATCCTCATATAATGATTTTTGCCTTCATGTGTCCGTATTCTTTTCGAAAGGATTTTTAACGTTAGATCATCGTCTCTCATTCGTTTGAGTTTTTATCGTCCGTTTTATAACAGTTTTGGTAGTAATCGATGGAGAGGGAGATCCTATTCTTAAATTAAATTGATTCTCAAAAGTTAAGTTACAATATTGAGGACGACAGCCCTCGTGAGGCTGTTGATTAGGGTACAAGGGGATGGAGCTAGAAGAGAACAGAAATCTAAAGGGAAATGCAACGGTGATTGATCAGGTTTGATCTAACCAAACCTCTCGATAGTGGAAATTAAGGATTTTAGTCCATGATCATTCATTTTTAATTGAAATAAGGATTCAGATATGGCATTGGGCTCTCTTCGAGCTTGGCTGATAGAAATTAAATGTCAAGCAAAACTGTTAGTGACCGCCTCCGATCCGTCAGCTAGCTAGAGCTACTTAGAGCATTTTTAGGGTCAGCTTTTTTAGACTACGATTTATGTCTTTTAGCTATAACTTATTAGTTTAGTAAATAATAATTATTTAAAAAAGCTAAAAGTCATTGAAAAATAAAAAAGAATAGATCAAGATAAGAGAGAGGAGGGATTGGTACTAGTGCCCCATGCATCAGCTGGTGATAGGCTTTTTTTTGTTGGAATCGGTACCTTACCTAGTACCAGTGGTAGACCCAGGATTTTACCAAAGGGCACCAAAATTTTTATATGCAATTCGGTAAATAATTGTAAAATTTGCACCGTAATTCGGTATACATGCACTAAATAATATGATAAGTCTTAAATTTAAGTATTAAATTGGAAACTTGCACAAATTACAATATAAATAGTTCAAACACTATACCAATAGTCTTAAATATATATAAAAGAGACTTACAATACTATTTATCTGACTTTTTTTGGCCTACGCTTTCTAAAGGACATGAAAGTCTCGATTATATCATCTTCATCCACTTCAAAGAAAATATCCCGCTCAATGAATGTGACTAGACAATCATCCAAAAGACTATCACCCATCTTATTTCTTAACTTTGTTTTCACTAAAACCATTGTAGAAAAGACCCTTTCAACACTTGCTGTTGCCACTGGTAGAAGCAAAACCAATTTGAGAAGCATGTAAACCATATCATACACTTTATACCTCTTTGTTTCAACAAGCTTAACTGAGAGATCAACAAGATTTTCTAGATCTTTGAAGCTATCAGCTTGTCTCATGTCATCAATATAATTACCAAGTTGCAATTCAAGTTTTAGCAAATAATTGCTCGAGAACTCTTTAGGGTAGAATTCAGCTAGTCTACGTACCTTCTGTGCATCGAAAGAAGCAAATGAGTTGGAAGGATTGAAGGCTGACATACAAGAGAGCAACTCCATATTAACCTCATCAAACCGATTATCAAGCTCTTGGCTAATTTGATCAATGACACCAATATATACTTCTCTTACAAGTGATCATCATTTGTTTGGTTTTGAGCACGAGCGTACCTTGCTAATTTCCTATAAGGCACATAATCACCTTCCATAGTAGGAACTTCAACACTATATTTATCACAAAGCAGTGACCCTCTCAAGGAACTTATCCCAACCATCGGACCTCAATTGTTACATTCATTCTTTGCCACATTAACAAGTGAGATTGCATTAAGAATATCTTGCTCCTTCTTTGCAAACACTCGGATAATTCATTTGTGTATCCAAGAATAACAAACATTAAGTGTGCAAAGAAAACAAACTCAAAGGTCTCAAATGCTCCAAGCACAAAATGTATTTTTGTCCAATCGGCCTTATGTGTAGTATCATCATCAAGATCTATGAGTACATCATGAATTGTGGAATACATAATAATGATGTTGCATACAGTTTTGTAATGAGAGCCCCACCGAGTCTCACCAGGCCTAAGCAAACCCATCTCTTGATTTAATCCACTCCCAGATTCAAGTTCACCACAATCAAGTGCTTTCTTGATATTCTCAAGCCTAGCATTTCGAACCATTCCATGACGCTTACAAGAAACTCCAATAATATTCAACAGGATAGATACTTGATAAAAAAACTCACACAATCAGTATTGCCCTTAGCAACAGCAACAAGAACTAGTTGGAGTTGATGTGCAAAACAATGGATATAATAAGCAGAAGGTGACTCTTGTATGATCAATGTTTTCAACCCTTTAATATCTCCTTTCATGTTGCTAGCCCCATCATAACCTTGACCACGGATTTGAGCCATAGTGAAGCCATGACTAACAAGTAAAGCTTCAATTGCATTCTTAAGTGATAAAGAGGTAGTATCATCTACATGAACAACTCCAATAAAGTGCTTACATGGCCTTCCCAATTTATCAACATAACGCAAGCAAAGAGCTAGTTGTTCTTTATGTGATATGTCACTAGACTCATCAGCTAAAATTGCATAGGGCTCATCACCAAGTTCTTCAATTATTTTCTTTCTAGTTTCTATGGCACAACAGTGAATAATTTGCTTTTGTATCTTTGGGCTGGTTAAGGTGCAATTACCTGGAGGATTGTTCAAAACATACTTGCTCACTTCTTCACTATTTCCTGCAAGAAACTTCAAAAGTTCAAGGAAGTTCCCTCTGTTGCTAGACTCTTCACTTTCATCATATCCACGGAATGACAATCCTTGATGCAAAAGAAACTTGATACATCTAAGTGAATAAGTCAACCTTTTCTTGCAAAGACGAAGATCCTTATCAGTCCACTTCTCAATGTGATAATCAATTGCTACCTTGGGATTCTTAAAGCCAATGTATCTCTCTTGAGCTGCATTATGTGCCATAGAACCCAGATGTTTGAGAAGTGCTTTCTCTCCTATATTCTAATTTCTCCAGCCACCAACAGTAAATTTATCTGACCCGGTACCCTTCTTAAACAAGTAGCATATAAAGCAAAACACAGAATCCTTCTTGATACTATATTCAAACCACTCCTCATGTTTATGAAACCATACAAAATTGAATTGACGATCTCTATCTCCAATCTTTCTTTTTGAAAAATCATATGTATAAGGTTGGAATGGACCTTTAATAATATATGCTCTTCGAATTGCATCTTGATCATTAACAGAATAACTTTCAATGGGTTGCCTTTTACCTGGATCATGCAGAAGGCGATTGATGTCATAAACCGGCGGTGGTGGCGGTGGCGGGGGCAGAGGCATAGGATTCACAATTTCATCAATTACTCTCTATTGCTCTTGAGTTTGCCTTTTCGCCACAGTTTCAACCAGAGATGGGGCAAGATTTGAAGCAGCAGCCGCCTTCTTGGCTGCATGTTTCTGAAAAAGAGATGCAATGTCTCCGCTTCTCTTCATAACTGAACAATTCCAAAAAAACAATGGCTCTGCGTAGGATCGAGGATTCGAGCCTGTCCAAACCGATCTACTTATCAAATTTTTCTAATGAGCACTTGTTATCTCTCTCTAAAATCAATTTTTAATCTCTAATTAAATAAAAATAAAAGCAATATAGAAGGAGAAGCCTGATTGTTACCCACGACAAACACGAAGATTACACCCTTTTTCCTCCGACTTTCCTTCGGCAATAGTCGGCAGAGCCGGCCGCACCACCGCAGTCCCGCAGAGACAGCCGGCACGCTGCACGGCTGCACGCAGGCGGCAAGAAAGCAGGATTGCGGGTGAGTCGGGTGAAGCCTGACGTGAAGACGCGAACTCGCAAAGTCGCGATCGCAAACCGGCGAACGTCGTCACGTACTCACGTCGAAGTCTGAAGTCTCGAACCGAACGTCGAATGACTAGATTGCGGGCTTGCGGCCTTGCGGGTGACGGTGTCACGGCGATGCAAAGACGCAAAGCCAGAAGTCATGATCGCTTGCGCTTTGCGGGTGATGGCGTGACACGATTCACGGCGCGAAGACCGGAAGAGGCGAAGTTGCGATCGCGTGCGGCAGGCCCAGCCGAACCGTTAGCACAACACTCAGCAGGTGGGATTCGGGGAATCGGGGATGCTCCTGACTCGAGTCACCCGACTGGCGCCGGTTACTATAGGCTATGGCTGGGCCCCAGGGTATGCCGTGGCCCACCCGGCATACCCTGTGGGTCCGCCCCTGCCTAGTACCCGGTACCAAATATTGGAAAAACAAATGAAGGGAGAGAGTAGGAGTGAGAGAGAGAGTGAGCTTGTTGATGGGAGGGAACTAGATGACATTTTTATTTAGTTATGGGTCTCACTTATAGAGAAGTGGGTGCTAAAATAATAAAGTGAAAAATATAATTTAGTACCAAGATGATATGGTATTTTTTTAATGTTAGTACAGGTATTTTACGTTGTGGATGCGCTTACAGGTATATACACTTATATACATAGTGGGGTTAGCATCCGCCGCTCAGACCGTTCTGTTCCGTTGCCTGGGACCAGGTGCGCAGGCGACAAGCATGACCTCTGTCGTTGGATCGAGGTGATGAGCCACATCGTCGTCGCCATCACACATGTACATTACCCCATCACAGTTAACCAGTGGCATGCAAATGCCACGGTAGCTTAGCTGGTGCTGACATGTAGACCTAGGAGTCGGGTCGTGTCATGTCAGCACGGCATAGACCTAGCATGCTTCGGGCCATGTTGGTCCATGTCAGCATGACATGGTCCATTATGTAGGCCCGACTCACCTCCAGCGAGACCCAGACATGGCCGAAAGTATGATGAGTCCGTGTCGTGCCGTGTTGGTGAAGGCGGTGGCGATAATGGTGACGGCGACCGCCATATTCATTCCCCTCATGCTGTGGTTGTACCCTGTGCTTGCATCTCTAATGCTGCTGCCGTCGAGCCTTGCTCAACCATGGGCATGGGCGATGTGGCTTCACAGCCACCTCCACCGTGCCCCTGCCACCGTGGTCAGGCACCGACATAGTTTCTGTCCACCGTAAAGGTGGGAACAGTAACACTGGGTGGCGTGAAAACCCGCGTGAGCCACCTAGAGCCCCCAGGTGTACATCGTGGCTGTAGAGCATGCTCTCTCGCCGCTCGGTCTGGAACTCGTACTCCTGCAAACGTCGGACAACAAGGATGTGGGGTGATGGGCACTATAGTGTGAGTGGGGGTATGGCTATGTCGGACTCAGAGCCAGATGGCCTGGACTCAGACATGGCACGGTGGGGCGGTAGAGTGGATGCGACCGGTGGCGACGTCACTTTGATATTATTAAGAGTTATAAAAATAATCTTATTATCTATCTTAAAATCATCAAGTATGTCTAGTATACGTTAGGCAATGGCCAATTCCGTGTGTGATCCATTAATTACCTTAAACTCTATGTCTCTCTTATTTAGTTTGTAATCCTCATCTAAATAATGCGCTACAACACTAAGGTAGGCACTTCTCTACCACGATGATGTCTAAATATCCGAAGGTATAGCAAAAGAGAACTAAACTTGCAAGAGTAGTTATTTTAATTCTGCTAGTTCGTTACGATATATCCGTAAAATATCAGATGTGGTAGTTCTACTACTGACATTTGGTACTGTAGGTAAAGGCCGTGTTGGGTCATTCTTTCGAACTGCAACTTTCACCCATCCTAAACAGTTGATTTTTGAAATAATATATTTATCAATTTTCTCATGGCAGAAAGCGGGTTGTATACCCAAATACTCATCGAGCCATCGGCCTCAAAGTTCAACTGCATTTGTACTCCTCCCCCTCGGCTTTGTGCCCCCATCTTGCTCAAGCATGCTTGTAGTGTTGGTTTATGAGCCCCGTCCCTCCACCTATATGAGCAATGAATTAAGCTTTGCAATAATTACAAGTTATGATCTCTACCATTTGGATGCCTCGGATTTCCTGGCTCTAGGTTATGTGCTTCCAACAAGGCGCCCTTGTCCAGCGGTGTGGTTGTCGAACCCGGACCCACCAATGTTGCCATCCGTGGATAGGGAGAGAAGTCTGGTGCCCCCATTGGCTCCAGACCGCCCTGATATTCCTGGTAGCCCTCCGTACCATCCATATGACATTCATCCATACCGTAGTCTCCCATGATTGGTAAGAGCTGATGAGCATCAACAAAAGTCAGAGCTAGAGGATGACTAGGGGAGCGACGGCGGGAGCTTACACTAAGTAGCCATGCTGTTGCCTTCGTGCTGCAACTCCTCGATAGCAAACCGCTCGAGAGCTTGGACTTTCCCACCCCCACCTTAGTGCTCTGACTCCTTGGTAGCATACAAAACTTTCTATTGCACAGACTACTGAGCAGAGCAAAGAGAGAAGAGAAGCTTGGATTTGGTGCTTTGGTTGTGGAGAAATGAGAAGAGGAGGTGGGTTTTATAGCCATGGAGGAGGAGAACGTTGCATGGCACGAAGCAACAGAGCCTGTTTCTGTCTTGTCACTGGTTCCCGACCGTTGCCTAATTCCCTCCCTGCCCATTGCCTAACTCTCCCTTTCAATCTCTACTCTCTCATCATTCCAGTCTTCATCAGTCACGTCACAATCACTCCTCTAGCTCTCTCCTTTTTCCCATTCTCTTCCCTTCTTTCATTTTTCTCTCTCTTTCTTTTCTTTTCTTTTCCCACTGACATCCATTACTCTCTTCCCTTCTCCTTCTCTCTTCCTCCCCTTCTTCTCCCATTTTCTTCCTTCTTTCTTTCCTCTCTCCGCTCGACATTGCACCTTCTGCCCAAGCCACGTCAGCTCCAACCGCCGACCATCGGACCCCACCATCGACCACCTGTTCTCGCCATCAGTCAACATTGCGCCTGCTCCTCCTTCAGCCATTCCTGTGCATGCTCATGCTCCTCTGCCTATGCCGATCAGTGCCGCTCCTACTACCTCTGTCAGCTACGCCTGCGCCTACTCCTCCTCCGGTTGTACTTGTCGTGCCAGGCTGGCCCGAGCATGGCACAATATGATGTGCGAAGCCATGCCCGCCCAAACTGGCTTTCCAGGCCCAGTCCGGACCACCACGTGTCGGGCACGTGCTATGCTTGGGCTATGCCGAACCTCGAGCTAGCTCAAAAAAGCACGGCCTGACTCCCACCACTACTGACACGCATGACAAAGCAAAGGACATGCAACATGCGCCTGCATGCAGCTTAGTAGCTGCTACTTTGCCCTATTCACGCGCTTAAAATAAGGTAAGCTAGCTTTGTGTACTCATACTGGTCCTAGTATACTTGATTAAGGCCAATTTAAAATGGATTTTTTCTAATGGCTTTTAGCTACGGTGTTGGTTGAAATAGGCACTATAGTGATAGTTAGGTTTTAGCTGGAGTATTTAATTAAAGAAAAATAGAAAAAAGAAAAGGTTATATCTTTACAGACAAAGCAAAGAAAAAGATAAAAAGGAAAACGATATGGTAAGGTACCAACAAGTTTAAAATGGTTTTTGTCTTCTAAAAGTTAGAAATTAGAAGTCAAAAAACCGTTTTTAAGAGGGCTAAACTAGTTCTTACTACCCCAGTACTAGCTAATCTTTTATAATTGACTAGTAAGGTGCCCGTGCGTTACAACGGAAAACCAAATAAAAGTGATACATACTATCAAATATGATCTCAAATTGAATAATAAACATCAATTTTATCTTACGTCATCATGTATCAAGCAAAACATACATGTTCATACTCGTAAATAAATCAAGCATCATATTAGTGAACAAGCACCACATACAACAATATGTACAAAAATTGTAGTAAATAATATTTTTCCATAGTATTCTTAATACATAAATAACTATCAAACCATCTTGGAGAATAACAAACCAATAGATAAATAGGACATCATGCAATAAACATAAAACATTAACGGTAATTTTAAAATGAAACTGATGCACCATCCTTCTAGAAGACTTATCTTCATCTCTAGCTTGTCAAGCAAAGAGAAAGCAAGCACACACTACAAAATGGAAAATAAATAGTTAAACATCATAAATCCATTGTATATTACATATAAAAGATATGAAAAGATTTAGTGAATTGCTTATGTTATTTAATATACAAACATTCTTGCAAGTGTATCGTTCCTTATATCAACGACGTTCATGATAAAGTTCCTTACATTCAAATCGTGCAGCACTACTTGGTGCAGTTCTGTTTGAATGGGGCATTATTTAAATTATGAAAGACATGCATACTTGCATACATTATTTACTTGGTTTTTTACCTCCAAGCTCTTGTAGCCTATCATTTTGTGGTCCAAATATGAAATTTGTACAACCAATTGTCATTAACCAACATTTTCAATAATATATCAATTTGATGAGGAACAGGAATAAGTTGTAAGATGATAAAATATTCGTATTAGGTGCACACATACCATATCAACTATTCTTCTTCAGCATTGTCATAGCTAAAATATGGTTATGTTCTCCCGCAAGTCTCCATTGTGTTAGATATAGCATAATAAGTCCATCCCAAACACGCACAAATAATAAATTGTGACTGATGTGCATAAAAATGGAGTCAATCAACAATATGCAATATAAATTATTTGCTTTCAAGAAAATAGAAGCATTCTATGTAACTTTCCTATCATCCATGAGGCATAATTCCCTCATTGGTATACGATGTGGGAAGCTGTTGATTTGCTGTATTGGGCCGACATATACAACCAAACCGACCACATCTTACCAAAGTTGCATCAATTATAAGGATTGTTCAAAGCAACAACACAAAAGTATATTAAAAAACAACAATACAAAAGTATATCAAATGAGAGGCAGCATACGTGAAAACGTGGAGATCTTACCAACAATTGACTTGTTTGGCTTTAAATAAACATCGTCAAAGTGTGTGTATTGGATAAGGAGATCAGAAAATTGAATGACATTGCTCAACTGCCAAACCGTAGTTTGGTATGTGAACCTTAATTCAAGCTTCTTTCCAAGGAACCAGAATTTTGGGGATTCGGGTCAACGTTTACTGAATGGACCTCATACGAACTCTCTTCGGCAAGTAATCGATCAAATCTATGAGATTGCCCGCTGAAGCAAAATACTTCTATTTTCATGCCCTAATAATATAAATGCAAAAGCATATAGTCATTGCATGAAATAATATTGGGTTGAAAATTAAAAGAACATATGGTGTAATGAATATTAAAGTAAATTTCGATAAATACAGCAACTATAAGCTGAAGCATAGATCCAATCATAATCTCTTGCATAGGAAATTTGTGCACTATGTATATACGAAAGTTCCACTTGTAGTGTATGTTGTCTGGGACCAACTCATGAAAGTGGATGCACTTACAAAAGGTAAATCAACATCGACATTACTTTTTGTGTTAAATGTACATTAAGATACGCAAAGAATGAACTTAAGAAAAATAGGAATATACATAAATGTGTCTTCAAGAACACTTACCTAGACTGGAATGACATGTGGGCATCAAAGGGAGCATAGACTCTTCACGTAGAAAGGCTCCTAACAGACATCATGCTGGCATAGCAAATAGTTTGTCGAAAGAAATCTAATACGACGTACATATTTTGTGTTAAACATTCCAATGAGACATATATCTGCACAAGAATGCGAGTTGCAAAAAAAAGGATAACAAAGAAAACAATTTTACATTTACACGAAACATCTCATATGTGTTTTGAAGTCTCATATGTGATTTGAAGTCTCTTGGTGAGCATAAAAGATAGTTACATTACAACACAACATCGATATCAGTCGGATAAAACCAAGACTAAATTGTTCATAATCATACTTTTCACGTTAATTCCTCTCATAAAATACATGAATTTATTCATAATTAACCAACATAGAGGATTGTCTGTCACGGTTTTCTCATTGCTGAAGATCCAAACAACACACCATATGAAATTTAGCCCTGTTCAAAGAAAATACATTGAGGAACTTCGACAGGAATTAAGTAATTGCCTAGCATGAATTTACAATCGAGTGATTAATACCTCGTCTATGATGTGAGTACTTCTTTGTAGATGATGTTTTTCGTGAAGGTACCATGGGTCTTTCTAGACATGCACTGCTTGTCCTTCTCCTTATCCGCAATGGCAAGGACCTTGATGTTGCTTCTGGCAGTGGCCCTAGATAGCGCGACGTACAGTTGCCCATGAGAGAAGACCGGATTAGGGAGGTAGACACCAACATTCGGGATGGTCTGTTCCTGCGCCTTGTTGATTGTCATTGCGAAGCTGAGCCTGACGGGGAATTGCTTCCTCTTGAATCTAAACGGGAACATCTCGTCATCAGAGGGACATAGAGGTATCCGAGGGAGGAACACCCTCTTCCCGGTGTGCTGACCGAGCACAATCTTGGCATCAATCGCATTCTTTTGGAACCCCTGGACTACCAGTCTTATCCGGTTGCATAGTCCATTAGCGGGATCGATGTTCCGCAACAGTATCTCGGGACAATTAATCTTGAGCTTAAGTACATGCGGAGGTAGCCCGTTAGGGGTCAGTGTGTTTAAGAATTCAGGAGGGTAGTAGCTGTGGGGATCATCCTCTACACAGTCAAAGTTGTGGTACACCATCTCCTCCCCGTGAAATAGGTCAATCATTTTCATATTGATCTTATCGATATACTCATTTTGGGTAGACAAGATGGCCTGAGATGTGATATAGCTAGCATCTGATAGGTTCTGATCTAACATAGGGAACACACTCTGTATAAGTTTATCGAGGTCTGTGTCCTTTCCTATATACGACATGCATATCTCATCCGGAAGCCGTACACAGCCATACTCATGGGTCTCCTCAATACCATTGCCGACCCGCAATAGGTACTCTGTGAACTCAGGATCACTCTGGGCCCTCAGGTTACGTACGAGCCTTAGCTGTCTCATGTATTCCCATATATATGACTTACGCAGTGTCGCATCAGTTATCTGTGGCCTAGTCCCCTTACGAACAACTGGAAGCACATGCCTAAAGTCTCCACCGAACATGATCGTCTTCCTACCAAATGGCAAGTTGTGTCGATCCATGATGTCTTGCATGGTACTGTCTAGGGCCTCGACCGCTTGTCGCCTCGTCATGGAGGCTTTGTCCCATATTATTAACGATGCCCGCTGAAGAAGCTTAGCGGTCCCACTCTACTTTGTGAAGCTACAAATTTCCCTATTATCAATGTTGAGTGGGATCTTAAACCTTGAGTGCGTCGTCCTGCCTTCGAGCATGATGGAGGCAACTACACCCGACGTCGTAGTTGTCACTGCAATCTTGCCATAGCCTCGGACCTTTATGAGCAAAACTTTATACAAGAATGTCTTTCCATGCCTCCTGGGCCATCAACAAAGAAGACACCTCCGTTGTCGCTATCAACCCCAGATAATATCTTGTCGTATGCTGCCCTCTGCTCAAGATTGAGGGAGGACGACAGAGAAATATGGTCAGGGTCTACCTCGATCTTTGACTCCTCATAGATCTCCCTGGCCTCTCCATCGTCACTTTCGTTCGACTCATCTATAGCAAGGAGAGGGAATGATGTTATGTCCTTACCCATCGACTGAAGCATATTTTTGATGTCCAACAACACCATATGCTCTACCGTGTGTGGGCATACATGGGAATGGCGGTAGTCGTCGGACATTCCCTCAAGGTGCCTGTCCCAAAGCCCACACACATCGTTTGGCTCACAGAACAACAATATAATTGCGAAGAGCCTTTGGAGAGAGGATGGCATCTGGAATAGCTCAGCCTCTATCAGGCACTCTTCTAGGGTGTTGTCAACCTCGATAAGTCCCCTCTTCTCAGCAACATCACGGAAGAATGGGTGGACTACACTATCCACCACCCTAAGGTCTTCAAAGGAGGTGGCGCTAGGTACGTGGTTTAGTAGCACCCTGAGATAGTAGCGCTCCCCCTCATTCGGGCGGGCAGACACAATTCTGCCAACTTGTGTTCTTTTCGTCCTCTTCTTCCACTTCTTCAGGCCTGGCTGCCAAACAAATGCTGCTGGAAAATCCCTATACAAGATGCCTCGAGCCTCCTCATTTGTTCGATTCATCTCAAAATACTCTGTCAGCATGGACCTCTCGATGCCATGCTGGGCGACCACATCATGAAGATCTTGACTCGCGTGGAACGAGACCATGTGCATGTTCGATAAATGCAGCTGCATCTGCAACATTGGTGGGGAGATCTTACTAAGGTCAAAGTTATAGATCCTCCAAAGAGCTTCTGGTGGGTAACCCACCTGGCATCCCTAAACTACTTGATCTCATCGATGTTCTCATTGCTATCGGGCTCATCAAGAGAAACAGATGCTTGGTCATGGCCCTTGTAAACATACTTGAAAAGGTACTTCACGGTTTTTATGCTTGAGCAAACCTCAACATTTATGTGGCAGTTATACTTCCTCAAGAGGTAAGGGTTGTATGGCACAACCCACCTGTTGTCAAGCATCTGTCGTCGAACCTTTGCACGGCAGCCATCGTCCCGTCTCCTGTACACTAGGTACAAATCCTTGCCTTGTAGTGTAGCTGCATTGAAAGGGCGTGGGTAGTAGTTCTTGCATCTACCATCATGCATGCACACATTTTTGGGATTTAGGACTCCGCAAGGGCCATGCATAATATGCTTAATGACCATCTTGTACAGCTCTGGGTACCTTTTTTGTCCAGGAGCTCAGCGGAGATGAGACAGCCGTACTGCTCGAGACAAGTGAGCTTGTACATTCCCTTCATGATAAGAAGAAAGTGAACATGAGGAAGTCCCCTCTTCTAGAACTCAATGACATAGACATAAGTAGCTACTACACCAAGTATATGCCTCTTGAATAACTACTCCTTGAGGTCCTCCAGCTTGGCTCTGAATACCCGAATGATGAGATCAGGGTGATCCTGTGGGGTCTGTCTAGGCTCTAGCTCACGCCTTATATCTTCCCAATTTGGGTTGCAGGTCATAGTTAGGAAGATGTCCGGCTTTCCATACTTTTGCACCAAGGCTATAGCATCCATGAACCTTCATTTCATATCTCTATTGCACCCAATGAATGATGCTGGGAGCACAATCCTTTTGCCTACAACATGTGCACGGGAGAGAGACTCTATGCTATCAACCAAGCCTTTATATAAGTCTGTGCGTATCTCCTTCTGGTGGCGCCTAAAGTAGTCCAGTCTTGTACCCTCCACCTTGATGTACATGTCGACCGCATACTGCTGGAATAGGCGCTTGCCGTATAATAAGGCATTGAATATCCCGTGACGCATTTGGAATTTGTAGCAGTTGTAGTATCTTAAAGACACGCAAAGTTGGTTATTCGAATCTACTCACATGAGTGGGACAAAATGTTAGGTCAAGCATAATTAAGCAAGACATCAACAATGACCAAATGCCATGTTTACCACAAGACTAACCTTGATGCTCGTCACTACCCTCGTTGTTACTTTTTCACATGCTTCGATTACAGCTTCAAGGGGCATGCCATGCTTTGGAATATGTGGATGCCAGTTGAGCTCCACTCCCGGGAAGAACATTGGATATGACAGAGGGTCGTAACATCCATAGTACGGCTTGATACTATATTTCTCATTATTGTTACCGTATAGGATTATGCTACGGTTGAATTCTTTGTGCAGCTCGTTGCCCTCAACCCACACAGTGGCCACCTTCGATGTTATCACCCTGTTGTAGACTCTCCGATCCATCTTTAAGTCAGTGTTTAGTGAGACACGATATTCCTCGAGGTCTTCTACCTGGCCTAGGCTTCAGAAAGTCTGCGAGTAAGGGTTGTCCCGAAGAATGTTGACAAGCGTCCTCATGACTTCCTAGTCGAGGCTAGGGGAGTAACAAAACCGGTGATCGAGAGTGGGGTCGTGATCATAGAAATAGAGCTCTAGATGCTTCGGAGTAGAGTCACTCGAACCAAAGGAATGTACGTTGTGGTAAATTTGTCCATGGGCTCTAAATGTGTACACTCCAGACCTCATGTTGGTGTAGTTTTTATTAAAACTCACGCCTAGAGTAGTAAAGGAGAAGTGACCGTTGAAGAATCTAATGTTGTCTTGAAAATGCCTGGCATCAGGATCTGCAGTTGACCAGAGCCTACGAAGTTCTGGTGTTGGCTCTGGGTTCGACATCCAGATTTTACCATTTCGGTAGCAAAAACCTTTGACTCATACTAGAACTTCTTGCGCGCAGTGCGCGCAATCTGGCTTAGGCTTCAACACGTGCGTGCTATCGGGTATGTTGTTGTATACATGATCATAGGGATCTAGGACATTTGATTCTGCAGGACAGGCATTATCTGGCTCATCAAAGTCCGTGTCTTCCATTGTGTCGCCATCTGCAAGTATTTAAAGGGAGGGGTGATGATAGGGGCTGGATTCTATAGATAAGAGAGACAAACAATGTTTCAAATACCTCCACCAGCGAACATGTAGCACTCCTCATCCATATCGTCCTCAACGATGGTTTCTAAACCACATGTCATTTTGTGTGAGTAGGATAATAATGATTCAATTCTATAGTTGGGACGATAAATATAAATATAGTTATTACCATCATCTATAATAAATGATTGTGTTGAGAGATCAACAGTAACAAAGCCGTGCGAGATCGATGATGGATTGACATCCGATGAAGCTTCTAAATGTAGGCATTGCATTGCAATTGATTTGGTGCATGGGGTGTCTCTCCTGGTTGCGTAGCTTGCATTACATTCATGAAGCAATGCTTACCTCTCCTCAGATGTAATGCTTCACCTGGCTGATCTTCGACGGGCATTAATCTCACCCCGCTCCTCGACTGTTAAACTTTGGACACGTGCTCTACGTTGTGCATTTATAGCCTGCCTCTCTTCGAGTGCTAAACGGCGACTCCGCGCTCATGCTCTTCGACGGGCATTAATCTCTTCCCTTTGTTCAAGTGTTAAACTTTGACGTCATGCTCTTTCATGTTCTCGTCTTGCTAGCCTTTGCTCTAGTGTAAGAGCTGCATACCTAGCATTTTGTCGATCACACCTTGACTATATTTCTTCTTCTATAAGGGTTGCATTCCTTGCGTTGTGTTCATCGCGTCTCACTCCATTTTGCTCGGATGTAATGCGAGCCTCTGCTTGACCATGACTTTGTTGTGTTTGCTCTTGTGGTATGGTAGCAGAACTCGCTGCCACATCGTGGTTACGATTCCTACCTAAAGTGTGTAGGGCATCTAATTAATAATTAATAAATGTGCAACAAAGTGCGTACCATTAGAACATATGTGCATAAAACAACCTACCATTTGAGCAATCACCTTGTATCAATACCCCTGTCGTGACAGTACTACGAGATGGAAACGTACACAATGTATGTGTTTGATTAGGCGCATCTTCATCGTCTGACGATGAAAAACCCTAGCATGCAACGTTGGATGCGTCACTTATAAAAATTCCAGTTGGGGCATGTGGTATATTATTGGTGCGCGGTTTCTTTGGACCACGACGTCCATCCATCACTGTTTCCACGATAATCCATAAAAAACCACACACATTTTATTTAGTACACTCAAGTGTTGTAATATAAGCAATATTAAAAAGGCCCAGCAAAATTGCAACCTTCTTTTCCTTTCTGTGATTGGTTTAGATGATGCGATATCTTCACCAAAATCCTTTATGATCTATGGAGAAACTAATGTGAAACCCAAAGAAAATATTAATGCCATAAATTTGGTCATCGATATTTGACCAAGTTAGGAAATTGTTGCTTTCATATGTTATACTTATTACTTAGGAAATTTGAGCCATGCTTTTAGTTCAACAAAGTGCTCTGTTCATCAAACACTGAAAAGATCATTCCATTTCATTACAACTGAAAAGATCATTACATTTCAGGTATGCATTTAAATCATGCAACATTTGAAAAGATCATTTCATTTACATCCATTCATCACACATTTCATCAATGCTCTTCCTAGTATTATATAGTCAAAATTTCATCAATGCTATCCCTAGTATTATATAGTCAATACATGAAAATATAAAGAGTAAAGGACAAGAACTCAGGTTAAATAAGCATTATGAAATGAGTAGAACCTGCATTACACCACAGAGGTCAAGGCATCAAAAGTTGTATTTGATTGAGAACCAATTCTGTCCAAGCTCAATTCTTTTAGAAGTACATGGAGATATATCAAGAACAGTGGAATTTTACCATTAGTATACTAAGAATAAGTTAAAAAGAGAACAAAAAATGCGTAGGGTGCCTGCCAACCATCACTCAACAGTGCTACTATTTTGATAAGCATTTATTCGTTGTAATAAATTACCTTAGTGTATATTCTGTTGTAGTAAGATAATCCTCTCTCTTTACTGCTTCACCTCCTTGTAATAGTTGTAGTACTACACAGAACCAGGATACACACACAAATTAATGTAACGTCCAAATGAATAATAGAAAAAGAGTGGAGTGCACCAAAGGTATCCAAGTAATCTCTCATCTGTTTCACAATTAAGATATATCCATAGAACCTATGTAGCACCGATACATGACACGGAATTTCCCCCGAAAGTCACTGATACATTGATACAGCGACATGTATTAAAAATACAAAAAAAAGATGGAAAGTAAGGGAAAGTACTATTCATCTACAATCTGTGAAACAGGGGGCGGACTTAAAGCGGGGCGTGAGGCATTTCATTTGATATGCTTAAATCCTCGTTTGCTTTACGACAAACTAGTGCATCTAAGTGATTGATTTTGTGGTTCCTGGGGAAAGTGTGTAATGTTAAGCTGTGGTGACCATATTTGAAGCTGAAAACGGATCAATTCATTATGCAAGAGCACTATCTAGATGTTCTCTGGAAAGAGCAATTCGCACATTCACACAAAGCATCAAACACATATAGCATCACACATTCTTGGAGATCTAAGGATGTCAAGGTAGCTGTGCTTTTGAGTTTGATCATATTGTAACATTGTATGCACTTGCTGTTCACAAAAAGAAATTGCCATTGGCGCCAATTTTCTCTCAAGTGAACTGGAGTGCTCTCCTATGCATGGCTGGGATGGCATCCAAATGAGGATGAACTCATGGCAGGACGGTGTCGCCGGCACCAACTACCCGATCCCTCCCTGGTGGAACTGGACCTACCAGTTACTGCCCAAGGACCAGATCGGCAGCTTCTTCTACTTCCCTTCGCTCGGCCTCCAGCGGAGCTGCCGGCGGGTACGGCCCGGTCACTGTCAACAACCGCGCCATCGTGCCGGTCCCCTTCGACCAGCCTAATGGCGACATCACCTTGTTCACTGGAGATTGGTACACCAAGAGCCACATTGTAAGTTGTCAGTTCTTGTGTTTGAGAACACACGTATTACATTATTAAAAGAAAAGTGAAACAGATTTTTTTAGTTCCTAAGTAGAGAAAATGGAACATTAGTATTAAGTTCTACAAATAATGAATTAAGGATACAGAGAATCATGCACAGGCGCACCTGAGCTGAGCACATCAATGGAAAAGCACAGTGATGTGCACATATGTTATGACATGATCAATTAAACCCATAAATGTCCCAAATGCACAAGGCATTTACAAGTTATGACATGATCCCTAACAAGGCCAAGATGCACCATTGAATTGGAAGTACAGCTAAAAGCCCACGAGCAGTTTGATGATAATTCCATCATAAACAGAAACTAAAGATGTGCGTACACATTTCATTAATTCGCAATATTCACTACTTTGATCAAATGCGTATATGGCATGTAAAACATTTTGCCCGAAAATGATTTATGCAGGAGATAGACATGATAGATATAGCAAAATTAACAACCGTAACATGTGACGAGTAGGAGCTCATCCAGGTAACCGTACCATGAGAGTGAATTCACTGCAAAAAGGATTGGAGTTCTTCAGTCTATTTGGTTGTGTCAATTGAAAAGAAAGGCTAGATATTTCATAAAGGCATATTTCTGATTTAGTGAACAGCAGGATTTTTAGTTATTCTGAAAACAATTTGCAAAAATTTGGTCTTGTTGCCAGAGAGAGATCTGATGCTGCAAGTGAAGCCTTCTTGGCTGAACTTGCTTTAGATGCTAAGAAGAGTGCAAATAGAGGGGGTGACACGAAGCAATCCCATGAGAAATCAAAGGACAAGAAGAAAACGAAGGATTCTCGGAGATCTAAGGATGTCAAGGTAGCTGTGCTTTTGAGTTTGATCATATTGTAACACTGTATGCTCTTGCTGTTCACAAAAAGAAATTTATTTTCTTGCTATAATGCTTATAAATGCTTTGTAGGATTTGAGCTGGAGTGATCAATTTATTGTTCGCCGGGACAGTGCAGATGAGGAGAAATCAGAGCAATCGTGAGTAATGCTTTCTGAGAAATTCACATGTTCTTTACTTGCCAAAGAAGAACTCATTCTGAGGGACACATGTACTCAAGTTACTTCTTTATTAACTGAGTACAATGCACAGGACCTGTTTTTTCAGAGAAGTGATTGGAATGCTTTCTGTTTTCTGTGTGTATCTGTAGTTACTCAATATTACTAATTTAAAATCCCAGTTAGCATATGGATATTTGGTCAGACAGCTTTAGCATATGGATATTTGGTCAGACAGCAAGATTTAGTCTGGAGAATTTACTTTGGGAGAGATATTTGGTTGCAGAATTACAAGATCTGTTTTGACCTTTGAATGAAGTTGTTTATGTTGCTTCCCTGTTGAATAATAATGAATAATGGATGAATATTCTGTAGATGCATCATAGATAATTAATATTCTGTAAATCATGTAACATTTGAAAAAAAAAATCATTCCATTTACATCCATTCATCACACATGTCATCAATGCTATTCCTAGTATTATATAGTCAAGACATGAAAACACAAAGAATAAACTCCATGCTTTTACTGACTGTAGTCTCGCAAGAGGTTAACCATATATTGGATAAATGAAAGTGTTTGTAAAAAGATAATGCAGAGTAACAAACTTTAAAAAATGCCATTATGAACAGAAGTTACAGCCCTAACAAGCCACCTTACCTCACGGCAATGATAGTTAGGTCCTAGAAGTTGTGTGGAATAGAATGTGACTATCCATAAGAATTAAGAAGCCTGGAGAAACGCAAAACATAAAAATACACTATTCCCAATAAAGTTGTACAGCACAAACGAAAGATATCAGCATATTACTTACAACAAAATTAAGAAAAATTGGGAGTTGAGACACTTACACATAAGAAGGTGAGCACCCTGCGTCAAATAAGAATAGTGTAGAAGCGCTTGGTTTGAAGGATGAAAGGATGAAATGTGCACTGCAAGGTAAACAGGTTTCTGTTAGAGTGATCAAAGCTAAACTTATATGTAGGAGCATCATCCTGTTCAGGAAAAGAACTACAAGAAAGAGGAAATGCATGTACTTTGCATAGGAAACATGACACTTGTATGCGATTATTTAGATATCACAGGCAAAGAAATAAAGTGTACTTCCAGCTTCATATAAACAACTCAATTTCACATTGTGTTAACATTAGGTTTCCAAGCATACACAAATGAAATGTAAAGAAAATAAGTCCAATAGTGATTAGAAAGAACATGATAAATCAAACTAAATACTATTAAAGAAATTTACCAACACAAAGGAGAGGAAGACGAATGTAAACAAGGTCTCACTGATGTAACCCTTTTCACATTACAGACGGTTGAAGCGTCATCACGAGCGGTTTTGAGCCGCTGCGAATTATAGTCGATGATAATTCAGAATTATCACGAGCGGTTTTGAACCGTGCGTGATTATGCGATATCACGAGCGGTTTGTCATTAACAACCGTCAGCGATTATGCGATATCACAGAGTCATTAACAATTTGTCATTATCGATATCAATGCGGTTTTGTACTAAAACCGCGTGATTATCGATATCACGAGCGGTTTTTAGATACGGATAATCGCGAGCGTTTTAGATATCGATAATCGATAATCGACGGTTGTTAATGACAAACCGTCTGTGATATCGCATAATCACAGACAGTTTTTAATGAAAAACCGTCTGTGATACTCCTCCCCCCAGCAGAATCTATTTCTGTTTATAGCTAGCCTCAGGAAATGCTAGCCATGCCCTCTGAAACAAGTAGATAATCACGAGACATAAACATATACAACTCACACATCTCATTTCATTTCAGATACATTTCACATCTCAATTCATTTCACAGACATAAAACATCCAATTGACAACGCACTTCATTTCACAAACATAAAGCATCCATTTCGCAAATCAATTCATTGAGTTGAAATAAAATATCCATTAACAAATACACAATTGTAAAAGATCTACATCTGTATTTGCACTTAGAATTACAATAAAAATCATTCGGGCGGTGGAACTCTCCATCGATCGTCGACTTTTGACCACAAAAACCAAATGAGCTCTCCTCGAATTTTTGCAAAATCCGGTGTGTCAATGCAGATGTAGAGATGGACGCACACATCGATAGGAATATCAACGCGCATATATAAAAACTGACATGTATGAAATAAATGTGGGAAGATTGACAAACCTTAGAATTAGAGATCTTGGTGGAATCGAGAGTAGTCTCATATGGTGGCACATGTAGTATCCACATGTGTTGCCGGCTCTATTGGTGGCACTGCAAAAAATATAATGTGTTAAATCAAGTGGCATTACTACTATGTGTTGTATATGATTAATAAATGTGTAGCTAGCGAATACCCGAAACTTGCGATCATGTTTCAAGGCCTTGGCCCCTGTCGTCGAGTCACGTGTTTGTTGAATGTATGTGGCGAACGACCTTCGTTATTCGAAAAGTTAGATTAGTTATTCGGAAGGAAAGAAAGAGTACAATGTACAATGTACGTACCTATCGAGTATTCGAGCGATAGCTGTGTACTTGAATTTGTTCTTACTTAGAGAATCAAGGTATATAGCCTTGTTCCATTTTGGTATAATTACAATTAAAATCCAATGAAAATTCTCATTGTATGGCATAAGAACAAATTCCTTATCTTGGTGAGCCAGCGGTGCTTTTGTAATATAGTCCTCGGCGAAGGATGCATTCTCGATGATGGTATCAATGGCGACCAAGCGTGGGTCCAGAAACCAATTTGTGATTTCGATGATCTAGCCGATCGGCATGAATCTATATATAACATAGGAAAGCAACAAATTGTGACATATATCGGTATTACGTGAATAGAGACTTTGATTATACAGACTTACGGCGTCCCAATCGAGCGAGTGAGCGTCGAGGCGTTGAGCGTGAAAAGATGAAATATATCGTCAAAGGTCACCGTGAAGACACGATCCGAGCCGTGCAAGAAATGTTCGGCTTGAATTTGACAGCTATACCTGAGCGCCGTTCTGCCTCTGGCTTATTGGACACTTCCATATACCAAAGGTGGAATCTTTGGCAACCAAGTCCTAGTTTTTGGAGCTCTTCCTGGACTACCATCGGCTGAGCTAGCACGAATTTGCGGGCCAATGGCATGGACGGGAATTCGTCATCATCCTTCGTCTTTGATTTGCCCTGGCCACTGCCTCGATTGTGGGTCGACTTTATGCTAGTCGACTGTAATGGTATAGACGGTGCAAGTTGCTCTGGCGAGAATAGCACCCGTGGAGATAGCACCGGTGGAGATAACACCGGTGCAGGTAGCTGTGGTTCGCACTGCCCGTGTGGAGATGGCACCAGTGCAAGTTGTTGTGGTTCGTACTGCACTTCTGGTCCTGCCACCGGTGAAGAAGCCTCCAGGGAGATGTCGGTTTTGGGCCACTGGATGAATGTTCCAATGGCCTGTCCTAGATTCACGATCTCGTCGTTGGGGGGCTTCGGTAGCGGGACCACCTCAAAATTGGCATACACACCATCCACATTAACTTTTGCGAAGCCTGGCGCTAAAGCTTGACCGTGCACCATGGCCCCGATACTGCATTTAATATGCAGCCCCAAGCAGCGTACAAGGGAATGGAGCCATATCTCACTTGGAGCCTGCATGTCGTAGGCTCCTACATAACGATACAAAATTAGCTACTCGAATAGGCCTACCAATGGAGCAAGCATTCGAGAGGTAATAATTATTACCAGGATGTCGTCCACAGAAAATTTGGGCTGGGTTTGCGTCGGATTGGACGCGCAGCTACTCGGATGGTTGTGCGGGCTAGCTAGCACAGAGCGGCGGTGGCGGCTGCGACTTTCTGTCTGTTTCCGCACCTCATCTCTGATTATATCAGCCATCGAACCCAGTATCTCCTCTTTAAGAGATGCCTTGAGCTCTTCTCGTAGCTGTGCGTCACGCTCGGCTTTGTTTCTCTTCCTGCGCCGATACATGTCGGAGTCATCTTGGAAACCATGTTTCCAAGGAACGTAAAGCCCAAGGCCTCTCGTACGGCCGGTGCTCCTTGTTTCCAGGGGCCATGGAGAGCATATCATTCTCCCTTGTTCCTGGAATGATCCTGGTAGATTGAAAACTCAGCTCTTCCTGCAAGAGCACGACATGTCATTTCAATTAAATGCGAAGTTGTGGAGTAATTACAAGCTACGTAGTTCGATCGATATCTTACCAGCGCTCGGTCACTTGCTGGTCGAAGGGTTTCGAAAGGTGATGTCCCGATGTCGTTGTAGATGACCTTGCTCTAATCCAATTTTGAGCGCGGTCGTCCGGGATATTGGAAAACGGCGGCGATGTCTGTGCAGTGCCACTCATCCTCCTTCATCCATCTGCGCGATTTTACCCGCATACCCAGTGTGCCAAGTCCGTGAGGGTGTGTATTTTTGCTGGAGGGCCTTGTGCGCCACACTTGTACTTTTGAAATCTTGGTCGTTTTCATCGCCTTGAACTCTTCCCATTGTGGTTCCGGGAATGGGTATGTATGAGCAGCGTTTCGTCCGTCTCCACGTATTTCTTGACAAGCGTGCTCTTGAAGTTCTTCCATGCTTTGCACGCCGCTTTGTAGGTTTGTTGTTGCACGTCGAGGTGTTCTTACGGGAACTCGAGCGATGCCAAAATTTCGGTCCACGACTCACGTTTCCGAGTGTCGAGCACGTTCTTCCATGAATTGTATGTGATCTCAATTGTTCTCGTGCAACTACTCCGACCATGGTTCGGAATCGTTCTGCTTTTGAGGAAGGATAGGGACCCGGATGCATTCACCGCCGTGATGATCCGCCGGCCCTCGAGCTTCTTTGATAGCCCTCTTCCTTGGCGTCTTGATGTTGGAGCGGGCGCCTCGGCGATGATGTTGAAGAATGCGCGGGTGACATGTTGCTCATTTTGTGGGTCTATTAAGATAAGATGAGAAAGTAATCATATTGAATTGCAAGACAAGAGAGGAGTAGAGGGAGGGGAGAAGGGAGGGGGTGATATGGACATAGAGAGGGTGATGTGCCTAAGCTGAATCATCGCTCTTGGCGTGCGTGATCCAGAGACCGAGATGAAGAGAAGGAGTGGGAAGAAGCGGATGCATAGTCGCTCACCGAAGAAGTCGGCTATATCGGTCGCTCACACCAAGAATCTGGGAATTTGTTTTTTTGAACTTCGTACTAAAATTTCCTTGAATTTTGTAATACTATTACTACAAGGTCTCTAAACAAAGTGTCTATCCTAGCACCTACTTTAGTTGCTAAAACTATAAACCAAATAGCAAAGTCCTAAACAAAGGTCTATGAAGCAAATGACACAAACTGTGTATCCGGTTCATTGAGCAGGAACACTATAGTATGTCACTTGCTTCATTTGCTGTTTTTGTCTAGATACATGGAGCATTTGGGTGGAAAGATCAATCTGTTTAAATCAGCGCATGACGCCAATTTGAAGCATAGCATAGCATCAGAGGCACATCAGAGGCCTCTTCTGTGTCTTGAGGAATGCCAAGAGCTGGTATTCAGATGGGTTATGAGAATAAGATTCATAATTTATAGTTTGAGGAATGCCACATCGAAGACCAGCTCTTGGGATTCCTCAAGACACACTTCAGCAGCCTTGGATGTGCCTCGAATGCTACGCTATGCTTCAAATTGGCGATCATGAGCTGACGACACAATGTATTTCTTTCCACCCAAATGGTCAATGTATCTTTGCAATAATCATAAGATTTCTTTATCCAGATACACTAGAAAGAGATCGGGAGAGGAGTAGAGGAAGGGGACCCAAATGATTTCAAACTATATACTATGTACTATATACTATATACTATATACTAACACAACAAGCAATATGTACCAATGTAAACTAAGCAACTGCGATAAACAATGTACCAATGTAGTATGTACCAAATAGCAAACTAATTAAGCTCTGCGATAAACAATGTACCAATGTAATATGTACCAAGCATCAACCTAAACACTAACAAGAAGCATGAAGCATCAACCTAAATATGTACTAAGCAACTAACCATAACAAATGAAGCATCAAGCATCAACCTAAACACTAACAAAAGCATGAAGAATCAACCCTAAATATGTACTAAGCAACTAACCATAACAAGATGAAGCATCAAGCATCAACCTAAACACTAACAGATAAGCATGAAGCTCGGGAGGATTTGATGACCTTACGGTTTGGTGACCTTAGGACGCTGGAGGAGGAGGCGGCGGCGGAGGAGGAGGAGGAGGAGGCGGCGGCGGCGACGAGGAGGAGGAGGCGGCGGGCTCGGGAGGCGACGGAGGAGGAGGAGGCGGCGGGAGGAGGCGGCGGCGGAGGGGAGGAGGCGACGGCTCGGGAGGCGACGGAGGAGGAGGAGGCAGGCGAGCGAGGAGGCGGCGGCGGAGGGAGGGAGGCGACGGGCTCGGGAGGCGGCGGCGGAGGAGGAGGAGGCTGCGGCGGCGTCTTCATCCGGGAGGCGGCGGCGGGGCGGGGAGGCAGCCGCGAGGGCTCGAGGGCGGCGGCGGCGGACGGGCTCGGGATTTAGAATGTCGAATAAGCTGCAGCGCTGCGGAAAACCCTAGCGAGAGGGTATATGTAGGGCGATTATCACGAGCGGTTCTAAACTTAGAACCGTCGCGATAACATATCCTGACGTTTTGAGTTAAAACCGCTGCGTGATAGTTTACTATCACGACGGTTCTAAACTTAGAACCGTCGTGATATGTTATCACGACACGTTCTAAATTTAGAACCGTCTCGTGATAAGCCTTGCCATTGTTGCAATTAAGACCACCAATAACTACACATGCATTCATATCAACTACCAAGCAATTGCATTCATATACAACACCAACCATCTGCATTCACACAGTGTATTTCTTGATACATTTTGTCATTCTCAAATACATCACACATTTTCACATATACATCTCAAAATTAACTACATCACACATTTTCACATATACATCTCAAAATTGACTACATCACACATTTTCACATATACATCTCAAAATTGACTACATCACACATTTCCACATATACATCTCAAAATTGACTACACACACATTTTCACATATACATCTCAAAATTGACTACATCACACATTTTCACATATACATCTCAAAATTGACTACATCACACATTTTCACATATACATCTCAAAATTGTCTACATCACACATTTCCACATATACATCTCAAAATTGATTACATCACACATTTTCACATATACATCTCAAAATTGTCACACATTTTCACATATACATTCTTATTGTACTTGCTTATTTCCTTTAAAAATTAGCCCTTCATCATGATCAATGCGTACGTAACTAGTTTAACACGTTGTTCATCGTCGACCATATGCCATTTCCAAAGGAGGTAACTCGTCAAATTGATTGTATTCCTCCTCGTCCACTACATTCTCCACTCCGACAATTCTCCTTTTTCCATGAAGAACTACATGGCGTTTCTTATTTACCGAGTCGGTTACATAGAAAACTTGAACAACTTGATTGGCGAGTACGAATGGTTCATCTTTGTACTCGACACGTTGGAGGTCCACGGTCGTGACACCGTACTTGTCAACCTTCACCTGTGGGAGATGCACCCAATGGCAGCGAAATAAGGGGATCTTGAAAACCACATAGTCGAGCTCCCAAATCTCTTCTATGAAGCCATAGTACGAGTTTCTCGACCCATCGATGCTGAATGCATCTATCACGGACACCGCTGTTCGTTAGTGCTCTTGACATCCCGAGATGCGTATAGAATGTGTACCTATTTATGTCATATCCTTGCCATGTCACAACCTGTAAATGTCGGCCCTTTTGCCAACCATGTCGTCTCACTCGGTGAGCTCCTAGCGATTTGCTCCTTCAACCATTGGTTGAACCGACGGTTGTGTTGCCTCATGATCCAAACATCCGGCCGCTCGGATTACATTGCGAAGCACACCCATGTGCTGGTCCACATAAGCGCCACTTCAGTCATGTGTTGCAACACCGTGAAATGGGCTTGAGTATACATGTCCATATCTGGAGTGATTGCTTTCCTTCCGATAGTTCGAGACCCTTGACCTCCCCTCATGGCGAGATTGAGGACACCTATCGGTTGAATCGAGCCATATAATCGACACAAAACTCAATGACCTCTTCGCTTGCATAACCTTCGACGATCTGCCTCGTGAGAACGATTCCGTCGTAGGACTTGAGAATTCCATGAACCTCTCAAATGGGTACATGCTACGTAGGAATACGGGCCCGCACATTTTTATCTCCCACACAACGTGAACAATGAGATGGACCATGATATCGAAAAACGAAGGAGGCAAATACATTTCAAGGTGACATAGAGTCATCACCACCTCGTCCTGCAGAGCATCTAGTCCTTCGGGATCGATGACCTTCTGAGCAATTGTGTTAAAGAAATAACATAGCCTCATGATTGTCTCTCGGACTTTGATCGGCAAAATATTTCTAATTGCAATAGGGAGCATCGTGTCATCAACACATGACAATCATGAGACTTCATGCCATTTAACTTCAAATCTTGCATCGAAACAAGTTTCTTCACGTTGCGGAGTAACGAGACGGAACTTTGACACCATGCAAGCAGCGCACGCTCTGTTTTCGGCCTTGGACAGAGTATAACACGCGGGGAAGGTGCGTTCGTGCATTATCGGTGCATGTCGGTGCTAACTCGGGCCCGATGTGCATATCGGCCAAGTCAAGCCGTGCGTTGGCGCCGTCCTTTGTTTTATCACGGATGTTCAGTAAGAGACCAATCAAGCTGTTGCACACATTCTTTTCTACGTGCATGACGTCGATGAAGTGCCGCACATCTAGGTACTCCCAATAAGGTAAGTCCCAAAATATTGATCTCTTCTTCCAGGTGTTCTTCTCATGAGCCCTCAATTTACGTCCCTTCCGAGGACAACATCTAAATCCTTAACCATATCATAAACCTCGCGTCCTTAAATGCTTTGGAGTTGAACCGTCTTCCTTGTCTCCGTCAAATTGTTTCTTCATCTTGCGGTATGGGTGAGCCCTCCGAAGGAACCGGCGGTGACGCATGTAGACGGTTTTGCGTGAGTGTCTCAGCCACACACTCTCGGTACCATCTAAGCAGTGAGTACAAGCTTTGGCACCTTTTATACTATGGCCCGATAGGTTACCAAGGCGGGATAATCATTTATGGTGCGAACAATAAGGAGCGCAGAGTGAAGTTCTCTCGTTTGTATGCATCTCATACTGTACCCTTCGTTCCACAAGACTTTTAGATCTTCCACCAACGGTGCTAGGAACACATCGATATCATTCCCGTGTTGTTTTGGCCCTTGGATAAGTATCGACAACAAAATGCACTTTCGCTTCATACACAACCAAGGAGGAAGGTTATAGATGCAGAGTCACGGGCCATGTGCTATGTCGGCTTGCTCATGCTACTTGAATGGATTCATTCCATCTGTACTCAGTCCAAACCTTATATTCCTTGGTTCTGCACCGAACTCTGCAAAACTCCTATCGATGTTTCTCCACCGTGCGGAATCAGCAAGGTGTCTTAGCATTCCATCCTTCTTGCGCTCCTCAGAGTGCCAACGCAGCGATTTTGCCTCCTTTGGATTTGCATAAAACCTTTTCAAGCGGGAATTATAGGAAAATACCATGCCACCTTAGCAGAGGTCCTTTCTTCGCCTCTGTTCCTCGCCATCATCGATTGATTGTTACGTTTGTATCGGGATGTGTTGCACACGGACATACATGCATGTTTGCATACTCTTTCTGGTAGAGGATACAATCGTTCGGGCATGCATGTATTCTTTCTACTTCCATTCCCAACGGACAAAGAACCTTTTTGGCTTTATACGTGATTTTAGGCAACTCATTTCCCTCCGGAAGCATGTCCGCTAAAAGACCTAGCAGCGCGTGAAACTCTTGTCGGACCAACCGTTGCTTGCCTTCAATTTCAACGGTTCAAGCACGCCCGACAACCTCGTGTACTTGCAGCCCGTGTACAAAGGTTTCTCCGAGTCCTCCATCAAGCCACGGAATTTAACATACTCTCTCTCATCATAGTTCTCTTCTACATCGCGAAGCATCTCGATCCAGATTATCATCGTGCAACCTATCCGAATCCGAGCCACAATCGACATCACCGGCGGCATGTCATTCACTTCACTGCGATGTCATCCGGGGCATATCATTCACTTCACGGCGATGTCATCCGCGGCATATGATCATTCACTTCGCCATGACTGGTCCAACATGTATAATCCTTTTTGAAACCCCTCGAATCAAGTGCGCTTCAATTTGCCCTCGGTTCTTAAACATCTTCAAATTCTCATGATCGGTGCATGGACAGCACATATATTCCACCCTTATTCAACATATCCTCCTCGCGGCTCTTATAAGCGAAACACCATTAATGTACTCTTCACTCACACGGCTCATGGCATACATCCAACCGGTCCTACGTTACGTACATATATAACAACAATTAGTATTAAAATCTAGAATAACTAATTATAACTACATATATACCGCCACATTTATTATATTGAGACTTAATTTCCTAGCTCAATTCATATTACAAACACAATAGCTATTATATAACCAACAATTTTGCAAATTAATTAACCATCTTCAATAACCACTCATGGATTACTTACACCTAAATTGTAATGCAATTAAAAATAAATAAATTTCATTACTAACCATATCTACAAAGAACCGGGAAAGTCTGAATCTTAATTCAAAGCTCAATCTCGCCTTTTCCCACCAAATTAATCGGCTGAAATCGCTCTAGCTTCCTCCCGAGTGAAAAAGTGCGCAGCGATGGCTAGATCTGGATCGAAATGAAGACGATGCGATCGAAAGCAGCGCAATAAATGCCGTAGTCATTATCACGCACGGTTTTAACTAAAACCGCCCGTGATAAGCTTTCGCACGTAACGCTTTGCGCGTGTTCGATGCCGAGCGCCGTGTTTCGATCGTCTAATTAATGTTTCTCGATCATTATCTGAGCGTCTATATCATTAATGTTTGGGTATACGAACCGTTTGTGCTAAAGGTTAAATATGCGCTCCTAATCCAGTCTCTCTTCTACGTCACGTACAATACAATATACAATACAACATGGCTTCTACTACGTTCTTGTGATCATCTCCTTCCTCTCATCATTCATCACGAATTTATCGGCGGAACCTTACACAGCGGCCAGCAATTTGCATCTGGAGCAGCTTCTCCGCACCCGCCTGCTCTCCTTCCCGACTTTCTTGCATCCGTCGGCTTGACTGATCCTCCGCCGTCGACGGGCGTCTCGCCCGCTCAAGAAAGGGAAACAGCCTCACCTGGTTCTTCTCCACAATGTGCGCAATGCGGAAGAAGCTCTACGCATTGCGAGAGACTAATGGATAGCCTTGCCGATCAAGCGGCGGCAGCGGTCGAGAATCTTTTCATGCTATCCTGTACAACATTATGGATCTTTGCGATCATTTGCCCAGCTGCACGAGGAAGTGCCGAGGACAAGGGTAATCTTAACGGCGTTCGAGAATTTAGCGGTTGATCCTCCAAGTCCCCAAGTTGAAGAAGAAGCTACGAAGCCCAAAAGAATACAATCTGGGAAACTCTTTACATGCGACTTTTGTAATAAATTTGCCTCTAATTGAAATTAATAAATTTGCCTTAAATTTGTGACCTCTTACGTAGTTAAGTTATTAGAAGCAATGTGTACTTATATATTAACCTCGATCTAGATTATGACAGACAAAGGGACATCACAAATGTTCTTGTGAAAAACCGTGCATGAACATTCCTGACGGTTCTTAACAACAACCGGCTGTGATAGTCGACACAACACGAGCGGTTTTAATAAAAACCGTCGTGATATTCGATATCGCAGACGGTTCAATAAAACCGTCAGGATATTCGATATCCGCAATGGTTCATGATAGAACTCCTTTTTTCCCGCCACAAATACCACGACGGCCTTCAAATTAAAACCGTGCGTAATAGTGTACATTACAGACGGTTTCACAAAACCGTCTGTGATTTGGCGTCTACTATTAGCCTTTCTGTAATAGTGCTAGAAGAAGTTCAGCAACCAAAAGAAAATAAGAAAGCATTTCCAGAACTATACATTTCTTCTCAAATAATCTGAATTAGAAAGTGGACTATTATTGTACATACGGGAAGAATCACAAAGCCAAGATCTTGAAGGGTAGGCCCTGGCTGGTGCAAATAATGGACCCCTCGAGCTGCCAAACCATTGATGTACTGTTATTCACCTCATATTCTCAAATTACAAATCACTTGCTGCCTAAATTCCTCAATTGGATACCCTAAACCTTGTAATCACTTGCTGCCTAGGGCGGAAAGCATCTTCGCACTTTGCACATGATTTTTCGGTGGTAGGGTAGAACTATGCACGAATAGAGAACTACATCCATGAATTCATAGATTGAAAGACAACCTTAAACTACCAAGCCTAATAACAGTTAACTCCATGCAAAAAGTAATAAAACAATCTGTAGCATATTGGCAAGAAAGCAAGAGAGAGAGAAGAGATTCAAATTGTTTCACCAATTGGGGGCTGCGTTAGAGAATGGAGAGATGCATGTCCATGCCAGCAATTTGAGGATCTATGATGACCGTAGGTGGAGCTCGATTATTACATATTCATGATACGCTTGATTATTATATATTCATGATACAAATCTTCACTGCAGAGTTGTATGTACTGTGTACTGATGGATTGACGTGGTTGACTGATCTAATCTGATATAGAGAGATGAATACACACTACGACAAGCTAAGACATAAGAAACTACCACAAACCTACATAATGAGGAGCAATTAGTCAAGCAAATGATGATGGTTAAAAAACAATATCATGTGAAGGGCGGTTTAGTTAAGCCCAAAACGTCTAGTGGATAAGTTGTGTGATGCATGTCTGAAGTAACAAAAAAGGTAAGGTTGTAACGAACAAAATACACTTACCAGAGGCAGCATGTCAGCTAGATAGCCTCTGAAAGGTGTCTGTAACGCCTGTTGAAAGAAAAACAATGGTGTCAAAATATCTGAGGCGTGTACTGGTGTCTCGTTGGAGTTTAGGAAAGTAAGAAATAATTCAGTGATGATAGATAGAAGAATACCCATAATAAATTATATTTCTGGAGTCAAAATAGAACCTGATGGCCATTCATAACTACTACTTAATTTCTTACGCACTATACCAATTCATTTAAGTTACAGGTCTTATGGTTTCAAATAGAAACACACTATATCCACAACACGGCGAAGAAAGAAAAAAAGGACTGATTGCCTTGAGCATTCATGAAAACATCCCTAGCAAAACAGACCTCACATGAAGGGAAATGAGCAGCCTCACATCACAAACAACACCATCGTAGCGATCAAGCCCAGAGTGTCATTCTATAACATCACCCTTCTCCTTTTACAAGCTTCTAAAATGGTGTTTGTTACCCATTCGTACCGACCGATCAGTATCCACTTGTTCTACCTCTAATTCCTAAGTCATCCACTTGTCATTCCTCAAATTAATACTTGCTGCCTTGCATGAATAAACAGGGGCGGATCCAGGATAAAATCTGAGAGGGGGCACAACAATACACATAGTATGCTGAATTGTTCTCATTCATAATTTTAGCATGAGTGAGGGCCTTTTAGTTAGGCTGAGTGAGGGCACTAGCATTAAATCTTAAGCTATATACCTGGGTTTCTGCGAATTGAGTGACGGCCTGGGCCCTCACTCCCTCTACATTGGATCCGCCCCTGTGAATAAACCTTGTAGTGGATGGTTGGTATTACATCAGAAGTTCAGAACCAATTTAGAGAAAAAAAAAAGACAATAACTAAGGGAAAATGTCATGTGACTAAGTGCATTGATAATGCGGTGGTACTCACCTTGCCGCTGTCGTAGCAAAGAAATGAAATAGGAGATGTTCCCTTCGAATCCTTGTTCACATTGGAGACTCAAGCACCCGTGATTTTGCATTATGAGCAAGAAACAGTAGCAGGTAAGAATAGTTGGGAGACCGAGAAGAACCTAAGAGAAGAAGTTAAGAAGGAGAACGAGAGGAATAAATAGGGAAGCATGTTACCTAAATGCAACTGCCATTCAAACACGTCCGCGCTTGCAACTGCCGAATCTTATGCCACGATCGGCCACATAACTCCTCACTTTGTAACTGTTGAGGCTGCAGCTGCTCTGACCCCGCCTTGCTCTCAACTGATGCACACCACAACCCATGCCGGTGAGGACTGTGGCGCGGTGACTTGGAAGTGGGGGCGACGCTGCGAGGCGACGTGGCGTAGCTCACCAGATCTAGTCGGATTTGGACAATGCTGACCAAATCCACCCAATATGAGCGGCGGCGTTGCAGGGGTGTAGCGGGGGGGCTGATGCGGCAGCGGTGGAGGAGGGACGGTGGGAGGGGGAGACGACTCGGTGAGTAGACATGGGCGCGGATTGGGGGGAGGGGAGAGTGGCGGCGCGGAGAACGGGGGGAGAGGACTCGGTGGGAGGAGAATCCGCGTCGCCATCGTCGGTGAGGAGAGATGGAATCTGCGCCACCACCATCGGTGAGGAGAGATGGGCGCGGTTTGGGATGGAGGAAGGGGAGAGCAGCGGCGCCGATCAGGACGGTGGGAGGGGGAGACGAATCCGAGAGGAGACATGGCATGGAGAGTGGTGGCGCGAAGAGCAGAGGAGAGGAATCAGTGGGGAGGAGGCGCAGTTCAGGATGGAGGAAGGGGAGCGTATTGGCGCTGATCGGATTGGGACGGGATGAGTCCGTGAGTGGAGTGGCGGCGCAGGGAACGGGGAGAGAATCGGTGGGGAGGAGGAGGCTCATATGTCGGCGCAGAGTTTCTGTGAGAGGGATTGGAGAGAACGAATCAATTACCATTAACTCTAATTTTTAAGTAGTAGATATTAGAGGTATGTTACAGACTTCAAAGTGCTATTCTATTCTTTTGCTGGAGTGCTGGGTCGTCGCACGCCTCTACAGTACAGCAGCCGGAATGTGGTTCGCTGGTACTGCCGTACATGTGGGTTGATTAGTATAGTACAAGTACGTACAGATGTGTAACGTAATTTTGACTTGGAGGTCAACATTGCATGCGCGTCACCGTCCGTACGTGCCGGGCCTTCGCCGACCACATGCATGCAGCTGGCTAGCGCCTCTCCATGCGCTTATAGTTTCTAGATTGTCTGCGTAGGAGACCAACAATACCAACCTTCATGTGTGCGTAGGGCTCTTTGCGCGTATTGTATACACGGAGTATACATATATGTCATATGTGAAGTCTCTGATATGACCTTAATTGTCCCAATATATATATATATATATATATATATATATATATATATATATATATATATATATATATATATATATATATATATATATATATATATATATATATATATATATATATATATATATATATATATATATATATATATATATATATATATATATATATATATATATTATGAGCTACACAAAATTAAGCAATTAATATAGAAAAACCGGCCATGTAAATGACCGACCAACAGTTAATTAGTGTAACCGATGTGATATATGCATGTAGTTTTTATCGATGCCTATAGTTTGGTTCTCACTAAGTCCATGTTTCACGGTTGATCTAATTCTAGAAAAACTCGTATGCAGATTGATGGTCAAGTTTTCTTGTTATTATAATCTTATATTTCTTTTCCAAGGGAACTTTCTGGATGTGATCGATTTGTGCACGTAACAAAAAAAAAAAAAAAGGTAGACTGGTTCCAATCCTCATAGGATCCCGCAGTAAGCATCTAGGACGGGTTGACATCAGCGCGCGCATCGCTTCTTCAAGCCATGACAAAAATACTCAATAAGTAGCCCCATTTACTTTGACCTTGCAAGAAAAGGTGGCCCCAAGAAAGCGGCATCTTCTTTTTCTTGTTACACATCTCTGTCTTGAAGCAGCTACCGGACTGGACACGTGGCAGTTCCGATTTTCACTGTTAAATTATGTACGGTCTAGTTTGATTCCAATAACACTGTTTTGGTTGAAATTGAATAGTAGTACTTGAAAGAAGTAACTTTTAAAGAAGGTTGTGAGTGGTGAAAAAAGTAAAAGAGGTGTATACATGAGATAGAAGCGAGAAAAATATGGTGTGTGATACATTTGTGGTTCCCTATCTTTTTGGAGCGAGACGGGAGCGAGAAGAGTGAAGAAGCCGCTTCGAGAAATTATATATTCGTATTAGCTTCTATCTTCTCTAAATAAAAGACACCCTAAATCGCTACATTGATATTGGTCGGACATGCGAAATGAGTACCTCCGGTTGAAAACCATGAACAAACTGCATAGATTAATTAGTGCCGGAAGAAGCATTAAGCATGCTAGGAATATTGATGCATGTGTCTCTCGAACTATTCACGTATTTGGCATTATAGGCACTTTTTTCAATGTTAGCCCCCGAACACTCATTTTTGCAAAAATGGTCCCCTCCCTAAGCTTAGAAGGCATGACAGGCAACACGTTGCACTTTTGACAAGAGAGATGACTATCACCCTGCAGGATGTTGCGTACCTCACGATCTGTCGATACGGGGTCATCCTATGGTTCCACCTGCTAAATCACTCGAATGGAAGCCACGTATGCTACATCGGTTTGGTCATTCCATTCCAAATAAGTTTCATGGAGTGCCATATTCGTGGCTATGGCGATACCGACAATGCTCAGCAAACACACCTTCATAGGTTGTGAGGTCCCACCTAGTGGCTTACTTGCTCTTTATGTTCGGGTTGGTAATGTTTCCTATGCCTTAGTGAGACTGGGTGTAAACAGCTATATCCACATCGCTAAGTCCCTAATCAACGCTAAGCCTGATGAGGTCCCGATGTATAGCTGGGGCCCAGCTGTTCTGTGCACGACCTATAGGGCTTTGTGCGACGACTCCCGTGTGTCACTAGTGAGCAAAACCTTATTGGTTGCTGCATCTTATTGCAGTTGTGGTCATGGGAGCACTTTCTTGTTAGTGGCCGTACTTTTAGGTGCAGGTGCACCCATACCAGTTGGAGGCATGGTTCTTCGGTGACGGCGATGGTGATGATCTAGTGGACGGATCCACCATAGGTACTTGTTGGACGGCTAATGAGGTAGGATGGTCCAAGGAGATGCCACGACGAGCGTACCCGGAAGGCCACGATGAGCAGGCCTTGGACGAGGGTAGCATCGTGTAGACGGTGTGGACCACAGAGTTCATCTCCGAGATAGCTCCTTTTGGACTGTTAGAGCAATGTGAGCAGGGCACAGACTACTGGCTCACGACCTACCATCTCGTCTTCTCCCATATGGTGGGAGCCATATGCCCCTAACGAATCATGAGATAGTTCGGGCTTCACTAGTAGGTGCCACTAGCACCGTGTCGACCACTATCTAGCCATATTTACCTATAAGTAAATTTATTTGTTACCTTGTTGTGTACGGTTCGTTGCGAACCATTCATGTTTGCTCTATTTCCCCACTAAAGTAACATTGTGTACCCCGTTTTTTCCGTAGGCAAATAAAGAAGTGACAGAAGAGAGACTGGTGGAGGGAGACACAAGCACCATGGACGCAACCTTGGGAGCAGTCAGCGAGGATGGAGGTCGAGTAGGAGTGATGGTCATACAACCCATACACGTATGCCGTGTACTTCCTTGTGTAGCACCCCTCACATAGGCCATGCACATGATAGGCTTGCCATCTGCCTAGATCAACATCGTGCGACAAAGCAAGACGAAGCAGTAAAAGAATTAAAGTTCATATTTGTATCCTACTGCTCTAACATACACACCTAACATGTTTCGTCCATCGTTGCAGGTTGACCGGCTGTGCCGCATCGTGTCTGAGGGGCGGAGCCGCACTGCATCACAGATGGTTGAGCATGATCGAATGACTATTGGGGTCCATCTGCATCATGTACGAGGATGCCAAACATGCACTGGGGGCCATCAGTTGCAGTCGTGCTAGCGATGTGTTTATCCCGAGGGGTGACAAGCCACTGCATCGTCCGTCGGTCGCTTCATCCACACATCCTAGCTTGTCGGCGTACTCCCTAGCCTCAGTCGTTCCCAGTCCATGTAGCACACTGCTCAAGTTCAACGATTTCATATTTTTCTACAATCCGTAAGATACCATTTTTCCATTGTTCTTCATACATATCATCTTCGTGCAGCCTATTCGCTCTAACACCTCTCTACACCCGCCTTCAATGCGGAGGCAGTCGACCCCAAACCACTCTCGTCGAGGGGACAGGGACGAGGGACCACTCTACTTCCATCCTCGTCATGGAGACTGCCCGACACACAGAACACCCTAAGTAGCAACATCGACTCCACTATCTAAGATTACGAGGTGTAGTACAGCACGTACGCACCCATAGACCACCCGCACCTCCGGTTGCATGATGAGTGGTACAGTTGGACGTATGATAGCTACACGGTCTACTAGTATGTGTGCGAAGTACACGGCATTAGGCTACCGTGGACCGAAGTACATAGGATGTTCATTGTCCGCATAACACATAACACTGGTGCATACAATTACTGGTTTCATTTACAGTTGTACCTTACGTTAGCCCTAACGAAATGCGTTTCCCTCCACAAGACGCTACCAATTACATGGAGGACTGGGTGCAGCAGTTATTTAACACTCAAGAGATAGGGCCTAACCAATTGTCCGGTGCACTGGTTCTCACTTGACCACCATTGCAATACAACTTGTGCAGTGTATGACGTTCTCCAAACAGACTGACCTTCCCTCAGGACCAGCTTCATCATCAGAGGAAGTGAGCAGCAGGCCACCCTTGACCCAGTATTGCGTTCGGTGCCGGCTCTTTAGCCCGAGTGGGTTGAACTTAATTATATATTCGTTAATACTTTGTTCTAGTTGTAGTAGTGTTAAATGGAATTTGGCCATGAGTGTGGTATAAAAAGTAGATGTTTTTTTAGCAATCTTAAATCAAAGCACACGCTTTTACTAGTTTACACGGGTATTTATCTAGTTATAAAAATACTAAATTTACAACATGTCGCTGTCGAGCCGATACTGCAACTGAGCATCCCAACCCTAATCTCTTGGCCCCCTGCTTGGGCAGCTATTGAGCTGGTGCTACTCGACAGCAATCTACCAAATAGAGGTGGCACGGCAGCACCCGAGCCAACCAGCTGCCGTGCCCGCTCAATCTCCCGAGCTCAGGGAAGGGGCCTCCACTGTTGGTGCTAGCTAGAAAATTTTACCCAAGTCTTAACCTAACTTCAGAGTCCAACCACTCTTGCCAGTCGCCACAAACCCTCCCCGTTTATGTTGAATTTACGTATGAATTTATCGGTTTTCGAAATTATGTATGAATTTATCAGTTTTCAATGTTATGTATGAATTTGCTTATATTGAATTTGTGTTGAGTCGGTTATCGTACTTAAGTAATCTAGATAAATTTATTGCTAGTTGAAGACTTGAAGTGATAGTGGTATAGTTCGGTGTATATTTCTTTATGTATGCACATACCAGTCATCTATATTATCCATTTTCGATCTGAAACTATCATGTATCTGCCTCAATGGTATCATATATAAAACTTCAAATATTTTGAATTCGTATTTGGTTTTATCATATCCGACTTCAAATCTAAAAATAAGATATAATATAAATAACATATGTTCGAATCCAAACTAATTACATCTATACTCTGACCAGATAAGCCAGCTATCTAGCCACCACCTCCTCCCTCCTAGTATCAGTCGATCCGGCCGATGGGGTGGGGTCGGTGGGGTGGGCCCGACTCCTGACAACGCGGCTTGACCCCTCGGATCTCTTTCTTTCAGTCAGTCTCAGAGCATCGATCACCATCATGCTAGCTAGCTACAACGTTATAAATAATATAAATTCAGTTCACACCTCTCCTTCAGGATCAAAAGGATACCGTACTGTCCTGCTTTTATATATAGATATATAAATTAGGTTCACACCTCTCCTTAGAATCGAAAGGAATATATATATATATATATATATATATATATATATATATATATATATATATATATATATATATATATATATATATATATATATATATATATATATATATGAAAATAATTTTACTTGAGTGTAATTATACCCACCTAAACTAATTTGAAATAATCTTTTATCACTTTAGGTATACTCATATACTAATTATAAGATACTTTAATATGAACCACATGAAAAAAATTGCAAGGGAGTCCATAATTTTTAGCGTATTTTGTAAATACCTTCATGTACGTACACGAAAAAGAGTATATTGAAAAATATACATACCATCTCAGAAAAATTATTCACACCACCTAGATGGTCTTAAATACTTGTATACTACACGTACATATCATCCGTTACACAAGATACTCCTTACGTTGTGAGATACAACATAGAGTGTAATTACACCTGGTAGTAGAAAAGAGGATACACACACACGGATAGATCGATCTCAACTGTTGGATCTATTTCGAGCGAAGTTTCCGTCTTCAAAGAAAAAGAAAAAGGCAAAGTTTTCGCTGGGATCGAGCATTCATGGTCGTCGTTGGCGTCGTTCCTCTCAATGAAAATTAAGCTGATGTGCGCCATGTACTATGCTAACCTGTTTTTTCTATTTTTATTTTTTTAATTTAATTACGCCAAATAAATCACCATCAGTTACAGTGCAATTTCAGCTAGCTATATTGCTTTTCAGTCATAAGTCACTTAAAAAAGCCATTTTGAGCACCTCGGCCCTGCTTAAAAGGGCTTATTTTGAGTGACTTTTGACTAAAAATCACTGTAGCTCGCTAAAAAAACACTGTAGTTGACGGTGGTTTATTTGGCATAATTAAATTTAAAAAAATTAAAATAGAAAAAACAGGTTAGCCCGTTACGGACAGTACAAACGAATACGGGAAAAAAATAGAACCGACAAAAAACCTCAAAAAAGCCCAAAAAAACCAGAAAAAAGACGAAATTGTTAAATAATGGAAAAAAAGTCAGAAGCCCAAGTCGAGGCGAGCGGGGAATTTGGATGGAGCATTTCTGTTGAGCTCTGGTGTTATGTACGCGGGTATGTGGCACACCATTTTTTCTTCTCATTATTATTTTTACTGCCCCGTTATTACCCAACTTGGCTTGGGCAGCAAGAAGAATGACCAGTTAACTGCACTAGTAGTATACTGTACTGATCTAGCCTCCAGTAGATGGACGGACACAGCCACCAGTCGATGACCGCCCTTATTATGCTTTCTGCCAAGGAAAAAAAAGGAGAGAGAAAAAAGCGTCCAGAGACGACGCACCAAAAAGGAGCAGACATGGATTAGCCACCAAGCCAGCCAGAAGGAATATGTGGGGCCCACGGCATGGTATGTGGCCATGGGTTGGGCCCAGCCGCCACGCGGGTCTCCACACGCCGCGACGCGGTTTCCCCAATCCGCCACGTGCCCCACTCAGCGACCACCGCCTTGCCTGGCCTCGTTTCCCGCCCCCGCATGCCCCACGTACGGCTCTAGCTGGCTTGCTCCCCGTTTTGTTTCGAAGGAAAATTTGATGGACGACGGTCCAGCAAGAGGGCGCCTTGCAAGCGGGACAAATCTATCGAAGGGTTTCGCTAGGTTCTAGCTTACCTTTCAGTGTTAAAAGTTCTCCTCCCGTCTCTCAATCGCCAGACGCTATAGATCTATACATAAAGCTGAAATCTAGAGGATGAGAAGAAAATAGAAATAGGGTGGTGATCGGTTCGGCTGAAAAACTTGTGCCTTATTGTTGAAAAAAAACTGACTGCGGGGGAAGAATCCCAGGCATTGCTAGTAAAGAAGGTCTTCTCACAGAAAAAAACCCCAGAACCCTGCTCCACCCTTACACAATGCACCATCGCTCGACCTTGTGAGACTACCGGCGATCCTTTGGATCAACGCCTTGGCGGGCCTTAGACTGTGCTTTGGTGTGGTAGCAAAGTAGGGGATTTTTTCCCCAAGCCTGAAATTCGCTCCCACTAGAGTCGAACCCAGACTGGGGTGCTACTGTGCCTCTAACCATTGTTGAAAACATCAGAATGATTGAAAAAGCATTATGGTATGAGAGACTTATTTAGCATAATTAAATTTAAAAATAAAAAATGTGTTAGCCCATTACGTATAATACAAACAAATATGGGAAAAAAGAACCGGCAAAAAAGCTCAATAAAAAACTAAAAGTTCAGAAAAAGACGAAACTTATGAATAGTGAAAAATAAGCCAGAAGCCAAAGCCGAGTTGATCAAGGCCTAGGTCAACCCATAGGTAAGACCTAATTAGCATGCAGTTCTTCCATCCAAATCCAATCCACCCGCCTCACATCACATCTAGAATTTTAAATCCTCACATCCAAAATTCAAATTGCGAGCTCAAGGAGGAGAGGAGGAAGGAGTACACCTAGGGCTGAGCGGACCTACGGACGACGGTAGGCCAATGCCGCGTGGGGATCTAAGGTGGCATTGTGAAAAAGTGTGTGAGGCGGTGCCTAAGGAGGAGAGGTCGGGCTCGACCGAGACGCGACCAGCTGGGAAGGCCGAAGGCGGAGGGGAAACATTGGATGGAACCACAGAGGAGCCGAGAGTGAAGAAGGCCGGAGGTTGCTCGCTGGGATTCTTGACGACGCCTACAACTAAGCTGAGGGGACGTGCCTGGGAGGCCGGATTTGGCATTTGGGTTTGGGAGCAACGAGCATTGAATTTTATTGCTGATTTGGACCACTTGGTGTAGATAATATTCTTTACTCTCTACTAAATTTACTTCTTTAGCAATTAGCCAATTAGCACATGCTCATATTCAGATACTATTTGTTCATGACTTGATGTTGTATAGTAATTTAGTTGTAATTTATTGATAGATTTGCAATAATAGAAAAACTGTAGGAACACGCGTACGCTACACTAGAGCAGAATAAAATTTTCTACCACGCAAACCAGGAAGCCATGCAAGTAAGAGATCATAGATTGTTACCACCAGGGGCGAAGCCAGGAAAACTAGACATTGGGGTTACTAGGCCACTAGAGCATGGCTCGATGCATGCGTTGGACGTCCGACTAGGGGTGTTGGGCTACCGGTCTTCATGCCTTGGGCCGATGGGTAATGAGAGTCAACCGGCATTTCACTAGATTTATGTTATTGGGTTCACCTACAAAAATACATGAGATACTCGTGCGGGCCACATTGGTGTCATAGGACCCCAATGCCATAATGCCGCTTCGCCTGTTTACCACTAGTAGTCGTTGATGCAACCGATTCAACGGCGCGCGCCGATCTAGTAGTCAAACGTTCTCCATCTAACTGTCTCCTCCTCGTGATCATCCCGCTTAGTGCCGCAGTCACAGCAGCGCCTCTACCAAAGTCCACACGTCCAGGGATAGAACGCGTGCGCTGGTGTGCTAGCACCGTGCGCCCCGCTAGGGTTTCGGGATATGGCCAAGGGGAGGTGGCGGCCAGGGTTTTGGGAATAGTATTCTGTATATCTGCAGCCCCGCCTCCACATATTTATAGAGCATGCTAATGGACTTCCACATTGTAGGCCCATTAGAACCCTAATCTCATATAGATCAATATCTCTTTTAGCCTATAAAACCGAATTGTATATGATTGCCTCTTGGGCACATCACTAACAATCTCCCACTTGTACTAGAGACAATCATATAGGCAAGCTTTCCAATTCCAACCTCTTAAGTGTGTGACCCGTTAGCTTCATGTGTAGACAGCAATGACCCGAAAACCCTTTTCAAGGCATAAGTCAATAGTGGCACCTAGTAGGACATATTGACTCCCGAATACACATAAATATCATATCGGCTAAACCTTGATAGACACATACTTGGATCCCTTTGCCACACGATACCAGTCGAACTTAAGGCGAGATTCGTGCCACCCTTGTGATAGCTCAACCATTCACTCGATCTTGTGGTGAATTACAACTCATGACTAATCCTTTAGTCACATTGTGATTAACTCTTTAATCACCTTAGCATGGCCATGCACTTCCCTAATCCAACCACATCGAGGAGCCCAGAGATATCTCTCCTGTTATGTAGGAGGGGCAAATTCCATCTTAATCCGCTCACATCCCATTCCATGTTTCATGATACACCAAGACCACTTTTATAGCTACCCGATTCACGGAGTAGTGTTTGGCAGCCCCAAAGTGCACCACTACACATAGTGAGAAACAATGGCGATTTCAGGTCGAAGGATCCAGTAGGTATACCACTCGAGATCGCTTGATGGCACATATTAACATAACAATCCTAGCAACGTCTCGGAGTAGGTCAATCCAACACCATGTTCTCTAACATGTGTCCACATTATTGATTTGATAATCCTATATCCATGATCCGTGAAACATGATCATCAATCAATACATGTGCTAGTCCATAAATTATTGTTGTCCCACGTAATGACATAAGACTAGGGATCTTTAGAATAACATTAAATAAAACAAAGAGTTTCACGAACAAATCACATACTTGCCAATCAATGCATACAATCATTATTCAAGGAACCAAATAACACCTTATTCAAAATTTCATAAACATAGACTTGATGCAATTATTTTCCACTCACACTAGAGTCAATTATGTAAGTATCTAATACCCATTGCACTCGTGTGTGCCTCATACTTTGGTTGTGGGAGAGGCTTCGTCAACAGATCAGCAACATTCAAATCCGTGTGCACCTTGCAAATCTTCACTTCACCTCTATCAATGATCTCACGGATAAAGTGATAGCGCCGAAGTATATGTTTGGACTTTTGGTGTGACCTAGGCTACTTTGCTTGCGCAATGGCTCCACTATTATCACAATAGATATCCACTGGACTGGACACACTAGGGATCACACCCAACTCAAAAACAAATTTTCTGATCCAAACAGTTTCCTTTGCAGCTTCAGAAGCTGCAATATACTCAGCCTCAGTTGTCGAATCAGCTACCGTCTCTTGCTTGGAACTTTTCCAGCTCACTGCCCCTCCATTGAGGCAGAACACAAAACCAGATTGCGATCTGCTATCATCTTTATCAGTTTGGAAACTAGCATCGGTGTAACCTTTTACAACGAGCTCTTCTTCACCTCCAAAAATAAGGAACATATCCTTAGTCCTTCTAAAGTACTTAAGAATATTCTTTCTGACCACCCGTGAGCTAGACCGGGCTAGATTGATACACTCGTAACACTTAGAGCATATGAAACATCTGGGCGCGTACAAAGCATAGCATACATGATGGATCCGATGGCTGAGGCATACGGAATCACACTCATCTTCTTTTGCTCATCAAGTGTTGAAGCACACTGAGTCTTGCTAAGACTAATGCCATGTGACATAGGCAAGAAACCTTTCTTGGAATCTTGCATATTGAACCATTTCAATACCTTGTCAATGTATGTACTTTGTCTTAATCCAATTAGCCTCTTCGATCTATCTCTATAGATCTTTATGCCCAAAATGTAAGCTGCCTCTCCGAGATCTTTCAATGAGAAACTTTTTCTCAAAGAAGACTTCACAGCTTCTAGCATTGCAATATCATTTCCGATCAATAATATGTCATTTACATACAAGACCAGAAAAACAAGTGCGCTCCCACTAGCCTTCTTGTAAACACAAGGCTCTTCTTCATTCTTGATGAAGCCAAACCCTTTGACTACTTCATCAAAACGAAGATTCCAACTCCGAGATGCTTGCTTCAATCCATAAATAGACTTCAAGCTTGCATATTCTCCCAAAGATTTTCGGATCAACAAAACCCTCAGGCTGTGTCATGTACACATCCTCGCTTAGGTTTCCATTTAGGAAAGCCGTTTTGACATCCATCTGCCATATCTCATAATCGAAATATGCAGCAATAGCTAGAATGATCCGGACAGATTTAAGCATAGCGACGGGCAAGAAAGTTTCATCATAATCAACACCTTGAATCTGTTTGAAACCCTTCGCCACCAATCGTGCTTTATAGATATGAACATTTCCATCAATGTCTATCTTTTTCTTAAAAACCCACTTGCACTCAATGGTTTTTACACCATCGGGTGGATCAATTAAGTTCCAAATTTGATTATCATACATGGATTGAATTTCGGATCTCATGGCACCATGCCATTTCTCAGAGTCTGGGCCCATCATCACTTCTTCATAATTCTTAGGCTCATCATTGTCTAACAATAAAATGTCATGCCGATACCTTATTGGCAGTTGACGTAGCCTTTCAGACCTACGTGGGGCTGATGCCTCTTCCACAGGTTGTACAACATCTTGTACACTCTGTGAGCTTGATGGGAGCTGAAACATTTTCTGATGTCTCTCGAATTTCTTCAAGACTCACCGGGCTCTCACTAACTCCTTTTGAGAGAAACTCTTTCTCCAAAAAGACACCATTTCGAGCGACAAACACTTTGTTTTCATCCCTTTTATAAAAATAATATCCTTCAGTTTCCTTAGGATACCCCACGAAGAAGCATTTATCAGATTTAGGTGTGAGCTTGTCAGACGTCAAACGTTTTACATATGCTTCACATCCTCATATTTTGAGAAAAGATAACCCGGGACGCTTCCTAGTCCATATCTCATATGGTGTCTTCTCTGCAGCTTTTGATGGAACCCTATTTAATGTGAACGCAGCTGTTTCCAGAGTATACCCCCAAAAAGACAATGGCAGATCAGATTGGCTCATCATCGACCGAACCATTTCCAACAAGGTCCGATTCCGTCGTTTAGACACCCCATTCCATTAAGGTGTTCTGGCGAGTCACCGTGGAACAATTCAGCCGGCCCCGGATTTACGAACCGGACCCTCGTGTATTACAAAGACTAGTCCTGCATCAAAGCTAGTGCACACAAATAAACAGAATGGAAAACATCACCACCAACGATTTATTACAATAAATAAGAGTATCGACCACGGGTCTCATTATTACAAGGAGGTTTAAGACCTCGCACAATCAAACACAGCGAAGCAAATAAAACTCGAGGATCGACCCATCAATTCGCCACGTGCAATTGATCGGGAAGCGCGACCTAGTCCTCCGAAGAATCCATCACGACCACAAGCGAAGCAATGAGTCGTAGTCACCTTCTTGAGCTTCAACTTCCTCTCGAGATTTTATTTTTAAGTGTAGCATGTGAGTACATAAAGTACTCCGCAAGTCTTGGGAAAATGCATAGATGCAAGGCTTAACAAAGGAAGGCCATATGGTTCTTTTGCACAAAGCAATATTTAAAATCTCCATTACTACTAATTATTTTCAAGGCATCACTTTAATGAAGTAAATGTTTTAACAGACTAACTTTCTAGTGAAGGTTCCAACTACTAACACTAGCTAACCAATTACCATTGGTCAAATTTAAACTTCGGGTTCCATCCACCCTCTCGGCTCCATCCGCCAGATTCCCTTCCGAGAGTTCCTCCACCTCGGAATACAAAACTTTGATTTTAAAACAAAACCAGAAATCTACCATGTGAATGCATTCCTTGCCCGCCCTTGACCGTGGGCACGGCTATTCGAATAGTTTTACACTCTGCAGAGGTTGTACAACTTTACCCACAAGAGATAAATTATCCTAAAAGTCAACACGCTTCCTTTGGCATGAGACCGGATAAAATACCACAAAGCCTTTACCTTACTCTAATCTAGCTAGATACCACCCGCGAGGTTTCACCGCAGTAGGCTAATCGCCCAACCAAGCCCCTCTTGCGCCATATGAGTACAAGAACTCGCCCTCACCGTGAATAACTACCCATCCTCGGCACCCACTTTCCATCGGTGGCACCTAAACTAGACTATCATAAGTTAGTCAGCTAGGTCATACCCATATAGACTTGTGCTTGTACGGTTAATGCTCAGTCTGGACAAACACAAGCGTCGGTCCTTAATTGACTAGGGTGGAACATACACTTAACAAGTTCTCGTGCTTACTGCACCAACCCAAACAGCCATCCACCCTAATCTAAACCAACTTTCACATTTTTATTTTATTTTAAAATCACAGTGACAACTCCAATTGCCACCTCATTTACAAACACAAGGGCTCAACAATAAATCATAGTTTCCCATTTTCAAGATTTTCCAAAGTTATTAGATAGCATGACTAAGCATTATCCTACCATACTAACATCAACAAGTAATTATAATATTCTCCTTAATGAGACAAGGAAATTCTATGGTGACAAGGGTACATGACAATCAATTCCAATGGCGGGCATAACAAGGTTGGATTAACTACTACCTTAAGATTGAATTATCATTTTATGTAAATAGCAATGCATAACATTTAAAATACTTTAAAAACATTTCGAAAGCATAGGCTCAAGATGATCAAAGGAGACTTGCCTTCTTGCAGGGTTTCTGGTCTTCTTGTCACTGTGAAGAGGATCGTCGACAACGTTGGAATCTACGCGAGGAAAGACGAAGCAACAAAACAAATAAATACAAAAGAAAATTCAAATAAAATCCAAAAATTCAACAGAGGCCATAATTGGGTAGATTATGATTTTAGATGAATTTAGAAATTTGAATGGCTGGAATTGGAGTTAAAATGAGAAAGTTATGCTCATTTGAAAATCTCAGATTTGAATAAATCGAGAAATTCGGAAATTTCTGACAGTGGGACCCAATCGAGAATTAAATTTTAATCTTTTATTTTAATTGAGAGATCGACAGGTGGGGCCCACTGAACAAGAACCATCGGCGTCATCGACATGTGGGACCCATCGACGATGAGCCCAACGAGTCGACCTCGACACGTGGGACCCATCGTCTTCGCCCACTTGTCGAGTCCAAAGATGCAGGGTGGGACCCAGCGGTGCTGGCGCCGCAGGTCGGCGGCCCGTGGCGACGTGGGACCCACTTGTCACCGGAATTAAACGAAACTCAACCTCGCGCGAGCCGGGAGGCTCGAACGCGCGAGGGAGTTACGAGTGAGCGCCGCTAGCTGTGGAGCGGAGGCGTTGTTTACCCAATAAGGGTAGGTAACCTCTTGAGGGTACCTTCGCGCCCGGCAGAGATGATCGGAGGCGACGGCGCCGGCGAGGAGGCCGGAGGTGCACGGGTGACGCGTAGAATGTAATCCTAGCGCGGAGGGGTTCGGTTGGAAGGGTCGCGGCTTGGGACGAACGGAGACGGCCGCGACGAGGTGGCAGCGACGACGGCTCGGGAGCTCCGGCGCGACGCTCGGTGACGGGAGGCGCCGAGGGTCGGGAGGACCGTCCGGCGTGAGGAAGCTCGGGAGGCGGCGACGGCTCGGGATGACCGAGGCGGCGAGGAAAGCTCGCCGAGTTGGGCGGAGCTCGAGGAGGAGTGGCACGGTGATCGGGCTCTAGAGGCTCGGAGCTGCGGTGGAGTCGCTGGTATGCGGTGCGGAAGAAGGCGGCCGAGGGGCTTTATAGGGCGGAGGAGGACACGGCGCGCAATCGCCGCGGTGTGTCGGCCGAAAAGGAAGGAAAGGGGAGAAACGGGAAAGAGGGGCGCGATGGAAGGGGCCGGAAGATCGAGGATCTCGCCGCGGCGACGTCCCGGCTTCAAAACCGAGAGAAGACAGAGGAAAGGGCTGATCGGCCGGGCACGGTCGTGGAGAAAGGAAAGGGGAGGAGAGAAAGGAAGGCGTCTCGCGGGAGACGACGGCTCGACGTCTTGGGGGGCCGGTGGCGCAGGGAGCGGAGGCGCGTGACATCGACGGCGGGGTCCGCGGTCGAGAGATGCGGGAGAGGGTGTAGATGGCAGCCGCGTGGCCCGAGGGCGGATCGGGCGGCGGGGCGAAGTTAAGTGGGAGGGAACGGTGGATCGATGCCGGCGCGGGACGCGCTCATCCGAGCGTCCACGCGTCGGGCGCGGAGGAGGAAGGCGGCCGCCGGCCGACGGCCGCCGCCGGCCGGGCAGCGAGGAGAGGAAGTGCGGCTGGATCGATCCGAGCGGCGACGGGCGGTCCCGGCCGCCCACGCGTCGTCGGAGGAGAGGAGGGAGATTTTTATTTTTCGAATTTGATTTCTAATTTCGAAAAGGCTAGAAAATTATTTAGGCCTCGTAAAAATATGAAAATACCTCCAAAATTCCGAAAAATTCACGAAGCTTCTGGACATATTTTGGACTAAATAAAATTATTTCCAACTACTGTTGATATTTAATTTTCATATTTTGAATTACTTTTAAGCTCTAAAAATAGTTTTTAAATTCGAAAAAATCCGAAAGGCAAATAAAAGCCAAGTAAAATCCAATTACCTTAAAATAATTAATTTGAATTTAAATTTTTCAAAAGCCAAATTTTGGGATGTGACAAACCTACCCCCTTAGAAAGAATCTCACCAGAGATTCGGATGGACCGGGAAAAGGTCGGGAACTCTTCTTTAGATCCTCTTCACGCTCCCAAGTTGCTTCCGATTCTGAATGGTTGCTCCACCGCACTTTACAGTAACTTGATAACCTTGTCGCGCAGACGCGCTCTGCTTCCTCAATACCTTGACCGGATACTCTGGATAGGTGAGGTCTTCCTTCACGTTTATTTCATCTAGAGGCATCTGCTCTTCGGAACTCGAGACACTTTCTTAGCCGAGACACATGGAAGACGTCATGCACCTTTGACACCGAGGTGGAAGCTCCAAGCCGTAAGCCACTTCTCCTCGTTTCGCCACAACAGAAAAGGTCCGATGAATGCGGAGCTAGCTTTCCATCGACTCCAAAACGTCTCATTCCTTTGAGAGGTGACACCTTCAAATAAACATGATCCCAGTGCGAATTCTAAGCTTCTACGTCGATTGTCCGCATAACTTTTCTCGTCGGTTTGTGCTGTTTTTAATCTCATCTGGATTAGACGAACTTGTTCTTACGCTTGCTTCAAAGACATCTGGTCCAAACACTTGTCCTTCTCTGCTTCCTTCCAATACAATGGAGTCCTACACTTTCTAGTATAGGGCTTGAAGGAGACATTTGCAAACTGGATTGATAACTATTGTTGTAGGAGAACTCGCATAGGCAAACTCGATCCCAATTACTCTTGTTTGCCAAGACACAAGCTCTCAACATGTCTTCCAGATTTGATTTACTCTTTCTGTTTGACCATCATGCATGGATGATAAGTCATCTTGAAGTTTAAGTTTGTGCCCAAAGTTCATGTAGCTTTTGCCAAAATCTCAAGTGAACTGGGTTCCTCGATCGACACAATCTTCTTTGGGATCCCATGCAAGCACACAATTCTTGACATGTACAACTCGCAAGTCTATCCCGGAGTATGTGGTCTTTCTTTGGAATGAAATGGCGACTTTTGTCAAACGATCCACTATAACCCAAATTGAATCGTGCCTGCTTTTGGTTCTTGGTAATCCAGTTATAAAATCCATACCAATTTCTTCCCATTTCCACTCGTGGATCTGCAATGGTCGCGAAGTCCCGCAGTCTCGGTGTTCACTTTAATCCGTTGGCATACATCACACAAGGCTACGTGATTCTGCAATTTCGTTTCATACTTGACCACCAATACCTTTCCTTGAGATCTTGGTACATCTTGGTGCTCCTGGGTGAATTGAATATCCGATTCATGGGCTTCCTTTAATATTAACTCCTTTACCTCCTTCTTTTGAGCACAATAATTCTTTTCCCAAACCAAAGGGTACCTTTTTCATCCTCTGAAAATCCGAAGCTTTTCCTTTCTTCATATTATCCTTGATCTCCGGACATACTTGTCCTCCTTTTGAGCCGCTCCGATTTGATCTTCTAGGTTGGTTGAACTTCCAAAGTGGCTAGAAATCCTTCCTCCACTACTTCTAGGTTGAGCCGTTGGAACTCTTCTTGAAGGGCGCATCTTGCCCTTAATCCACGACTTGGCACAATAACTCTTTCTGCTCAAGGCATTTGCTACCACATTAGCCTTTCCGGATGATAATGTATTCCAATATCATAATCCTTTATTAACTCAAGCCATCTCCTTTGCCTCATGTTGAGATCGGGTTGAGTGAATATATATTTCAAACTCTTGTGATCCGTGTAAATTTCACAACGGTTACCAATCAAGTAATGCCTCCATATTTTCGTGCATGCACTACTACAATGAGCTCTAAATCATGCGTTGGGTAATTTCCTTCATGGGGTCGCAGTGCCTTGAGGCATATGCTACTACCTTTCTTTCTTGCATCAGTACACAGCCTAGTCCCTGCCTTGACGCATCACAGAAGACTTCGAAAATAACGGGTGGCAAATGCGGTCTTGGGTATGTCCTCTGGTCTTAACTTCAATTGGTGATATCCCGATCGAAGGTCAATCTTAGAGAATACACATGATCCTTTCAACTGATCAAACAGATCATCTATTCAGGTAAAGGGTACTTGTTCTTAATAGTCACATCATTCAATGATCGATAGTCCACACACATGCGAAGACTACCATCTTTCTTCTTTACTAGCGATCTTGGTGTTCCCCAAGGTGACGAGCTTGGCCTTACAAATCCTTTATCCTGCAGCTCTTCAATTTGCTTCTTAACTTCCGCCAAATCATTTGCGGACATCCGATAAGGTCTCTTGGAAATTGGAGTTGTTCCAGTACTAGGTTGATGACAAACTCTACTTCCTGTGCAGCGGCATTCCGGCGGATCTTCAGAATACGTCTGGTACTCACTCACTAAAGGTACTTTTTCCGAGTCACTCCTTTACACTGCTCAAACTACACCGCTCTGGGTAGGGAGTTTGACTTATACCTTACTTGAATCCCATCGAGTTAGTGATTGTAATTTCGATCAAAGACAATCTATCGCCCTTTATACTTGGTTAACCAATCCATTCCAAGTATTACATCTAAACCCTTGGAGTCTATTATAATAAGATTTGCTAAGAACTTAACTCCATTTATATCCACAGCTCGTCAAGGCAAACCGTGTTAGTCCTCATTTCCTTTCGAGTGGACTGGACTAGCATGGGGTTCTGTAGTTTACTCACATCCCAATTATACCTTTCAACCACATCTTTTGACACAAAAGAATGCGAAGCTCAGAATCAAATAATGCTGATGCAATTATCGAGTTGACAAGAAACTTACCCGTAACTACGCCGTGCATCCTGGGCCGCTCGCGGTCACATGGTTGAGATGCCCTCTGCTCACCACTTGTGGAGTCCTTGGGGTTTGTGGTGCCCCACGGCCTTGACTGCGCATCGGAGCTCTTGCTGGCGTAGTCCCAGTTGAAACGAATCGAGTCATTGCTTTGGCGTTTACGGGGCGATTCTTTGGCATAGTGCCCCATGTTCTTGCGCTTAAAGCACTTTGCACTCCTGCTGCTGAAGTCTTGTTCTGCGGGGTTGGCCACCATTGTTTGCCCGGGAGTTTGTGGATTTGGGAGGGTCACGAAAGGAGTCCTCGGCACGCTTGACTCGAGCTTGTGATAGTGAGGTGCGTTGGGGCGGAATCGAGCTGCTTGCTCCTTCTTTGGGCTTGAAACTTCCTCTTCCGATTTTCGTACAGCTGGCGCTGAGCATCTTCTTGGACAAAGGCCTTGTTCACTAGGTGCTGGAAGGTTGGGAAGTCATTGGACACCAGCTGCACCTTGAGGTTGGGGTCAAGTCCCTGCGTGAACCTCCAAATCTTGGTCGCCTCCGAGGTGACCTCTTCAGATGCATACAGACGGTTGGGTGAACTTGTTCAGGTACTCGGAAACACTGAGGTTTCCCTGCTGCAGTTGGTAGAATTCTCTCTTCTTCATTTCCATTATCCCAGTAGGGATATGGGCAGTGCGGAAAGCTTCGACAAACTCCTCCCAAGTGATGGCTTGTGCATTTTGATGGGCGGCGCGGTAATTCTCCCACCAATTAGCAGCAATTCCCTGAGGTGATGAGCGCGACAACACCTTTTCATTATCGTTGCCGAGCTAGGACCAATTTTCTTTCCACATCCTTTATCCAATCATCTGCCTCCAAGGGATCCATCGATCCAGCAAAAGTGGGAGGCCTTGTCTCATGAATTCCCCAATCTAGACTGGGTGCTCGTTGGGTGCTCTGGCCGTGCCGCACTTGGTTCTCGGCGAGAGCTTGAAGTAATCGCAGTGCATAGCCATCATTTGCTCCAAGTTGGGGGCCCGAGCGGGAGGTGGTGGAATGTTGTCCTCCACTGGTTGTTGGCGTCACGGCCGCTTTGCTGTGGTTGCTCCTCGTGTTCACCATCCGGCGGTTTAGGTTAGCGTAAGGTAAGAAGGAAATAGCAAAGGTAAGAGATTAGGGAACTAAACCACATCCCAAGCCAACACACAAGAAAGAACTAGCAACCACTTAGGGAAACTTTTATTAAAATCAAGATAACTCCAAGGATGGCTGTACCACAAGTGCGCATAGGCACAGTGCATACCCATCTAGCACACAAAACATAACAATAAGCGTTCTAAGGACGCGACATTTTATTTGGGTACTACGGACTCAAAAGACTACTAATCCTCTCCAAAGACGCGCCTCGGGGTCTTCTTCCGGTCCTCTTCTCGATCCTCCTCCGGTCTTCTGGCGCTCTCTCACGTGGTGACGTGAATAGTCACACTCGGTAGAACGCGATTACACGATCGAGGCGATCGATCGAGAACGGGAAGGAGAAGGCTTGCGCTTCTTGAGAGTAATGACAGTGGCGGATCGGGCGCCGCACCTTCTTGCGTCTTTGTCATCCCGATCGCGAGTCCCGAGAGTCGAGCCAGTGCGGGTTGTTGGGGATGACAAACTGCATCGAGAAGACGGCGTGTAGTCAACTACGAGTGAAGACGGCGTGTAGTTAGCTGCGCCCCAGACGCCCCAGCTCAAACTCACCGCTCGCTCGAGAAGCCGTGCGCTGGTGTGTCCGAATGCCGGTAGCCGGAGGTGAGAAGCATCCGTTGTCCAATCTCCTCTGAGCTCTAGCATAAGTGACGGCCATTGCCAGGTGAGCTGCACTGATGTGACGATCGAGGATCGTCACCGAATATCAAAGGGATCTGATACCTCTCCCCGGCGAGGTTGATGAAGAAGCAAAAGGGGGACTGATGTACAGCATCTTTGTGCAGTGGCACAACTCGTCAATGGCGAGGCGTCTTGCGTCTGGGCAATGTCCAAACAATGGGACCGAGGGTGCTTGATGGGGTAGGTGTGGGACTTGAATTCCTCTTCCGTGCATACAGGAATACCTCCATCGCCCAAGAGTCTCGATCCAGATCCGCGTCTTCCGACCCACGAAGATGGGCGGCCGACGGTACTCCGCACATCGCATCACCGCCGGAGAAGGCTAGCGAATGCTCCAAAGATCCTCTCCATGTGAGTAGTAGTCCCACGGGCAATGGAGGATGAACCACCATCTACAAAGTTGAGAGGAAGAAAAGATTAGTAAAAGTTTTAACAAATGGAGTTGGAGACAAGAACAAGATTCTAAGTAGGAAGAGAGTAGAAGCAAAGAAGCTTACACATTTTAATATACTCTTTTTATAAACATAAGTCCTTATGGTTTGCCATTCCTAATCTAGGTCACGTCCTCTGACCAAATTGGCTCGATACCATCTCTGCCGGGCCCCTGATTTCCGAACCCGACCTCTCAGTATTACAAAGACTAGTCCCGCATCAAAGCTAGTGCACACAAATAAACAGAATGGAAAACATCACCACCAACGATTTATTACAATAAATAAGAGTATCGACCACCGGTCTCATTATTACAAGGAGGTTTAAGACCTCGCACAATCAAACACAGCGAAGCAAATAAAACTCGAGGATTTACCCATCAATTCGCCACGGGCAATTGATCGGGAAGCGCGACCTAGTCCTCCGGAAGAATCCATCACGCCACAAGCGAAGCGATGAGTCGTAGTCACCTTCTTGAGCTTCAACTTCCTCCGAGATTTTATTTTTAAGTGTAGCATGTGAGTACATAAAGTACTCATAAGTCTTGGGAAAATGCATAGATGCAAGGCTTAACAAAGGAAGGCCATATGGTTCTTTTGCACAAAGCAATATTTAAAATCTCCATTACTACTAATTATTTTCAAGGCATCACTTTAATGAAGTAAATGTTTTAACAGAATTAACTTTCTAGTGAAGGTTCCAACTACCAACACTAGCTAACCAATTACCATTGGTCAAATTTTAAACTTCGGTTCCATCCACCCTCTCCGCTCCATCCACTGTGATTCCCTCCGAGAGTTCCCTCCACCCTAATACAAAACTTTTGATTTTAAAACAAAACCAAAATCTACCATGTGAATGCATTCCTTGCCGCCCTTGACCGTGGGCACGGCTATTCGAATAGTTTTACACTCTGCAGAGGTTGTACAACTTTACCCACAAGAGATAAATTATCCTAAAAGTCAACACGCTTCCTTTGGCATGAGACCGGATAAAATACCACAAAGCCTTTACCTTACTCTAATCTAGCTAGATACCACCCGCGAGGTTTCACCGCGGTAGGCTAACCGCCCAACCGAAGCCCCTCTTGCGCCATATGAGTACAAGAAATCCTGTCCCTCACCGTGAATAACCACCCATCCTCGCACCCACTTTCCATCGGTGGCACCTAAACTAGACTATCATAAGTTAGTCACTAGGTCATACCCATATAGACTTGTGCTTGTACGGTTAATGCTCGATGCGACAAACACAAGCGTCGGTCCTTAATTGACTAGGGTGGAACATACACTTAACAAGTTCTCGTGCTTCCTGCACCAACCCAAACAGCCATCCACCCTAATCTAAACCAACTTTCACATTTTTATTTTATTTTAAAATCACAGTGACAACTCCAATTGCCACCTCATTTACAAACACAAGGGCTCAACAATAAATCATAGTTTCCCATTTTCAAGATTTTCCAAAGTTATTAGATAGCATGACTAAGCATTATCCTACCATACTAACATCAACAAGTAATTATAATATTCTCCTTAATGAGACAAGGGAAATTCTATGGTGACAAGGGTACATGACAATCAATTCCAATGGCGGGCATAACAAGGTTGGATTAACTACTACCTTAAGATTGAATTATCATTTTATGTAAATAGCAATGCATAACATTTAAAATACTTTAAAAACATTTCGAAAGCATAGGCTCAAGATGATCAAAGGAGACTTGCCTTCTTGCAGGGTTTCTTCTTCTTGTCAGAAGAGGATCAAATCGACAACGTTGGAATCTACGCGAGGAAAGACGAAGCAACAAAACAAATAAATACAAAAGAAAATTCAAATAAAATCCAAAAAATTCAACAGAGGCCATAATTGGGTAGATTATGATTTTAGATGAATTTAGAAATTTGAATGGCTGGAATTGGAGTTAAAATGAGAAAGTTATGCTCATTTGAAAATCTCGATTTGAATAAATCGAGAAATTCGAAATTTCTGACAGTGGGACCCATCGAGAATTAAATTTTAATCTTTTATTTTAATTCGAGAGATCGACAGTGGGGCCCATCGAACAAGAACCATCGGCGGTCATCGACATGTGGGACCCATCGACGATGAGCCCAACGAGTCGACCTCGACACGTGGGACCCACCGTCTTCGCCCACTTGTCGAGTCCAGCACGAGAGGGTGGGACCCAGCGCAAGTGGCCGGCGCGGCGGCGCCGTGGCGAGTGGGACCCACTTGTCACCGAAATTAAACGAAAAACTCAACCTCGCGCGAGAGCCGAGGCTCGAACGCAGCGAGGAGTTACGAGTGGCCATGCTAGCTGGGAGCGGAGGCGTTGCCTACCCAATAAGGGTAGGTAACCTCTTGAGGGGTACCTTCAGGCGTCCCGCGAGATGATCGGAGGCGACGGCGCCGCGCGCAGGGAGGCCGAGGTGCCGGGTGACGCGTAGAATGTAATCCTAGCGCGAGGGGTTGGTTGGAAGGGTCGGCGGCTTGGGGACGAACGGAGACGGCCGGCGAGTGGCGGCGGCGACGGCGCCGGAGCTCCGTCGCGGCGCTCCGGTGACGGGAGGCGGCGAGGGTCGGGAGGACCGTCCGGCGTGAGGAAGCTCGGGGAGGCGGCGACGACGGGCTCGGGATGACCGAGGCGGCGAGGAAAGCTCGCGGAGTTGGGCGGAGCTCGAGGGGAGGAGTGGCACGGTGATCGGGCTCTAGAGGGCTCGAGCCGCGCGGTGGAGTCTTGTTGGGATGCGGTGCGGAAGAAGGCGGCCGAGGGGCTTTATAGGGCGGAGGAGGGGACACGGCGCGCACCGCCGCCGTGTGTGCGGAAAAAGGAAGGAAAGGGGAGAAACGGGAAGAGAGGCGCGGATGGAAGGGCCCCTAAGATCGGGATTCGGTCGCGGTGTTCAGATGAAAAGACTGAATTTGTATATTAGTGAGTACTATAAAGAGGTGTCATGGCTAGTAACTTGAACCTTAACTTGTGCCACTTTGATCAATTAAGTGTTCATGTATGCATTTGAACTTCATTTGGAACCTTTTTTGAACTTCCCTCAAAAAACTGGTATGACCACAGGTTTTTTAACAGTAATATCGTTGATCGGTACTACCGATAGATAATTTTCGGAGAGGTACTCCTTAGACATTCCTTGGAGCAATACTACCACATGTGTTGCTCGGTAGTACCGTAAATTGGTAACTGCATGATTGGTAGTACTACTAGAAATTGGTAGTATTGAAATCTAGTTGACGGTAGCTAATTTCTAGAGATGTGTATATTTGAGCATTTTTCTCCTCTGAAAATTAGAACTACCATAGCTGGAGTCGCATGTTGACACAACCGGACCTTGTGAGGGTGGTACTACTGATATTTGAAATAACAGCTAGTTTTTGTGTATTAAATGAACCTCAAATAGCCGTTGAACAATAGGTGTGACAGTACCGACCACTACATGACGGTAGTACCACATTGTTGACTTTTGGGGATTTCAACCCCAATGGTCATCATGGTGGGTGGAGACTATAAATACCTCCCCACCAGCAACAAAATCTTCTTCTTGACGTTATTGAATACCTTTGAGCTCTTTGTGTACTCTCTATTACTCATTTGCTTTAAATTCACATCTTGAAATAGTTGAGAGCACTCAAGTGTATTGTATCATTAGTTGATCCTTGTGGCACTTGAAACCTTTAAGTAAGCACTGTGATCCATTACTATTGGTGGTTGTAGACAACTAGACAGTTTAGAGAAAGTTGTGTCGTGATCTCTTCAAGGAGCTTATGAATAGACTCGCCACCATTTGTGAGTGGTGTGGTGCTCGCCATCTCCGGAGCGAAGGAAGAGCAACCTTTGTGGATTTGAGATCTTGAGGCTTAATTTGTGGAGCCGGTCCAATCCGTTTGGGCTTACCTCAACGTGAACTAGTGAAGACCGGTAAGCCTTCGATACCATGGAAAAAGCATCGCGTGTCTCCACTATGATTTACTCTCTTATCTTTCCTTTCCGCATTTGCATTTCTAGCTTTTAAATTGAATTGAATTGAATTGTGTATCTAGAAGTGTAACTAGTCTTGACATTGCTTGTAGTGTATTAGTGAAACCTAGAAGATTTAGGCTTTAAATGTGCAAAAGGTTTTTATTAAGCTCATACTTGCTAAAACTCATGATTTAGCCAAAATAATTTTAAAAACACCCTATTCACCCCCTCTAATCGGTTATCCTTGATCCTACATGCATTTTTCTAATTTTGGGAAAATAACCACAATGCTCATGAATCGGTGTTTCCCGTTTCCTTTGTCTCGAAGCATAGCAAATGTTTTGCCTTCTTCTATATGGCTCTAATGACTTTTCACCAAGCCTCTCACACATTCGGATGCCATCAAACTATTTTCGTTTGCAAACGAGCTCAAGCCACTTGCACACCACATGTTCTGCTTGACCTTACTACTTGTGTCTTTCATGGTTCTTGTCCATATTGCGCCTTGGTTGAGTCCAACCATCTCACTTGGCTTTGTTGACCATTGTGGACCTTGGTTCTCCCAACCAAGTACCAGTTCTCCTCGTCATTGATCATAATTGACTCTGTAACCACCTGCACAATAATAGACTGAACAAATCATTTTCAGCTACAAGGTCATTCCAACTTGACCCACATTATTTTATAAATGCATCATGCAACACATACGTTATAATTCCATAGCCCTAAAACAATTCCCAACTCAATTATCAATTTTCAATTCAAAACAATAACCTCTAAAAAATCACTGGCCGATCACCAGACCGCTCTTACTGAGGCAGACTAGACCGCACACTGCAAGGCCTCGTCATATCAAAATAAACATTCTCTAGAATATAAGTACTACCATGCGAAGTGCAGTCACACCGCACCGTGGTTATACCGCACAGTTATACCGCCCTACTTACTCATGTGCAACAATTCTAGGGCCCGTCTAACCGCTGTATAGTAGGCGGTTAGACCGCCAGTGCGTATCGCTCAAATCGCCCTTGCCTAAAACTTCTCCCTAAATCACTTATTTGCATTTTTGTCAACCCAAATTCAATTCCTTTGCCCTAGATGGTGCGATATACCTATCACAAAAATAAAGTGACCTTCATATAGTGTCACAAAATAAATTCTTCTCTGTTTGCAAATAAAGAGTAACAATACAAGGGCACACCGCCGGACAAGGCTGTTCAAAACCGGTTTTTACCAACCCGTCGAAGTGGCCGGTGCCGGCGCAGGAGTGTGAACACCCCTACCACAGGGTACGCCCATCATTTTTGCTCCCTACCCCATCATCCCCTTCGGCCTATACTCCAAAATATAAATCCCCACCGCCCTCTTCCTCTTCATCCCTCGCCTTCCCCCGCACAACCAAACCAATTCAAGAACCAAAACAGCTCCCCCCTCCCATGGCGAACCGCTGCGCTAGCCTCGACCCCACGTGGGCCCACCTCCCCGCGCCCGCCCCGAGCCCCTGGCCTCACACCGCCTGGCTCTCCGCCGCCGCCACCTTCGAGAACGACGCTCTCACCTCCGCGCTCCGCGCCTCCATGTCCAGCGCCTCCTCCCCAACCCCGTCCTCCTCCACCACCTCGTCCGCCTCCGAGATCCTCGCGGCCCAATACGATGCGCCCGCGCCGCCCGTCTGCAGGGCCCGCCCGAGCCCGGCCCGGGCCCAGACTCGCCCCGGGACCACGGGCCGCGTCTCCAAGCGCAAGCCCCGCGCGTCCCGCCGCGCGCAGACCACCTACATCAGCGCCGACCCGGCCAACTTCCGCCGCATGGTGCAGGAGATCACCGGCTTCCCCGTCCCCGGCGACGAGCCCGCCTTCGCTGCGGCGTCGTCGCCGGCGCTCAGGCCAGCCGCGCTCGCGTGCGTGCTCCCGACGCTGGACACGTCCGCCTTCTTGCTCGACCGCGCGCCACCACCGCCGGAGTGGGAGGACGACAAGACGTCGAGCGGAGCGGCAGCCACAATGGCGGCGGCGGCTGCGGAGGCGGGGGCGGAGGACGAGTCGCTGCTGCTGGAGCTGGAGGCGATGGTGGGGGCGCCGGCCGTCGTGTCCGCCTTCCCGACATTGGAGAGCTGGGGAATCATATGACTTGCTGGGCTCTCCAGCTTCTTGTAGTGCGTTTGCTCCCGGCGCCCGTTTAATCTTTAGGAGCTTTTTGGACCGTGCGATCTCACATCGGACGGTTGTGGGCGGTCGGTGCCTAGCCGGGTGGTCCACGATGCTGCAGTAGAAATCGCGGTAGTGTGGTGTAACCGTGTAAGTAGTACTACTACATGCCATGTTAGTTCTTGCCTTGTAGTTAAGTTAATGAGATGGTGTTGATTACTCTTATTAATCTAATCTAAATACTACTACTAGTACTTCACTCGAGACTGGTGTAAACGGCTTAAATGTGGCCGTGCCTTTGATTGTTTCGGTGGCGGCTAGATAAAAGAGAGGAGGGATGGAGCGACGTACCCGAGGTCAGGTGTGCTTTGAGACGTTGCCTTCGAATCGTGCCTGCGATGTGGACGGGTGCAGGCAGGAGATTAGGAGGAAGAGGAACGTTTACCCAACCCGGCCCGGGTTTGGCCGTAAGAGCAGTACAAGCCAGCCAATGCCTCCATCGGTAGTATGGCTTTGACTGGAGCTCCATCACTGATTGACCAGACCAGTAGTACTACTGTGTGTGTGGATGAATCAACTGATGGGAAAAGTAGTAACTAGTACATTGAGTTTGTGGTCGTAATGTGTGTACATGGTTTGGTTTGTAACGTACAACCAAACCATTTCCATGTGAGCGACTTAATTTGGACAGCATTGCAAGCATATGAATTTTGCGCTCACAAGTTTCCATTCGAAGCTGACGGTTTGTGTTGGGCGTTCAGCCCACAACTTGGCAGCCCGGTTACAGTTTAGCTTGATTGTTGCTTTCCTTTAGCAATGAATCTTTGCAGAACTGTCAAGCGTCAAGCCCATAGCCTTTAAAAAAACAATGCAACCAGATATCTTGCAATTGAAGAACCTAAACATACAAGCATGTCCTTTTAGTTTCTAGGGAAGAATACAGACTTCCACGATTACAAGGATCAAACAGCGAGTTCGTGACAAACAAATTATTCAGACAGGTATTACATTACCTCAGGATCTGAACAACAATATGCACATCCGTTTGTATATATGTACTAAAATTTGATGGAACTTCTCCAGTTCTACCTATCCCCTTTTTCCATTTTCACCTTCTCAATTGACTCCATTGCGTCTTCAAATGATTTCTGTACAGTAATATAACACACTTGAGTTCATTTACACGGGTAAAAATATGCCAAGATGCAAACAATTGGCAGCAAGAATAAAAGTTCACTGGTCATATACTGATGTCTGACAAAGCATTAACATATAACCATCCTCCTCCCTTGTTTTTGATCATGTGATTATTTTGAAACTTTACCGATCTGACCACTCACCCCACCCAGCTGAATTGAAACATCTTCATTGAGCTCCTTGAGGGGTTTGTTGTCGGCAGAAATGCTTTACGCCTTTATCTATGGTAGGATATGATTTTTTCAATATTTGCCTTTACCAGTAGGCACATTCTAGAATTCCAATCATTACTGCAATGGAATTTACAACATGCTCATGATTGCCATAAAATCTCCGAAAGTCTTAAACCTCTACAGACACAATCACACATAACAACATCGATGTGTTTCAAGTAGCTAGGCCTTGTACGGAGTATCTAAAATGCTACCCTTGTTGTATGAAAAAAGGCATGAAAAATATATTGTAGTATCATGGTTTGAAAATTGTAGTCAGAACCTAGATGAGGATCCATTTTAACTATCTAGCAAACAACAGAAGAAAGTGTGTGTGCTCATTATAGTCGCTACTGCTAAGCATGTCAACAATACTTGCAGTGCATAATCCACATTGAATCAAATGTTATATATGTGTGGAATATTTCAACTCAACACATGATTCAATGAAAATCATATTCCTAAAGTAAACAAGACCTCTCTTTTGTTGACAGGGTTAAGCTAGATACAAATCAAAATTTAAAATTTCTTGAAACTGTTGTTGTTTTTCTAAAACAAATGGAAAACACCATTCAGTAACCTGAAGCTGTTCCATAATTTCCAACAGAGTATACGGTTACAATGAAAGGTACCAGAAAATCCAAATTAATTATTCTAATTTCTATATGTAGTGGCCTTATCGTTTAGTCATTTGTGACATTCACTACTAACCTACCTACCAGGGAAAAAGAAAGGGCATTTCAACATATTCTGAACTTCTAAATCTGAATAAATCATTCAATTGAAGTCTTTTTTACATAGTGAACAAATTGGCTCCATTTCTGTGACGAGCACAATCACACAAGGACAAGATGTTGCATGGATAAAATGAGTGAATTTCACCATTCTCTTTATCAACTTCCTAGAGTACGCCTTCTGACAGTTGCTAATCAACTCCCTCCGTAATTAGTTTCAGTCAGTTCCCCTTTTATCATTGTTGTAGGTGTGGCCCAACCCCCGTGGCGGGGCCTTGCAACTGACCCAATATGCAATAGGTCCAATAGTGTAGAGGAATGTACCAATATACCCTCATCTTTTGTAATTATCAAGGAATAGGATGGGAATTTCCCATCATACCCCATTTATGTATATAAACCCCATAAAAGAAGTATAAGAAAAAGAGGATCCACTCATTTCAAACACAAACACTCTTTCCCATCGTTAGCTCTCTCTAGCTAGTCTCTTTCTTTATTGTTTGGTCAGTAGCCACAACAGTTGGCGCCGTCCATAGGGAACGTGCAAGAAGCTGTGCAAGAATGCGCTAGAAAGCGACGGCAACCAAGCGAAAGAGTGGTACCCCATGGCAATGACCACGATGCCCACGCCGGTACAACCGTCGACCCCGATACCCGTGCCGTCATCTCGACACTAGGGAGTCGGCCTCTGAGCAACACCGGCGAACATCGAGCATCTCCGACGGGAATTTTGCACGGAGTGCATGCTCCAAAGCCTTCGCCCCACTGCTGGCTGCACCGACATCCATGACCACGCCGCAATCGTGACTTCGGCGACATCTCCAACCGCGCCGTGGTCAAGTCTCCGCCGACAGACACAACTACTCTGTGATCGACACTTGGGGATGGAGCACCCACCTCCGACTTCTCCACAGAGAGTTCACACGGTCTCCACTGAGCTCCACACGGATGTCATCTCCGACACCAACTTCGAGACTTCGTCCGACCGTCTCGTGGCTGTAGATGCTTTGTCCGACTATCTCGCGGTTGTAGACATAGTTGTCAGGACTTCGTCCAACCACTCATGCTCGGGAATTTATTGACACTTCCTCCGACCGCTTCGGGGCCACGACTTCGTCTATACCTACGACCACCACATGGTCGCACGTTCGGCGACCATGTCACAAGCAGCATCACCATCAGGCCTTCTCCGACTGCGTCTATGAGCCATCCAAGGCTGGGGCATGACCTACGCGTGCTGGCTCGGCTTTTGCCAGGAGATGCCACAACCGCGTCAAGATCGTTCAAACAATCCTGCTCCGAGAGGTTTACAGATCCACACCTCCGGGGATTGGGAGCTACCAGCTACATCAGCTCGTCTATCGGCACCTGTGTGCTTACTGCCGGGGGATGGGGGCGGGGCTAGCCTGGAACAATTGTTCACGTCTGCTCACCCATCGGGACCTCCACCCTTGCTGTCGAGGGAGTACTGTTGTAGGCATGGCCTAACCCCCCATGGTGGGGCGTTGCAACTAGCCCAATATGCAATAGGCCCAATAGTGTAGAGGCATGTACCAATATACTTGAATGGAGTAGGATGGGAAATTTCCATCTCACCCCTTGATAATTACAAAAGGTGAGGGTATATTGCATACAAGAGGGGTATGAGAAAAGTGTTACTCGCTGGAGTCTTGCTGTTGGTGATAGCAAGATCCTTACTCTCATCGAGAGGATGACACTTGGGGATGGAGCAATTTTCTTGCTTATTTCTCACACAATGCCATGCCAACTTTGAGGGTTGGGGATACAAATTTATAGGTCGCTAACCACCAAGCATATGCTAAGATGCTAGTCCTAGATGCTAGTCAAAAGCTGTCCTAAAGATAGTCTAAGATGCTAGTCTAAAGCTGTCCTAAAGCTAGTCTAAGATGCTAGTCTAAAGCTGTCCTAAAACTAGTCTAAGATGCTAGTCTAAAGCTGTCCTAAAGCTCTAGATGCTAGTCTAAAGCTGCTGTACAAGAACCATGTGCCCACCCCACAAAGACCACGATGACAGGACTTATTCATCATTCTCCCTAAGTCTTGTGTGTCGCCTTGTGGGAAAGTTGAACTATCCCGATCCTAGAGCGAGCTCGAGGAATTTGACCCTCCCAAGATGCTTGGTGGCAGGTCCATAAGTGATCCGTGGTGTTGATGTAGTTCGCCTTGATGCGCCTTCATCCAAATGACCTCGGATGAAGTGGTACTTCACCCGGATGTGCTTGCTCCGTTCGTGAAAACGGGTTCTTTGCCGAGCCGAGCGGACTTGTCGTCCACCCCGAGCGCCACCGCCGGTGTCTCGCCGAGAGATCACCAGCGATCGAGCGAGCAGGCGCTGAGTCGAGCGGTGGAAGCCGCTATGTACTCGGCCTCACACGGTGACGGCCACCACCGCCGCTTGATCGATCGCCAACTAACGAGGCACTTGCCGAGGAAGAAGAGAATCTCGCTTGTGCTCTTCTTTGGTGTCGATGTCGCTGCGTGGTCGCCGCCGCTGCATTCGATGAAGCGCGCCACACGGACACCTCGGGTAGTGCAAACCGTGTCGGAGATGCCCGCAACGTAGCGGAGGATCCTCTTCACGGCTCTTGATGCTCGCCGTCGGTCGCCGCATGAACCGATCGACGTAGCCGACGGCGAACGCCAACCGGATGCGTGTGGGCGAGGTAGCGGCGGCGCCCACAATGCGCCAGATCGCTGTCGTCCCACCTCCCTCGCCGTGCTCTCACGACTCGGCCTCGCCTCTCCTCCATGGAGTGTGGCTGGGTTGCGATCGATGAGCCCGCCACTTCGGCGGTGCGCTTGGCGAGGCGGTCCGACGGCGGAGATACCGGAGCCGCCCCGTGGACCTCGATCCTGTAGAAGGAGAGGAGCCCCAAGTCACTCATCCGAAGGCGGTCTTCATCTCCGCCTTGAACGCGCTCGACCTCGGCCTCCTTGGAGCGGTGATCACCAGTGTCGCCGACGACGCGCCCGCGGCCAGGCATTGCCGCTTTGCCCGCCGTAGACCGCACCTCGTGTGCGCTCTGCTGGAACCCCATTTGCTTGAGGGTGGAGTCCAGCTTAGCGTTCCAGGCTCGTGGTGCCTGCCGCTGTTAGTCGCTGGACTCTTGCTCTTGGTGATAGCAAGATCCTTACTCTCATGGAGAGGATGACACTAGGAGATGGGGCAAGTTTTCTTGTTTATTGCTCACACAATGCCATACCAACTTTGAGGTTGAGATACATATTTATAGGTCGCTAGTCACCAAGCATATGCCAAGATGCTATCCTAGCATATGCCAAGATGCTATCCTAGACTAGTCCAAGATGCTGTCCTAAAGCTAGTCTAAGATGCTAAAGCAAAAAGCTGCTAAAGCAAAAACAAGTCCTAGATGCTAAAGCAAAAAGCAAAAAGCACCATGTACACCATGTGCAGACAACACAAAGACAACACAAAGACTTATCTATCAATCTCCCCCTAAGTCTTGTGCGTCGTCTTGTGGGAGAGTTGAACCATCCTGATCTTGGAGCAGAGCTCAAGGAACTTGATCCTTCCAAGAGGTTTGGTGAGCAGATCCGCAAGCTGATCCGTGGTGTTGATGTAGCTTGCCTTGATGCTTCCTTCATCCAGCGACCTCGGATGAAATGGTACTTCACCCGGATGTGCTTGCTCGCTCATGGAAAACGGGTTCTTTGCCGTGGCTAGAGCGGACTTGTTGTCCACCCCGAGCTCCATCGCCTGTCCCCGCCGAGAGATCACCAAGCGGTCGAGCGAGCCGAGTGCCCGAGTCGGCGGTGGAAGCCGCTATGTACTCGGCCTCACACCGACAGGCCACCACCGCCGCTTGATCGATCGCCAGTGAACGAGGCACTTGCCGAGGAAGAAGAGAATCCCGCTTGTGCTCTTGCGGTGTCGATGTCGCCCGCGTGGTCACCGCCGCCATGCGACGGTGTGCGCCAGACACCTCGTAATGGAGACCGTGATCAAGGGTCCCCGCAACGTAGCGGATGATCCTCTTCACGACTGCTGATGATGCCGCGTCGTCGGCCGTTGCATGAACCGACTAACGAGCCGACGAGAATGCCAAGTCCGGCCGCGTGTGGGGCGAGGTAGCGAAGGCTCCCACAAGACGCCAGATCGCGTAGCGCCCACCTCCTCCGTCGTCTTGGTCGCCGCGCTCGGCCAGCCTCTCCTCCATCGGAGTGAGAGGGTTGCGCCGGTGAGCCCAGCTAGCTCAACGACGCGCTTAGCGTAGGCGATGCAGTCGAGCGTGATCCGAATCATCACGGTGCACCTCGATCCCTAAGTAGAAGGAGAGGGCCCTGTGTCACTCATCCGGAAGGTGGCCTTCATCTCTTCCTTGAATGCCGCCACCTCCGCATCCTTGGTGCCGGTGATCACCAAGTCGCCGACGAGACACCCACCGCCAGGCATTTTCTCCATCGCCTCGCCGGCAGATGGCGCCTCGTGCGGACTTTGCTCAAGCCCATCCCTTTCGGCGTGGAGTCCAACTTGGCGCCCACGCCCTCGGTTACGTCGCAAGCCATGAGGGCCTTGCGCAGCGAGCACCTGCCCTCCTTGCCGGGATCGCAAATCCCGCGGTGATGCACGACCTCCTCCTTCAAGTCGCCGTTAAGAAATGCCGACTTGACATCCATGTGATGAACACGCCCGACCTTCCCGGCGGCTAGCGCAGGAGGAATCGCACGGACTCCATCCGTGCGGCGAGTCTGGCGCCATCGGTCGATCCTCTCGCCGCACGGCCTCGTGCCACCAAGCGAGCCTTGTGCTTGACGATGGCGCCGGTTCATCCCGCTTCACCTTGAACACCCACTTAAGGGTGATCGCGGTGACCGGCGAGAAGATCCGCCGGCTCCCACGCCCGGCTCGCCGACGCGCCCATCTCTCGCTTCATCGCGACACGCCACGCCGCGCCTCCTCCGCTCGGGCGAAGAGAGCTGGGCTCGCCGCCGTCGCCGCCAGTGCGCTCGCCTCGCGCTCGCGCGCGCCCGATCGTGGACGGGCAGCTCCGCGAGGATGATGTCCATGGTTCGATAAGCGCAGGCTCGTCGTCGTGGTAGGCGCCGACGCGGTCCTCGTCGTGGGGCGGAGTAGCGAACTCCACCATGCGCCGCTCGTCGTGGACCGAAATCGCTAGGGCCGATCCGGTGGTGTGGCCGCCGATGCGAGAGAGCGGGCGTGGCGGTGCGAAGGTGCGGAGCACTCGCGGAGTTGGTGGCGAGCAAGGTGTCGAGTGGACAAGCTCGCGAAGACGAGCCGCTAGCTCCCGGCTCTCGAAGTGGGCGAGTCGACAACAAAATCCACGAGTCGGTCGAACCGCTCGCCCACCGCTTGTCCCACGCCCACCGCCGCCGAACACAACGCCACGCGAGATGCGGACGCTGTGGTGACAGATCGAGGATGCGGTAGGCCTTCGAGCCCTCCGCGTAGCCGGCGAATACTCCGAGTGCTCACTGCCGCCGAGCTTACCGATGTGGCCAAGCTCCTTGGCGAACGCGAGGAGCCAAGACCCGCAAGTGGGAGACCGCCGCTTGCGCCATGCCAAGCCTCGTGCGGCGCCCCGCCGGCGCCTTGGTAGGCGAGCGGTTGAGGATGTAGACGGCCATCACCACCGCCTCTCCCGAAGACACCGCATCCTCCGCTGAGCGAGGAGGGCGAGCCATCCCACAACCGCCTGGTTGTGCCGCTCGACGACGCCGTTCTGCCGCGGGTTGTACAACGCGAGTAGTGGCGCTGAATGCCCTCATCGCCGCAATGACGACGCGAATTCAGCCGCCGTGGTCGCCGCCGTTGTCAGGCGCAAAGACGCGCAGCCTGCGCCGCGCTCGCCTCGCGCAGCACTGCATGCGCCGATGGCGCCCGCACCTCTCCTTGCCGCCGAGGACCATCACCCACATGTAGCGGGAAAGGTCGCCGACGAGCGGCAGAAGTAGCGTCGTCCTCCCGGTGGCGGTGTCACCGCCCACAAGTCCCGTGCACGAGCTCAAGCCTCTCCTTGGCTCCGGAAACTCGCCACTTTGGGAAAGAGTCGCCTGCGCCGCCAACACGCAGACGCCGCAGAATCGCTCCACATGGTCAAAACACGGCAGCCTCGCACCATTTCCGTGGCACCGAGCCGCTCGGGCCTCGGCGAAGGTGCCCAAAGCGCTCGTGCCACTACCACGCCTCGTCGTCCGACGAGCAATGAGACAGAGGGGTTGTGCCACCGCACGTGAAGAGTGTAGAGTCGATTTGCGCTCGTTACCTTGGCAAGAAGGCGCGCCGAAGATCCCAAATCCGCAGCACCCCGTGCTCGATCTCGACACGCGAGCCGTTCTCATCCAAACGTCCCAAGGCGATGATGGAGTTCCGCAGATCGGGATGTAGTAGACGCCGGTGAGCGGCGGTGCTCGCCGATCTTGGCGGCGAAGACGACGAGCCGACGCCCTTGATCTCCACGGCGGAGGCATCGCCAAACTTGATGGTGCTTCAACGCTGAGTCGAGCTCGAGAAGAACTCCCGCCGCCTGGTCATGGTGGGTGGCGCGCGGTGTCGAGGCACCACCCGCGGTCTTGTCATTGCCGAATCGCCGCCGAGCGCGTGGTGCTTTTGGCTCGCCAAGGTGGAGAGCCACTGCGGCGGTGCCGCCGGTGGTAGTTCGATGCTCGCATGAGCAATGAACAGACCGGCCGCTGCCTCCTCGCTACGCGACGTGGGCTGGCGCGCCGTGGTCGCCGACAATCTTGGCCCAATGACCAAGCTTGCGCGCAGCTGGCAAGAGTCGCCTGCGTCGACTTTTGCTTGCCAAATCGCCGCCTGGCGCCTCCTCGCGCCTCGCACGGCGTCTTTGCGCGCTTGCCGCGCTTGCCATGCTTGCGTCGTCTGTCGTGGAAGAAGGCTCCTTCTTCCCCGCACCTTGGCGGCAGCCCACCGCTCCCGAGAGAGGAGCTTCCGCCAATGGTGACGGGTCCCGAGAGGCTCGTGGCTCATCGATGTCGACGACCTTGAGGCGACCCAACGCCTCCTCGATCGTCATCGTGGAGAGGTCCAGCGAGACTCGATCGAGCGAGCCATCCGCTTGTACTTCTCGGACGCAGCGGAAGTGCTTCTCCACGCTCTCTCTTCGCGTAGGTGTCGCCACCGAATCGCACTAACTTCGCAATGTTGAGACGAGAGCAAAGTCATCAACGCCCTCACCGCTTGAAGGCGAGTTCTCCCACTCCGCGCGTAGTGCCCGCAATGTAGACTTGCGCGCGGCCGCCGCCGATGCGTCTTTGCAGCGATGGCGTCCCAAGCCTCTTTGGCGATCCGCTTGTTGGTAGCGAATCGCATCTCGGGCGGGACTACGGCGATGAGCATCCAGCGCCGCCGATCCCGGTCGTAGTCGACGCCGCCGCATCGACCGCATCCCACATATGCCGCACTGAGCTTTACCTCATCACCGCAGCCCACTCGACATAGTTGGTCTTGGTGAGGTAGGCCACCCGCCGCCGGGCCGACGCCCTCGACGACACCGTACTCGTGGTGACCACGCATCGAACCGGGAGAGAGCCGCGTCGCTGTGAAGGCCGCGCCTCCGCCGACCGTCACGCCGCCGCGCGCGCCTCCTCCAGAGCGCCACCGCGCGTCGCACTGTTCGCTACCGCCGCGCTCGTGGCGTCGGGGCTGCCCATCGCGCCGCCGCCCTCCGCCGCCTCTCTCTCCCGCTCAAGATCCGCGTCAGCGCCATCGCCATCGGCGAGAGATGGGCTATTGTTCTTTGCCGCCGCGTAACCTTGACCTCCGCTGCCGCCGCCGCGCCGTCTGCCCGCCGCCGCCGCTTCGCCTCGCTCTGCTGCTGCCGGCTCCGCCGCCAAGCCGGCCTTGACGCTTTTCGCGCCGCGGCCAATCTTCGCCGCCTGCCATCGCGCTGCGCTGCGCGAAGCTCGGCCGTCTGCCGACGCCGTGCTCGAGGCGACCGAAGCGCCGAGATCGCCTCGCGGACATGGCGCGCTTCGGGCTGTTGCGTGGCGAGAGGCTGCTCGACGAGCCGCCGTCTCCTCCGAGAGGTGGCGGGGACAATGAGCTAGCTGCGAGCGGAGAAGGAGATGAGCGAGAGATGCTCGGGCTACGAGGATAGTATAGCTCTGATACCACTTGTTAGTCGCTGGACTCTTGCTCTTGGTGATAGCAAGATCCTTACTCTCATGGAGAGGATGACACTAGGAGATGGGGCAAGTTTTCTTGTTTATTGCTCACACAATGCCATACCAACCTGAGGGGTTGGAGATACATATTTATAGGCTGCTAGTCAGCCAAGCATATGCCAAGATGCTATCCTAGCATATGCCAAGATGCTATCCTAGACTAGTCCAAGATGCTGTCCTAAAGCTAGTCTAAGATGCTAAAGCAAAAAGCTGCTAAAGCAAAAACAAGTCCTAAATGCTAAAGCAAAAAGATGCTAAAGCAAAAAGCACCATGTACACCATGTTCAGACAACACAAAGACTTATCTATCAGCCGCAAGCCGTAGAGGGCCTTGCGCAGGCGGAGAACCTTGCCCTCCTTGCCGGGGATGACGAATCCCGACGGCTGACGGACGTAGGCCTCCTCCTTCAAGTCACCGTTGAGGAAGGCGGACTTGACGTCCATGTGATGGACGCGCCAATCCTCCTGGGCTGCAAGTGCGAGGAGAAGACGAACGGGCTCCATGCGCGCGACGGGCGCGGCGCGCCATCGGTCGACCCTCCACCGCACGGCCTCGTGCCACCAAGCGAGCCTTGTGCTTGACGATGGCGCCGGCTTCATCCCGCTTCACCTTGAACACCCACTTAAGGGTGATCGCGCGGTGATCGGCAGAAGATCCGCCACTCCCACGCCCGGTTCCGCACGACGGCGCCCATCTCTCGCTTCATCGCGACACGCCACGCCGCGTCTCCCTCCGCTCGGCGAAGAGCGGGGCTCGCCGCCGCCGCACGCCAAGTGCAGCTCGCCGGTCGTCTGCCGCGCCATCCGTGGACGGCGGCTCGCGAGGATGTTGATCATGGTACGATAGCGCGAGAGGCTCGCTGCCGTGGTAGCGTCGACGCGTCCTCGCTGAGAGACAGCGAGTAGCGAACTCCACCATGCGCCGCGTGGGCCGGGACCGTTGGGGCCGATCCGGTGGTGTGGCCGGTGCGGAGAGGTGGCCGGTGCGGGAGAGCGTGGAGTGGCCGTGGTGAAGAGTGGGCGAGCCGTGCGAGGTGGTGGAGCACTCGCCGAGCCGGTGGCGAGCAAGGTGTCGAGGTGGACGAGCTCGGTGAAGACGAGCCGCTAGCTCTCGCTCTCTCGAAGCGAACGAGTCGACAACAAAGTCCCCGAGTCGGTCGAACCGCCGCCCACCGCCTTGTCCCACGCCCACCGCTTCGTCGAACACAACGCCACGCGAGATGCGGACGCGCTATGTGACAGGTTGAGGATGCGAGGCCTTCGAGCCCTCCGCGTGGCCGATGAACACTCCCGGCGCTCTGCCGCCGAAGCTTACCGATGTGGCCAAGCTCCTTGGCGAACGCGAGGAGCCAAGACCCGCAAGTGGGAGACCGCCGCTTGCGCCATGCCAAGCCTCGTGACGCGCCCCCGCCGCCGAGCGCCTTGGTAGGCGAGCGGTTGAGGATGTAGACGGCCGTCACCACCGCTTTCCCGGAAGACACCGGCATCCTCTCGCTGAGGAGAGGCGAGCCATCCCCACAACCGCCTGGTTGCGCTGCTCGACGACGCCGCTCTGCTGCGGGCTGTACGGCGCGGAGTAGTGGCGCTGAATGCCTCATCGGCAAAGACGACGCGACCAGCCGCCGTGAATTCGCCGCCGCGTTATCCGGGCGCAGACGCGCAGCTGCGGCCGCACTCGCCTCCACAAAGACCTACATGCGCTGATGGCGCCCACGCCTCTCCTTGTCGCCGAGGACCATCACCACATGTAGCGGGAGAGGTCGTCGACAAGCGCAGAAGTAGCGTCGTCCTCCCGTGTGGCGGTGTCACCGGCCACACAAGTCCTCCGGCACGAGCTCGAGCCTCTCCTTGGCTCGGAAACTCACCCGCCGGGAAAGGAGTCGCCTGCCGCCAACACGCAGACGCCGCACCGCTCCACATGGTCAAGGCACGGCAGCCTCGCACCATTTCCGTGGCACCGAGCCGCCTGGGCCTCGGGCGAAGGTGCCCAAAGCGCTGCGTGCCATCGCCACGCCGTCGTCGTCGACGAGCGGCGAGACAGCGGTTGTGCCACCGCACGTGAAGAATGTAGAGTCGATTTGCGCCCGTTACCTTGGCAAGAAGGCGGCGAAGATCCCAAATCCGCGACTCGTGCTCGATCTCGACACGCGAGCCGTTCTCATCCAGCTATCCCAAGGCGATGATGGAGTTCCGCAGATCGGGATGTAGTACACGCCGGTGAGCACGGCTGTGCTCACCGGACACGGCGGTGAAGATGACGAGCCGACGCCTTGATTTCCACGCGAGGCGTCCCCAAACTTGACGGAGCCTCGGACGCTAGAATCAAACTTCGGCGAAGAGCTCCGTCGACCGGTCATGTGATGGGTGGCGCGGTGTCGAGGCACCACCCGCCGGCCTTATCGCTGCGGAGCCGTAGTCGAGAGGCATGTGCTTTTGGCTCGCCAAGGTGGAGAGAGCCACCGCGGCGGTGCGGCCGAGGTAGTTCGATGCTCGCATGAGCAATGAACAGACCGGCCGCTCCTCCTCCGCTGCGCGACGTGGGCTGGCCGCGTCGTGGTCGCCGACAATCCTCGGCCCAATGACCAAGCTTGCCGCAGCTTGTGGCAAGAGTCGCCTCGTCTTGCGGCTTTTGTTTGCCGCGCCGCGCGCCTGGCGCCTCCACGGTCATCACCCTCGACGCGCCTCGCGCCCGCACAGGCGTTTTGCGTGGCTTGCCGTGCTTGCCGCGCTTGCGGCGCCGTCGTGGAAGAAGGCTCCTTCTTCCGTCACCTGGCCGGCAGCCCACTTCTCCCGAGCGAGGAGGAGCTTCCGCCAATGATGACGGGTCCCGAGAGGCGTGGGCTCATCGATCACAACGACCTTGAGGCGACCCAACGCCTCCTCGATTGTCATCGTGGAGAGGTCCAGCAGAGACTGATTGAGCGAGCCATCCGCTTGTACTTCTCGGGACGCAGCGGAAGTGCTTCTCCACGCCTCTCTATTCGCGTAGGTGTCGCCACCGAACTGCACCAACTTCGCAATGAGTGTTGAGACGAGAGCAAAGTCATCAACGCCCTCACCGCTTGAAGGCCGTGTTCTCCCACTCCGCGCGTAGTGCCCGCAATGTAGACTTGCGGGCGCGGCCGCCGATGCGTCTTTGCGCAGCGATGGCGTCCCAAGCCTCTTTGGCGATCCGCTTGTTGGTAGCGAGAATCGCATCTCGGGCGGGATCGCAGCGATGAGAGCATCCAGCGCCGCCGATCCCGGTCGTGGTCGACGCCGCCGTCGGATCGCATCCCACATATGCCGCGCTGGAGCTTTACCCTCATCACCGCAGCCCACTCGACATAGTTGGTCTTGGTGAGGGTAGGCCACCGCCCGCGGGCCGACGCCCTCGACGACGACCGGTACTCGTGGTGACCACGGTATCGACCAGGAAGAGAGCGCGTCGCTCGTGAAGGCCGCGCTCTCGCCGACCGTCGCCGCCGCCGTCGCGCGCCTCCTCCAGAGCGCCACCGCGTCCGCACTGCTCAGGCTGCCGCCGCGCTGCGTGGCGTCGCGGCGCCCATCGCGCCGCCGCGCCCTCGCTGCCTCCCTCTCCGCCGCTCAAGATCCGCGTCGGCGCTTGTCATCAGCAGAGATGGAGCTGTTCTTGCGCGCAACCTTGACCTCCGCTGCCGCCGCGACGCGCATCTGCCCGCCGCCGCCGCTTCGCCTCACGCTCGCTGCTGCCGCTCGCCATACCGGCCGCCAGCGCCTTTTTCGCCGCGCCGTCTGCTGCCGCCGCTCGCCGCGGCTGCTCTCTGCCTTGCGAAGCTTCGGCCGTCTTGACGCCGCGTGCTCGAGCGGCCGAAGCGCCGAGATCGCCTGCGGACATGGCGCGCTCTCGAGGGTCTGTTGTGTGGAGAGGGCTGCTTCGACGAGCCGCCGTCTCGGAGAGGAGTGGCGGGACAGCGGAGCTGCTGCTGCTACACGTGCCGCTGCTGCGAGGCCAAGAAGGAGATGAGCAGGAGATGCTCGGCTACAGATAGTATAGCTCTGATACCACTTGTTACTCGCTTGAGTCTTGCTGTTGGTGATAGCAAAGATCCTTACTCTCATCGAGAGGATGACACTTGGGGATGGGGCAATTTTCTTGCTTATTTCTCACACAATGTCATGCCAACCTGAGGGGTTGGGGATACAATTTATAGGCTGCTAACCAGCCAAGCATATGGTAAGATGCTAGTCCTAGATGCTAGTCAAAAGCTGTCCTAAAGCTAGTCTAAGATGCTAGTCTAAAGCTGTCCTAAAGCTAGTCTAAGATGCTAGTCTAAAGCTGTCCTAAAGCTAGTCTAAGATGCTAGTCTAAAGCTGCTGTACAAGAACCATGTGCCCACCCCACAAAGACCACAGTACAGGGACTTATTCATCAAAAAGGGGATCTATTTATTTCATACATGAGTACTCTCTCCTATCGTTGGCTCTCTCTAACTAGTCCCCTTGTTTACTGTTTGGTCGGTAACCACAACAATCATTAACAGTCAAATCAACAAGCTAATTGCTTGCTTGTCATCCACATAACTTACGCCCACATGGAGCACAATGTACAAATTAATTACTAAATTTAATAGTTCATTTACTAGTTTATCACAAATGGGGGACTTTAGAGCATCTCCAAGAGATGCCCAATAAATTCACACCCTAAATCTCTTTTTACGGATCCTAATCACGATATAAGGTCCCAAAATAATCATTCCCTCCAACAGATACCCTAAACCAGAAAAACAGTATTGGGAGCCTAGATCATCCTCTATAAATAGAGAGCGAGAGCTCATTTTTTGGGTGTGTTCTATTTTTGGGAGTCTATTTGGGAATCTGTTGGAGCTACTTTTAACCTTCAACTCTAAAATTTAAATATTAAGAGCCATATAGAGTATCTCTTGGAGATGCTCTTATTGAAATGTACTAAAAAGAACAGGGAGTCAAGTGATTAAGCCAAAGGAACTCATGTGGATATTGGAAAAGAATGAAGAGACATAATGAAAGGTACTCTAAATAAAATACTAGATGTTCACCAGCTATATGCTTACCCCATAATTATTCATCTTCCAGAGTTCCAGAATACTTCCATCAAGAAAAGCTGCTCCAGCCAACAAAACACTGCAGTACAGAGTTACCATCATGAGCCAAAGATCTCAATTGCTATCATATTTCAAATACTGAAATATGACCAGAACTAGAATAAGTAGGAATACTGCAAGAAACACTACAGGGAACGTTATCTATCTGGCAGCTATCACAAACAATACATGACGCTTAATTATGCCAACTGCCTTGCTCAAATATCCAGATCTAGTTGGTACCAGCATCCGGTCTCAAAAAAAGAAAAAAAGTTGGTACCACCAAGTAGCCATTTCAATTTTAGTTTCACAGTTTCTAATTAACAGTACTTTCTCAATGATCTGTTATGAAGTTATAGGCGTGGGCCTTGGGTCCAGTCGGGTTATTATTAGGAATTAGAGATTGGTTTCTATTTGAGTTAGAGATTGGTTTCCTTGTATTAGAGATATAATTAGAGATATGATATCAGTTAGAGATATAATTGAGATTAGATTCTATCTGTTAGGGGAAGCCATCTATATAAGGAGGCTACCACATGCTATTGTGATCAATCAGAGTATTATCATAGTCTTCCTCATTGAGTCTCTCTCTCCCTACGCCGACGCCATCCGGCCATCTTCCTGGTGGTGTTTACCCGTTATGAACTAAGGTTCATAACAACTTGGTATCAGAGCAGTCGATCCCTTCCCACGACTTCTGCTACCATGGTTTCCAGCGAGGAGGACAGTTCCGTGAGAGCAACGTTAAAAGCAATCAAGAAGCAGATGGCTGGGATCATGCAGCAGTGTGCCGAGATGAACTCCCAACTTGCAAATTTGACGCGGCAAAGCATTGCAACCAACGCCAGGATTGCAGCACTTGAATCCAGGGGGAGTTTAGCCACCGGCTACGCACCACCGGCCGCATCAGCTCCAAGCCAGGAGGATCCCATCGCTGCAGGGCTTTCTCTGCCGTCCGCACCGTCTCCACCTGCGTCTCCGTCCGTTGCCGCATAACCACCCCCATTGCTGCCAAGCCCGGTGCCACCACCGGCCCGCGCAGCCGCCGCCGCCGCCGCCGCCGGCCGTCGCTGGTTGCCGCCGCGAGTTCCCAGCGCTCAAACCGCGCCATCGCGATGCCGCCGCCACCCGAGCCTTGCGCTGAGCCTCGCCAGATCCGTCGCGAGCCGCCGCATCGCCGCCGTCGCCGCCGCTGCCGCGCCGCCGCTGTCGCCGCTCCGGCCGAAAGCCGCGCAGCCGCCGCCGCCGCCCTCCCTCACTTTGTCGCGGCGGCGCCGCGTATCGCCTCCTCGGCGCCGCCGCCGTAACCGCCGCCAGAGGTCCGCCGCCACCGCCGCCGTCAGCCGTCGCCGCGAAGCCTTCTGCGCCGCCGCCGTCGCCGCATCCGCTCGAAAGCCGCCGCCCACCAGCCGCTGGCCGGCCGGCGCTCCGGCTGCCGCGGCCGCCGCCGCTCCCATCGGCCCCGCCGCCGCTCTGCTGCAGCCGCTCGCCGCCGATCGCCTCTCGCGATCCGGTCGCGCGAATCCGCTGCTCTTCGCCGGCCTCTTTGCCTGCGCGCGCGCGTGGATCGCCGAGCGCCGCCGCGCGCGCCGAGCTCCGTTCGCTCGACCGACGGGGTGTCGGTCGGTTTTAAATCAACCGCTTAATTAAGGGCCAAAAATCAAAGAAAAATAAAAATAAAAATCGTAAAAAGTTTATTTTGCGGCATTATATTCCGGCGCGTTACACTTCGCCTAGCCGTGTTCGCGTGGATCCGCCGCCGTTTCCATCCGCTGCAAAGACCACCGCCACCGTTCGTCTTCTACATCGGCGTCGAAGGTCTTCCATTGGCCGCCGTCTAGCAGCTCGAGGACGAGCTGCATGTCCGGGAGGGGTGTAGTGTTATAGGCGTGGGCCTTGGGTCCAGTCGGGTTATTATTAGGAATTAGAGATTGGTTTCTATTTGAGTTAGAGATTGGTTTCCTTGTATTAGAGATATAATTAGAGATATGATATCAGTTAGAGATATAATTGAGATTAGATTCTATCTGTTAGGGGAAGCCATCTATATAAGGAGGCTACCACATGCTATTGTGATCAATCAGAGAATTATCATAGTCTTCCTCATTGAGTCTCTCTCTCCCTACGCCGACGCCATCCGGCCATCTTCCTGGTGGTATTTACCCGTTACTGAACTAAGGTTCATAACAGTAAACATGCCATTGCATAAGAACGAATACGTATTGAAATGCAAACTACATTAACAAATTTCATTGGAAAAGAGGCTGCTTCGCTTATATTATGGAATTGATCACCCACTCCAAGTGCATTCACATTTGATCCAACAGCAATGGTAAATATGGTGATAAAGATTCATATCTTTTTTCTGTCAGTATTAAACCGACGTGAAATTTCCAACTGGGTACAATAAATCTGCATTTGTAGTAAGCCATATTTGCAGGTTCGGTTTATTTTGATCTCCACAATCAGACATCATAATAAACCATCCCGTTGAACAATCATGCAATGGCGATATATATTTTGATTCTCCCTTGAGAAGTTAAAAAGGTAATGGATCAGCACAACAACTCAAGTAAGAAAAGTATCGACGCCTATTGAACTTACCTGGAGAAGCCCAGATTAATGAGGAACCCTCGCCGTGTCACCGTCTTGAGCAAGAAGCCCCAATCGAATCCCGCCGAGGTGCCGCCTCCCCCCGGAGGCGGCCGGCACCAAGAACCACCGCCGTGGCCGTGCCCGTACCCGTACCCATAAGAAGCAGAGGAGGAGGACGAGGCCCAGGCGGAGGAGGCGCGGGCGTAGGAGGAGGAGGAGCGGAGGCGGAGGTCGTACTCGGCCCTGCGGCGGTCGTCAGAGAGGACGTGGTAGGCGTCGGAGGCCTGACGGAAGCGCCGCGCGGCGTCGGCGCGGGCCGCCGCATCGTCGGAGTGTGCGTGGCGGTCGGGGTGGTCGCGGAGGGCGCGGCGGCGGAAGGCGGCCTTCACCTCGGCCTTGGTGGCGTCGCGCTGCAGCCCCAGCGTCCGGTAGTGGTCGCCCATGGCAGTACGGCACGCGCGCGCGGAGGATTTCGTCGGTGGATCGCGAGGAGGCGACGGAAAGGAGGGATTTCGAGGGAAGGCGACGACCGCGGCGTGGCGGCTCTGCTTGCCGCGCGTTCTCCGAGCCCGCCCCAGACCAATCTTAAATATGGTTAGTCGGGATGGATTTGGGACAGAATGGCCAGGAGCCGGCTAGCTCAGCAAACTGGGTCTGTTTAGAACATGGTAATATTTTTTATTTTTATTGATAAATTTTTTTATAAAATTTCTGTATTTTAGATGACTTTAAGTGTCGTTTCTTTATGTTCTTAAAAAATGATGTATATCGCAGTTGCAGAATTATCTCTTCCGTCCTTCTTTCTTAAATTGTTTATGCATTTAGCACTGTAATAACGTTGTTTTTCAATTTTAGCTCTAGAACCTGATTTTGCAAAAAAAAAAAAAGGGCTCCTCTCTATACTCGAAAGTTACGACAGGCGTCACCTGGCTATTATCTACCGTGCTCTCTAAGCACGGTAGGAGGAGAGTCATGCGGCAAGCGGAGCCAAGGCGTGGCAGGAGGAGGGCTGCCGAGTGCAAGCTGTATACAAACACAGTCACAGGTTCTCTGCGCCTACGCCCTGCTCCTGATCTCCTGGCGGCATGCTCCGCACCCGGCGTTGCGCCCTGCGCTGCGACCAGCTTCGTGCCCGACGGTGCGCCCTACGCTGCGACCTGCTTTGCGCCCTGCGCACGTCCATGCGATGCCCTGCAGTCGGGGAGGGTAGCAACAAGTCTCTTGGCATCCCTGGCACTTCGAGCACAGGTGTAGAGGAGGAAGAGTTGTTGAACATCTTCGCAGGCTGGACAGAATGAGCATCGTGAGGAGTCTGCCATGCCCCTCCGGTGACATATATTGGTTGTTCGTGACCTCGCAACACCCTGCAGACCCGACGCGCTGCGCCCTGCGGCCGCACCTCGCGCACGCCCGCACATGCGCCATGCTTTGCAACCGCGTTCCGCCGGTGCTGTTGAATAATCTAGCACGTTCACTCAAACTAGTTTAGAGTCTGAGCGCTGCTAAGATTTCTCTAATCGCGCGCATCTGTGTGACTCGAAGACACCGTGGTCAAAGAATCAGTCATAACGGTCATAATTGAAGTAGTCGTAACGACCGTGGTTGAAGGGTTAATCATAGCGGTCATGGTCGAAGAGTTACTGTAGTAGTCAAAAATACTCGTCGCGTGCTCAGTCCATGCGAGAGCACGTTTTCCATTTTGTTAGCATCATGTGCAGCATGGCCCGGGTCCATGGGATCGTGCATGTAGTGGCGTATAATAAAGGTGGTTTAACCACCAAATTTAGCTAGAATTTCCTTTAAATAGCATATTGATATAACAAAAAAGGCTGTCTAGTTTTCAACAACGCAAAACTCTTGTGTTCTTGCTCTATTTTCTAAATTCATGTGTGTTCATGTGTGCCCAGGTGTGTTGATTGGCCGGAGTTCCTAACATTTGGTATCAGAGCCAGGGAACGCTGATCCACAATGCAACCAGGTGATTCCGCGTCGCCTCGGCCCTCCCAGTCCTCATCGCCACGTCCCAGAGACCGTGCTGACGGTAGCAACGGTGCTCTAGTGGTACAAAGGGTGGTGAAGGAGATCAGGGGATCGGCGGTGTATCTGACACTCACAAAAATGAACTATGGTGATTAGGCCTTGATGATGAAAGTCATGCTCCAAGCATGCAGGCTCTGGGACGTTGTTGACACCAGCGACACTGAATTCCAGGAGGACAGTATGGCGCTGGAGGCCATCCTGCGTGCTGTTCCGCCAAAGATGATCTCCATGCTTGCTGTCAAGGCAACTGCCAAGGAGGCGTGGGATACCCTGAAGACCATGCACGTCGGCATTGATCAAGTGCGCAAGGCCAATGCTCAGAAGCTTCGCAAGGAGTTCGAGAGCATTGCATTCCGCAATGGGGAGTCTGTCGATGACTTCGCGATGTGGCTCACCGGACTGGCGAATCAGCTTAGCATTCTCGGCGACCCAGAGCCACCGTACAAGGTGGTCGAGAAGTACTGGCGTGTCGTCCCCTCCAGATTCTCCCAAATTGCTCTATCAATCGAAACTCTACTTGATCTCTCGACGCTCTTGGTGGAGGAGGTGATCAGGAGATTGAAGGTGGCGGAAGATCGGCAAAACCTAGTGTCCATCGCTGGTGCGAGCGGCAAGCTGCTTCTCATGGAGGAGTGGAGTGCACGGATGAGGGAGCAGCAGCAGGGGGAGGGATTCTCTGGTGGCTCCAAGTCCGGCAATAGGCGTCGCAAGCCGTGTGTGACGACAGGCTAATAGCGGCGGTGCGAACAAAAGCAGGGATGGGCCAAGATCTAGTGACGACCGCGATTTCTCGAAGGACAAATGCCGCAACTGTGGCAAAATGGACCATTGGGCCAAGGATTGCCACAGCCGGCAAAAGTGTGCCGAGTCTCCCTGACATAGGTGGATGACGATGAGTCCACACTCTTGATGGGTAGGTGTAAGATCGAGGAGGCCGACTAGAGGGGGGTGAATAGGCGGTTTAAAATTTTTCTTCTAATTTTGGCTAACAATTACAATTTAACAAATTGTCTAAAGCAAGTTAGCAAGGCAACAACTAATCAAGATGAAATGGCTCAAGTGATCACTAGCACAAAGAGAATTATCCTAAGAGCAAATATACTTCTAGCTAGAACAAGGTAGGCTACTTTAATTACACAAGCAATCAAATGATTTTATTGAAGTAAATTGCTTGGAAGAGAATAATGCACAAGAGAGCAAACCACAATGAACACGATTACTTTTTACTGTGGTGATCGGAGTCTTGCCGGTCTCCCCTAGTCCACGTTGAGGTAAGCCCGAACGAATCAGACCGACTCCACGAATTGAGTCTAAGCACCTCGATCACTATCGGTAGCCCTTTCCCGCTCCGGCAAAGAGCTCCAAGCCTTCACAACCGCCTCGTGTCTTCTCACGCCTTCTTGAGAAGATCACCGAATTTCCGCCAAGCCGTCTAGGAGTCGGCAAACTCCAAGAGAATGGATCGTCGCAGGCTTGATCACGCCAAGTGCCAAATGGATCAATCTACGGATGCAATGCACTTGAATTCACTCAACTACCTCAATTGAATGCAAATGTGAAAGTGAGGTGTGAGAGGTTGCTCTATGCTCAAGAATGATCAATGAGAGTTCAACATGTCCTTGTCTTTGGTGGGGTCGAATTTATACCCCACCAACCTCAATTAGCCGTTGCAATAAACAATTCTGAAAATCAGGAAATCGAACTACCGCAGTGCAATGTGCGGTACTTCCGATTTCTCGCAGTGGTCGAACGGCTATGTCGATGGATCGAGTATCCGTTGGACACTAAATGCGGTACTTCCGCTTGTAAGTGCGGTATTTCCGATTCGGAAGTTCGACTTGTCCCCGGTACTTCCGATCTCAAAGAGGCGAAGTGTGAAACGAGGTTGCTCTCTGGAAATAAAGTTCCGCTCGGTAAACCAGAACTTCCGCCCATGCGGTAGTTCCGCAGTTCAACCCGCGGTACTTCTGATTTTCCAGCAGCCAAGTCGAGTTCCGGGCGCTCTTTGGAAATAAAGTTCCGCTCGGTAAACCGGAACTTCCGCCCATGCGGTAGTTCCGCAGTTCAACCCGCGGTACTTCCGATTTTCCAGCGGCTAAGTCGAGTTCCGGGCGCTCTCTGGAAAAAAGGTTCCGCGTGGGGCCCGGAACTTCCGACCTTGCGGTAGTTCCGCGGTGTACACGCCGGTACTACCGAAATTTCTGGGAATGCACAAATTTTAATTCAATTTTAATTCAAAGTCCATGCATGATCCTAAATTGATCCATGGGGCATATTTGCATATGATCAAGCACTTAGCTATGATCCCTCTTAATAGTACGGCATCTACCCAATAATCCGGTCTTCCACCTTTCTCCTAAGACCGGTAAAAATAAAAAGCCCTAAACTATTTACCTTGCCGTCTTGGATCTCTTTGAATCATGTGAATTCTTTTTATGTGCCTCTTCTCTCTGTCTTTGAGACTAATCTTTACAAACACTCAACACATATTAGTCCCATAATCAAATAACGTCATTAATTACCAAAACAAATAATTTTAGGGGCCTAGATGCTTTCAGTAGGGCTGTCACCATCTCTGAGTCATCGACACCGCAAGCCACCGTCCCCAATTCCCCATCGTCGCGTTGCAGTCCCCTTTGACTGGTCGAGGTGAAGGTCTATGCACAGCTTGATCGGGAGGAGGCACGCAACGACGAGCTTTGGTACCTCGATATCGGTGCTACCAACCACACGACTGGCTCACGTGAGGTCTTCTCCGAGCTCAACTCTGAGGTGTTAGGCACCAAGAAGTTCAGCGACGGCTCTGTTGTCAACATCGAGGGGCACGGGACAGTCCTTTTCGCGTGCAAATCTGGGGAACATTGCACCCTTATGGGGGTGTACTGTATCTCCCGGCTCAACACCAACCTCATCAGCGTCGGGCAATTTGATGAGACGGGATGTCGAGTGTTGATTGATGGTGGAATCCCAAGGATACGAGACGAGCAGCAGCATTTGCTGGCAAGAATCAGGCGCTCCCCCAGCCGGCTGTACCTACTTTGGCTCAACATTGTTCAACCAGTGTGCCTGTCGGTAAGGAGCTCGAAGAAGGCGTAGCAGTGGCATCCAAGGTACAGTTATCTAAATTTCCAGGCCCTCCTCAAGCTCACACAACGTGACATGGAGCGAGGACTACAATGGATTGATCAAGTGGATCAAGTCTATGACAACTGTCTCATCGGGAAGCAACGGCGGACCCCTTCCCTAGAGCAGGGAAAATATCGCACGCGGCACATCCTCAACCTCGTCCACGGTAATCTCTGCGGGCCAATCACGCCAACAACACCGAGCGACAATAACTATTTCTTATTGCTTGTGGATGACCTGAGCCACTACATGTGGCTCAGTCTCCTTGCAAGCAAGGACTAAGCTCCAACGTCGATCAAGCGTTTTCAAGCTATGGTGGAGGTGGAGTGAGGGCGCAAGCTCAAGGTGCTCCAAATCGCCCGCGGTGGGGAGTTCACGTCGGTGGAATTTGACGAGTATTGAGCTGAGCGCGGTGTGCAGTGGCAGCTCATGGCCCTTCATTCCTCGCAGTAGAATGGGGTCATTGAGCATCGCAACTAGACAGTGGTCGCCTGGCGCACAACATGATAAAGGTGAAGGGGCTCCCCAGGAGGTTCTAGGGCGAAGCCATCTCCACCACCGTCTTCATCCTCAACCATGCGTCGACACGAAGCGTTGACGGGAAGACATCGTACGAGGCTTGGCATGGCGAGCAGCCAGCGGTGCACTTCCTCCGCACCTTCAGCTCTGTAATGCACGTTAACAACACAAAACCACACCTGAAGAAGCTGGATGACCAGGGCATGCAGATGATCTTCGTCGGGTACAAGTCTAGGTCCAACGTGTACTGCGTGTATGACCTAGTCACCCAGTGCGTGCACGTGACTCGTGATGTCTTCTTCGATGAAACAATGCAGTGGGACTGGAGAGCTCATGGTGAGGATGGTATGGTGAGCAGATTAGAACCTTTCACCGTGGAGTACACTACAGTGTATGAACCAGGGACGGTGGGGAATAGTGGCGCGGATGGAGATCAGGGCTCACCACGCACGCACACTAGTGCGCGCTCTAGCAACACAACAATGCCAGGGGTGGACGCGACAACGCCCGTGATGCCAGGCATAGTGGAGTTCGCCTTGTCACCAACAAACCCGGAAGAGGCACTCGACGCCGACCACGATGACACACCGCTTCGGTACCACACCATTAACAACGCCATCGAATTGGCTTCACCTCCTCCATCGATGATCTTCTATCTCAGTCAATCGTCATCTTCTATCAAGAAATTGTGTTGTCAACTCTGCATGTTTTTTATTGGAGATGGAGTTCATTGCAATTCAGACATTGTGCCTATTATTGGCAGTATTCATATGGGATTAATCATTGGCGATTTCTTCGACGATCCCCGTCGTATTCTATAGGTTATTGTGGCAAGATCCATTGCCACACTTGTGGATGAGTTAATTTGCACTACGCTTGATTGAGGAGACTGAAACAATTTATGTCAGTTATGGAGACAACTAAATTTGGTGTTTTGTTCACCGTTTAGATATGTTACAATTTGGATCACTTGCACGAATATTATGAAGGCTTTGGTACTATTAATTCTCAGGAATTTGATGACACCCTGGTGCAGTTAGTATGGTGCTCTCCAAAGTTTTGCTATTTGAAAATGAAGATTTTGCTCCAATTTCAGTTTGAGATGAAAGATTTAAGTACAAGGAGATTGTTTTTTTTGCGTGGACTCCACGTTTGTCCAGTTATCATAGCTCGATATGAGGGGTCTATTGTAATTTATATTCCATTAATGGTACAAGAGTTTCTTTCATCTAAACAATTTTACAAAAGCAATTTCAACCATGTTATGGAATTTAGCTACTTGTGAAGCCGACAGTTTGATGTACGCGGTGGCCACACGTGCAAGTTGCTCTTCTAATGAGCGTTGTTTGCCGAATTTTCTGTTCCAAGTGAAGTATATTAAGATTCCATGAGATGAGTTTTTGACTATCACACACCATAGGTGATGTTTTGCCTGATGTTATTTAACAATTGAGTTTTTTTAGGAGATCATTTGCACAAACTCAGACTTTACTAGGGCTATGAACAACTAAATCCTCATATTTGTTCGTCTACTTTGTTGATAATTGTGTGTTTGGACTTGTTGATGGATTGCTCAATTTTACTTCACTAGAAACGTTTGGATAAGATTGTTTCAATCTTTCTTATTGAAGATTACTTCGATGGACTTTCGAGGCACAAGATCTGGTAGTGAAGACTTACTTTGAGGAGATTTGATATTCGGCTATAAGAGTGAATTTATTTCAAAGTGGAGAATGTAAAAGTGTGATATAAATTCATTATCATGTCCGTGCCAGACATTGCACCATACATGGCACCAAGCCGTATCAGACATGGCAATGGCAGACGTATCTAACTCGATTTGGCTTCTTTCTCCCCACACACACACACACACACACACACACACACACACACACACACACACACACACACACATATATATATATATATATATATATATATATATATATATATATATATATATATATATATATATATATATATATATATATATATATATATATATATATATATATATATATATATATATATATATATATATATATATGAAAATTTCTTTACTCCTGTGTAATTACACCTACCTCTAATATACCATCTAAACAAACTTAAAATACTCATTTATCACTTCAGATATACTCGTCTACTAGTTATAAGATACTCCAATATAAACCACATGAAAAAATTGTAAGAGAGTCCATAGTTTTTAGTGTATTTTGTAAATACCTTCATATACACACAAAAAGGAGTATGTCGAAAACAATGTAGATACCATTTCTGAAAAATTGTTTATACCACCTAGATGATCTTAAATACTCATATACTACACGTACATACCCTCCGTTACAGGAGATACTCTCTACATTGTGAGATACGATATAGGGTGTAATTACACCCGGGAGTAGAACAGAGGCTACACACACACACACACACACAAACCCTTGCAGTCGCACGTTTGAGATACGCCAAAGTTCATCGTGCTTATAATCTCTCTTTATATAGTGAATTTCGCCTTCATGTATCTATTTTTTCGTAAGAGTTTTTCATATTAAATCCTTGTCTCCAGTTCTTCTGATCATCTAATTTTGCCATGGGTTTTATAACAAGGAATTTATTCAAATAAATTTGAGGCTGTAATTGGCATCAATTGGGGGGGGGGGGGCGTGTCCAAACTGAACTGATCCCATTTCAGTTCTCAAATTAAGCTAAGAGTTTTACATAACAAAGAAAATTGTGCTTTTGGTGCAGGTTAGCATAACCATTACATGAACTCGATAACATGCTAACTACATACAAACATCAGAGTATCAATCCTCGTAAAAATGAAACAAAACATCACAACTATTTTTTTCACCTCCACCACAGTAAGAGCTATAGATTTGGTGCTTGTAAATGGAGGACGTTTTGAACTCCAGCATGCACAAGCTCACAATGCTTTCTCTTCGGTTGGCAAACCAGGTTGCCCATTTCAATGCTGCAGCAATACTTCAAACTTGACCGGTGCCAGCAAAAGGTCTATAGACATGGATTCACACACCTAATATACACAAATACTCCCGGAGGAAGCAGAGACTCCTGACAAACCTAAACATTGGCACAAAAATAAGTTCATCACTGGCAAGTCTTCACCAGATTTGAGTTGAATGTAGAAGTGTTGCACTCTAGTAACATAAAAATTTAAGATAACGCTTGAGAGGAGCACTGTGACCACTCTGTGACATATTTGCCATCCTTTGGACAGCGCTTGGCGGCGGTATGATGCCATAGGTTAGAAACCAAACAGCAAGCTTCTCAAGTCCTCTCCTGAAATGACTGGGAGCGCGAAAATGCTGCTGGATTGGCCTTCAGTGCCTGAGGAGATTCTGGTGTCTTGCCATTTTTAATATCCTTCGACTGGAACGACTTGAATACGCCTTTCTCATCCTCAGGTTTGATGCCGAGAGCATCCCAGATTGAACTCTTTGCGGCCTCAGTTGGGTCATCAACTCTAAGAGTTTTAGGGACCCATAGGTTCTTTTCTGTCTTTTCTTCTTCCTGCAGGTTTGCTTCTCTTGAATGCTTTCCCAACGTTGGAGAGTTGTTTTCTGAACAAGTAATTTTGTTTGGTGGGATAGATGGCACTGCAGTGCCATTACTTCCAGGCCATGGTGAAGTCCACTCTCCATTAGGCCAGCCAGGAATGCAACGCAATAAAGGTGGTACGAGAGGAAAGGGAACAACAGGTGCACAAATTCCTGGAGCTGTCATCATCGATGGAGGTGGCCATGAAGGCGGACTGGGCTTCGCATTTTCCAACCCATGAACAGGCTCTGTTGAGCACTGAGTAGCTGCCATGACAGCAAAACTGTTCCATCCAGGACTCCAGGGAAACACCAGAGCAGGTCCAGTAGGATAAGACTGAGTGTGAGGATGAGGCAATGTCACGCCATTACAGTATCCTGACACATTGTTGGGCTCTTCTTTAACTGCATTACCTGGCATCCGGTTTTCTGAGCAACCAGATACTGCTGCAGAAGATGCACATGAATTTTCTTCCTTGTTATCACCAGAGGCCAAGGAAACAAGGTCGGTATTCTTCTGCTCTCCAATATTAATGATTGAAGATATGGACTTACAAACTGGCACTTCAGATCCAAACTTCGTAACTGTTTCATTTTCTTTAATTGGCCTTGGAAGGGCAGGAGGTACAAGTGGAAGAGCTTGATGGTGAATAACTTCAGAAACATCTCCAGGAGCAGCTACGATATTGTCACATGGCACCATAGCATGGCGGAAGTGAGATGCATGCTTATTTCTGCGTCTACCAGCACCTACAGGGACATTCCTCATAGTTCCACCGGCAGTCCAATACCTCTGGCAGTTCCGGCAGTAGTGCCTGGGCTGGTTAACATTGTAATTGTTGAAGTAGCAGAACTTTGTTTCCATGCTATTGCAGCGAGGACATGGCAAAATCTTATCTGGCTTCTTGAGTACCTTGTCTTGGCCAGATACATCAGACTCAATCTTAACTTCCTTGGACTTGGAATCAGTTTCCATTTTTCCACTCTGCCTGCTGATAGCTCGTAAATCATTCTCCTCACTGTTCTTGGAACAAAAAGGAATTGCTTCGACATTCAAAATCTTGTTTGGGACACATGCTACGCCATCATTGTTTTTTACATTGTTTGTTAGCTTGGTGATAACCTGAAACAGATTATTTAAGATGCATGAAACTGACATTTCTAATAGGCATAGCATAGAATCTTAGACAATGTCAACAGATGAAAAACAAAACATCAAGCAGAATCTCAGGTTGATTTACCTAAAAACACAGGCAATAAAAAGTTAAGACTTAAGAAAAAGTAACAGCGATGCAGTAACCATTTTTTTTCTCTAATTGCAATCGGAGCTGCAATTAATTATTATGGGGCATATAAATATGGCATATTAAAAACCATGCAGACGCTGCCGGCACAAAAGGTCATGGCAAATTTATTATTTATTACAGCTGCTGCTGAAATCATGTGAGGTTATAACAGCCACCTCATGTCATACATGATTTACATTGCCATGCACCACACTATTGCCGTTTTAATATCCTTCAGTTACATACAAATCATTTTCGTGTTTATACAAATCCTTCAGTTACTATTGTCATACATGATTTACATTGCCATGGCTCACTATGTTTTCTCAAGAAGTGTTGAGCGTTTACTAATAGTACTGATAATTTGCCCTCCATTGGACACCTTTCTTTATTATAGTCACTTGAACTAGTAAAACTCTTTCATAATTGGGGTTGTTAAGAACTTCATATGGTACCACCTTTCAAGGAACTGGTGGTGTGACTCTGGAAGTATTCTAACACACTTATGTTTCACTGTAAAGCACCAGATTAAGATGAAAAACAACTTCCATTTCATAGTTCATACTTCGTATGCTAGCATCAGAGCTACTTACTACAAATTCATTGGCCAGTGCACATGTACTTAGCTATAATGCAATATGTACATGAGTAGGCATTGTATTTCTAAGGCAGGTTGCAAAATCATCTTTGGAATCAGTTTGACATGTGAAGTTGTTACAACGGATAGTAAATTTGTTCTGTTAGCGAATGGCATATATGACACAATTTGAGTTTCTGCTTACAGCTATGTTGCTCAGTATCCATTACCAATGTTTTGAAACATATTGCTCAGTATCCTAAACAATAGTTCCAACTGGTTGGCAAAGCTTTAATTCTATCATGAATTATAGCTGAATTTCAAGATCATAGGCTTTGGCATTCCAAAACACAAACCATAACTGCTTTTAGAGGTAGATAGCAGTACTGTTTGCAAACCAAGTCTCCCTCTAATCCCATTACCAGAGTATAAACACTACCTTTCTAGGACTCCAATTTAGCATTTAGATTCTGTTGTGTACCATAACTACTGGAGAACAGACCGGCCAGTCTTAACAAAGATATATTTTTTGTTGTAACAAGCACAGACAGGAAATTAAATACCTGAATTGCAACTCAATACAAATACACTTACTCATAGAACCTAACTTTCATTTTTCATTTGCCAACAAAAAGTTAAATTAATCCTTACAATACCTGACGTAAGTTGGAATATAAGGATTTGTTAACTGTTTCCTTTTTAACAAGGAAACCATCAGTTTTATCTTTTCAAGGTACAGATTATCAGAGTATCAGGACAAGCAGGCTCCTAGCATACCAATTCGAGGTATTACATCCTACCAAATCAAGAAGGCTCCTAGCACAAAAAGATAAGATAATTCAATGTTACCAAGAGTCCAAGAAACATAGAATAGACCCAAGCAACTAATAGAAGACGAAACATAACCGTATCAGCTAGGGAATAAAAATGAGGTTTTTAAGATTAAGCAAATTCCCCTACAGGGGAGAAAAACTAGCTCAATCTCTTTCAATCAATGATCAATCCAAAAATCACTCGTCATTAAAAAAAAGGAAAAGAAAAGAGAGAAATATGGTTCAAAATTGCATCAAAGAACATGGCAGGCAAACAATGATTTTTTAACAACAGAAAATGGCACATAAAATAAACACAATTAATCTGTCACTCAAAACACACTTCTTCAAACAAGAAAAGAGGAAAAAGAAACTGCAAATGAACCAGAAAGAACAAAAGAAACACCAAGAAGCGGAAACAACAGCGCATTGACAGCGCAAATGCAGCCAAGAAAGAAGAAAAAACGCATCGCATCGCATCCAAAGGGTAGGGAAGGGAAGGGAAGGGAAAGAAAGATTCGAAAAGCTGAGGCTGCGGCTGCTCACCTCGGCGGCGTCGAGGAGCGGGATGGTGCGGCCGAAGAGCTTAATGGCGGGGTCCCGGTCCCGGTCCCTAAGCGCGGCCATGGCGCCCCGATCTCGGCCGTCCGGTCACCACCACCGGCTCAGGCGCAGGAGGGGAATGGGCGGCGCGGGCGAATGGCATGTCACCGCGCGCCGGCGAGGAAGGGAGGAGAAGCCTGTAATAATTGCGAGTAAAAGGTAAGCCAGGCTTGGAGCGGAAGCTGATGAGGGAAAGGAGGCGGCGGCTGGGAGCAGAGGAATTTCTCGGGGCTTTTTGCCCTTTTCGATGGGTGGAGGGAGACCGGGGCAGCCGGTAAAGCCTGAGGGGCTCACATGTAAGGTACAAGCGGAGTATATACATAGTCTGTTTTTTTTTTCTGAAGTTTATAGTTTTTGGCTGCGGCTTATAGTTTTTGAGTTATTTGTGCAAGAGATTACAGAGTAACAGAAACTTATGTGCGATTTTTGCCGATATAAATGAAGTCAGTACAGTATATACTACAATTAACTAGTAGACTCTATCTTGAAAAGATACTCCATTTAAAAGCTAGTTACTATAGAAAAGCAGAAAAACAGCTTTTAGAAACTGAAAAGAGCAGGCCCATAGATGTACATAACTTATCTTGTATCGTATTTTGTGTTTTTTAAGAGTTAGAGTTAAATATAGATAATATCGAGTATCTATTTCTCCATTCTGTATTCGTTCCGTAAACCTTCAGATGGTTGGTTAGACAGAAATTATCCGCTTCTTTACACGGGACATTAGACAGTAATTCGTTCCATAAGCCTTCTGATGATCGGTCGAACAGGAATTATCCGCTTCTTTATACATGACATTAGATAGTAGGGTGCAATCTGAGCGAACGCGGAGAGACTAATCACCGAGATATCGAAAAAGAGCACTCAGTATTCTCCATCTGTTTAGATGTGGCAATCCACATATATGTTATGTTGTTCATAAGTGAAGTCACAATAGACTTTCTTATATCATTTTGATATATATATATATATATATATATATATATATATATATATATATATATATATATATATATATATATATATATATATAATATTACTCATCATATATCCTATTTTACTTTTGCTCTGGGGTCAAAGTTGGACACGGATAGTATCCGATACACATTTACCCCTTTCATATTCAATTCACGAGTTTTCGATCGGTCAGACAAACATAAATTATCTACTCCATTTGCACCCACCCTTACACACGCGACACATCACGCTTGCGGTTTGGGACTACGGTTTCTAGTTTCTACCGCCTCCTACAATACAAAAAATAAAAAAAGACAAAAGGAAAAAAATTAAAAAACCGACGCGTTTCAGAAGACAGAAGCAAAAATCGTTTAGAGCAAGGATTAAATACACTTGAGCAATAATATCATATTTTGCTTTCGAGAATTACAGATAAATTAGGTAAAATATGTTTTAGATTCGCTGCTCAACGTGAAGCGCGAGCAGTTAAAATTATTTAGTTCGTCGGTTAGATAAAACTCTACCGCTGTCCTTGATACGTGAGAGCAAGCATAAACATTCCTTCGAGCCGCTTGATCTTCTCGAGAAGAATTATCAACCGGTCAATGCTCTTACCATAACACATTATCCAACGTACGACTCTACACAAGCAGTCGGATGAAAAAAATCACATGTCCGTATGCTCCCTGTATTAAGGCCGGTGATTTTCAGTCTCCCCCGTGTCAGTCACTTTTCTACGAAAAAATTCTCTATTTTTTAAATTTATATATAGATCCTTATTTTACATATAGAATTTTATTTTTTCAAAAAAGACTTCCTATATTAAGGCCTCGGCCACGTCGCTCTTTTTTGCAAAACAAATCCTCTATTTTTTGGAATTATATATAGGTCCTTATATTTTACATATAAATCCTTATGTTTTTCACAAAAACCCTCCATTCCCATAAATATGTATAGATCATTGCTTTTTGTTTTTTTTTGCATATAGACCCATGTATCGCGGCGACTCATTTATTCCGGTTCCCATAGTAGCTAGCGCGATATGACACCGCGCTTCCGTATCTAATTCTTTTTATAATAGTTGATCTCCAAGTTGTACTACCAAATCAGGGCAAGTTGGAGCGAACGCTGCAAAAACATTCCATCGGAGCTGAGAAAAAGTACAAAATCATAGTGTTTTAGGGTGAGTTCTTTTTTAGTGTGGTTGATGTCTTATAATTATAACTAATAATTTTTAACCTTACCACGCGAATAAATCAAATACCGCTAAGTTACTTTAAAAAAACTATCATGACAAACTGCTTCTAAAAGATGGTGGTGAAGCTATAAAAACATAGAGAATAAGTCACAAGGAAGGGGCCTTAGGCCCCATTCCAAACAATTTGTTTGCATAAACTTAAAGCTATTTGAAACATATTGTCTTCTTAACGAGGTTTTTTTTATTTTCCTTTTTTTGTTGCATTATTTATGAAGATATAATGATATTTTCTGTTTTATTTTTTAAATTAAATATATTAAAAAACCTAATAACTGTTACAAATATCATTTTAGCCAAAAGTCGCGATATAAAAAGTCACAGCATTTTTAAATCAGCCTAACTCGCGTTCCGCTGGTGTACACAGTAGACGGTTGTAAATGCACACCATAGGCAGTGACTGACCGGCTGCAGCCGGTCAGCGCAAAGCCACTGGCAGATCCACGTCATCCGGCGCCCTTCCCGAGGTAGCAGATGGGCTTTTCAGCAATCTGGTGGGCCCCACCTGAACGAATTCAACTGTCCCCACGGCTCAGCTTCGCTCTAGCCAAAGAGGAAAGTGCTGATTGTGTTTTTTTTTACGTTACATGTAAACTTTCCTAGTTGTACCCTTAAAGTCCTTACTTTTGAAAAGAATTGGTATGCTAAATATACTTTGCCATTTGGAAATACACTAACTTTAGACTAAATTACTTGTTGTGTTAACTTCGTACACACACAGAACAAATAAGAGGTTAATAATTTACATTCTAAAATGCATAATTGAATTTGCAAACGCAAAAGGAGGGATGGCGTAGTGCATATTCCACAGGATTATTCATGATAATTTGGTATTACAAGAGCTCGTGTAACTTTTGTTCCTGTTTGTCTAATGTATAGTATGTTGATTTCTAATTAATTTTACGATAATACTAGAAATATGTCGTATGAAAATTTTCATGAAATCAATCGATTTTCTAACTTTGATCCGCCAGAGTGAGTTTCAAGATTATACTCTGTTCTAATGTCCTATGTGTTTCAGGATTGGCAGTGTGTAGCCGAGCGGGTGCGCGTGGCATTATCACATGACCACATCTAATCTGTTGGCCTTTCCAGGCCGGGACCCACACCCCAAAAGATAGATAAAGCGAAAGCGACCGCAGGTAAGAAAAAGAAAAGAAAAGAAAAAATGCAAGGAAAAGAAGGCAGCGCACGGGAAAGTCGCAGACGTCAGCTTTTTCCCCGTCCGCGTCCCGACCAGCACGCCCACGTGCCACCCCCATCCCGCCGTGAGCCCCACGTTCCCTGGGACCTACATGCAGTTACCGCTAGAGCAACTGGATGGGGCCCACATCTCAGTGTCTGGGGCGGGGGGTACCTGAGAAGTCGAGATGGAGCCATGGAATAAGATCGAACAACTAGCTTAGTGTTCGTTGGGTTGGATAGGTGCTAGTAGTAATATTTTTATCGAAAATATTAAAGGAGTATTGCTCTATCAAGTCGAAGTATTTTGGATTGCTTTTGGCCCTATTTATTTTGGTTTTTCTACCTTTTCAGCTTTTTTGAGCTTTTTTGTCGATTCTTTTTTCTGTATTAGTTTGCATTACACTGATGGGCTAACCTATTTTTTCTATTTTTAAATCTTTTTAAATTTAATTATACCAATAAGCTACAATCAGCTGCAATGTAATTTCAACCAATTACAATGTAATTCTTGCCATAAACCACCAAATTTCAGCCCAAATGAGGGGGTTGTCTATATACCCTCCTCCTTTGTCTCTCCTCCCGTCACTCTCTCCTTTTGCTCTCTCTTCTTCAGCACCGACACTGAGATTGGCCCCCACCTCAGCACAGCAGGCCTGTTAGGAGGTTATAAGAACCAGAGTAACATGTGTAATGACATAAGTGCCCCTAATGGGGATGTACGGATGTAAGGGCATAACTGTAAAAGCATACCCCATGTGAATATATATATCGGGATGAGGGGAGGGTGAGGCGTAACACTCCCACCTCTCCACTCCCACTCTCTCTGCTTGGTCTGTAGCCACAGCGGCTGGCGCCGTCCGTGGGAGGATAGGACAAGCTCAAGACCAAGAAGAAGGATGGCACCAAAAAGTTTCATCGATGGCGGCAAAGAGAAAGAAGACGGTGGGTCGGGCGGCGCGTGAATACTGTGGAGCCGGCATCGGCGGCCGGCTGAGCCGGGCGGCGGCGTAAGCGCGCGGTCGCGGCGCCGACGCCGCACTACATCAACCGACCCGCCGCCGCTTCATAACGACATCCAACCCCGTCGCGCTGCATCGCAACGACAGCCGCCACCTCGCGGCGGCGCTGATCAAACGGCGGGGTAGCCGCAACGGCATCCGGCGGATCCGAGATCGTGAGGCGATGGTCTCGCACCGACCGTCGCGGGGTGTTCCGGCGGCCCGACGGACTGCGGTGGAAAGCGCCCTACTAGCGACCCTCAACGCGCTCCAATGGAACTAGGGGACCTTCGCGAGCCGTCCGAGATATACAAGAGGCTCGGAGCCGCAGCGCGCCGATGTCGCGCCCGAGCCCACGCCGAGAGGGCGGACACCGCAAGCCCCCACGCCTAGCCGCGTGCCACCGAGACGTGTAGATCCGAGTCCCCGCCGGCGGGGCAGCAGCAGCGGCGGCGTGGCGAAGGCTTCAAGTTCCTAGCGCCATCGACCCGCATAAAGCGACACGGATCCTCGCGAGTTCGTGCGCGTGTACGAAACCGCGACGAGGCCGCGGCGAGACGACACTATGAAGGCGAAGGACTCCCCTCGCGCCGCAAGGAGTGGCGCTCTCTTGGTTTTTTACCATAGAGCCGCTCCATCTACGCATGGGAGCAGCTCGCGACCGCCTTCACAACAACTTCCAAGGAAACTATGTCGAGCGAGTCGATGCGACCAACTCTTCAGTAAAGCAAAGACCCTGAGAAGCTCGGGACTACTTCAGCGCCGCCAAGATTCGATGCCAAGTGAAAGACGCGTTAATGAAACCACCGTCGCACGCAGCCATACAGGGCTTTCGTCCGCCCAATGGCCGAGTACAACGCGCAAGGCCAATCAAGATACCGCCAAGCTCTTCGACAAAATGGACGAGTATGCGCGGCAGAGGAGGATGTGCGAAGACGCAGCGCTACGCCTCAACCTCGCCCACGAGGAGCGCCCGCGAGTGGGGCGGTGGTCCTCCTCGGCGTGGCGCGCGCCGAGAGCCCCGAGGAGGCCCTCCCGAGGCGGTGATACCGGGTACAGGAAGGCTCTTCAAGGAGTAGGCATAAACCTCGGCGCCCAACACAGTCACTGAGCGGCCCATCATGTCCTCGACACCGAGAGCGCCGCAAGGACCCGACCCGCCTCATGGAGGGAGACCGGGTCGGAAGGCGGACTTGGTTGCGGCGGCCAACCCCACGCAGAACAAGAGCTCCTACACTATGGCAAGTGGTGTGAGGTACACGGCTACGGTGATCATTACACAAGGGCATGCACCACGCTTATGGAGTCGCGAGGTGACGGCCGGTCTCGGGCTCGCCTCCTCGGCCCCTCGCCGAGCCCATGTGGGGCACCCAAGGGGTAGCCCCACACGAGCCACCGCAACGGAGGCGCGCAAAGATCGCACCGCCGGCGTCATCACCGAGGCTCCTCCTCAAGGGCCCCGGGAGCAGCCGCACTGTGGATGCCACCCGCAACATCACCTTCGACTTGAACGACGCCAGGTGTGGAGTACCCTCATCAAGACTCTCTAGTCATCCAGCCCACATAGCACGCCGTGACGCCGACGCGTCCTTGTCGACGGAAGCTCCGCGAATATCTTGTTCACAGAGGCCTCGACCGCATGGGATCCCCGGCCGCTAGAGCGGCCGGGGCTCCACTTCAAGGCTTCGGGGTCAACCGCGGCAGCCTTGGGCACGTGTCCTTCCGGCCACTTTCGTCGGGAGGGCAACAAGGGTAACATCCGGACCGAGCATGTCATCTTCGACGCCATAGATATCCCACATCCCTACAACGCCATACCGCGCGACCCGCCATCAACTCTTTCGAGGCGATCCCACACCACGCGCTTTTGTGTGTGAAGCTCCCGCCCGAGGGTGTTATCACCGTCTTCGCGATCGACTCGCCGACATGCCGAGGCCGGCAGCCGCGCCCGCATCGTCGGTGCATGCCCTCTCCAAGACGCTCGGCGACGGGCCTCCGCCCCGGCCGGCGCCCAAGCCTCGGCCCGAGGCGAGTCAAGAAGGTGCCGCTCAAGCGAGGGGCGCTTGTGTCCATCGGCGAGGCTCCACGGGTCGAACGGATCTCGCTCCGAGTGCTTCGAACAACGCTGACATTTTCGCATGGTCCCGGAGGACATCAAGGGCGACCGAGCGAGAATCGAGCATCGCTTGGCGGTCCGCCCGACGCCAAGCCGGTCAAGCAAAGGCTTCGCGTATGTCGATGGATCGGCAAAGCAGCGGCCAAAACAGAGGTGGCAAAGCTTCTTGGCCGGGTCATCCGCGAGGTCCACCATCCGTAATGGCTCGCTAACCCAGTACTAGTCAAAAGGCGGCGGGGCCTAGCGTATGTGCATCGACTTCACGGCACTCAACAAGGCGTGCCCAAAGGACACTTACCCTTGCCGCGCATCGATCACCGGTCGACGCCACGGCTGGTGCGAACTCATAAGTTTCTGGGCGCCTATTCCGCTACCACCAGTGTACATGGCGAAGACGACGAGGAGAAGACCGGTTTCATCACACCACTTGGGACGCTCGCCGTCGAATGCCCTTTGGCTTGAAGAACGCAGCGCTACCTTTACCCGCCTCGCCGCTATTGCCCCGCCGCCCGGCTCGGGAGGAACATCGAAGCTTACGTCGATGACGTGGTGGTCAAAACCCGCACTTGCTCGCATGGCGGGACCTCCAGAGACCTTCGACAACCTCCTAAGGCGGGCATCAAGCTCAACCCCGACAAATGTGTCTTGAGTGCAAAGGGCAAACTCCTAGGTTTCCTCGTGTTGGACGTGGCATCCAGCGAACCCCGACAAAGTAGACGCCATCCCGGGTATGGAGCCGCCAAGACAACGAGGAGGTCCAGAGGTCGGCGGGCGCATGGCGACACTAAGCCGCTTCCTATCCAGTGCGGCGAGCGGGCTTGCCATTTTTCAAGACACTCGCGGATGCGATGGATTTCGTTGGGACGGAGATTGCGCGTAGGCCTTCAACGAGCTCAAGGAGTACCGCCGCCTCCCCCTCTGTCGCCCCAAAGCACGAGGCTCCTTCCTCGCTCTATCTAGCGCGTCGACCATCGCGGTCGCCGCCGTCCTCGTCCCTAGAGGAAGGCGCCATCGGCGCCCGTATACTTTGTCTCTGAAGCCCTCCAAGGCTCCAAGACAAGATACACGGAGCTTGAGAAGCTCGCCTACACGCTGGTCATGGCCTCTAGGAAGCTTCGGTATTATTTTCTGGCCCACCCGATCACAGTGCCTTCCCCATTCCCCATGGCGGAGATGTTGCACAACAAGGAGTCCACAGGGCGCATCGGCAAATGGGCCGCCGAGCTCGCTCCCTTCTCCTTGACGTATGCTTCTTAACGGCAATCAAATCCCAAGTCCTGCGGATTTTCTCGCCGAATGGACCCCGCCGCCCAACCCGTCCGTGACGCACGATGACCCCGTCGACGCCACCATTGACGGAGCTTACGGCGTCGCGGGCGCGGGTGTAGGTGCAGTGATCGCCACGCCCGAAGCGACGGCGTTTGCTATACTCGGCGTGCCTTACCTTCCCCGCCACCAACAACACGGCTGAATACGAGGCGCCGCTCTTGGCCTGGCGAAGCTCAAGGCGATCGGTGCGAGACGGTGCTAGTCCGCACCGACTCGCGCTTGGTGGCCGGTCATGTGGACAAGTCATATCAAGCCAAGGACCCCGAAGTTGGCTGGTACCGCGCCGTGAGGGCGAGGGAGAGGCACTTTTGGGCGCCACCGTCAAGGCCATCCCCGCGCGAGAACGAGCGGCAGACGCCCTCGCTAAGCGGCGGCCAGCAGCACCGCCCCTATGGGCGCTTTCACGAGATATTAGCGCAGCGCCATCGCGCAGACAACCGGGCGCGCACTTGTCCACCACATTGACCGCCAGTGATTGGCGGAGCCCATCTTCAATTTCTTGCAAGGCATCGCCGAGCCGGAGGACCGCCGAAGCCGGCGTTTGCGGCCACGCAAGGTCCTTCCGGTGTTCGGCGATACTCTACAAGAAAGGGGTTTGCGCACCGCCTCTGCGCGCCTCTCGACGGAGGGGAAAGGAGCTCGCGCGAGGTCCACGCGGTGCGTCGCGGATCCCACTGCACCGAGGTCATTAGTCGGCAAGGCGTTGTGCAAGGCCCGACGACGAGTCTCAACCCCATTCCTCCGGTGTGGCCACCGGCGCGGCTGGGCGTCGACATAGTAGGACCGCTTGCCCGAGCTCCAGGGGACCTCCGGTTCGTGGTAGTTGCGCTGGAGTATTTCTCGGATGGCGGGCGTGGTCGCCACGCTAAAGTAACCTCGCGCCATACGCGCTTCCTCGCAAAACATCATATGTCGCCGGCGTGCCCCGGAGCTCACGGTTGACAACGGCCTGCGGTTTGACGCCACCTCTTCAAAGACTATTGTGACAAAGATGGGCATCACCTCCGATTCGCCTCGGTGAGGGCACCCTGATCCAACGGGCGGTCGAGCGGCGAATGGCGCCATCTCCGCTGCCATCAAAAAGCGCTTGGTCGGGTTGCCAAAGGGCAAGTGGCTAAGCGAGCTTCACAGCGTTCTTTGGTCGCTTCGCACAACGGTAACGCATCCGACGGGATTCACGCCGTTCAAGCTCCTTTTCGCGACGGCGGTGACGCCCGAGGAAATCAAGGCGGCTCGCGGAGGGTCCTCGCCCAAGCACCCAAGAGGAGCGCCGTGTGTCCTTGGACCTCCTCGACGGCCGCGGCGATGCAGACCCACCATGTCGAGAAGTATGCGCGGCGATAATGCGTGCACGGGACCGCTCTATATGCCCGGGGTTCAAGCACAGGAATCTCGTTCTCGAGTGGCGCTCCAGCGAGACCGCGGCAAGCTAGAGTCCAAGTGGGAAGGCCCGTACATCGTGATGGAGGCATTGCTTTGAAGGGGCGTGCCGCCGCCACGCTCGAAGGACAAGCCCTCCGCACACATGGAATGCGGACGGGTTGCGGCGATACTACGCCTAGAAGTAGGATGACAAGTGTAGAGCCGCCACCCCTTGTTATACGATGCTCGCGCGCACAAACGGGAGGTCAATAAAGATTGCCGCTCCCGAGCATTGTGCGCCCACGCCGAGAAGAACAAAGTCTACGGACTATAAATAAGACGTAGCGTTGAGCTCGACTTCCGCACGCAAGAGTGCGGACTATAAATAAGACGTAGCGTTGAGCTCGGCTTCCGCACGCGCGCGCCTACGGACTCTAAATAAGGCGTAGCGTTGAGCTCGGCTTCCACACGCGAGTCTGCGGACTATAAATAAGACGTAGCGTTGAGCTCGGCTTCGCGCGCGCGCCACTGGACTCTAAATAAGGCGTAGCGTTGAGCTCGGCTTCCGCGCGCGAGTCTGCAGACTATAAATAAGACGTAGCTTTGAGCTCAGCTTCCGCACGCACCAGTCTACGGACTCTAAATAAGATGTAGCGTTGAGCTCAGCTTCCGCACGCGCGATCTGCGGACTCTAAATAAGACGCAGCGGGGACGCCCTCGCGCGCGCCACTGGACTCTAAATAAGACGTGGCGTTGAGCTCAACTTCGCACGCGAGTCTGCGACTATAAATAAGATGTAGCGTTGAGCTCGGCTCCAGACGCACCGATCTACGGACTCTAAATAAGACGTAGCGTTGAGCTCGACTTCCGCGCGCGAGTCGCGGACTATAAATAAGACGTAGCGTTGAGCTCGGCTTCGCGCGCGCTCTCACGACTCTAAATTAAGTCGTGGCGTCGAGGTTCGCCTGCGCGCGCGCCATCCACTGACTCTAAATAAGACGTGGCGTCGAGGTCCGCCTCCGCGCGCGCGAGTCTCCGGACTATAAATTAAGTCGTAGCGTCGAGGTTCGCCTCCGCACGCGCCAGTCCACGACTCTAAATAAGACGTAGCGTCGAGGTCCGCCTCTGCACGCGCGAGTCTCTGAACTATAAAGTCGTAGCGTCGAGGTTCGCCTCCGCACGCGCCAGTCCACGGACTCTAAATAAGACGTAGCGTCGAGGTCCGCCTCCGCACGCGTGAGTCTCCGGACTATAAAGGAAGTCGTAGCGTCGAGGATCGCCTCCGCACGCGCCAGTCTACGGACTCTTAACACGACACAGTGGGGGACGCCCTCGCGCCCGCTAAAAGGTGGAGGTCTTCCCCTCGCACTCGGCGGCAGGTAACACCAAGAATAAAGTGCTACTTGGTTTCATTGCAAAAGCAAGGGGAGTTACATGGTTGCAAGCATGAGAACCAATACATCATCCTCCCGCCCAACCCGACCAACAGCTCAGTCTTGGCGCGGTGCGGACAAAACCGTGCCGACATCGTCGTGGTGTTGGACGACTCCTTCGAGCCACCGGAGGAGGTCCCCCTCCCCATGCAAATGTCTGCTGCACGGCGACCCTCGCCGCATCTTCCCGGCGCCCCGCATCCGTTGGTGGAAGTTCTGCGAGCTAGGCCCGACGGAGCGAATGGTGTCCGACATAACCTGCGGTCGACCGGGAAGATCCAGTTGAGGATTCGCCAGCTCATGGGTATGTCTACACCCACGAGTGTGAAGCATGGCGAGGGCGAAGCATGTACCAAGATAGCCGCAGTGCTCGCCAAAGGTTCTGGCGCCACGAAGAGCAACGCCCGCCCCCTCCTCGATCAACCCGGCGTCTCGACAGTCCTCCGCCGTGCATAGTGTCCGCACTCTGACGCACGATCTCGGAGGGCCTGGTTCGAGACTCCATGGCCCGCCACGCCGACGTGGGCGCATTTTCCAAGCGCGGCTATTCCTCGCAGCGAACTCCGCCACCGGGCTTTCTCCTTTCTAGGACGGCGATCTGCTGCAGGAAGGCGGCGCGCTCCTCAGCCGCGGCGCACTTGGCTTCCATGGCCTCGAGTTGCGCGGCCGCCATGGCGCCCTCCAGCGCACGAAGCTCTTCATCCCTCGCCGCGAGAGCATTGTTTGCCGCGCGGTCGCTTCAGAACCCTCCGCTCCCGAACACGGGCCTCGTCAAAGGCCCGGTGCCGGGGGAGCTTCCCGCCAGGACTCCGGGCGCTCAGGACGGTGATAGCCCTGCGAGGGTGTTATCTTCGCAACGCCGGGCTCGTTCCCCGGCTGCCGTATGTGACCCAAAGAGCCTCTCGTGGCTAGCACGGTGAGACGGGCGTGCGGCGGCGATGGGCCCGCCACATCGCCGGAGGAGCGCGCGCCGAATCCCCGGCACCCTCTGCCGACGCCAACGAACCGTGCTCGCGGCCATCGTTGGCGAAGTCGCCAACACGGGGAGCACCGCTCCCGGCGAGAAAGCCACGGTTGATGGTGCGTTATCAACCGTAGCGGCCAGCGGCGCGCCCTATGGAGAAACGTGGGGCGACGGAACCGTAGCTGTGTTGCCGCGGAAGAATCGCTTGTGCCGCCGCGCAACGCCGACGCGATCCCGCCGCCAGCCGAGGGGTCGATCGCCGTTGCGGGGCCTTGTCGAGGATTACGCGTCGCGCGCCGAGCGCACCTCCTCGCCGACCACGGGCGCCCGCCTCCACTTGCGATCGAGCGGCGCCACTTCCTACCGCGACGAGAGCGCGGGAGGTAGGCGCGAGTCCTCTCACCGACCGCGAGACTCTCTCGACCGCTCGCTCATTACGCCAACATCGGGCGAGACGGTCTCCTGACGCGTGGCGAAGGATCGAGCAACGGAGGTGTGCGCGAAGTCCAAAACCTTGTGCAAGGTGCCCCGCAGGTGTCCATTACTGTTAATGTGGCCGCGGCCTCGGTAAATCCTGGCGCGTTGGGGCCGAGGAGCGCCGCAACTGCGTGCTCCGCATCTTCTAGCCGAGCCACTGCGCAGGAGACCACGTCAGTCAGGCGGAGACTAAACAGATACAATGGCACGCGTAAAATGTGTTGGGTGGCTTACAAGGAGCGGAAGGCGGAAGCAGGCGAGATACGGATGGGCTGAACCCGTCCTCGCGGGGGCCGTCCTGTCCAACATACTTCCCCCCGGAGGAGAGTGGCGCCACCCCATACATTGTGAACTCCTCGGCTAGGTCGCGCAGGCTCATTCAACGGGCGACACCGACAAGACTCTGTAGCTTTGCGCGTCGTCGCCGCTCCGCCTTGAACCGCGTCATCGTTAAACGAGATCGCCCGCCTCGGCATTGCATTCCGCTCTTGTCGGTCACGGTGTAGTAGAACCACCGCCGAGTCCAAACCGACTCCCATTGCCTCGCGAGGTGGCGCGGGAACAACGTCGCGCCTGACGCCCGAGTACAAAGTCCACACCGCCGGTTGGACACCGCCCCGTCAACCTTTTGGGTCGGCGGCGTCGTCGTGCGGTGTGGCGAACAAGCTCGCGCCGACGCCCCCCGTCGCACGCCCACATGAAGACAACTAGGCGGAGTATTGCGTGGGGCGTCGGTTGGGCTAGCTCCAACTTGTAGGCCCGCAGACTTCGCCACGAACAATGTGGAGGGCATTCGAGGCCGACGTCAAGAACGCGACAAAACAATCGCCTCCATTGCCCGGGGCTTCGCTCGTCTCGCCCCGACGGGTAGGCGAGCCCCATCGCGATCCGCAATCTTCCTCTCCTCCACGAGTCGCCGCGGCGTCCCTTCTGGCCACGCGCTCCTCCCAACACACGGAACAATGCCTCCGAGTGCTCCATGGCATCCCACCACTTGTTGGCGCGCGAGCTCCCCCGCGGCACCAGCTCGTACTCCCTGGAAGGATGGGACACCTCACCCTGGCTTGGCAAGGAACCGCTGCGGGGATGGTAGGTGGCGTCGTCATGGCTAGCCATCGCTCTTCGCGACCAGGGAGAAAGAAGCAGGGAAAGGAACAACTGGCGTTCCAATTAGCACGGGCGGAAGCAAAGCGGCAGATCAAAAGACAAAAAAAAACAACAAGAAAGGGCGCCTCTACCTCAACACTGGCACCTTATAAAGGCCGCTCGCCTCTCATGTGGCTCGCAGCGCAAACAAATCAAACTTGCAGCGATTCGGCTGCCCACGATTTGGAAAGAAGAACCGCCGGGGCTTAGAGGGCCGTGCCCGGTAGGCGGCCAAACAGCGCACAACGCCTCACGCCTTCAACACGCGCCCAACTTCCTCGGGAAGAGGCGAACGGCGCGATCACGCAACCGCCACATCCCACGACGCACCGATGCGTGAGTCGCCGCGCGTCCCACTCGCGAGATGGCGGATCGCACGACGCGACACCGACCTCTGCCGGGCCGGTGTCGGCGTGATCCCACCGCCATTAAAAGCGCACTACCAGATTGCAAAGTCACAACACTCGGCACAACAATATCGGCGCCAAGCTCCAATCTTAGCTGGGACGAGCGCGCGCGTCTCGCCGAGCAAGGCGCGGCCTCGCCGCCACCCATTCGAAGGGTAGGGGCGGAGCACGCGCGCCTCGGCTGACTTAGCGCCCGCCTCGCCGCCACCCGTTCAAGGGTAGGGGCGAGCGCGCACGCCGACTTACGTCGGCCTCCGCGCCACCCGCTCAAGGGTAGGGGACGGCGCGCCACGCGCGTGAAGCCGCCACCCGCTTTGAAGGGGGGGCGGAGCGCGTGCGCCTCGGCCGACTTAGGCGTCGGCCTCGCCGCCACCCATTCGGCGGTAGGGGCGGAGCGCGCGCCTCGGCCGACTTAGGCGCCACCTCGCGCCACCCGTTCGAAGGGTAGGGGACGGAGCGCGCGCCTCGGCCGACTTAGGCGCCCGGCCTCGCCGCCACCCGCTCAAGGGTAGGGGCGGAGCGCGTGCGCCTCGGCCGACAAGCGTCGGCCTCGCGCCACCCGTTCCAAGGGTAGGGGCGGGCGCGCGCGCGTCTGCCGAGCAAGGCGCCACCTCGCCGCCACCCATTCGAAGGGTAGGGGCGGCGCGCGCGCCTCGGCCGACTTAGCGCGCGGCCTCGCCGCCACCCGCTCGAAGGGTAGGAGACGAGCACGCGCGCCTCGGCCGACTTAGGCGCCCGCCCTCGCCGCCACTCGTTCAAGGGTAGGGGACGGGCGCGCGCCTCGGCCGACTTAGGCGTCGGCCTCGCCGCCACCCATTCCAAGGGTAGGGGCGGAGCGCGCGCGTCTACCGAACAGCGCCACCTCGCGCCACCCGCTTGAAGGGTAGGGGCGGAGCGCGCGCGCCTCGGCCGACTTAGGCGTCGGCCTCGGCGCCACCCATTCGGGGGTAGGGGCGGGCGCGCGCCTCGGCCGACTTAGGCGCCACCTACGTTGCCACCCGCTCGAAGGGTAGGGACGGGCGCGCGCGCCTCGGCCGACTTAGGCGCCACCTCGCGCCACCCGCTCAAAGGTAGGGGCGGAGCGCGCTCGCCTCGGTTTCGACTTAGGCGCCACTCCTCGCGCCACCCGCTCAAAGGGTAGGGGCGGAGCGCGCGCCTCGGCTGACTTAGGCGCCACCTCGCGCCACCCGCTCGAAGGGTAGGGGCGGAGCGCGCGCGCGTCTACCAGCAGCGCCACCCTCGCGCCACCCGCTCGAAGGGTAGGGGCGGAGCGCGCAGACCGCCGCCGACTTAGCGCGCCCTCGCGCCACCCGCTCGAAGGGTAAGGGGGACGAGCGCGCGCGCCGCCGCGCCGACTTAGGCGCCCGACCTCCGCCACCCGCTCGAAGGGTAGGGGACTGAGCGCGCGCGTCTACTTCAACTAGGCACCGCCCATCCCGGACCTCGGGCTCCCCAACCACAAGCTTGGCAAAATTCACGGGCGCAGGGACGGAGGGGCCAAAGGACCCGGCGAAATGGCCGGCCTGTGAAGCCCTTCACCATGAGAGGCTCTGTTGTAGGGGTGGCCCCACCTCAGCCCAGCGAGCTCAGTAGGAGGTTATAAGAACCAGAGTAACATGTGTAATGACATAAGTGCCCCTAATGGGGATGTACGGATGTAAGGGCATAACTGTAAAAGCATACCCCATGTGAATATATATATCAGGATGAGGGGGAGGGTGAGGCAGAACACTCCCACCTCTCCACTACCATCTCTCTCTCTGCTTGGTCTGTAGCCACAACAAGCTGCAATGTAATTTCAACCAATTACAATGTAATTCTTGCCATAAACCACCAAATTTCAGTCCAAATGAGGGGGTTGTCTATATACCCTCCTCCTCTGTCTCTCCTCCCGTCACTCTCTCCTTTCGCTCTCTCTTCTTCAGCACCGACACAACTTCCCCCTGTCGATGAGCTCTTTCTCCCCCTTCCTCGCCGCTCCCCCTCCTCTCTCTCTCTCTCTTCGACACCAGCGCAGCTCCACACCCCTCCACCACTGGCGATAGGCGACGACCTCGCTGCGCCGTCCTCCTCCTCCTCCCTCCATATAACCTAATATTCAGTGCGCCACCTCGTCGAGCCACCACCTCTCTAGCCTTCCTTTACATCCGAGGGCACGGTAAACCTGTTGTCGATGACGGTGCCCAAGTCGACATGAGCGTGAGCAAGAGAAACCACGACAGAACGGAGTCCGAGAGAGAAAGCGAAAGAGATAGAATGTTATACCATCCGATTGATATAAGAATGCTATACCATCCAATCGATATAGTTTTTTCTAGTTTTTCTCTACCAAGTTTACTGGCTTGGCAGGTCATAGCGTCAAAGACAACGTAACGCTGATGGTTGTACGAGTAAGAGTACGATTAACATATATTGTTCCAAGCAGTTCTTTGAAAATTAATCTTTGTTAACTGTTGATTTAACATGAGAAAAATGTGTTTTCCCCAACACTCTCATTCTAACCAGTAAGTCATGCAAGTTAGCCTTTTTTTGCAGTGGTGGGCTATCCAAGTCAATTCATCTTATCCTTGTGACATATCTAAAAGGACAAATAGGTTACTAATACTCACCGTAAATGTATGGTGACAGTCGAATTAAGTAATTAGTGTGGTGTCATCGTATTGTAGTATTACTCAACACTATATACTAGCTCTAATTCTTTCTTGAGTAAGTGGCTGAACCAATCATTGAAGTTCTCGTATGATTGCCTTCTAGCATATTGTAATGGTGCTATTTGTGAATAGAGCTCTAGCTCCTAATTCTTAAAAAAAAGTTTTAATTCTTTCTTCTTCGATTCTTTCCAAACAAATGGTGAAAGTGTAGTAAAACTCTAGTTTTCACAACAGATGAACTACACTGGTACGAGAAATACGAAGTTCCAGTTAAAATTACACACTTTTCGCAGCAGCTAGCTAGCTCAATCAAAACGCCGTTGAAGTACAAGAGGTGCCATTTCCAGGAATATACGTGGATTGATTGCCCCTCTTATCAGGGACTCAAGATAAATTTGCTAACCTTGTCCTCTCATCATGGTATATTTTTATATTCCTGAGATCCTGTCAGAATACATAGCATCTCCAAAAGAAAAGAAAGTGGACTGTTGTCAAGGTCAGTACTACCCTTTTTCCTGTGTTAATTGTTAGTATACATATGGTATCGTTATCCTGGAGATTATCATGTCCAACAAAGGCCCCATATGATGCAAGTTTTAGGGACGAAGGCCTGACATCGAGGCCACACTTCACATCAATTCGGGTGTGACTAGATCAAGAGAAAATTCATGGCCCAATGAATGCGAGGAGCTGTCTCGCTTGGTGGCCTTAGCCTCCCTCATATGTCATTTTCCCTCATATGTCATTGACTCACCAATCCCGAGTGTAAAAGCAAATTCTAGGTTTATCAAAAGCAAGAAACGCCGCATGGAAAAAAAAACCCTATGCATTCTAGGAGTAGCTTCTACTTGCAACCTTATATTTACTAGTAGTGTGCCCGTACTAACACTACGGTAAAATACAAAACAAGATAAAATTTATAAAAAATAAAACGAACAATCAGATTCATTAAGATTCACGTCTCATATATTGTATAACCAAATATTTTTGTCACAATGAATGTCACATAACGACTGATCCTTTGAGGAGGCGACTACATCATTGGACTCACCCACTGACGACTTTCTCCATCCCCACATTGTTTAAACTTGAGGCTACAAAGAAAACAAACATTTTTGTCACATAAAGAAATATGAAACACAGTAAGAAAATATGTGTTTGTGGACTATTTACTTACCACATCACCATGCTAGAACATCTTTATACACAATATTTTTGGTGCTCTTCCCTGAAGCATCTACTTCTTTATTTGGTTTGGCCAAAATTCTTGTCGTTTGTCTTGATACACCCCTTGATAGCGTGACATAAAGCTGTCCATGTGAGAAAACAGGCTCTGGAAGGTAGATATCAACATTTGGGATGGTTTGACCCTGCGCTTTGTTTATGGTCATTGCAAAACTCAAGCGGATCGGGAATTGTTTCCGCTTGAACTTGAAAGAAAGTGAGATATCGTCGGACGGAGCCATAGGGATTCTAGGAATGAACACCCTCTTGCAAGCATAGGATCCACAAGGAGGATATGACATCCTTTTGGGAATCTACCAGGTAATCTGCGTTCAGAGAATTTGTTGAAACAAACATCATCACAAGTTAAAATCTTAATCATTTTCATCACAAGTTAAACACCTTATTCATTTTCAAAGAACAGACAGAATTATTAGATAAAACTGTTCAATAGCTTGGCCAAAGTCCTGCGATTGGTCAACCTAATGAAAGAGTAAAATAAGAGCTGGATGCGAATTCAGAGTGACTGCTTTTGATAATAACCATGGTAACTCCACTCGTATTGTGAAGTAATTCTTCAAAGATGAAATGGAATAATGAGTAGTATTCAATAACTTCCATTATGTGCTTTCTAGCACCCGAAAACTATCTTTTAAACAAATAGGCAAAAGTTCTTCAAGTTGCACAGAAGCTCCACGTTAGGGCCTCCATGACTACAGTACAACATATCTGAAAGTATTTCTCAATGTAAAGGCCAATAGAGATATAAACAGCACTTACTTGTTCAAGTAAACAGAGGGCCGTAGTGTTGTCTCATCCCTAGCCATACCTTCAATCAGAAGAAAAGAGATCAGAATGCTATCAATAATCCATTCAAGCATGGTTACATAACAAAATAATATTTCTGTAAAAAAGATGTGCTGAAGTATTACACAATTTATAATTATGTACACATAGTTAGCTATATCAATCGGCAGTAAGGTTTTTTTTCTGCCAATTTTTATTAAAAAAAATTCTTCCCGATATGAAGTTCTTTCCAAAGTGAAAAAATGGATTTATTCACCTATACTTTCATAGTTTATATTATGACCAATCCAGAAAATTTGCAATTGAACATTCGACTGGCAAATTGGATGCTTTGAGATGGCAAACACGATATCTTTTCTCACCCAAATGGAAAGTTCTAGTTGATGGCAAAATTGATGGCGCAAACTCCGCGAGGGCAAGCCCTGCTCGAAGAATAGGCACAATCTGAACCAAGAACCATATAAATAAGAAAACATTAGATAATTACTACATGAGAGTATGATGAATTTGCCCAAAAAAACGTTTTTACAGAAATGCAAACCATGATAGGCTCCATGGGATTGATGGATTCAACGACAGCAGTTCCCATAGGAGACTGGATCTCCCTTGTTACTGTCGGCTGTCAATGGAAAGAGGTAAACCATCTCAATGATGACAGACTAAAACAAATAAAATTCATAATTATTGTCCAATGTGAATGGAAATTTCTGATATAATTTCCGGAGTTTCTTTTTGTCAGTACATCGATCAGTTATGTAACATTTTTATTTTACTTTATTTTACATAAACATCTGAATGGCTAATTTCAAAACACATATCAATAACAACAAATGCAGCATTCCCATCTACTTAAGAATTTCGAAGATACCAGCCAATCCCTGGTTGCCTCGTAGATGAGCAACCTCCCGAGCTCCCCCGTAGCACTTTCTGCCCAAACTATTCACCAGCAAGCAAGAAGTCAGAAAGAAACATAAATCAGAACTCATAAACATTACACACCAGGCAAAGAATCAAATTAGCGGATACAAAGCACTCACTGAAGGCGTGTGAGGGTGTGGCCTGATCGCGGAGGACGGAGACCCAGTGACTGATCAGCGGGTGCGCCGGCACCACCACCTCCCGGCCGCGCAAGAAACAATCTAATTCTTTATCTCCGGCTACTGAATACTAATGCTCAAGTGACGGGCGAGCGTGCACCTTGAAGCCATCCATGGCGGCGATGGCGGGGTCGTGGTTGCCGATCTCCATCCGCCGGAATTGAAATCAGGATAGGAGGCGGCTCAGTGGCTGCTAGGGTTTTGGTGGGGGAGGGAGTTGGGGTAGACGGCGGCAAGGAAGGCGATGGGGGAGGAATGCTGCCTTGCGTGCACGATGCGGGGGGCACCTTATGCGGCAGAATAGTCGGGGAGCCCACCGGCTCCGCTTGTTAAAGTTGGGGTGGTGCTGCCGCTCAACCCGCCGCGGCTTCCAAATTTTACCCCAACCCTCGCACGCTGCGACCACGCGCACGCGGATCTCCGCCCACCGCGCGCCGTCATACCCTCTAGTGAGATCACCGGCACCTCATCGCTGAAGTGGTTGTACCGAGGAGACGGTGGCCTTGCTAGGCGCGCGCGGCGGCGGCACCTCCAGAAACCCTAGATGGGTTTTGGGAGGAGAGAGAACTATTTACCTTTTGGAAAGAATTTGTGAAACCTTTTGGGCGCGGGGTGGGATTCTGGGTTCAATGATGTGCATGATCCGGATGATTTTGGCCTTAGGATCTTCAATGAGTAAGAGAAGAAGGCTTGAGGAGAGATTCAGGCCATTCATTTGTATGAAGTTTGATTGCTTTGGTACACAAATCTGGGTAGACTTAGATTAGGCATGACTGTGGAGGTGGTTGAGGGGGTAAATTTAGTAAAGAAAATTTTGATGTATTATAGAGGGGTAGAGATTGGTGATTGGTGCATGATTACGGGAGTGTTTATATTGTCTGCAGTTGATAGATTTTGGCTATGACTGATGACTTTTGACTGAAAATAAATAGTAGTGACTAAACAAAGTGATTTTTAGAATGAGGAGGCGAGCGGTGGGAAAAGTGAGTAAGAGAAGTGTGTGAAACGGGCGAGGGAAGTAGGGTGTGTGATGCGTCTGTGATCCCTACCTTATCTCTAGAGCATGATGAGAGTGAGAGGAGTGCAGAAGCTGTTTCGAGAAGCTGAGTTTTCATATTGGCTTCTTCAAGCAGAAGCCAACATGATCATACCCTCACTACTACAGAAAGGATCATCACAAACGGTTTCTGAACCGTCTGAATTTATGTGTCAGTAATAATAGGTAGTTATTACAGACGACTCTTAAACCGTATATGATAATTACAGCACAGACGGTTTTTTAAAACAACCGCCTGTGATATGTCCACTATCACTAATGGTTTTTGGTATTACTTGTCTGTGATATCTTACATACCACAGACGGTTATTAGTATTAGCCGTCTGTGATATCTTATTAGTATTAGCCGTCTGTGATATGTAAGATATCACAGACGGCTAATACTAATAACCGTCTGTGGTATGTAAGATATCACAAACGGGTAATACCAAAAACTATCTGTGATAGCCAAATATCACAAATGGTTGTTTTTAAAAACCGTTTATGATAGCACAATATCATAGATGGTTGTTTTTAAAAACCGTATGTGATATGTAGATAGCACAGACGGTTTGATGTTACAAACCATCTGTGATAACTATTTGAAAAGCTACATTATTTTCTGTTTTTCGACTAGCATCAAGAAATGCTAGCCATGTCCTCTGAAAAAAGCAAGCAGATTACATATATATAGCACAGGACAATCATTACACAAATCTCACAAATGAATTAAACAACACAAGCAGATCACATATATAACACATGACAATTGTTACACAATTCTCACAAATGAATTAAACAACTAAATTAAGTACAATTAAATTAATTGTTTGATTAAGCACAACTGAGTGAATTGCAATTGAATCAAATGTTTGAACTAATTATCATCTCCGCCGGGGTTGAACTCTCCATTCGGTTGAATGACCTCTGGCATCAAGAATTCGGAGAGCTGTCCTTGAACTTTGGCGAAGTTGCCAAGATCATATGCACTTGAGTCGAATTCTACACCCTGTCGCTAGGAGTGTTAAAGTTATTAGCATATATATATAGAATATTGGCAAGTTGACAAACCTCTGGTTCTTTCATCTTAGCGCCCATGATTTCCTGCATATGTTTGTAAATATAGAACCCACATACGTTACCCTGTAGTTACTAGTGGCACTACAAAAATAGAATTACATATATAGGTATGGTCAGTTCTAAAGGCATTATTATGAAGTGTGATATAGGATTAGTGTTATAGCGGGTACCAAAAATTGCATCATGTATCAGAGTGTGGCAGAGAATTCCTTGTATCTCCCTCTCTAGGCAATGTAAGCACTGAACAACTTACATGATTCCAAAAGGTTAGCATCGGCCATTGCAAACGAAGGAAGGAGTACAATAGAGTTATGTATGGAGGAAATGTGTTTATTTGTCAATTGTTTATTGCAAAAGGGTAAAGTCGTGGTTCCCACTAAGTAAGAAATTAAGGTATATTATCTTGATCCACTTTGATACAATCATGATTAGAATCCAGTGAGTCCTAGCCATGTATATCGCCATATTGATTAATCCTAAGTTCATGTTATGTATAAAGTATAATAAAACTTGTATGGCATTAGTGAAGCACGTACCCCTGGTTGAAGGGTAGCATGATGTAGTCCTTGTCACTCTGAGCAAGCAATCCCTTTGTTATATAATCTTGGACGAATGATGTATTGTCATCGATGCATTGCTCAGAGGCCAAGTGTGGGTCGAGGAAACCCACGGGTTGTCACCGTCGTCGAACTCGTTGGATCATGGATCTATACATAAGCAATGAGTTATAATATTTATCGGTATTACATGAATATAGAACTTGATTTCACATTACACTTACAGAGTTACAGTGTCCAGCATCATAGAAGTGAGGCATCGAATTCGTCGAGGTTGAATAGTAAGAATAAGTCATCGGAGGTCACGACAAAGTAGCCCGAGTCATGGAGAAAATGCGCCTCCATATTTTCACAGTGAATCCACTTTGGCGGTGTTGTGGTTACAGACCAAACAGAGAGAGAGATGGTAGTGGAGAGTGAGGGAGATGAGTAAATGGCCTGCCTCCCCCCATGGCCTGTATCCATATATATGTACACATGAGGGGTGCTTTTACAGTTATACCCTTACATCTGGTCATCCCCTCCAGGGGCACTTATGTCATTACACGCGGCCTATTCTGGCCTTATAACCTCCTACCGAACTCTTGGGTTTAGGTGGGGCCACCCCTACAACAGAGCCTCTCATGGTAAAGGGCTTCACGGGCCGAAGCCATGTTGTCGAGTCCTTTGGCCTCCGTCCTGCGGCCGTGAACTTTTCCGAACTTGACCAGGGCCGAGGCGTGGCGAAGTGAGACACGCGCGCTCCGTCCCCTACCCTTGAGCGGGTGGCGGCGGGCCGGGCGCCTGCCGGTAGACGCGCGCTCCGTCCCCTACCCTTCGAGCGGGTGGCGGCGAGCCGGCGCCTGGCTGAGCAGACGCGCGCGCTCGTCCCCTACCTTCGAACGGCCGGCGGCGAGCCGGCGCCTATCCGGCGAGCACGCGCGCTCGTTTCCTACCTTCGAGCGGGCGGCGGCGGAGCTAGCGCCTAGCCGGGCGTAGACGCGCGCACTCTGTCCCTACCCTTGAGCGGGTGGCGCGAGCCGCGCCTAGCCGGTAGACGCGCGCCCGCCCCTACCTTCCGAATGGGTGGCGGCGAGCCGGGCGCCTGGCCGGTAGATGCGCGCGCTCCGTCCCTACCCTTGAGCGGGTGGCGGCGAGCCGGGCGCCTAGCCGGTAGACGCGCGCGCTCCGTCCCTACCTTCTTGAGCGGGGCGCGGGCCGGCGCCTAGCCGCGAGCAGCGTGCGCTCGTCCCTACCCCGGACGGGCGGCGGAGCCGGGCGCTGGCCGGCAGACGCGCGCGCTCCGTCCCCTACCGCCGACGGTGGTGGCGAGCCGCGCCTGCCGCCGAGTAGACGCGCGCTCCGTCCCCTACCTTCGCACGGGTGGCGGCGAGCCGGCGCCTGGCCGGCAGACGCGCGACGCTCCGTCCCCTACCCTTCAAGCGGGTGGCGCGAGCCGGCGCCAGCCGGCAGAGACGCGCGCTCCGGCCTAAACTTCTTGGCTCTGGGGTCCATGTTGGGGGCGGGGCCGGAATCGTGGGCGATGTAGTGGCGAAGACGGGTGCTACGCCGCCGGCTTTCCCACGTTTCGCAGCTGCCACGGCCTCGCGGCTTGGTAGTGTGCTTTAAATGACGGCTGGAATCATGCCGACGCCGCCTGCCGAAAGCGCCGTCGCGTTATGATCTGCGTGTGGGTGGGGCACGCGGCGTCCTGCAACTGGCGCGTCGTGGGATGTGAGCGGTTGCGTGCTCGCGGCTGTTCGCTGCTTCCCCAGGGAAGCGGGACGCGTGTCAAGCGCGTGCTAGGGCTGTGCGCTGCCTGGCCACCCACCCGGCACGCCCCTCCAGGTACCGACGGTTCTTCTTTCCAGATCGTGCGCAGTCGAACCGCCGGGGTTCTGACCTAACCGCGCTTTCTGGCCGTGGGGAAGGCGAGCGGGCTTTATAAGGTGCCCTTACCGCGATGGGAGCACTTTGTCCCGCTTGCCGCCTAGTTCTGGCTTATTCCGTGCCGGTAGTAGCGCGCCTTCTTGCCTCGGTTCTTTTTGCCCTACCTTCAGAAGACAATGGCCAGTCATGGCGACGCGTCTCGTCCTCCCAGCGGCGGCTCCTCATCTAGTTGGGACAAGCTGTCCTTCCTTTCTGGGGATTACAAGCTGGTGCTGCGGGGGCGCTCGCATGCCGACGGGCGATGGGATGCCATGGAATACTCGGGGGGCCGCTGCTCCCGCGCGTTGGGAAAGAGCCGCGTGACCGAGGAGACGCTGCTGCGGCTTGTGTGTGACGGGAAGATCGAGGATCGGGATGGGGCTCGCCTACCCCGCCGTAACGAAACGGAGCCAAAGCCCCGGGAGACAGAGACGATCGTTTTCATCGCGTTCTTCGACGCCGGCCTTCGCATGCCCTCAAGGATGTTTGTGGGCGAAGTCTTGCGGACCTATGGGTTGGAGTTAGTGCAGCTGACGCCGAGCGCAATAGTCCGCCTGGCCGTCTTCACATGGGCGACACAGACGAAGGCGGTCCCAGCCACGAGCTGCTTCGCTACCACACGACGCATGCTTTGCCGCCCAAGAAAGCCGGAGATGGAGCTATCTCCAATTTTGGCGGCGTGGACTTTGTCTTTGCGATCGCCCTGCGACGACGCCGTTCCCACGGCACGCCACAGGGAAGTGGGAGTCCGGCTGGACGCGGTGGTGGTTTTATTACCACGTGACCGGCCTGAGTGGCCTGCTATGCCGAGGCGGGCCCATCTCGTTCAACACTTCGCCAAGCATGAAGCCGGAGGCTGACGACGCGCAGAGACTCTGGAGGCTTGTCGACATCGCCCGCCGGCTAAGTATGCGCGACCTGGCCGAAGAGTTCACGATGTACGGGGTGGCGCCCCTGTCCTCCCGGTGGAAATACACGGGCCGAGGCAATGACCGAGCGGACGGGACCTGTCCGCCAGTGTCCCGCCTGCTTCCGCCCTCCGTCCCTTGTAAGCTGTTTAAAGCGCAGCAGGCATCTCTTGACATATCCGCACTTGTTCTCACGTGATCGCCCTGCTGTCTCTTGTGCAGTGGCTCGGCTAGAAGACGCGGAGCGCACAACTGAGGCGTTCCTTGGCCCATACACCCTCGAGGAGCACAAGCTATGCGAGGGCGCGACCCAAACGGCGAAACAAGGGCGGGTGAACCGCACCTGCGAAGTTTTGGGTATTGCTGTGCCGGAACGCCCGATACCAGCGGAGACTCCCGCGGGGGCTTTGGGTCATCATGGCGGTGGCGGCCATGCGGACGCCTCGTCTTCACGGCGCCGGGCTCGCTCCGAGGCTGCCATATCCAGCCTACCAGCCACCTTGGCACCGGCGCGGCCGGGCGGACGCTGATTGGTAGCGCCGGCCGGACGATTCGGCGCGCGCGCCTCGATTCCCCCGGCTGCACTATCCGCTGATGCCGCTGAGCGTACGGGCACATCCTTCACTAGGCCGGAGCCCGCCAACCCGGAAAGGAACGTTACGCCTGACGAGAGGGCCGTGGCCGATGGTGCTGCTACTACCAGGGACACACCCGGCACGGCGGAGACCGAGGGTGGAGTAGGGGCCACGGCCGCTAACGTCACGGAGGAATCGCCCTCGGTTCCTCAGCCGAATGTCCTCGGATGTAGTCTCCCTCGCCTCCGAAGGGTCGCTACAACGTTGCAGGCCCCATGCTTGGAATTGTGGCACCCGATGTCGCCGAGAGGGCCTCGCACCCGACCGCCGGGGCGCTCACGCCCCGACCGATGGCCGAACAGACACCACCTCCTATCAGGTGAGGTGCGGGAGGTAGCGTGGCTCCTCTCTCGCTCGACCGTGAAACTCTCTCCGATCTGCTCGCTCATTCCGTCAACATCAGGCGAGACGAGGTCTCCCGGGCGTGGTGAAGGATCGAGCAACGGGGGAGTGCGCGAAGTCCAAAACCTTGTGCAGGGTGTCGCGCCGGTATCTGCCGCTGTCGAAGCGGCCGAAGCCTCCACAGCCCTCGGCGCGGTGGGGCCCGAACCCGTCTTGTCCGACTACCTCCCGCGTCTGGAGGTACTCCGTGCCCTCACCATGGCCGTAGAACGCGCCAGCGGCGGCCTTGACCGGCAGATGCTGTCATCATGCGAGGGGGACCACCTAGCGTTGGCGCTGCGGGCCTCGGAAATAAGGGTGAGTACGTGTGCCGTGTGCTTTGTATGGTGCTACCGGGTAGCTGGTGACTTGCATTGCTGCTTTCAGACGCTTGTCATCAGCGACGCGCTAGACGAGGCCCGTATCCGGGAGCGGAGGGCCCTAGAAGCCAGGCTTCGTGAAGCGGATGACGCTCACGCGACAAAGGACGAAGAGCTCCGCGCGCTGGAGGGTGCCTTATCATCCCTACAAGCCGAGGCCGAGGAAGCCGGGCGCGCCGCTGCAGAGGAGCGCGCCTCCTTCCTGCAGCAGATTGCCGCCTTGGAGGAGAGAGACCCGGTGGCCGAGGCTCTTGCAGGGAAGACCCGCGCCTTGGCTATCTTGGCGCGTGCCTTGCCCTCGGCATGCTTCACACCCGTGGGTGTAGGCACATGCAGGAGCGGGCAAACCCTCACCTGGATCTTCCTGGCCGGCGAGGCGCCACGACGCTATTCGCTCCTTCGAGCCTAGCCTCCGGAACTTCCACCGGCGGATCTGGAGTCGTGTCGGGGAGGATGCGGCGAGGGTTGCGGTGCAGACAAATGCTGCGCTGGGGACTTCCTCCGTTTGCTCAAAGAAGTTTCCCGAGGCCACGCAGCGCACGGGCCTCGGCGCGCAAGACTGAGGTGTTGATCGTACCTGTAATCATTTGACCTCATATTTTTGCAATGGGACGGTGCACCATTGATTCTGACTGTTGTAAACTGTGTTTTTGGGCCGACGGCGCCTTATTCATAGTCCATAGACTGTCGCGCGTGGAGGCGAACTCCGACGCTACGTCTTAATTTATAGTCCGTGGACTCTCGCGCGCGGAGGCGGGCCTCGATGCTACGCCTTAATTTAGAGTCCGTAGACTAGTGCGTGCGGAGGCGGACCTCGACGCTACGTCTTATTTATAGTCCGTAGACTGGTGCGTGCGGAGGCGGACCTCGACGCTACGACTTATTTATAATCCGTGGACTCTCGCGTGCGGAGGCGGACCTCGACGCTACGTCTTATTTAAAGTCCGTAGACTGGTGCGTGCGGAGGCGGACCTCGACGCCACGACTTATTTATAGTCCGTGGACTCTCGCGTGCGGAGGCGGACCTCGACGCTACGTCTTATTTAAAGTCCGTAGACTTGTGCGTGCGGAGGCGGACCTCGACGCCACGTCTTATTTAAAGTCCGTGGCCCGTGCGTGCGAGGCGGACCTCGGCGCCGTCTTATTTAGAGTCCGTGATCGGTGCGTGCGGGCGCACCTCGGCGCTATGTCTTATTTAGAGTCCGTGGCGCGTGCGTGCGAGGCGGACCTCGGCGCTTCGACTTATTTATAGTCCGTGGACTCGCGTGCGAGGCGGACCTCGGCCTACGTCTTATTTAAAGTCCGTGGATCGAGTGCGTGTGGAGGCGGACCTCGGCGCTCACGCCTTATTTAAAGTCCGTAGATCGGGTGCGTGCGAGGCGGACCTCGGCGCCACGTCTTATTTATAGTCCGTGGGTCGCCGCGCGTGGGGCGAACTCCGGCGCTTCGTCTTAATTTATAGTCCGTGGACTCTCGCGCGCGGAGGCGGGCCTCGACGCTACGCCTTAATTTAGAGTCCGTAGACTAGTGCGTGCGGAGGCGGACCTCGACGCTACGTCTTATTTATAGTCCGTGGACTGGTGCGTGCGGAGGCGGACCTCGACGCTACGACTTATTTATAGTCCGTGGACTCTCACGTGCGGAGGCGGACCTCGATGCTACGTCTTATTTAAAGTCCGTAGACTGGTGCGTGCGGAGGCGGACCTCGACGCTACGTCTTATTTAAAGTCCGTAGATCCAGTGCGTGCGGAGGCGACCTCGGCGCCGTCTTATTTAGAGTCCGTAGACTGGTTCGTGCGGAGGCGGACCTCGACGCTACGTCTTATTTAAAGTCCGTAGACTGGTGCGTGCGGAGGCGGACCTCGACGCTACGTCTTATTTAAAGTCCGTAGACTGGTGTACCTGTGCGCGGGGGTGATCCTTTGCACATTGCGGCTAGACAATGTTATTTGGGGGAACAACGAGCTTTATTGAATACCCGTTTGCGCGGGCGAGCACCATACAAGTAGGGGCTGATGCCATTATATCCTTCGTCCCGCTTCTAGGCGTAATATCGCCGTAGCTTGTCCGCGTTCCATGTGTGGCGGAGAGTCTGTCCCTCAAGTGTGGTGAGGCGGTACGCTCCCTTCTGCAATGCTTCAGTCACAATGTATGGACCTTCCCACTTGGACTCCAGCTTGCCAACGGTCTCCGCATGGAATGTCGTTCTAAGGACGAGATCCCCGGCCTTGAACCCTCGCGGATATACGGACCGGTCTCGAGTACGTACTGTCTGCTGCGCGTACTTTTCGACGTGTTGGGCTGCGCTCACGCGCGCCCCGTCGAGGAGGTCCAAGGACACGTGACGCTCCTCGTCAGGCGCTTGGACGAGGACCCTCCGCAATCCAGCCTTGATTTCTTCAAGCGTGACCGCCTCGTCGTCGAAAAGAAGCTTGAAGGGCGTGAAACCTGTCGGGCGTGTTACCATTGTGTGAAGAGACCAGAGGACGCTGTGAAGCTCGCTCGGCCACCTGCCCTTCGGCAGCCCGACTAGGCGCTTTTTGACGGCGACAGAGATGGCACTGTTCGCCCTTTCGACTGCTCCGTTGGACTGGGGGTGCCCAACCGAGGCGAACCGAATCGTGATGCCCATGTCACCACAGAACGCCTTGAATGGGGCGGCATCAAGCGCAGCCCGTTGTCGACGGTGAGTTCCTGACGCCGTCGGCGAGAGAGAAGCGCCGCATGGCCGCCGAGGTTATCTTGGATAGGCTACGCCTCGCCACTGAAAAGTATTCGGTCGACTACCACGAACCGCAGTCTCCGGGGCTCGGGAGCGGTCCCACTATGTCGACGCCCAGCGTGCCAACGCCACACCGGGAATAGGATTAAGGTTCGCTCGGGGCTGCGGATGATGCGCCCATCCATCGGCACCCACGGCATCGACGCACGAGGTCTGGCGTCGCTGATGGTGTCGCCACCAAGAAAAGCCTTGCTCGAATGCTTTGCCGACCAATGTCCTTGGCGCGAGGTGGGACCCGCAGTCCCGCGTGGGTCTCGCGAGAGCTTCTTTCCTTCTTCGCGAGAGGCGCGCAGAGTGGTGCATGACTCCTGCTTGTAGGCGTCCCTTCAAACACTGGAAGGATCTCGCGCGGTGTTGCGGACGCCGGCTCGGCGTGGTCCTCGGCTCGGCGATGCCTGCGCAGAAATTAAAGATGGGCTCGCCGCCGCCTGGCGGGCAACGTGGTGAACAAGAGCTGCGTCCCGGTTGTCTTGCGCGATGGCCGCCTGCGACAATACTTCGTAAAACGCCTCGTCAGGGGGTGGCAGCTGCTGGCTGGCCACCTTCGCGAGAGCGTCGGCCTGCTCATTTTCCGCGCGAGGGATGGCTTTGACCGTGATGCCCAAGAAATGCCTTTCCCTTGCTTTTACGGCGGCGAGGTATTTAGCCAGCTCGGGGTCCTTGGCTTGATATGACTTGTCTACGTGGCCGGCCACCAAATGCGAGTCCGTGCGGACGAGCACGCGTCGCGCACCGATTGCCTTGAGCTTGGTCAGGCCGAAGAGTAGCGCTTCATACTCCGTTGTGTTGTTGGTGGCTGGAAACGCGAGGTGCGCCGAGTACGATAGGCGCTGCCCCTCGGTTCTGACAATTACCGCGCCCACGCCCGTGCCCGCGATGCCGTAAGCCCCATCGACGGTGAGGGTCCAGACCGGGTCGTCGTGCTTCTGAGCGGGCTGAGCCGGTGGGGCCCATTCTGAGGAAGTCGGCGAGGACTTGAGATTTGATTGTTGTCCGCGAGGCGTATGTGAGGGAGAACGGGGCGAGCTCGGCAGCCCACTTGCCGATGCGCCCTGTGGACTCCTTGTTGTGTAACATCTCCACCAGGGGAAATGAGGAAGGCACTGTGATCGGGTGGGCCAAAAATTAATGTCGAAGCTTCCTAGAGGCCATGATCAATGCGTAAGCTAGCTTTTCTAGCTCCGTATATCTTGTCTTGGCGCCTTGGAGGGCTTCGAAGACAAAGTAAACGGGCCGCTATACGGCGCCTTCCTCTGAGACGAGGACGGCACTGACCGCCGTAATTGATGCGGCTAGATAGAGCAAGAGGGGAGCCTCTGGTGCTGGGGCGACCGGAGTAGGGAGGCTCGCCAGGTGTTTCTTGAGCTCGTTGAAGGCCTCTGCGCAATCGCTATCCCACCGAAATTCGTCGCACCCGCGGAGTGTTTTGAAGAACGGCAGACCCCGTTCCGCCGCCCTAGACAGGAAGCGGCTTAGGGCCGCCATGCGGCCCGCCAGCCTCTGGACCTCTCTCGTTGTCTTGGCGGCTCCTTGCCCAGGATGGCCTCAACCTTCTCGGGATTCGCCTGGATGCCTCGTCCGGAGACGAGGAAGCCTAGCAGTTTGCCCGCCTAAACGCCGAAGACGCACTTGTCGGGGTTGAGCTTGATGTCGGCCCTCCTGAGATTGTCGAAGGTCTCCTGGAGGTCCCGGCCGTGTAGAGCGAGCTGCCGGGTTTTGACCACCACGTCGTCGATGTAGGCCTCCACATTCCTCCCGAGCTGGGCGGCGAGGGCGAGCGCGACGAGGTGGGTAAATGTGGCGCCCGCGTTCTTCAAGCCGAAGGGCATTATGACGAAACAGAAGGTCCCAATTGGTGTGATGAAACTGGTCTTGTCCTCGTTGTCGTTGGCCATGTAAACCTGATGATAGCCGGAGTAAGCATCCAGGAAGCTCATTAGCTCGCATCCGGTGGTTGCATCGACCAATTGGTTGATGCGTGGTAGGGGGTAGTTGTCCTTTGGGCACGCCTTGTTGAGCGCTGTGAAGTCGATGCACATACGCCAGGCCCCGCTGGCCTTTTTGACTAGCACGGGGTTGGCAAGTCACTCTGGGTGGTGGACCTCACGAATAACCCTGGCCCGGAGAAGCTTTGCTACCTCCGCCTTAGCCGCCTGCTGCCGATCCATGGACATACGGTGGAGCTTCGCTCGACGGCTTGGTGTCGAGGCGAACCGCCAGCGGTGCTCGACATTGCGCGGTCTCGCCCTTTATGTCTTCCGCGACCATGCAAAGATGTCGGCGTTGTCTGGAGTACTTGGAGCAGATCTCGCTCCACCTCGCGGGAGCCCTCGCCGATGGACACAAACCGCCTCCGTGCAGGTGGCACCTTCTTGACTCCACCTTCGGCCGAGGCTTAGCGTCCACCCCGAGCGGAGGGTGTCATCGGCGCACCGATAGGGCGTGCACCGAGCGGTGCAACTCGGCCGCTGAGTTCAATGCGCTGGCGAGGTCACGGTCGCCGAAGACGATGATCACGCCCTCGGGCACGGAGCTTCATGCATAGGAAGGTGTGGTGGGGGATCGCTTCGAGGGAATTGATGGCAGGTCGTCCCAATATGGCGTTGTAGGAGTGCGGGATGTCTACGACTTCGAAGATGACGTGCGCGCTTCGGCTGTTTCTCCCTTGGCGAACGTGGCGGAAGGGACACGTGTCCCATGGCCTCCACCGCGGCCTCGAAGCCTTGAAGTGGAGCCCGCATCGCTCTGTGGCTTCGGGATTCCCATACGCTCAAGGGCCCCTGCGAACAGAATATTCGCAGAGCTTCCCCCGTCGACGAGGACGCGCCTGACGTCGTGGCCTGCAATGTGGGCCTGAACGACTAGAGGGTCTTGGTGAGGGAACGCCACGCCCCTGGCGTCATTCAAGGTAAAGGTGATGTTGCGGCGGCACCATGGTGGCGACCGCTCCACGGGGCCCCTAATAGGGAACCTCCGGTGATGACGGCCGTGCGGTCTTCGCGTGTCTTCCTGTCGGAGGCTTGCCGGGACCAACTTTTGATACCGCTCATGGACTTCGCAAGGGGCCGAGGACGAGGCCCGAGACTCGCCATCACCGCCGCAGCTCGTGGATCGCGGTACATGCCTTCGTGTAGTGGTCGCCATAACCATGCACCTCGCACCACTTGCCGCAGTCCCGAAGCTGTTGCTTCACGCGAGGTTGCTCGCCACGGCCTGGTCCGCCCCCGCGTCCTCGACCCCATTCCCACATGGGGGCCGGTCCTTGAAGGGTATTCCCGATACCAAGGACATGGCGGACCTTGCGTGGTCTGCGCTGGTGACGCCGGGGCTTGCGCCTGTCCCCTGGCGAGCCTTCCTACTCCGCAGGGCCGTTGCTTCCGGGACTGGCCTCCCGGGAGTGTCGACTGTGGTCCTGCTGCGGGGAATCACCATCCACCTCCCCGCATGGTGAGCGCTTCGCTTGGGCGAGGTCAGGGGCGGAGGTGCTGCGTCTTCGCGCATCTTCCTCGGCCCGCGCATACCCTTCCATTGTGTCGAAGAGCTTGGCGACCGTCTTGATAGGCTTGCGTGCAGTATACTCGGCCATCGGGCCCGGGCGAATGCCCTGTATGGCTGCATTGATAACGGTGGTTTCATTGACGTCTTCGACTTGACAACGTATCTTCGCGAAGCATTTGAAGTAGTCCTGGAGCTTCTCCGAAGGTTCCTGCTTCACGGCGAAGAGCTGGTCCACGTCGACCCGCTCGACATAATTTCCTTGAAAGTTGTTGTGAAGGCGCTTGCGGATCTGCTCCCACGCGTAGATGGAGTTCGGCTCTATGGTAAAAACCGAGAGCGCCACTCCTTGCAACGCGAGGGGAGTCCTTTGCCTTTGTGGTGTCATCTCCGCCCGCGGCCTCGATTGCGATTTCGTACATGCGCACGAACTCGCGGGGGTCCATGTCACCTTTGTAGGGCTCGATGACACGGGGGTATTTGAAGTCTTCAGGCCACGCCGCTTGCTGTAGTCCCGCCAAAGCGGGGACTCGGATCGACACGTCAGAAGCGGGGCGGCCGGATGTGGGGCGTCGCGGCTGTCCGCCTTTTCCGGCGTGGGCTCGGCGCGACCACCGGCGCGCTCGTTGGCTCGAGCCTCTTGTATGTCTCGGACAGCCCGCGAAGATCCCCGCTCCGCTGAACGCTTTGAGGCCACCGGCAGGCGCTTCCACCGCTGTGGCGGGGGGTCGCCGCACGCCTAACGGACGGATCGGCGCGAACACGACCGCATCACGAGCTCCCGAGCTGCCGGCCGCTCCGCTGTGGCTACCTTGAATCGCCGGTCCGCGCTACGGCGAGGGTTGCGCGGGGCGGCGAGGTCGGCCGCCGTCGCGTCGGCGGGGTCGATCGTCGCCGCGCCCGCGTCAAAGTCTTCGACCACGGGTTCGTCGCCGCAGCGCCGGTGACGGGGTTGGTCGTCGCGGTGCCGGTGATGAGGTTGGTCGTCGCGGTGCCGATGACGGGGTTGGTCGTCGCCGCGCGAACGTCGACGTCTTCGGCCACCGCGCCTGCGTGGCCACCGCGCTTCGCCGCTGCCGTCACGGAAGCCACGGTACCCATGCGACGCCCGACCCACCGCCTTCTTTCCTTCGCCGCCGATGAAGCTTTTTCTGCCATCCTTTTTCGTGTTTCGGGCTTACTCTCGCCCTCCCCACGGACGGCGCCAATCTGTTGTGGTTAGGACCAAACAGAGAGAGATGGTAGTGGAGAGTGAGGGAGATGAGTAAATGGCCCCTCCCCATGGCTCAGTATCCATATATATGTACACATGAGAGTGCTTTTACAGCTTATACCCTTACATCTGGTCATCCCCTCCAGGGGCACTTATGTCATTACACGCGGCCTATTCTGGGCCTTATAACCTCCTACCAGGCCTGCTGGGTTTAGGTGGGGGCCACCCATACAACAGGCGGTTTAGCTTCCTGTTGGACCTCTGCATGTACCAAGAATGCAAAGCCCTGCAAACTAGTCCAAGCTGGATAATTGTGACTCGACAACCAACAACACTTTGATCTTGAACTTCCAGACCCCAAAAGGCGTCTTAATCTTCTTCGGTTGGGCCTTAGCTTGGGCCTTAGTGTCTCGCTTGTAATATATCTTCGTTATCGTCTCCACGGGAATCAATGCGATGGGCTTCTGAAGTGGAGCTTGAGGTGGAGCCACGGGAGCCGATGTGATGAGCTTTTGAAGCAGAGCTTAAGGTGGAATCATAGAGGGTTCTATTTGACAGGGATAGTTGTGTGGAGATCGTGGCACGGAAGGGTCCAAAGCGATGTCCCTCTTGGACCACTGGATGAATGTGTGGACGGCATCTCCTAGTGTCATAATCTCTTTGTTGGGGCTACTTAAGAGGGAAGACCCTACAAATGTCATTAATCATGTCCACCTGGACCTACACAAAACCAGTCTCTAGCTGGGCACCATGCAGCAGCATCCCTAGCAAACATGGATAGCCATCCCCTGCCCAGCGTCAATGGGAATGGAGCCAATAAGTCTGACTCTGAGGATGCACGGTATAGGCTCCTACATAACGATACATGATAGGTAAGGCGTCCACCAGATCTATCTATGTAGCATTCTATAGATGTACAATACCTGGATGTCATCGATAGGTAAGTGGACATCGCTATGTTTAGAAATCGGCATAGACGCACAGCTACTCCGACGTTGAGGGAGACTGGGTACCACAATAACGGGGGTGGGTTGCAAGTGGTTGCGGACTTCTCTTCGTTCTTCTCTTAATGAATCTATCTCTTCTTGAAGTGAGGTAGTTATCTCCTGAAGTTTTGCATCAAAGTCCTGTTTCATACATTCCTCGCGCTGGGCACTGGATCTCTTCCTATTCCTATACGCCTCAGAGTCATTTGGGAATCCATGCCTCTAAGGTACGTAAATCCCCAGGCCTCGCGTGTGACTTGGGTGCTCCTCGTTTTCCAGGGCCTATGATAATATATCCCTCTCTCTATTTGCTTCAAAGGAGCCTTGGGAAGATTCGGCATTCAATGCTTTCTGCAAGAGACAATCATGTTATTTTGGACCCATTAAGTTATGGAGTTATTAACAACTAGATAGTTTAACATATCTTACTAGGCGTTGGGACACTTCCTCGTGGGATTTTTAAAAGAGGAGACACCTGATGACGTGGTTGATGACCTCGCTCTTAACCAGTTTTGGGCGCGCTTGTTTGTGTCCCGGCAAATGGCGGGGAGGCATCCGATCAGATTGCGACCTCGTTCTGCATCCTCCATTGTGGGATTTTATCCGCATACCCAGTGGTGCCAAGTCTATGGGGGTGAGTGTTTTATGCCTGGAGAGCCTTGTGCACTACACTTTGCTGTTGAAATTCGATCATCGTCGTCAACTGCACAAAGGCCTCCCATGTTTCTGACGACTTAAAATGATACCTCATGAAGGGCGTGCGATTCTTGGTCACGTACTGCATGACAATCATGCTCTTGAAGTTCGTCCATGCTTTTCCCATCGTGGGGAGCGCCTGCCATTGCACAAGTCTCTGAACTTCTACTGGGATCTCAAACGACTCTGTTATTTCCACCCACAACTCATGTTTCTGATCCTTTGTCAAATCTTTCCATCTTGCTATGGTGATGAGGACTTGTTGCCTTCTAATTATCCCGCAGATAGTTCGGAATGCTGCCGCTGCTTTCTTTGGTTGCAAAGGGACCCCATCTGAAGAAACCATCATGATGTTCATTCGACTCTTTGGCCTTTTTGATACTCCTCTGCCACACTTAGTTACCCCGGTTTTCGAAGTGTCGAACTCATTCGGCGACGTCGATGGTGATGACGATGATGTGTGGATGTCATCTATCTTGCAAGAAAAAACTAATTACAGTGAGCTATGAGCATAAACAAAATTCTATGAAGCAAATTACACAGCCTAGTGTCTCAAGTTCTATGAAGTTGGTTATGACCACAATCTCTTCCTCCTTATCATGCTACGCACTAGGCTTAGGTTGCTGTCTTATGCATGGACACTCAAGGAATCAATTTACTGTGAATTAATAGGACATCACCAAAAGACTGATTCTCAAATTAACATTACTTGTACCAACCATGGAAACTTGATCAACATATAATAAACAAGATCACATGACCTTAAATACAGCAGGATCTTCTACACATATGCTGAGAACAAGCTAGATAGTACTGGATCTATTACAAACCACATGACTAAAATGAACCAATATAGTTGACAATACTGCTAGCAAATGACAGCAATAAGCACCACTTCAAAGAGACCAAATCTAAACTAGTTCAATGTCTCAATTTCAGTAATAGACAACTATCATCATTGAGCATTAAACCATGCCCACAATATTTACAGCAAAGTCTAATGTATATCATTTGATGTAGTAGCAACAGGTAGGGAGGAGAGAATGTCCAAACTCACCATGATCTACCTCCTAAAAGAAGTAGGATTTAGGATCCATACCTTCGGGAGGAGACGTGATAGGGAGGGGAGGCGATGTTGGGACAGAAAGGCAATGTCGGGGGGGGGAGGTGGCGTTGGGTGGAGAGGTGGCGGCGAGGAAGGAGAGGCGGCGTTGGGTGCCCGAGTGAGGAGTGAGAGCAAATCCTAGCAGGGGCGGTGGAGACGAAGGAGTCCGCAAGTGAGAGCACAAAACCTAACAGGGCCTATTTATAGAGGAACTATTACAGACGGTTCTATAATAGAACCATTTATGATAGTACTATTATAGACGGTTACATAATGGAACCGCCTGTAATATGCCACATATCACATACGGTTCCATTATGTAACTGTCTGTGATATACTGATATACAACATATTACAGACAATTCTATTATATAACCGTCTAAGATAGTAATATTATCACAGACGGTTCTATTATGGAATCGTTTGTGATACATATCTCGTGATAGTTCCTGCGCTATCTACAAAAAATCTTGTTTTTTTAGCTAGCCTTATGAAATTCTAGCTATGCCCTATGAAAAAAGCAAGCATAATCACATATGTAATTATTTCTTAATTACTGAATCAATTACCATGCAATATTTTCATGATTACGTGCCGAGTTTCTTATGACTACATTGCAATAATTTTCAATTTGGTGTTCATCGTGTGAGATCATTGATTACAATTGGCTATTTCCTTTTAAATAAACCCTTCATGATGATCGACACACATATAGCTTGCTTCATCGCCTTGTTCTTCCTCGAGCCTGATGCCATCTCCAAATGGTGGCAACTTGTCAAACTGATTGCACTCTTCCTCATCTACGACATTCTCAACTCTGGTAATCTTTTTTCCATGAAGAACTATGTGGCGCTTCTTATTTGCTAAGTCGGTTACATAAAAAACTTGAACAACTTGCCTCATAAGTATGAATGGTTCATCTTTGTATCTTTATCTTACACGTTCGATGTCCACAGTTGTTACGTCGTACTTGTCGACCTTTACACCCTGTGGGAGTTGGACCCAACAACACCAAAATAGAGGGATCTTAAAAATTACATAGTCGAACTCCCAAATCTCCTCTAAAAGCCCGTAGAATGAGTCTGGGCCGACGGTACTAAAGTACGCATGAAACGCATCTATACGAACACCTAAGTTCTGAATTGTGCTCTTTCTATCATGATTTATTGTATAAAATATGTACCCATTAAGGTCGTATCCTTGCCATGTCACAATTGTAAATTTTGGCCCTTTTGCCAACCATTGTAGCACTTCACTTGACGACCTCCTAGTGAATCACACATTCAACTATTCGTTAAATTGACGGTGGTGTTGTCTTATAATCCAAACCTTTGACTAGCCTGGATTCTCTTGCATAGCATGTCCTTGCGTTCTTCAATATACGGGGACACTTCAGTCATGTATTGCAAGACCGTGGAATAGGCTTGAGCATATGTATCCAAATCTGGAGTTATTGTTTTCCTTCCGATGGTCTTGATACCCTCTACCTCCCCTCACGACGAGATAGAGGTACACCTATCAGTTTGACCTGAGCTATGTAATCGATGCAGAAATCAATGACCTATTCAGTTGTATAACCTTTGATGATGCTACCCTCCGGCCGAAATCGATTGCATACATAGGACTTGAGAATTCCCATGTAACTCTTGAACGAGTACATATGACGTAGAAACATGGGGCCGCGTATTTTTATCTCCTTCACAAGGTGGACAATGAGATGGACCATGATGTCGAAAAATGATGGAGGGAAATACATCTCAAGATGACATAGAGTCGTCACCACCTCAGTCTGTAGAGTATCTAGTCCATTAGGATTGATGACCTTCTGAGCAATTGTATTAAAAAATAACACAGCCTCATGATTGTTACTCGGATCTTGATCGGTAAAATACTTCTAATTACAATAGAAAGCAATTGTGTCATTAGTACATAATAGTCATGAGACTTCATGCCAATTAATTTCAAATCTTTCATGAAAACAATTTTCTTCATACTGGCGGAGTAACTGGACAGAACTTTCACACCATGCAAGCACTGGCACAGTTCAGTTCTCTCAGACTTAGAGTGTAGCAAGCTGGGGAAGGGTATGTCTGTCCTTTAGCGGTCTCTATCAATACTAATTCGGTCCTAATGTTCATAGCGACCAAGTCACGCCGTGCGTTGACACCATCATTTGTTTTGTCATGAATGTTCAATAAGAGACTAATCAAGCTATCACATACATTCTTCTCTACATGCATGACATCAATACAATTGCGAACTTCTAAGTGCCCCCAATAAGTTAAGTCCCAAAATATTGACCTCTTCTTCCACATGTTCTTCTGACGGATCCTCAACTTACGTCCCTTTCCAAACACAATATCGATATCTTTGACCATATCATAGACCTCTTTCCCACTAAAAGGCCTTGGTGCTGAGTTATCCACTTTTCTTCCATCAAATTGTTTCATCATCTTGCAGTATGGGTGATACCTTGGAAGGAACCTACGGTGACGTATGTACACAGTTTTACGCGAGCTGTTCAACTACACACTATTGGTATAATTTAAGCAGTGTAGACAAGCTTTGCTCCTTTTGTACTCAACCTGATAGGTTACCAAGGGTAGAAAAATCATTGATGGTATAGAACAACATGGCGTGCAGAGTGAAGTTCTCTCGTTTGTCTGCATCTTATACCTGTACCCCTTCATTCCATAGTATTACAAGATATTTCACCAATGGTGCTAGATATACATCAATATCGTTCCTATGTTTCTTCGGCCCTTGGATTAGTGATGACATTAAAATGTACTTTGCTTCATACACAACCAAGGAGGAAGGTTGTACATGCATATATTCACGGGCCACGTGCTATGTTGGCTGTTCATGTTACCAAAAGGATTTATTCCATCTGTACACAACTCAAACCTTATATTCCTCAGTTCCATACCGAAGTCTGCAAACATCCTATCGATGTTCCTCCACTGGGCAGAATCAGCAGCTGTCTTATCATTTCATCTTTCTTCCGTTGCTCTGAGTGCTAACACAGCAATCTTTGCATCCATTCAGTTTGCAAACAAATGCTTTAAATAGGGAATTATAGGTAGATACCACAATATCTTAGTAGGAGGTAATTGCTTCACCTCGATACCCTCCCTGTCATCGGAGTCATTTTTACGTTTGTATCGGGATGCTTTGCACATCGGATAAATATGTAATTTTATATACTCTTTATGGTAGATGATACAATTATTTGGACGTGCATGTATTCTTTATACTTCCATTCCTAATGGACAAAAAACATTCTTGGCTTGGTAGGTGGTTCTCGACAACACATTTTCATCTGAAAGGATGTTCACTAGAAGGCCTAACAATGTCATAAAATTCTTGTCGGATCAACCATTGCTTGCCTTCAATTTCAGCAGTTCAAGAACAGATAACAGCGCTGTTTATTGCAGCTTGCAACCGGGAATAAAGGTAGGTTTCTCTAAGTCCTCCATCAAGCTCTCGAATTTACCAAACTCTCTCTCTCTCACTATATTTCCCTTCTACACCGCGTAGCTTCTAATCTAGATTGTCATCCTGCGACCCATCCTCATCGAAAACACAGTCCACAACCAGCATATCATTATCTCCCTCGACGATGTTATAACTATCTTTCTGTATAATCTTCTCTTCGTCGTGACTAGTCCAACATGTATACCCTTTTATGAAACCCATTCAAATCAAGTGAGGTTCGATCTGCACTGGGTTGGTAAACATCTTTAGATTATCACAATCAATGCATGGACAGTATATATATTCCATCCCCTTCTTCAACATATTCTGCTCGGCAGCTCTCCTAAAAGTAGATATGCCATTAATGTACTCTTCACTCACACGGTTCTCAATGTACATCTAACTTCGGTCTATCTATGCTACACATGTAACAAATTAGTATTAAATTAGATTATTAATGCTACTATAGCTAACCAGCCTAATACTTACACATAATTGTCATTCATCTTATAACAAATTGTCCATATCTACATTAAGTAGCTAGCCACATATTCATGAAGCAATATATATATATATATATATATATATATATATATATATATATATATATATATATATATATATATATATATATATATATATATATATATATATATATATCAAGTAAGAAAATATTGAAGTAAATTACAGTCTTGATCCATTCTTAAATTGGAGCAAACTTCTATCTCTCTCTAAACCTAATTAGATCTAAAACCTAACTATCATCTCTCTCTATTATAAGACATATAATTAGAAGCAAATATTAACCTCTAATCACCAAGAATAAGTCAATCTATAATTTAGATCTACAAGCGGTATGTTTTCACCAAACTCCCCAAAGCCAGCCGCCTCCTTTAATGCAACTCAATGAAGACATATCTATCGAAACCCCGCTGGCTAGGCATTTAGTAATGCGGCGTATCCGAGACACATCCAACCGCAAACCGTCTGCGATATATGATTATCACAAATGGTTTGTATCAATACCTACCTGTGATATCTAATTATCACAAACGGTCCTCCTTAATAACCATCTGTGATAATTTATCACAGACGATTCTACTTAATAACCGTATGTGAAAATGCATCATAGATGGTTCTAAAGTAGAACCATCTGTGATAATGGTTCTAAATTCATTCTCATATACATAAATGCAAATTCAGTAATATCTTAGGATTAAATATGTATTACTTAGTTGTTTTGACCAGTCAGTAATGTCGTCATTTCGTTAAATCGAGACCGTTTACATATATGGAAGACAGTTAATACAAATTCAACTGCTTTATTTTACATATGACCAAACAGCGTGGTCAGCCACTTATAAAAAATAACAAAAAAGAGGAGAAACTAAGTTTTTTCTCATGGCAGAGGTAGCATGCTATCTTCACCTTGAAAGCTTCATAGGCAACGTGGTTTGCATCAGAAGGTTTGGGATCATCAGCAAACAAAGCCCGAAATGCATCCATCTGCTGACATGCTCGTTCGAATGTCTCCCAAACACCCTTCGATTGAACAATCAAGTCAAATTGAGCTCATAGGCTCTCTTCCCTTTCTTGAGGGGTTTCGGCAAGGTTGACTCGGTCACCCACCGCCTCGACTAAGCCTCCTGAAGACATGCAATGTCGTTGTGGAGGACCACATCGATGGCGAAGTTAGCTCGCCCGAAGTGGGAGACCAACTGGAAGACACATCGAAGAAGGATGTCAAGACGGCAGAAGGTGACCTTCAACTGATTTGGCCAATCCTCGGACATAGGAGGGAGGATATTGTTGGTACAATGTCCTTTTGTAGCATCTGATAGCGTACAGCCATAGAGGTGCCCGTCCAGGATGGCCAGGTTGGCCATCAATGCTGATGACAAGGAAGAGTAGAGAGCCATTTATTTATGCTTGAGAGACAAGAAAGATAGCCGGCAGACGAGGTGCTCGTACAGGATATGTGGGGATTAATCTCCAATGGCGGACGATCATTTTTATACATTAAGGAATACACATTCGAACCGTTAGACGAAAAGATGCATCGGGGAGCGAAATGATCGAAAGGCATGCATCGGGGAGTCAAAGCGATATCACGGACAGTTCTAATGACAAGCCGACTGTGATACGCAACTATCACAGACGGTTCATATCAATAATCATATGTGAACTATCATATACGGTTCTGATAAAAAACTGTCTATGATATATGCAATTATCACAGATGGTTCGTATTAAAAACCATCTGTAAATTATTATAGATAGTTATTAACAAGATCTGTCACGCTTGTAAAACCGTCTATAATAATTATAGCACAGACGGTTCCCGTGAACCATCTGTGTGATAAGATGTACAGTATAGCTTGTTTAATAGTAGTGCCTACATATCAACTTAGATCTATATCAACCACATATCTCTCAGCACACCTAAGCTAGAGCCTAAAGATCTTCCACCAGATGGGTCACCACCAGAGTTATAAGTGGATTGCCCCAGCTGGCCCAAAAATTCTAGCTCTAGGCTTTAGCAACCACAAGAAAAACTCCTGTATCCATTATTTGAAGCATATACTTTTGCCTATGAAATATAAATGAAAAATACTTATGGCTGTGGTGGTAACGTGCAGAATCTGTGACCAACCGGCAAGGGGGGGGATCAAGAAATGAGTGGTTAACAGGTGTGCAGGGACGACATTAAAATTAAAGATACTCTCGCAAGTCACAAAGGAATAAAAAGGGATCATAGAAAAGCCAAGCATGTGAAGAACAGATGGCATGCATTAATGATGCTCCTGTTGCCTTTAGATTCCCAAGAAATAAATGCTTTGGATTGAAAACGCGTATTTGTACTCCAATACGAAAACCTCATATTCAACTCATGTAATATTTGGATACTATATCATACTGAACTACATCAAGAGGGTTAACCTCGTTGAAGTATTTAGTTTAATACACCAATCAATTCACATAAAATATTGTATGAATTAGTTTGGTGTATGAAACTTATTTGGTATCAGAGCCAATAGTTATAAACTTAGATCCGACTAATGCCATTTTAAGAAAAAAAATGCTTCAACGATGGTTCCATTATAAAAGTAAAAGACTAATTTTATATCAGCTTAGTTTAGATCTATAAATACTTTAGCTCACTCTTAATTCCATTTCTGACTTCGCCACTGCTCTTATCGATAGTTTCTTTCCGTTGCAAAAGGGCATGCATCTGCTTTTATGCTGTACTTTGGACTTGAGATATTGCAACATATGGCCTGTTGGGAAGTAAAGTCGATGCAAAGTCATGCAACTCGGCTAAGTAAAGTTGGTGGAGGGAAAAGGTTGTGTAACCCTTTGTCCCCCCTTGAACTTTGCATACGGAAAAGGGGAGGGAAAGGGTGTACCATTAGAGATCTGTACTATTTCACTTTTGAGGCTCTGCTATTAATTTTACATAGGGACTTATACGGAACACGGGAGCTTTTCTCAAGTACCACGGAAATTAATCTCTCCCGTAAAATTCCCGGGAGAGACGTGAGCATGGTTTCGTTGGCTATACGAGATTGCGGCTAGCAAAAATTTGCTTAACCAACAAGAAAGCTCGTGTTGTTAGTCATAGCTCTGTTCAAAAGTGATATAACTTTTAGTAGGACACTCGTGTTAAAAGTCACTTCATTCAAAATGACTTATACAATAATTTTTATAAATAATATATAGAAACAATCTTGAAAAGTTATTTTTCTGTTTTTTTGGCTGAAACTTATGGTTTTTGGTTATGGCTTGTGACTTTTGAGCTATTCATACGAAAGATTACAGAGTAACAGAAACTCACGTGCAATTTTTACCGATATGAATGAAGTCGGTTTAGTATATATTACGATTAACTAGTAGACTCTATCTTGAAAAGATACTCCGTTTAAAAGCTAATTACTATAAAAAAAATCAAAAAGTAGCTTTTTGGAACTAAAAATACAGACCCAAAAGTCGTTTGAAACTTTTAGTAGGACACTCGTGTTAAAAGTCACTTCATTCTAAATGACTTATACAATAATTTTTATAAATAATTTATAGAAACAATCTTGAAAAGTTATTTTTCTGTTTTTTTTTTCTGAAACTTATGGTTTTTGGTTATGGCTTGTGACTTTTGAGCTATTCATACGAAAGATTACAGAGTAACAGAAACTCACGTGCGGTTTTTACCGATATGAATGAAGTCGGTTTAGTATATATTACGATTAACTAGTAGACTCTATCTTGAAAAGATACTCCGTTTAAAAGCTAATTACTATAAAAAAATCAAAAAGTAGCTTTTTGGAACTAAAAATACAGACCCAAAAGTCGTTTGAAAAGACAAAAGGTGTTGAAACTGGGGTATAGAGACACTAAAAGTTCCTAGACTGGGCCGCAGTGAGCTACCCACTCTGGACCTTAATTCCGCGTTACTGGCACTACTGTGGCACCATTGTAATGTGGGCCTTGAATACGGTGTAATGTTTGGAACTTGAAAGGCTTCCCTTTGAGAAAATGAGCACATTGCGGGCCGTATAAATTCTAACTTTTAATATCTGGGCCTAATAAGGCCGAATGGTCTTTTAGATTGGCTGGCAACACATGCTTTCAGCGAATGGGCCTATTATTTTAGGCTGCAGGTTACACAGTATTTAATTAATTTAATAAATAGTGTTTGTTGAGGAAAAATTAAAACTAAAAACCAATAAAAAAAACTATAAAAAGCCAAAGAAACGAAAAAAAAAAAGCGAACTCCACTGTTCCTCCTCTTGTCTCTCGAGTGTGTATTATGAGGTCCATATCCTAATGATACTGGTTGAGGAAATCAATATGCTGAGGTTGTTTGTGTCGAGTGACAGGCACTACTAGTTTGTAAATCGTTATGTAGCTACCATGTCGAACTGCTAATTGCTAGTCTGTAAGCAAGGGCAGAGCTAGCCGCCATTGCTGCTGCTTCTGCGGCTGCCCATCCTCGTCGCCGAAGAACCGAAGAATCGGCTTTGTATCGTCTACTGCTGGTATCTCCTTGATTCGAAGGTTTTTGGCTCCTGCAAATATTTGGCTCCACCATTTCCAGGGTCCATGCATGCATCTATACATGTGGTGTCGATCGACCTCCTAGGTTTTTGTAAACAAGCCTAAATATGTCACATATCTATGTTTTAATCCATAAATTATGGAAGAAGTGACCCTGCTGTATTCAGCTATAATTGACCCACAGGTTTAAGTGCTGGCTCTGCCATTAGTTTTTGTTAATCATTCTCCGGCGCATGTCACTACCAATTACGTCCTACTCATTTCGGTTTAGACTTCTGACTTCTGGTTTATTTTACACTATTCATAAATTTCGTCTTTTTCTGAACTTTTGACTTTTTTTAAGCTTTTTACCTATTTTTCTGTATTCGTTTGTATTATCCGTAATGAGCTAACATATTTTTTTTCTATTTCTATTTTTTTAAATTTAATGATGTCAAATAAGCTACTTTCAGTTATAATATAATTTGAATTAGGTACAATAAAATTTCAGTTATAAATCACTATTTTTTAGCTCAACCCAGCTCCGAATGATCGGCCTACGTACGGACTCCTCACAATGATGCGATCCACCATCCAACCCGTCTGGAAGCTTCCTCGCACTTCATGCATCACCAACTCTCACCACCATGACCATTATCTTTTGTGTAAAACAAAAAAAAAAGAATCCTTTTCTCCTCCCCTATTCAAATTTTGCAGTACTGTTCGGAGCCACAAACCCACGTTGTGCGGACACCTGTGAGATGCACATGATAAGGCACCTTGTGCACAGCGATTAATGGAGAGATCATGATCTCACGAGAGCCCCCATTTCGACTTGGTCATTAACGAAGGTGTTTGCCGACTTATGCTTTATCACTCGCTGACTCAGTGTCACGCGCCCTGTCATGTTCTAAACGGTTTAAGTTTTTATTTTGTTGGTTTTTGGTTTATTTAAATTAAAAGCCACTTGAAACATGTTAACATTTAATTTCGGTTTATTTTAGCTTTTTTTAGCCTTTTTTGGCTTCTTTACTTTTTTTCCCTTTTTCTTCTTATTTATTTGCATTGTTCGTGATGATATAATTGTTTTTTCTTATTTTTTAATTCTTTTAATTCGATGGCTCAGAAAAAACTAACAACTGTTACGATGCAATTTCAGTTCAAAGCTAAAAGCTTAAACTCTTTGGAGCGAACCAAATTTTGGTGGTGCACAATTGTGTGTGTGTTGTCATTGCCCTTCCATGCCACAACACAACATTTTTGGGCAGTGGCAGTAGTTCAGATTTGGCCGGATCTGCTGCAGACCTTGGTCAGGCATACAAGTATTTCATGCACTATAGTGTCTAGGTACTTAAATCAATACTGGTTGATATACTTTGAGATTTGTGATGTTTGACATGGGTATCTTCACGTACCATAAAAAATATATTTGAGATGTCAAACTCCGAAAAAATAAATTCAACTTCAGTTTAACTAGTTTGAGCTAGTTTCATAGTATATAATCATTATAGTTGCATTAAATTCAAAAGTAGTTCAAATTAGTTTGAAATAAGTTTAAAACTCATTTGCCATAAATATAATCAAGGGTATATAGCATTTCATATCCAAACTCCAAATTGACCAAGTGATAGGCATGAACAGGGAATCTGCACTTCTGCGACGATTTGGGGGCACTGTCACCGTCACCGAGGGCCTCCATTCTGCAAGCTACAAATTTTACCAAGCGAAATAATCTAGAGCATATTTTAAAATAATCTAGAGCATATATAAATTGAAGTTGAGTGCATATATAAGACCATGAAAACGTCTGGTATTTTTCCAAGATCGATCAAATATCTGATCTAGCCAACCTTCCCGGCCGCGAGGAGGTCAGGACTCAGGAGGTCCATCTGTTGCCAACCAGCTAATCAATCTAGACTTAGGTTTTGCTAGACCTACGAGCACACTATCATCGATCTTCGATCAGTTGTAAGTATGTGTCATAATGCAGATCACAGAACATGCGAGATCTCAACCTGGCCTACCCACTACCAGAGGATCGAGATCGATGGATGGATCGTTCGACGTTGAAGCGTGTGATCATCGATTGATTCCGGTTGATATTTTCTCGCCCCCATGCATGGATGATGGATCCGATCAGGACATATCTGACTAGTCCTGTTTGGTTGGGCTGAAAATACACTGTAACTGGTTAAAATTTCACTGTAGCTGAAGGTGGTTTATTTGGTGTAATTAAATTTAAAAAATTAAAAATAGGAAAAATATGTTAGCTTATCTCGGACAACACAAACGAATACAGAAAAAACCGGCAAAAAAGTTCAAAAAAATTAAAAAAAAGACAAAAATTATAAATAATAAAAAATAAGTTAAAAACTAGAAGCTGAAACTGAAACGAGCGGAGCCGGCTTTTCTATATCCCGGCCGATCACGGCGCAACAGTAGTGGATGCTAGTGGGAAGACACGTACATGGACGTATCACGTACGTGGCCTCGACCCCGCCCATTTCTGGTGCTTAGTGCATGGCCGCGACACCACCTTGTGGCGCCAAGAAAAGCTATACGATCTAGTTAGCTAGCCTAGCTTTGCATGAACTTAGCCAGGAGCTACCTACTAATAATTCCTAAACAATTAACACATAATGTGCTCGTTTGACCTCCCTTGATGTGACCCTCATCACTTCACTTCACATATATGCATATACTTAGGTTATGTCATTGCCAACTCACAGCTAGCTAGCCCTCTTCTTAAGAAGAGAAAGAGAGAGAGAGAAGCGACGTACGTACGGTACGGTACGGTAGGGACGATGAGGAAGGCGTGCTCTGTTCCTCTCATCCTGGTACTGCTGGCCTTCCTCTCCTGCCTCTTCCTCGTTCACGGTTTGTACGGATTGATCGAGCTCTTCGGCTCGCCGGACCTCTCGCCGGAGGCCATGCTCCTGATCTTTGCCTTTTGTTTTCTCGTCCTTGCAACGGCGAGCGCGGCGGCGGTGGCAGGCGGCAACAGGAGGGCGTTGCTGCCAAGGGAGGCGGTGTCCGTCGTCGTGTCCGGCGAGCAGGCGATGCCGACGATGGGGGAGGAGACGGCGGTGGGAGGAGGGCTGCCGCTGCTGGCCGACGAGGAGACGGTGAGGAGGGTGGACCTGCAGACGGAGGACTACCCGGGGTCCGGGGCAAACAGCCGCCACGATCCGCGGAAACCGCATTGAGTCGTGCCACATGATCGATGGGATTCATCTGGCTCCCTGTACAATATCACATGTAACCGCATGTTTAGTCATCCTATAGTTTTTGCATAATTAAGCATACATCACCGTGTACTCTCTCTGTTCTTTTTTACTTGACTTCCTAGAATCTATGCTGCCAAACTTTTTAAAATTTGTCCACCAATAGATTTAAACAATAATAAAGTCTTTTGTCCCAAACAACTTGAGGTAGGCTAGGAATGAAACATTCTCAAGATCAGAGTTGAGAGCCTTGAAATAAAAACCTACAATGCTAAAATCCTAAGTCGTACATCCTGCTATTTGAGCTGAGAGCCTAAAACATTGTCTCTAACTTTCTTATGGTTTCAGTACGTAGAGCGCTAACTTCCATGCATTCCTATCTAAAACTAATTCTTTAGATACATTACAATCCCTCAAGTTTCTTTTAACTGCTCCCTCCCACGCCTTGGTTGACCTCTGCCTCTTCTTACATTTTTAGTATGCCTTAAAGTTTCACTATGTATCGGTGCCTCAAGAGGTCTTCGTTGGAGATGTCCAAACCATCTCAAGCGATGTTGGACATGCTTCTCTTCAATTGGTGCTACCCCACTCCTATCACGTATATCATCATTGTGGATTCAATCCCGCCTTGTCGTTAAAATTATCTATATTAGCTATACAAATATGATATCATTAGATTTATCGTTAAAAATACTTTCTTAATATTACAAATTTATTAGTATATCTTAACCACCAATTAATGTGTTTGCAACTGCTAGAATACCTCATGCATGTGCTTCACATGCTCCCCCAATGTTGAACTATACATGACTATGCCATCAACAAAGACAATCACATACTTGCGCAGCACATCTTCAAACATTCTGTTCATTATCCTTGAAAGTTGCTAGCACATTTGTGGGACCAAAGGGCATCACCAAGAATTCATATATACTACTACAAAAAGGGTCATCACAGACGGTTCAAAACTGTCATCACAGACGGTTTTTTGAACCGTCTGAATTTATGTATCAGTGATAATCAGAAATTATCACAGAGGGTTTGTGAGCCGTATGTGATAACTGCATCACAGACGGTTTATAACTAGAACCATCTGTGAAAAACACTATCACAGATGGTTCTAGCTACCAACCGTCTGTGATACTCACACATCACAGACGGTTCTAGCTACCAACCATCTGTGATATGTGAGTATCACAGACAGTTAGTATATAAAACTGTCTGTGATACTTCCCCATCACATACGGTTTATACCACAAAACAGTCTGTTATAGTTCATTCTATACCTAATTTTTTCTATTTTTCAATTAGCCTCAAGAAATGTTAACTATATCATCTGAAAACAAGCAAATACAACAACAAATACATCAACACATTCTATTTTCATTAAAATTAGAATCCACCATTACAACATCACAAGATATCGAGTAGGTTACCCATAGCACTGCATACATAAGATGACTCTTACAATTTTACAAAGATAAACTTCACGGCTACAAATTCAGAAAAATGCTTACACTACATTAAACTATAATAAAAAACAAGTGGTGCGAAATTTTTTTCAAGTAACAGAAATAAAAAGGCAACGAACACCGTTTTTAGCTTCTATGACAAATCAATAGCTTCTATGCCGGCCTTCTTCCTTTCCATCTTGCCATTGCCTTCTTCATTTCCATCTTGCTTCAAGTGAAATTTCAGTCGCTCTTGCCGAACCCTTCCTACCCTTGCCACTCACAAATGAGTTGGAGTAGTACTGGTGGTATTGGTTCTTTGAGTAGGGAGAGGAGGTTAATAAGGGGTGAGAGGTGGGGAGAAGAACGGTGCCTGCCATTCGATGCGGAGAGAATAGACGGGTGAGATCGGGATCCTAGGGGATATGCTGCAGATGGTGACGTGGCAGGACATCACAGATAATTTGGATTACAAATTGTCTGTGATAGAGACATCACAGACGGTTCATAAAAAAACCGTCTATGATATCACAAAGACAATATATCGGTATAATATAAATAGCTAGTTTGAAAAGATAAAATAGCAAGGTTTTATATGGCTTATATATACTCGTTTGAAAGGTTTCAATGAGATCTACAACTTTGCAGTTGAGGCAAAACCCAAATTCCAAAGGGAAGATTGAAAATTTTGGCAAAAACAGAAACAAAAACTTGTAATGCAAATTTGGGGATAAAGATGGACAATTTTGAGGGTCTTAGAGGGTGACTAGCACAAGCTGGTTATTTTTGTGGATCGGGCTCATCGTTATCTTTTCAACAAGTACAAGAACATCGAAAACGGACACCGTATGTAAAAGTTATGCCCGTTTTACTAAAAGTGTCTCAAAACTGAATCCTACTCGGACTCAGGCGGGAAATTATGAAATTTTGGAGGATTGCAAGGCAGAAAACATATCACAGATGGTTTTTAATACAAACCGACTATGAAGTATCACAGACGGTTCTTGATAGAACCGTCTGTGATGTCTGCCATTATCATAGACGGTTCTTACTAGAACCATCTGTGATACTTCACAAACAGTTTGTATTAAAAACCGTCTGTGATAATGAAGTTATCACAGACGGTTTGTATTAAAACCCATTTGTGAAAATACCACAGACAGTTATTTGTATGAACCGTCTGTGATATTTGGAGCACAGACGGTTCCTAGGAACCATCTGTGATGTAAGCGTCCAGTTTAGCCTTTTTTTGTAGTAGTGATAGCCTGTGGTGAGCTTTGAATGCCATCTTGTATTCCTCCCCAGCTGTGATCCTTATTTGATGGTACCAGACCTTAAGTCTAGCTTTGTAAACTATTTTGTGCCCACTAGCTCATCAAGCAACTCATTCACAATCGGAAATGGATGCTTGTTCTTCACTGTGATTAGGTTGAGTTGACGATAGTCAACACAAAAGCACCATGTGTCATCTTTTTCCCTAACCAATGGGACATGAGATGCAAATGGGCTATGACTCTTCCTAATGATCCTGGCATGCAACATTTCTACAACTTGCCTTTCAATCTCCATCTTTTGTTGGGGTGAATAATGGTAGGGTCACACATTGACGAGCTGAGCACCAAGAAGGAATCGAGTAATCATCCTGCCAAGAAGGGTTGTGGCTCTTGAAGCAAACTATCAAATTCTCGCACCAAGTCTTGAATTGGCTTGGGCATATTGAAATGAGGCTCTTGGACACAGTGTGTGATGGCATTGTGTTTGAGTAGTCCCTTCAATTTTCTGCCCCCAATTGGTCTGCATACCATAGTCTTGTTGTGAATACTTAGAGTTGCATGCGTCTTCCTCGATAGGTGAATCACATAATATTCTTGCGCCAATGAATCCACATGGGGATGTGGTCTTCCAACCAATCGACACCAAGAATGGTATCAAAGCACTCGAGAGGAATAACGTTCATGTTGATGTGGCCAAGATTGCAATCACTACTTTGCTTTATGTCACACCATTGCAATCTGAAGCTATCAAGCCATGTGGTTGAACGATGACATGCGGAATTGTGTTGATTTGATGCAATACAACACTGTACAAGGGTTACTTTACCAAGTGAAGCGTGCTGAACAATAGGTGAAAGATAACCATCCCAAGGTTGTCCGAACCCATACACCTATTGGAGGTGCCCAAATCAGCAAGAGGGCGAAAGAGGATAAAGTTTTAAGCTGGTTGTATCCACTAAACTGGTTGGAACTCAATTTAAAGAGATATCAAAGGTGATGAGTTCAGTGAGCAAGGAAGTCTCCAAATCTGATTCTAGCACCTTCTCTACTGTTAGAATGAGTCAAATTAAGTGCTTCAAGTGCAAGGGCAGGGGGACACATGATGAAAGATTGTCCAAATATAAGAAAGGTATTGCTCACACATGAGGGATATGTCATGGAGGGTGTCAGCGATGAATCTGATCATGATGAAGAACCATCCAATGAATCACCCCTAGTGGTGTATTGTGCTCCTGCAGAAGGTCCAGCCTTGATGATTCACAAGGTGAATGGTGACAACACTCTGCTTGTGGAAAAAGGACAGCGACGTGGTGTATTCCATACACAATACATGATCAAGGGGAAACCAGTGCAAGCTAATGATCGATGGAGGGAGCTACAACAATGTGATCAGTAAGGACGTGGTTGATGCACTTTCATTGATCACATTGCGCCATCCTAAACCATACTATATGCAATGACTTTACAATGTTGGTAAGCTAAAAGTTACACATAAAGTTCATGTACCGTTTTTAATTGATGGTTATGAAGACAAGGCGGAGTGCGATATCGTAACTATGCATATGCGTAATATCATGTTGGGGCATCTATGGTACTTTGATTGCAATGTTACAAATCAAGGGAGAGCTAATCGCTTCACTTTGATGCATAGAGGTGTGTTTCATTCTTTACTGCCCAAAAGAGATGAAGAGAACACTTCTGACATTGCTATCAAGGGCAAGGAGCTTGTGAAGAATACCCTAAAACCAAGGACGATTTCACTTGAAGGGGGAGGGGATGATGTGTCCAAGAGTGCAACCACTACTTTGCTTTGTGTCAAACCATTACTGTCTGAAGCTATCAAGCCATGTGGTGTTGTTGTGAGCAATGAAAAGGACAAATTTAGTTTGGTCAAGAGGGAGGAAGGCCAAGGGGAGAGAAGTGTGGTGCATGAAGCTAAGGCACATGATGCTAGGCAACGAAAGCATCGGCCGCATGGGAAGGAAGCACAAGGGATGGCTTATGATCCAATAGGTCATATGAGGGAAAGTGGCATGTGGAGGCGTGGAGCATGGGCATGGGATCTAAGGGAGAGTACATGGAGGGGGTTGGCACTCGAGTGCATGGGGACATTAGCGTGTGGGCGGATGATCACATGGACTTGTGTGTAACCATGGGGGAAGGATTGTTTTGGAGAGAAAGAGCCAGCAAGGAGCCAAATCTGGTTGGTCTTATGAGTGGAAAGGAGAAGCCAAGTCCAAGACTTTGCCATGAAAAACTAGGAGACCAAGCCAATTTGTTGAGCTTGGAAGGGATGCACCAAAGGGGAGGAAAGCCGAGCAAGGAAAGAAAATCGTGCAACAGAAGGAAACCCAAGATCAGCACGGATTACATATTGGGTCAATTTGGATCCGAATCAGTTCATGAGATGGAAACCAATCCAAATTGCTTATCTCTAGAGTTTGTTTCTATCTCTTTGTTTGTTACTCAAATTAGTTGAGTTGGGTTTGGATACTATTCATGTGCACTATTTATGCATGTTAGAATTGAAAATAGGAGAGTTTGAATTGTGTGTGTTTAGGATGTTGAGTTGGTTTTGGACACTATTCATGTTTACTATTCACATATGGTACTGTTCAAGTGAGTTGATTTGGCCATACCATTGTGGTGCCAATATAAGGTTGGGCATAGCCCATGTAATAGCTAGAGCAGATTGGAATAGAAGAACACCTCGAAAAGCCATAAAGGTTTATGACGCCACCCTGTGTATTTATCTGATTTTCCCAGTTAGGGTTTGTAAGGATTCCACATATCAAGAGCTGACGTTCTTGAGTTGCGAAGTCGAATCTACATGGTTCATCTCCCTAAATTCATGACCAAACACTTGCTCATGGTTTTGGGAAATTTTTGATTGATTGCTTCCTTGTGGCATTGTGCTAATTGGTGTAATCTTCCTCCTATCAACTTATCTCAATTCTACACAAGGAGGAAGTTCCAAGCTGTTGGCCATAAGGGAACAAGAGGCCTAAACCCTAGCCATCTGCATACAAGAAGAAGGGCTCTAAGAGCCTTGTCACAAGGGAATACAAGGGGAAACACCCACTGATCATACCATGAAGATTGGGCCATCTTACACATCACCTAGTCAGCTAGTTAGTTTGCATCACATGTCCTAGCGGAATATGTGGTTTTGCACAAACCATTCAAGCCGCGATATTGCATGTGAATAGCTCAAGGATCCTCCATCAACTACTATGGAATGGGACTCTTCATAGATTGTGTTTCCAATTGAAGTTGCTACACCAACTATTCACTCACAAAAGAACTCACACTGCCCGAGCTCACCAAGATCAACACCTCTTGCTTGTTGATACTTCCTTACAACCTAAGAGTACATCGCTTGTGTTGAGTCTTTTATGAAGGTTTGTTGACTATCATAAGCACCCCTACTGGCATATCCTCACTGTCACTGCCATCCGAATCAGATGGGCAATGCAAGTCTTCAATAAACTCCTCCATCACATGGAGCAAAACCTTATCTAGACAGTTATGATTTTTGCTCCACTTGTCTCCACATGTGTAGCATAATCCATTGGCATTGTGATATGTTTTTAGTGCTAGCAGTTTTTCTTTGATTCATGCATGATTTGATTTCTTCCAATTTTTCTTTGGTGAGTACTTGTGCTCCTCCCCTTTCATCAAAGGCTTTGGTTTGTCATTGGAGGGACTGAACTTGTCATGATCTCTACCAAACTCATTATGATTGGCTCGCCTGAAGCTTCATTTTGGCCCCATCTCCAGTTCCTCCTCCTGCAATAAAGCCAAAGCACTAGTAGTATCCACGTCAAGAGGACGATGCAACCAAAATGCAGAATGAATACTCAGTATCCATGTCTAGAGGACGATGCAACCAAATTGCAGAATGAATATTCTCCCTTAGACCCTCTAAGTACTCATGAACAAAAAAAGTTTCATCTAGGGTGGGGTTATACAACCAAAGATGGTAGCGCAACTGCTCAAATTGGTCAGTGCACTCTTGCACTGATGTGGTTTGCCTGAGATCTTTCAATTGATGCCGGTAGTGCTAGTATTTATCCTTAGTAAACCGAGTGTTAACTATCTCACACATCTGCTCCCATTGTTCTATCCTACCATTCTCCTCTACCTTTTTGCATCCATATGGCCATTGTGCCTACAAAATTCAACACTGCAAACCTAGTCTTAAACACCTCCTACACTCTGAACACCTCAAAATAAGTCTCACACCTCTGCCTCCACAACCTAGGATTCTCTCTGTCAAACTTGGAAAACTCCATTTTGAGGGTGGGATTGGGTCTAGTGCGAATGGGTGCTGTGTGATGGAACTGGCCATGTTTCCTACTCTCTGTGCTCCTTTCATCAAACATTGGAGAGCATGGGTGGTTGCAAAAAACGCACCTATGACCGAGCGAACTGAGGAACTCTGGTGAGCCCATCAGTATTGCCTTGGGCAAGCATGTCTTCGCAATGGCCTTGAGGCCCAAGAGAGCGATCGCCTGATGACGGTGATTCCTAGAGCATTGGTGATGGCATGGTGGGCGATGCTTGTGGGCTTGGCACCCCTTGTGACATCTGGGCTCCAATGCGGCTGCCTTTGTCTCCAGAGTCACCATGTTTTTCTGGATCTGCCCCAACGTCACCTCGGTTCGTGTCTCGAAGGTGCTGAGCTAATCATAGATCTACTTCATCATCTTTGATGCTACATTGCCCTTCTCCTCCATCGACGCACGCCATGGCTTGAGTCATCCTCTCTTTGAACATATTAAACTTCTTTTTGGGAGCTAGAGTGGGCAATGAATCGCCACTGCAGCCTCGGGTTGGGTTGTGCTGCCTCGGGCTAGGCCATTACAACTTGATTTTTTGGCCTATGTAGGAATAATTCTATTGCTATTTTTTCTAGATCTTAAACTATAGCTTACCTAGTCCGAGGCTTAGATTTGCCCCTGCCGCTCGCCGTGCACTCACTCATACCCACCTCCTAAGCCCACGACCAACTACGACACATTACCCACAAGGAAACAACTATGCTTGTGCCTACTGTCGTCGCATTTCGTCATCTCCCTAGGGCCACAATTGTAGCGCCCCCATGGCAGCTGCCCTCCACGCCCCACTGCAGCCTTGGGGTAGACTCACTAGTAGATTCACATGGTAGACACTTGGATGCAGTTGAGGGTATTAGGAATTTGGATGGAAGTGTAAGCGAAAACTTTAATTTACAACACTATTTTGCTCAACTTCAATTATGTATAAACATACCTTGATCCATATTGCAGCAAGCTTTTCTTCCTTTAATAAGTCTTTTCTCTACAGAGTTCTTTTGATCCATGTAATTTATATCACAATCAATTTAATCCAAATAATATATCTTTAATTAAGGAAAACATAATCCTTAAAAATATTTCACTAAACTTTATAATGTGAAATAAAAGACAAAAATAATACTTTAATTGAATTCAAACTTGTCTTTGCTACTTAATAAGTTTGAATTGGTGGTCGTCGGTCTGTTCTTCTTCTCCCTACAGTCGCCCAATCTAAATAATAAGATCTTGACCATCCATCTCGCCATTCTCCCCACCACCATCTCTCTCGCGTAACTGCCCCTCCCCTCCATTTCTTACTTCAGTTAGATCCCTTCCCCCGTGCCGTCCCCTCCTCTTCTGCACCGATGCCCCACCCCCTTCCCCCGAGTCATCCCCTCCTCCTTCACACCGATGCCTCCCCCTCCCCGCGCCACCGTTTTCCCTAGGCTCGGTTCCCCTTCCCCTCGATGCCACCTCCTTATCTAGCCGCCTCCCCTCCCCATGATGCATAGTATCCCCTATCCCCACCCCCTATCCATGTTGTCTCTCCGCTGTCGATTCTTGAAATCCGTTATACCTGGTCCACCTTGACGCCACCGCCGGTGCCTCTATGCCCCGCAATGCTACCCTTCTTGCATTACGTTGTGGATCAGGCTGGGGCTATCGTCCACTGCGAATGTGCTATCGTCGAAGCACCTATTGGTGCTCACCGCCATCGTCCTTCTCAACGTCATCCTCGTCGCCAACTTCCTATGGGCCTTGTCCTCCTCCTCCTCGTCCACCTCAACCAGGTGGACGGTCAGGCATGACTTATCCACCCGCGCCATGGTGACGCCGTCGAAGAAGGTGAGGCCTTTGATTTCACGTTCCCCCGCCTGCTTTGCGGAGTTCCACTCCGATCTCACAACCTTCCCCTTTATCCCTTTTGTGTATCGTGAGGCTTCATACTTTCCTAGCACTAGAGGGGTGATTGAATACGTACATTATTGGCATGACCTTGTTGGATTACCAATCAGAAGAAAGCCATGATTTGTTCAAGCAAAGTGTATGTAGGAACATAGTCAATTACTCAGTTTGGAGGTCAAGTATGTCTTCGCCCCATGCCACCATCAAATCACAATTTTTTTGGTAAAAGGAAGCCTTGCTACAGCTTACTTGAAACAATTTACCTGCTGCATTAGTCACTACTAGATGTTTTATGCTACTGATAGCTATACAGTATAGACATTAGCTACTCTCGATTGCTATCACCCACCAGTGAAATGATTACCAATTCTAAAATAGTATTACTAAGTATTTGACATAAATAACGGCTTTCAGTGATGAAACATAAATAACGGCTAATAACATCTATTGTGCAATATTTGCAAGCATCATTATCCCCTGTTTTGGTTCTTTGGTGTATGTGTGTCAATATGCTTGTTAGCTTGTGCACCATGTAGCAAGCATATCATTATGTATTACGATGTGTGTGTGCTGTGGTCATAGCTTGTGGTCGTAGCAAGTGGTTGTAGCCTGTGGTCGTAGCAAGTGGTTGTAGACTGTGATCGTAGCACGTGGTCGTAGCCTGTGGTCATAGCGAGTGGTCGTAGCCTGTGATCCTAGCGAGTGGTCGTAGCTCGTGGTCATAGCAAATGGTCGTAGCGCGTGGTCGTAGCCAGTGTTCGTAGCACATGGTCGTAGCCAGTGGTTGAAGACGGTGGTTGTAGCCAGTGGTCGTAGCCCGTGGTCGTAGCGAGTGGTCGTAGCCTGTGGTCATAGCAGTGGTCGTAGCCAGTGGTCGTAGCGAGTGGTCGTAGCCTGTGGTCATAGCAAGTGGTCGTAGCCCGTGGTCGTAGCCAGTGGTCGTAGCCTGCGGTCGTAGTCTGTGGTCGTAGTGTGTGGTCGTAGCAAGTGGTCGTAGCACGTGGTCGTAGCCTAGTGATCGTAGCCCGTGGTCATAGCCAGTGGTCGTAGCCTGTGGTCTTAGGGCGTGGTCATAGGCGTGGTCGAAGACGGTGGTCGTAGGGCGTGGTCGAAGACGGTGGTCGTAGCTCTTGGTGGTAGCCTGTGGTCATAGCCAGTGGTCGTAGTTTGTGGTTGTAGCGCGTGGTTGTAGCTCGTGGTTGAACACTGTGGTCGTAACCAATGATCGTAGCACGTGGTCGTAGCCTGTGGTCGTAACACGTGGTCGAACACTGTGATCGTAGCACGTGGTCGTAACCTGTGGCCGTAGCGCGTGGTCATAGCCTATGGTCGTAGCGCGTGATCGTAGCCTGTGGTCGTAACCAGTGGTCGTAGCGCTTGGTCATAACACGTGGTTGTAGCCTATGGTCGTAGCTCGTGGTCGTAGCGCGTGGTCATAGCTCGTGGTCGTAGACTATGGTTCTAGCCAGTGGTCAAAGACAGTAGTCGTAGCCTAGGCTACAACAATGTTTTTTGTTTCTTGATGCGATTCCCACCAGTCTGCTAGGAAACAGTGCGTCTATTCACACGTTCATATGTGCACACACACAGGAACTGGAGGCTGTTGTGATGATTCTATCAAATCTGAGTACTTTTACAAGGATGACCTCTCTCTCCATTGGTTTATGTGGGAGGCGATATACTGCTCTCGCACATGCATGCATATACACATACACTCAAGTACTCATAATCTCAGTATTGGCAATGACAGCTTCCTGTTAAGCAAATATTGCTACGTATGATGGTGATATGATGTTTATTGTATCATAATATGCTGAGCACCTCCAGGTCCATTGACTTTTTTGCTACTGCTATTGTAGCTACCTATATTTGTTTTGTTTCCTCTAGAGTATGCTGTTGTAAGATCGAGGAGGCCGACTAGAGAGGGGGTGAATAGGCGGTTTTAAAATTTTTGTCTAATTTCAATTGTCAATTTTAAACTTAATGAATTTACTAGAGCAAGATAATAAAAGTACACCTAAAGCAATCTAGAAAGGCTCAAGAGATCACTAGCACAAGTAATAGACTAAGAGCAATATCAAATAGTCTAAGTCAAGGATTGCTACTCTAACTAAACAAGCAATCAAGTAATATGAATAAAGAGTGTTGATTGAATGTAAATAAACACAAGAGAGCAAACCACAATTGACACGATTACTTTTTACCGTGGTGATCGGAGACTTGCCGGTCTCCCCTAGTCCACGTTGAGGTAAGCCCGAACGAATCGGACCGGCTCCACGAATTGAGCCTAATCACCTCGATCACTAGCGGTAGCCCTTTCCCTCTCCGGGTAGGCAAGCTCCGAGCCTTCACAATCTTCCGAGCCTTCTCACAATCTTCTTGAGAAGATCACCGGACCTCCGCCAAGCCGTCTAGGTGCCGGCAAGCACCAAGAGAATAGACCACGATGGCTTGATCACACTCAAGTGCCTAATGGATCACTCTAGAATGCAATGCACTTGAATTTTGGCTCAACTACCTCAATTGAATGCACAAGAGTGAAAATGAGGTGTGAGAGGTTGCACTAAGCTCAAATGTGTTCAATGGAATGTCAACAACAGGTACAAGTTCTGGTGGGGGTGTATTTATACCCTCACCAACCTCAAATAGCCGTTGAATTAATTTATCCTGAAAATTCAGGGAAAACGGAACTACCGCCGTTATATGGGCGGTACTTCCAGATTTCCGCCGCCCGGTCAGAACGGCTATAACAGTGAGTCAGAAGTAACCGTTGGATAATGAGTGCGGTACTACCGCCATTAAAATCGTGGTACTTCCGGAAATCCGGAAGTTCCGCTCCTTGCCCCGGTACTTCCGATTTCAGCGCGGTTAACTCCAACTCAGGGCGCTCTCTGGAAATGAAGTTCCGCTCTCAAGTCCGGAACTACCGGCCTGCGGTAGTTCCACAGTTCAAACCACGGTACTTACGTTTTCCAAGAGGCTAAGTTTAACTCCGGGCGCTCTCTGGAATTGAAGTTCCGCTCTGGACCTCGGAACTTCCGCACATGCGGTAGTTTCGCAATTGAACTTGCGGTACTTCCGTTTTCCGAGAGACTAACTCAAACTTCGGGCGCTCTCGCGCTCGAATAAACGATCCGCTCAGAGGCCCGGTACTTCCGGCCATGCGGTAGTTCCGCTCGTAGAACGTCGGTACTACCGAATTTTCTGACAAAGCACAGTTTTGACTTGATTTTAATTTCTAAGTGCATGCATGATCCTAAATTGATCCATAGGGCATATTTGAATATGATCAAGCAATCATCATGATCCCTCTTAATAGTACGGCATCTAACCTATAATCCGGTCTTCCAACCCTTCACCAAGACCGGTAAAAAATAAAATAGATACCTAAACTATTTACCTTGTCGCCCTTGAGATCTTTGAATCTTCATGAGATAATTTGTGAGCCTCTTTCTTCTCCATTTGAACTTATCCTTTCAAACGCTTAATGCACACATTAGTCCCATGATCACATAACGTCATTAATTACCAAAACAAATATTTTAGGGGCCTAGATGCTTTCAACTGTGAACTAGTATTTTTAGAGCAAGGCATACATGTTAAAAGAGTTAGGATGATCATACTGAAGTGATGACTTGCCTCTATCTTCTTTTAATAAAAAAATTGGGAGGCTAAAACAATGTTTTTTCGTTTCTTAAAAATTGGTCCATCATCAAATGTTTTCCTTTGTTAATATTTCATGAACTGTCAGACATGTGGTTCTCCTACATATCCATGTCTATTGAATATTTTTGTTCCGTAGCAACGCACGAGCACTCAACTAGTCACAATAATAAGAGCAATTGTTATTTGTACAAACTTGTACAAATCTTTACAAACACATTACTATGATAATAAGGACTTCTCAATTAAGCCCATACTTTTGACATGACCATTAAATGTCTTGGGCGGTAGACCTTTAGTTAGTGGATCCGCTATCACAAGATCAATACTGATATGCTCAAACAACACCTTCTGTTTTTGTACTTCTTCTTTAACTGACAAATACTTCAATTCCATGTGTTTTGCACCTTTCGAGTATTTGTCATTTTTGGAGAAGAATACGGCTGCGGAATTGTCACAATAAATTTTTAATGGTCTCTCTATTGAGTCAACAATATGAAGACCTGTTATCAAATTCTGTAACCATAATGTTAGAATAGTGGCTTCGAAACAAGCCACAAATTCAACCTCCATAATGGAAGTAGCAATAATTGACTGCTTTCCACTCTTCCAAGAGACTGCTCCTCCTGCCAACATAAAAATATAGCCAAATGTAGATTTTCTTGTCTACACATCCAGCATAGTCTGAATCTAAATAACCAATCACTTCAAGGTTATTTGATTTTCTGTAAGTGAGCATGTAACCCTTGATGCCTTGTAAATACCCAAGAGCTTTCTTCGTAGCTTTCCAATGATACATCCTAGGATTACTTTGATATCGACCCAGCATACCAATAGCAAAGCTAATATCTAGTCAAGTGCATGTTGAAGCATACATTAAACTCCCAACTACCGAAGCATATGGAATAGATTCCATTTCTTTTTCGTTCCAAATCATTTTTTCGAACATTGCATATTGCTAAACTTGTCTCATTTTTGAATTGGAACTATGCCGGCGGAGCATTTATCCATTCTATTGCTATTTTTTCTAGATCTTAAACTATAACTTACCTAGTCCGAGGCTTAGATCCGCCTCTGCCGCTCGCCGTGCACTCACTCATACCCACCTCCTAAGCTTGCGACCAGCTATGACGCATTACCCACAAGGAAACAACTCCGCTTGTGCCTGTCGTCATCGCATGTCATCATCTCCCCAGGGCCACAATTATAGCACTCCCCATGGCAGTTACCCTCCACACCCCGCTGTAGCCTTGGGATAGACTCACTAGTAGATTCACATGGTAGACACTTGGATGCAGTTGAGGGTATTAGGAATTTGGATGGAAGAGCTGGGGGTGACAGAGAAATAGTGCTTCTATGCATCGAACGCGGCTTTTCAGTTTTTTTCTCCTTGTCTCTCTCATGTTTCCGTCGACGTGGCGAAGATCCAGAGCACCAGAGGAACATGAAGAGGATAGGAAAATGCTCTGGATCTTTATCATATCGACAGAAACATAAGAATAATAGAAAGAAAGGAACAGGGAAGCTGCGCTCCTATGCATCACGTCCGACCAGTGAGAAGCATGGAAGGAAAAAAGAGCGGATGGAATCAGTTGCGTTGGATAGACTTGTTTAGCTTTTTCCTTTTTTTTAATCCTCTTCCTGAACACTTTTTGCAACACTTGTCCACTCAACCCCTTGCACATGGGCTCAACGAATGTAAAGCATCGTGGGCCGGGCCGATAAATGGGCCTGAACGCACTACCACAGCACTACACTGTCGTTAAATACGAATTCACCTGCATCCTGCTCGATATCTATCCGAGTATATAATCGAATTCGACTGCTATAAATGTCCGTACCTAAATTCGAGTATGATAAAGCGATGGATCCGTAGTAAGTTCTTTTTCCAGCAACAGATTGGAAGTAGCTGGCTATTTTACTGAAAATGTGGTTTAGTCTGCATTGCACTTAAAACCGCAAATGCACAGCAGAAAAATTGCAAGCAACTTCACCAAAAGAGTGTAATTTTGCAGTAGAAAACAAAAAAGAAAACACAGTGCAATGAGCAATCCACCCTTGCCTACAAACACACCTACACACCAAACCACCGTAATCCACACTCCTCAGAACTGACCTTTCGGTTTAGGCTTTGTTCTAAAATACTACAGCATTTAGCTAAAATAACACTATAACAACTGTTAACTTTTTCTAAATTATTTAATTAAAAATAATAGAAAATATAGAAACATCATTATATCTATATAAAAATTGCAAAGGTAAAAGAAAAAATCACATTAAAAATCCAGTACATTCCAAATAATTTTTTAACTTAATCAGAAGACATTGTTGTTTAGAACATAGCCTTGCTGAGCATTAAGGATGATCATGTTAATTAATTGCGTCCCTCACGATAAAAACACATATTCACATTTGAGCCCCGCAAGTTTATCAATTCAAATTAGATTTTGAAAATACGTATGCGAATTGGTATATGTATAACCTTCGTTAGTACTCTACATCCGTATTCGGCCACTCGTTCCCGTTTCCCTGGAAGGTGGAGGCTCTGGAGCCTGGGCCTGAACCTGAAGAAGAAACAAGAAGCGAACCCACACGAGCGAGCCATCGCCCATCCGTCCTCTGCTCCGGCCAGCCATGAGGCGCCCCGCGCTCTCCCCGCTCCTCCTCGCCGCCCTCCTCCTCCTATGGATCTCCGCCGCCGCCGCGGCGTCCAAGCCGCCCCTCGACACGCTCGGCATCCCACCGCAAGGTTTCCCCTGATCTGTCCGCGCTCTGCTCTCTTCTTTCTCTTTCTCTGCCTTCGCTAGATGGATTCGGTTCTTGATTTGGAGTTGCTGGGTGCAGATGAGGCGTACTACAGTGGCGGCGTGATCAAGTGCAAGGACGGATCGGGTAGGTTCACCAGGGACCAGCTCAACGACGACTTCTGCGACTGCCCCGACGGCACCGACGAGCCCGGTACGGCCTTCTTCTTCTTCTTGCCTAAAAAGAAGGGTTTTTTTGGGTGTTAGTCGGGGGGTGATTTCTCTGGGATCGCTGTAGAGGCTCCCGTAGTTCATGGCCTGTGCGGGTTAGTTTTGAATTGTGGGAGTTTGGATATCCATGCGGTAGATTAGACATGCGAAAGTTGTGATCTTTGCTGTGCTGGGTTACAGCATCTGTGCCAGCGTTGGAATCTATTGTAGGAGAGCAATTAATCGAATTGTGTTTCCTTTTCCTGCACAGGGACATCGGCGTGCCCGGAGGGAAAATTCTACTGCCAGAATGCCGGCCATTCTCCAATCAGGATCTTCTCGTCGCGAGTGAATGATGGTATCTGCGGTAAGAGGCTAATAATTGATGGCATTTTTTGTTTCATTGCTTACTTGTTTGTGAAATCTAAAGGTACACGTATGACAAGACTAGAGACTGAGAAACTCACCAGAGCTCTTGTTCCGTAGACCATTGTGCCTGTTGGAAATCCCGTAATGTTATTCAAATTCCCTCTACTTGTTCCTCATTGCCTTCTAGATTGCTGTGATGGGAGTGATGAATATGATAGCAACATCACTTGTAAGAATACGTGCTGGGAGGCTGGCAAGGCGGCAAGGGAGAAGTTGAAAAAGAAAGTAGCTACATATAAAAGTGGTGTCGTTATTCGGAGTCAGGAAGTTGAAAGGGCAAAAGAGGCATTTGCTAAAGATGAAGCAGAGTTAGCAAAACTGAAGGGTGAAGAGAAAATACTCCAAGGGCTTGTTGACAAGCTCAAAGGTGTGCTCTTTGTAACTACTGGTCATTTGCCGAAGAGTGATATGTCAAGCAAATGTTGTTGAAGGTGCTAGCTTTCAATGGATAGTTTTTATGTTAAAGTAAGGCTTTCTATACTATGCAGAGCAGAAGAGATTGATAGAGAAGGCAGAGGAAGAGGAGCGCTTAAGAAAAGAGAAGGAAGAAAAGAGAATGAAAGAAGAAGCAGAAAAACAAGCCACTGATGAAAAGAAAGCACAGGATGCCTCTCAAGAAGTAGATTCTAAGGAAACTAATGGCAACGTTCAAGAAGATGAAAGCAAGGTTGGCATTTCTTTCTATATATTGGTTAACCTCATGTCCACCTTTCCTACATTGATTACTATCACCTCAGTTTGAAGAACTCATCATCTTCATCCGTAATATCTGAAATTGATGTAAGTTGGGTGTTAGCATGTCAAGCATGTTTAATATGATTGCAGCTTTGTACTTATTAAGTTATTATACTCGGGAGTGAACCACCACCCTTCAAATGATTTTAATGCATTTACTTCTCAAACATTCACATAAGTAATGAAGAAATCAATGTTTCTTGAAGCTTTTATAATTCCTCCATCATTCAGCATGTCCACTAAAGAATTAAAACCTTAAATTGTTGACTTAGTTTTAGGGTTTTGGGCTAAATGAATTGAGTTATTAACCGCCCTCTGGTCGCAAATGTCACATGCATATACACATCAAGAAACAGATACTCCCCATGTACCCTGGAGACTGGATGATATGGCTGGTGGGTGTGTGCAAGGGGGATACTAGGCACAGATCGCCCTCAACACCTGCAGGACTTGCACCGTGCGGCAGAGGCTCTGATCTAGCCGGCTGTTGCTTGATAATTTCTTTATTAGCTTCTTTCAATGATGATTGGCTACCTTTATAGATTAGGAGCCTTCCTAACAAAGCATTCTTAAAGATAACTTTCTATCTATAAGAGATTACCTTTCCTAACAATCAAATCTAATAATAACTAACTTAGCTCTTTCCCTTACCTCCTGGTCATCCTTGCGCCTGGTCATCCTTGCGGCAGGGAAGGTGTCTTGCCCAGTCTGTGACGCTGATATGTTTGGCCCACAAATGCGTCCACAACACTTCCGTCCTCCTTGTGAAACAGCTCGTCCTTGAGCTGGAACTCTGGATATTGTGCTTTGAATTCGTCCAATTTCACCCAATGCATTTGCTGGGGAACAACCTGTCCATTGAATCAGTAGTTCCCAGACTCCTCGATTAAGGCGTGCCCGGACAATGCTGCCAGGTGAGGGCACCACGCATCCATGAACAAAGTCAGGAAGTGGAACTGGTGCGGTCGGAGGTGTTCCTTCAAACTTTTTAAGGAGGATGACATTGAAAATGTCATGGATAAAACTTCTCTTAACTTTATTATCTCAACTCTTCCCCTTTATATAGCAGAGGAATCCTAACAATCATGCCTAATACAGACTCATCTTTCCGAATATACCTCAGACTTCTAATATAAGTCTTATTCCCTAATCAAATCCGAAACCAATACTTATCTGCCGACCTGGACGCTACTCCAAACACAGAAATTGAACCTCATGAAGCAGCCACCACTGGCTGTGTTGGTTTGATCCTCTTGGTGTAATACTTGCCAAATTTCCCATGCCTGACACCGCCAGGTTCCTCAAAAACGTCCGCAAATTCCTCAAGGAGTGCAGCCATCAAGGGTTGACCCTCCACTACCATGGCTTGCTTGTGGGCTGTGCCATTGTTCAAGCCACTCCAGGTCACTCTTATGATTCTCCCGCCAAAAGGTCATTGTTAACCAGTCAAAATCCCACAGGATGGGCTCCAAAGTCCGTAGCCGGTCACAGGGTGGGCTCCAAAGTCCGCAGCCATTGAACTCCCAGGACTATGTTGAATCCAGCTAGGGGGATGACACAACAATCCAACGAGAAATCCTTGTTACCAACCTGTACATGTGCCCCGGTAAGGATGCTGGTGTTGGTCGCTTTGTCTCCATTAGTGACGGCCACATTGATAGGATGGTTGGACGTCGGAGTGGAACCTATATGGTGCGCCGACTCCTTGGCAATGAAGTTGTGTGTCGAGCTTGAGTCAACCAGAGCTCGCATCTCCACGCCTTGGACTGTTACCTTCAGTTGCATTGTCTTCCCTGTTCGGATGCCAGTGAGCATGTAAGGAAATCTCGATGTCATCTTCAGACAAGGTGTCTTCCTCCCCCTCATCAAGCTCCAGTAGGTAGATGCCTTTCATGGAGCATTTGTTGTCATGATCTTTGGAGAACTTTTAAGCGCAATTAAAGCATAACCCCTTGAGATGACGGTCTGCCATCTCGTCGGCAGAGAGGCGCCAGAACCGAGAGTTCGGTGCCTTGGAGCCTGGTAGTAATGATGCTACTGGTGCCGCCGTGGTTGAGGGTGGTGCTCCCACTTGCGAGCCCCGATGTGCCGACGGCGAGTTGGTCATCCAACTCTGGCCAGTACCCGTGACTTTGTTTGCTGCCACCGGTCTAGGTGCCATCTTAGCCTCTCCCTCCTCATCAAATTCCAATATCTTCTTAAGCCCTCGCAAGACTTATGGCTACCTCAAGTGTCGTAGGGTTCCACAGTTCCACATCTGTGCGCAGTGGATTGCGCAGCCCGGTGGTGAAAACCTGGACTTGTTGCTTTTCTGTCATATCATCACATCGACACAAAAGAGCAAGGAATTTCTCTTGATATTCATCCACTGTACCGTCGTGACGGAGCTGGATGAGTTCTTCCAATGCATTGTTCTGGATTGGAGGTCCAAACCGGAGGTTGACGTGCTCCACAAAACACGGCCAAGTTGGAACGCCCTGGTTCCGCTCCAACCTGTGGTACCACTGCTGTGTGGGCCCCGTCATGTGGTATGAGGCGAGCCACACCTTCTGTTCCTTCATCATCTGTTGCCCTTTGAACTGCTCGCAGCGATTCAACCACGACAAAGTGGGTCTTCTTTGCTGTCACAGATTGGAAACGACAGCTTGTGAAACCACGGTATGCCGCGACTTCCTGCTGCATGTACGTCTCCATCGTCCTGCTGTCTATTACACACAGCCTTCCCCTTGCTGTCATTTGCATCGTCTTGGCCTGATTGCAACTTGTCGATGGTCTTCTCAATGTCTTCTACCTTGTTATTTGTCTTCTCTTGTGAAGCCATGAGGCGTTTCATCATCAGGAACACCTTGTTCAGCTTCTCCTTGTCGGCGGCGTCCATGGAAGTGGTGGTGGGGTGGCTCTGACATCAAAGATGATATGGCTAGTGGGTGTGTGCAAGGGGGATACTAGGCACAGATCGCCCTCAACACCTGCAGGACTTGCTCCCTGCGGCAGAGGCTCTGATCCAGCTGGCTGTTGCTTGATAATTTTCTTTATTACCTTCTTTCAATGATGATTGGCTACATTTATAGATTAGGAGCCTTCCTAACAAAGTGTACTTACAGATAACTTTCTATCTATAAGAGATTACCTTTTCTAACAACCAAATCTAATAATAACTAACTTATCTCTTTCCCTTATCTCCTGGTCATCCTTGTGCCTGGTCATCCTGGCGGCAGGGAAGGTGTCTTGTGCAGTCGGCGATGCTGATATGTTTGGTCCACATATGCATCCACTGATGAATAAGTCTCTGTACTGTGGTCTTTGTGGGGCTGTGGTAGTTTTTTTGACTGCTTTAGGATAGCATCTGCTTTTAGGACAGCATCTGCTTTTGCTTTAGGACAGCATCTTCTTTTAGGACAGCATCTGCTTTTAGGACAGCATCTGCTTTAGGACAGCATCCTTTTAGGACAGCATCTGCTTTAGGACAGCATATTGACCGCTTTAGGACAGCATCTAGATAGCATCGTAGCATATGCTTGGCTGGTTCTCACCTATAAATTTGTAACCCCAACCCTCAAAGTTGGTATGGCATTTGTGTGAGAAATAAACAAGAAAACTTGCCCCATCTCCTAGTGTCATCCTCTCCATGAGAGTAAGGATCTTGCTATCACCAAGAGCAAGAGTCCAAATGACTAACAAGTGGTATCGAGCCTTAGTATCCTGTGAGCTCGAGCATCTCCGCTCATCTCCTTCTCCGCCTCGCAGCGGCCCGGCCAGATGCAGATGGCGGCCGCCGCCCCCGCCACTCCTCTCCGGAGACGGCAAGCGGCTCGTCGAAGCGACCTCTCTCCACGCAATGACCCAGCGCAGCGCCATGTCCGCAGGCGATCTCGGCCACGGTCGCCTCGAGCATGCGGCGACGGCCGAGCTCGCTGCGCAGAGCAGCGCGAGAGCGAAGCGCGGCAGACGCCGCGGCGGCGAAGGGCGCCAAGGCCGCGTCAAAGGCGGCGTGGCGGGCAGCAGCGGCGAGCGGAGAGTGGAAACGCGGCGGCAGATGCAACAGTCGCGGCAGCAGCGAGGTCAAGGCTCTGCAGCAGCAGCAAAGCGGCTCCGGCTCGTTGATGATGGCGGCGCGACGCGACCTCACCGGCTGGAGAGGAGGCGCGCAAGCGGCGATCGGCGCAATGGCGGCGCGCGCACGCCACGAGCGTGGTGGCGGCCCGAGCGAGCACGGACGCGCGCCGGCGGCGCTCGAAGAGGCGCGCACGGCGGTGGCGCTCTGGAGGAGGCATGCACGCGGCGGCAGACGGTCGACGGAGCGCGCGCCTCACGAACAACGCGCTCTCTCCCTGTTGGCATCGTGGTCACCACGAGTACCGTGTCGTCGAGGGGACGTCGGCCGGCGGCGAGTGGCCTACCTCACCAAGACCAACTACGCCGAGCGGCTGCGGTGATGAGGTGAAGCTCAGTGCGGCATATGTGGGATGCACCGGCAGACGGCGACGTCGACTACGACCAGATCGACGGCGCTGATGCTCTCATCGCCGCAGCCCCGCCCGAGATGCGCTTCGCTACCAACAAGCGGATCGCCAAAGAGGCTTGGGACGCCATCGCCGCAAAGACGCATCGGCAGCGGCGCGCGCAAGTCTACACTGCAGCACTACGCACGAGCTGGAGTGCTCGCCTTCGCCGTGAAGACGTTGATGACTTTGCTCCGCCTCAACACTCTGCGGTTGGTGCGGCCGGTGATTTACACCTACGGTGAGGAGAGAGTCGGGAGCTCTTCCGCCGCGCGTCCCAGAAGTACAAGCGGATGGCTCGCTCGATCGGGTCTCTCGCTGACCTCTCCACGATGACCATCGAGGAGGCGTTGGTCGCCTCAAGGTCGCCGACATCGATGAGCCACGCCCCTCGGGACCCGTCACCATTGGCGGAAGCTCCTCTCACTCGGGAGCGATGGGATGCCGCCAAGGTGACAAGAAGAAGGGGAGCCTTCTTCCACGATGAGCGCCGCAAGAGTGGCAAGCGCAAGTCCGCGCAAAGGCGCCAGGCGGCGATGCCGCAAGCAAAGCAAGACGAGACGACTCTTGCCACAATCTGCGGCAAGCTTGGTCATTGGGCCAAGGAGTGTCGACGACCACGACGCGGCCGGCCCACGTCGCGTAGCGAGGAGGAGGAGAGCGGCCGGTCCTGTTCATTGCTCATGCGAGCATCGAACTACCTCCGCAGCACCGCCGCAGCGATGGCTCTCCCACCTTGACGAGCCAAAGCACACGCCTCTGCCGGCGGCGCGGCAATGACAAGACCGACGGGTGGTGCTCGACACCGCGCCACCCACCACATGACCGGCGGCGGAGTTCTTCTCCGAGCTCGACTCAGCGCTCGAGGCACCGCTGTTCGCGACGCCCGCCGTGGAGATCAAGGGCGCCGGCTCTGCGTCTTCGCCGCCAAGATCGGGCGAGCACCGCCCGCCACCGGCGTCTACTACATCCCCGACCGCGGAACTCCATCATCGCTTGGGACACTGGATGAGAACGGCTCGCGTGTCGAGATCGAGCACGGTGCCGCGGATTTGGGATCTTCGACGCCGCCTCCTGCCAAGGTAACCAGAGGCGCAAATCGACTCTACACTCTTCACGCGCAGTGGCACAACCCCTCGTCTCGCGGCTCGTCGGGACGACGAGGCGTGGCGCTGGCACGAGCGCTTTAGGCACCTTCACTCGAGGCCCGGCGGCTGGTGCCACGGAAATGGTGCGAGGCTGCGTGCCTTGACCATGTGGAGCGACTCTGCGACGTCTGCGTGTTGACGGCGCAGGCGACTTCTTTCCAAAGAAGCGAGTTTCCGAGCCAAGGAGAGGCTCGAGCTCGCACGGGACTTGTGTGGCCCGGTGACACCGCCACACCGAGGACGACACTACTTCCTGCCGCCGTCGACGCACCTCTCCGCTACATGTGGTGATGGTCCTCGGCAGCAGGAGAGGTCGCGGACGCCATCAGCGCACGCAGTCGCCATGGAGCGAGCGCGGCCGCAGTGCGCGTCTTCGCGCACGACAACAACGGCGGCGAATTCACGGCGCCGACTTCGCGTCGTCACTGGCCGATGAGGCATTGGCGCCACTACTCCGCGCCGCATCTGACCGCAGCAGAGCGGCGTCGAGCGCAGCGCAACTGCGGTTGTGGGGATGGCTCGCCCTCCTCGCAGCAGGGATGCCGGTGCCTTCTCGGGAGAGCGGTGGTGGCCGCCGTCTACATCCTCAACCGCTCGCCTACCAAGGCGCTCGACGCAGGACGCGCGACGAGGCCCGGCATGGCGCAGCCGCGGTCTCCCACTTGCGGGTCTTGGCTCACGCTCGCCAAGCCAGAGCTTGGCCACACGGGTAAGCTCGACGGCGTGAGCACTCGGGAGTGTTCATCGGCCACGCGGAGGGCTCGAGGCCTACCGCATCCTCGACCACTGTCACACGCGCCCGCATCTCGCGTGGCGCCGTGTTCGATGAAGGGCGAGGCCGCGTGGGACAAGGCGGTGGGCGGCGGTTCGCCTCGACTCGTGGACTTTGTTGTCGACTACGCCCACTTCGAGAGAGCCGGGAGCTAGCGGCCGTCTTCACCGAGCTCGCCCACCTCGACACCTTGCTCGCCACCACTCGGCGAGTGCTCCACCACCTTCGGCACCGCCACGCCCACCCTTCACCACCGGCCACCACTTCTCCACCGGTGGCCACCACCGGACCGGCCCCACAGCCTTCGGCCCACGATGAGCGCGCATGGTGGAGTTCGCTACTCCATTGTCCCACGACGAGGACGCGTCGACGCCTACCACGCAGCGAGCCTCGTTATCGTACCATGGACAACATCCCGGCGAGCCGCCGTCCTGGACTGGCGCGAGGCGGCCGCGAGGCGAGCGCACTTGGCATGCGACGACGGCGAGCCCGCTCGCCGAGGCGGAGGAGACGCGGCGTGGCGTGTCGCGATGAAGCAGAGATGGACGCCGCCGGCGTAACCGACGTGGGGCGGCGGATCTTCCCCGCCGGCCACCGCGCGATCACCCTTAAGTGGGTGTTCGCCGAAGCGGGATGAAGCCGGCGCCATCGTCAAGCACAAGGCTCGCTTGGTGGCACGAGGCTTCGTGCGGCGGAGAAGTCGACCGATGGCGCCGCGCGCGTCGCGCGGATGGAGTCCGTCGCGACTCCTCCTGCGCTAGCTGCCGTGAAGGCCGGGCGTGTTCATCACATGGATGTCAAGTTGGCATTTCTTAACGGCGACTTGAAGGAGGAGGTCTACGTGCATCACCGCCGGATTTGCGATCCCCGGCAGGAGAGCAGGTGCTCGCTGCGCAAGGCCCTCATGGCTTGCGGCGAGGCAGGGGCGTGGAACGCTGGCTCGACTCCACCCTCAAGCAAATGGGGTTCCGCAGAGCGCACACGAGGCTGCAGATCACGGCGGGGCAAAGGCGCAACGCCTGGCGGTGGGTGTCTACGTCGACGACTTGGTGATCACGGCACCAAGGATGCGAGGTGGCGACATTCAAGGAAGAGATGAAGGCCACCTTCCGGATGAGTGACCGGGGTCTCTCCTTCTACTTAGGGATCGAGGTGCACCGGATGATTCCGGATCACGCCGGCTGCATCGCCACGCCAAGCGCGCGTTGAGCTAGCCGGGCTCACCGATCGCAACCCGCCTCACCCAATGGAGGAGAGGTCGGCCGAGCCGCGACAAAGACGACGGAGAGGCGGACGCCACGCAGATCGGCGTCTTGTGGGGAGCCTTCGCTACCTCGCCCACACACGACCGGACTTGGCATTCTCCGTCGGCTCGTTAGTCCGGTTCATGCAACGACCGACGACGAGCATCGCCAGTCGTGAAGAGGATCATCCGCTACGTTGCGGGACTCTTGACCACGGCCTCCATTACCCGAGGTGTCCCGCGGCACGCCACTCGCTGCAGCGGCAGCGACCACGCGGCGACATCGACACCAAAGAAGAGCACAAGCGGGATTCTCTTCTTCCTCGGCAAGTGTCTCGTTCACCGGCGATCGATCCAAGCAAGTGGTGGCCTGTCCACTGTGAGGCCGAGTACATAGCGGCTTCCACCGCTCGACTCAGCACTCTGCTCGCTCGATCGCGGTGATCTCTCGGCAGGACATCAAGCGGTGGAGCTCGGGGTGGACAGCAAGTCCGCTCTAGCCTCGCAAAGAACCCGTTTTTCATGAGCGAGCAAGCACATCCGGGTGAAGTATCATTTCATCCGAGGTCGCTGGATGAAGGAAGCATCAAGGCAAGCTACATCAACACCACGGATCAGCTTGCGGATCTCGCTCACCAAGCCTCTTGGAAGGATCAAGTTCCTTGAGCTCTGCTCCAAGATCGGGATGGTTCAACCCTCCCACAAGACGACGCACAAGACTTAGGGGAGAATGATGAATAAGTCTCTCGCATCTTGTGGTCTTTGTGGGGCTGTGGTAGTTTTTTGATCGCTTTAGGATAGCATCGCTTAGGACAGCATCTGCTTTTGCTTTAGGACAGCATCTTCTTTTAGGACAGCATCTGCTTTTAGGACAGCATCTGCTTTAGGACAGCATCTGCTTTTAGGACAGCATCTGCTTTAGGACAGCATATTGACCGCTTTAGGACAGCATCTAGGATAGCATCGTAGCATATGCTTGGCTGGTTCTCAGCCTATAAATTTGTAACCCCAACCCCTCAGGTTGGTATGGCATTTGTGTGAGAAATAAACAAGAAAACTTGCCCCATCTCCTAGTGTCATCCTCTCCATGAGAGTAAGGATCTTGCTATCACCAAGAGCAAGAGTCCAGCGACTAACATCCACAACAGTAGATAACATACAAATGATGATCATTGGGGAATATATACTGTAGTAATCCTCACATACGAGAATTAGGCACTTACTAGCAACTTGTTTAATTCATTGCTGTAGAAAGATCTTTTATATTATTTTGTTATTCCTGTTGAACATAGTTGGCTGAACATCATGATGGACATGGAATGGACCATAATAATCACGCTCCAGTAAGCGAGACATCTGTTGAGCAGGTATAATTTAGCTTTGGTATTACAAAATCAAAATTCTAATCGTTCCCATTTCATTATGAAAATTGATCATTCATATATGTTGGGTTTCTATGTCAGCATGATCCTGAAAGCCAAGATGAGAATATCATCAAAGCTGGAACTGGAGATGAATCGCCACTTGAGGAGACATCTGCAGCACTTACCAAAGAGCAGGTGGTGTAGTAACTGCTTTGAACCTGACTCGTGTCATTGAACTTGTTTAGCAGATGCATTTCTTTGCTCTTTAGAAGCAATAGTAGAGATTAATTTTGTGATCTTCTCCCTTCCAGGGGTTGAACCTGTATTAAAAAACAATTGTGCATTCCCCTCTCTTATGACTCATAAACCAACATTGTCACATTTCCTTTTCAAATATGTTTATCTTGTAGACATTCCCTCCAATTGGCCAAAAGCTAATAGCCCCAAAAACTAATTAGCTATTGTGAGTTGAGCCATATGATGGGAGATGGGTCACATGGATCTACATAGTGACAAGTATTGTAATATACTACTTAGCTATTGTGATTGTAGGAAATGATTTCAAGGCAGGGGATGTCATAACAATTCACGTAACATTCTCTTTGTTGATCAGTCCAGTTGATGAGCTCTGCAATGTGTAGTCATGTGTTGGCTAGATGTCTGATGCCTCATAAGCCATATCCACAGCAGCACTTGCTAGTCTTTGCACATCATTGTTTTCCTTATCTCCAATAGTCCAATTATACTCGGTTAAGAAGAGTTAAACTTTTTCTAGGGACGTTATTGCTCTTACTTATACGATACCCAAAAAAACCATACAAGCAATAATGTTTTATTTATCTATTGGGAATGTACTACAAGGTATGAGGCATTGTGGTGGTAAATTTTGCAGGACCCTAGTTTTGTCAACTCTGAAGGTTTATCAAGGGAGGAGTTGGGTCGTCTGGTAGCTTCTCGCTGGACTGGAGAAAAGGTAGATGAGGTTGGTAAAGATGATAAAAAGGGACATGAAGATGAGCATGATATGCCAGAACCTGCAGAAGGACTTGAAGATGAATTAGATCTACCAGAGCCCACAGAAGAAAATTATGGTGGTTATCGTTCAGAAGTTGAGGATGACAGGCATAAATTTGATGATGAAGAGTTCTCTAATGCATCAGATGATGAGTATGTTGATGATCATGAAGAACCTAACGAGTCTTATAAATCTGATGATGATCAGAAAGGTGATGACCATTCAGGTACAATGTTTTATATGACTTTACTATTCCTGTTCTTTTATATGTGGTTATTGATTATTTATATTTTGTTTGTTCTTTCAGATTTAACTGCCTCAGGACAAGCATCATGGTTGGACAAGATTCAGCAAACTGTACAAAATGTTTTACAAGCATTCAACTTTTTCAAGACCCCTGTGGATTTATCAGGTAAGTCGTAAATACTAGTTTTGCTGATCTGTCATGAGTCACGTGGAGAGGCTGTAACACTTATGCACCTACTTTTGTAGAGGCTTCACGTGTTCGGAAGGAGTATGATGATGCCAGCTCAAAGCTGTCCAAAATTCAGTCTAGGATATCCACTTTGACCGATAAGCTAAAACATGATTTTGGTATGTCAGTTGAAACTTTATCTGCTTGGTGATTTGAGTGCACCAGTCACCTGTACATTGTGCTTTTCAGCCATTAATGATATTGCCGTAGTTTATACTTTATTTTGCTTGCCATTAATGAAAATACTGCTTAAGCCATCCAGTCCAGTGTTACCTGGACACAGACACGGCTATCGAAATCTGATTCGGATTCGGACATCGGATTTTTCAAGCTTGAAAAAATAGGATTCAAGAATTCGTCTAATATATATTTTTATTTTAAATTATATTGAATATATTTTAGATCACTAAATAGGATATAAATACATATCTTCACGCCATTTATTGAGATATAGCCATAGAAGCTCCCAAACTAGATTTATCCTTCTCTTCTCACCTACTCCTCTCTTCTCACGTAATCTCTCTCCTCTCACTTACTCCCTCTCTACTCATTCTCTGGCCGAATGGCCAACTACTAGCTTCCTTCTCTCCATTTCTTTTCTTCTTTCTTGGTTTCTCCTGCTTCTCCTGCTCGGTGCCGACTGGCCGGGCGCTCCTTGGCGCTGCCCTCTGTCTAGTGTCTCACTGCCTGCCGCGCGCCCCCTGGCTGCTCACCTCTCTGCCGCCATGCCCTCGCCATGGCCTCATCGCCGCCCATGCCGCCCACCACTTCGCGGCCGAGCCGCCACCATGGCCTCGCCAGCATCGGGCGTGAGGACGGGCAGCTACTCGGCTCTTCACTCTCCAAATCTGCTCGGCTGTGGTCCTCTCTGTCTCTCTGTTAGCAGCTTGGACTCGCCGGAGCCACATCTGAGGCGTGTCACACCGCGTCCGACGCATGTCGACGCGCCAAAAAAATTTGGGCACGCGAGTCTTGTTAATGCTGACCCAGTCAAGTTTTTTTCTTCGATTGTTAAGATTAATGAAAACGTTGCTAACAAGGTCCCTTAGCAAAAGTTGGTCTTGCGAAGGGACTGTTAGCATGATTTTGCCTAGACTGGAAAAGCTGGTCTCTAAAATTGCTAACAACAACTCTCAGAGAAACATTTGCAGGAAAGTGCAATGCAACCATAGAAATTGTTATGAAATGGGCTTGTGACATAGCAGGGACAAGTCCGGTAGACATCCAGTCCCAGAGAGTCAAGCTGACACCACACCGCGGACATCTGCTAGTAGAAGTCAACAGTGGCATCAAGCTATTGAAGAGAGTGTGCATGGTGCACTACCCAAAGATACATAGCATCACTTGTCGGCTCGTAGTGGGTATGAAGGCGCTCCCACATCAGCTGAGATGTCGGCAGCTCCACCACATCTATGGAGATAGCCATAGTCATCCTACCCACTAGGAGGGTAGAAGTACGAGCCTCGTCATCTTGCCACCTCTCGTAGGAGGGAAGCTGAGCCTGGTACACCTCCATGGCCTCCTCGTCAGCAGTTGTAGGGATCTGAGAGGCGGCCGGCGGGCAAGGCCTCTCACTAGTAAGATGGCCCAAAGGCGCTAGCTTCTCATGTGGATCCGCATGTGCATGGCCCACTCGTGATAGTTTATCCCATCAAAGGAGACCGTCGGAACCAGGATAGCACTATGGGTGGCCATCATGTGCGGAAGAAGACTGATAGTAGGAGCAGCTACGTCGGTTGTGGTTCGGGCGGTGGCGACGTGCCCTGAATAGCAGCGGCCGAATGGCGGCGGCGGAGCTCTAGAAGCGAAGGTTGGTCTTGAAGTCCTGCCTGATCTCCCGAACTAGGTGCTAGAAGAGGAGCTTGCGAATCAGCAACTCCGTGCTCTTCCGGTAGGCCTCAGTGTCCTCTTGCAGCCCGGCGGGATTTGGACAGTGGCAACACGAAACGAAGCGGCGGTGGCGCATCCTGAACGGTGTCAGCCCGAGGCAGGGCAAGGTGGCGACGGCTCAAGCGGCTGTGACTCGGCGGGATCCAAATGACAGCGGCCCGAGGTAGGCGGCGACACGGCCTAGACGGCGTTGGTCCAAGGCAAGCGACATTGGCTCGAGGCGAGCAGAGGAAAGACAGCATCGGCTCGAGGCTTTTGGGCTGTTTGTGCGAGAGATTACAGAATAACAGAAACGCATGTGCAGTTTTTGACGATATAAATGAAGCTAGTAAAGTATGTACTACAATTAACTAGTAGATTCTATCTTGAAAAGATACTCCGTTTAAAAGTTAGTTACTATAGAAAAGCCGAAAAGCAGCTTTTAGAAGCTGAAAAGAACATGGCCTCTGACGTTCTAATGAACCAAAGGCCAACTGTACAAGAGGGAGAATAAGCAAATAGCACCCTATACAAAGCAATAATGCTACAACCTATACATATCTAACAGATAAAGAAGAGCCCTTTCTAAATTTTTGTCAAATATATTATCTGGTTTTTTTATTGAGCTGATCTGAGAGTCCTCCGTTTAAAAAAACTTTTAATACCTAAAAACTTTAGTACATTTTTACTTTTGAGCCTTCATTTCTGTAGAACAATATATTGTTCAGTATTATGAGTTAATTGCTATTCTATGTGTTAACTTCATCTGCTTTGTTAGTGTAGTGAATATAATACATTACCTCAGTAAATGTCTGAAAATTGAAATTAATCGAAAGAATGTTTTTTTAGGTAAGGAGAAGGAGTTCTATTACTTTTATGACCAGTGCTTTGAGAGCAAGGAGGGCAAGTATGTATACTTTTAGGCATCCAATCTCATATGTTTTCTCTCTTTTCTTTAAGCCATTCTATGATTTATTTTATTATCGTTCTGTATTTGGTTAATTCCACTTATTTGTGAATTTTGCTTCTTATTGACAGGTATCTTTACAAGGTATGTCCATACAAGAAAGCTTCGCAGGTTGAAGGACACAGTTCCACTAACCTGGGGTATGTTTGATGTACTCATTTCATATTTACTAAATTTCATGTTATTTCAAAATATAATCCATTGATTAAACTCCATTGTGTAGCTGTCTAGTTCTGTTCTTTCTAATAATGGATCGAACTACTTTTTTATTGAAAAGAGTCGTATTAATATGTTATGGACATTCATGCTCAAAGGTGGGCAAAAAATCTCCTAAGATGTTGGCTTCTGCGCCATGGAAAATCTGCATCTTAGTAGTGTATCCTCTAGAAGCTTAGATTACTCTTAAATGAATGAGTAATAGTATTTTTTAGGGAAATGTGTTGCCTAGATCAATAGTTACGGTTTGGAGGGCGTGGCTTTTTGTCATTTTTACTGTTCTTAAAATTTTCAGTACAATAGCTTGCAAAATAAATATAGAATCTGGAAAATGCGGTTTTTCTAGAGTTGATAGTGAGAAAGTCATGATCAAAGCTAATAGTCAATGATCATCCACATGGGCAACGAACAGTTTTCCTACTTTGTAGGTTTGTGGGCCTTAGCAGATTAGCAACTTTGTATGCTGTTATATTACATAATCAATCATGGTCTAATGATTAATTCTATTCATGTTCTTTAGGGAAATGCCATTTGAGGAATAGCTAAGTTTAGGAGAGTATACGTTTTTCTCTTCATTTTGTTTTGTCCATACTCTATACAGCATATATTGCTCCAGCTTTACTGCCATTTAGCCATTTAGCTTTGAACGTTAGTCAGTTTCTAGAATATGTATGTACTAGGTTAGAGATGCTGCAGAATAACTTGTTTGCACAGTTTTGGCTAGTCGAGCCACAAACTAGCTTACAGGTCTGTGTGAGGGTTGTATCTGAGATACTTGAAAGAAATGCTAGTTTCATTTTTTGCTTATGCTGTCCTATGTGTAAAGTTTACAGCCTAAAGCTCCAATCCTGTGCATGCAGCATGCAAACATGCATGTTAAGCAGTGCGTTGTCACTCTTAGAACAGTGTTCTGCAATTATCTTGTGCCATAAAATGAAATTTTCTGCCATCAGGCGCTGGGACAAATTTGAAGAATCCTACAGAGTAATGCAATTCTCAAACGGAGACATGTGCTGGAATGGCCCTGACCGAAGCCTAAAGGTACTTCCTGTTTTCTAGGCTTGCGTTCTCTTTATTAGCATGAATTGTTTCCTTCTGTTTGCAGGTCTTAAAATATAACTTTATGGCTTAATTATTGTGCAGGTTAGGCTTAGATGTGGGTTGAGTAATGAGCTTAATGACGTAGATGAGCCCAGCAGATGCGAGTATGTAGATTTCTCTCAATACACTTTCCATCTTTACTAAAAGTGTGCATTACATCATCTTATATGCCTATTTCCTGTGGTAGATATGTGGCTATATTGTCAACTCCTGCACTATGCGTTGAAGAGAAGCTGAAGGTTCTTTCTCTTCCTTTTACGAATGGTAATTCTTTTTTTTCTTAGAGATTTGGAGCTTACAGAGTTCTGGCTAATGTAACAGGAACTGCAACAGAAAGTCGAGGGCATGTCTTCGAACCAGCCCGGCCATGATGAGCTCTGAACTATTCTGGTGACACACGAGCAATAATTTGTCACCAGGAAACATAGTTCTCACCATTACATCCATAACCATAAGAGGTTAATGAGGTGCATGAATAGAAAAGCATGACACTGGAGATCTTGGGAGTGTAATCTTCAGATTACCACCAAAGCTGTGTTAGCTTCTAGAAAAATTTTGAGCAAAGTGGTAGGATGTTGGAAAATTTTGCCTCATCCTGATTTGTTAGTAGAGGCAAACTGCAAACTGAGTTTTTTTATTCCCTTTGACGTTTTTTTCCCTCTATTTGTTTAGGTCATCTCAAAGACGCTAGACTTTTGTCTGTAACAATCAGCGGTACTTGTCATTTATGCATGGTATTTCTTAATTATCCTTGCTTTGGATGCAACATTTGTCCGGGACGTCTCCAGTGAAAATGCGACAATGGTTACAATTTCAATTTTCGCTAAACTTAGAAGCTTCAAAAAATTCTCGAAAAAATTACCACATGTATTGAAGGATATGTTCTACTCATCAAAATTTCAAGATCAAAATGTCGATCATATTTGCGAAATACAAAAAAGGACAAAATCTAGCTGGGGTACTGTTTGGACAATATTTCACTATTTCAGTAAAAATTGTCTTTTTTGTGTCTCGTAAATGCGACCAAGATTGATCTTTTGTATGGATGTAGAACATGTCTCCCTCTACATGTGGTAATTTTTTGAGATTTTTTTGAGACTTGTTTGGTGAAAATCAAATTTTCACGAGATTTGCATTTCTTTTCCTGAGATGTCGCTACATTTGTCACTGTTTCTGATCAAATGCACAAGGGTGACATGCTCGTAAGACATTATATGCATGTATGGCGTTGAAGCTGGGAATGCTTCGAGGCTTTTCGGGATGACTGTAATTTGTATGAAGCTTGTGTGTTTTGGTGAGTTATGAACTGCACTAATCAGAAATTTTACTGTGAATGGAGATAAGCGAGATGCTTAACGGCAATTCAGAAAGATGAATATCAGGAAGGTACCTCATCTCCGCATGTCGGGAGCTCGATCACCGGCAGCAGGCTAAGGCCAGCGAGCTCCACCAGGAAGGGGGAGGGTGGCTCTCTTCTTTTTTTTTTTTTAACAATCTGACTCCATAATACGAATTTTTTGTACGGATAATCCATTTTTTATTCGAAATTACAGAAATATACCCGCGGGAAAATTTTTTACAGAAATAGGCTCCAATCGCCTAATGGTTAGGCGACTGGAGCCTTTCGCCCAACCATTGGGCGACTTTAATCTAGTCGCTCTACCGTTGGGCATCGATCCAGCTCAACCATTGGGCGACTTAAATGCGTCGCCAACCATTGGCATCGCACTCAAGTCCTCGTGAATGTTTTAAATTTTTCAATTTTGTAGTTTTAAACTGGTAAAAATCTGCTGGAGTTGTAATAAAAGTTTATGTTCATTGTATATTATAGGTGTGTAAAAAATTTTGGGAAATTTGTTTTAGGAACGATTAACCGTAGAACGATCGGTACATACGATGGTAAGTGATATTTTAATATTATTGAGAATTCGTGTCTCTGGGCTAGGATTGGGTTGAGGAGGATAGACGGGCCCAGCGGTCGATTATCATGACGGTTCTACATACAAACCGTCTGTAATACTCTTTATCACAAGTTTTATATACCGATGCAATATAAACAACTAGTCTGAAAAGATAAAATAGCAAAGTTGTATATGACTTATATATACTCATTTCAAAGGTTTCGACGAGATCTACAACTTTTCAGTTGAAGCAAAATCCAAATTCGAAAGGAAGACCAAGAAAAAGGGCAAAACAGAAACTAAAAACTTACGACGCAGGTTTAGGTCCAAAGATGGCCGATTTTCGGGGTCTTGGAGGGCGACTGGCGCATGCTGGTCGTTTTTATTGGATCGGGCTCGTCGTTAGCTTTCCAACGAGTACAAGAACGTCGAAACGGACACCATATGCAAAAGTTATGCCCGTTTTATCAAGGTGTATCGAAACAGACGGAAACTGCTATAACTTTTGATCCTGTAGCCGAAATTGCTCAAATTTTTTCTAGAGGCTGTTGGATGTATGAAGAACAGCTCCACCAATTTTCACTTTTTGGCGAAGGTTTGATGCACTTTCCAAATTCTCACTAAATCAAAATATTACTTACCATCGTATGTACCAATTGTTCTATTGTCATTTGTTCCTAAAAAAGTTTCCCAAAATTTTTACACTCCTACAATATACAATGAACATAAACTTTTATTACAACTTCAGCAAATTTTTACCAGTTTAAAACTATAAAATTGACAAAATTTAAAACATTCACGAGTCTGAGTGCGATCGCCAACCATTGGGCGATCAGATGAAAGTCGCCCAATGGTTGGGCGACTAGATGCAATACCGAGGGTAGAGCGACTGAATTAAAGTCGCCTAATGGTTGGGCGAAGGCTCCATCGCCCAACCATTAGGCGACTGGAGCCTATTTTTGTAAAAAATTTTCCCGCGGGTATATTTCTATAATTTCGAATAAAAAATGGATTATCCGTACAAAAAATTCTCCATAATACTATGTAGTCCATATTGGGGAGTGGTATTGGGTCACGAAGATCTCCTCCTGTGCTCGACCGTTCTTGATGTGGTGAGTTCCTTTTGTGGCGCGGCTTGAGTTCTCTTAAATCCTCAGAGTTTTTAAAAATTGCGAACAGATCTTTTTCTCAATAGATTTCTTCTAATTTAAACCTTCAGAGTTTCTAAAAATTACGAACAGAACCTTTCCTCAATAGATTTCTTCTAATTTAGACCTCTTAAGATATGATTATTTAGATAATTTATACTATCATGCTGCATGGTTATTTATTTTTCAGGCATATAAGTTATTATTTATCGCCTAACTACTATCATCTAATTGTCGCCATGACAGACACCTAGTCGACTAGACGTCCAGACGCCCTGGCCTCGCCGCGACTTGCCGGAACGCCGTGACAACCTTGGCAAGGTCCATCTTGCCCCGATGAAGCTTCCAGTGGTCAAGAAAAGGTTATTTTCCGTTATTTTGGGTATTTAACTTGAGCATAAAAATGAGGAAAATGAGATTTGGTTGGAAAATGGGAAAAGTAGAGAAACTGGCATTTACCAAATAAATCTAGAAATTGAGTAGCGTATATCTAATTTCGTGAAACTGACTGCATTCTTCTGCATGCTATATTTTGATGTAGCTTATATCAAATTGTCTATTTTAAGAGACAAGGCATTTTACAAGTTAAAAGAATCGACGGTTGTATCTCCTTTTCGGTTGATCCAATCCTTTTCAAAATTCATGCTAGATTTTTTTACAAGTAACTAGATTTGGTTTTAAAATAATAAAGGGAGACATGACTGGACTCACTCTAATTATACTACTTTCTACTCTCTTCTTTCACATGACAAAGGTCCTTTTAACTGCAGGGTTTATCACACCACGTCTTTCTTCAACCTCTTGTCTCTACCGCAGCTACGACATGCCATCCAGGTGATTCGCCACCCCACGTCACGGTCTGCAGGCCCGCCTGCCTCGTACAGGAGGCAGCATGTGCAGGCCACTTCCAGAACAGTCCATGCCGCCATGGCCCTGGACTTTGCTTGAACACAGATCGCGACCTCCGTTCCAGGCCATGCCACGAGCGTTAGGGAGGGGACGACCGGACGACGACAACCCTTGTGCGAGCTTAAGTGCACCGAATTTTTTCTATTTTAGCCTTTTTTTTGGAAAAATATTCACATTTAGACCCTAATAGTTTTAATTCCGATTTTGGACCCAGGGGGTCGGAGCCGTGACCCACGGCACTGAGGTGCCAGGCCCGCAACAGCGTGGTGGCCTGCGTGGCGCCGACGTGGCAGCACCTCGGCGCCGTGGGTCGTGGCTCCGAGCTCGGCGCCGTGGATCGTGGCGCCGAGCTCGGAGCCGTGGATCTTGGCGCCGAGCTCCCTGCCACCGGGCCGCACGCGGCCTTCTCCTTTCCCTCTGTCTCTTTCGTTCGTTCGCCTTCATTTCTCCTCTCGCCTCCCGCCGCGCCTCGGTACCGCCGCCTCTCCTCTCGCTGCCCCCGGCCGCCCGCCTCCCCGCCCCACGTGCCACGCTTCCTCCCGCTGCGTCGGCCGCCGCCTCCGCCTCACTGCGCCCCGGCCGGAAGTACATGCAATTAAGCGAAGAAATTTTTGGTAGAACAGGTAAAATTTATGGGATATTGTTTTTGGATACCTAGCTTTGTACATGCTATTCGATATCGTGTGCTATTCGTAAGGAAATGGAAGATGAGTAGAGTGAGTATGCACAAGCGATTGTTGATCACGATGCTGCTGCTGACAGAAAAATATACTAGTGTCGTCCCCTAGTGCCGCCGTGTGACGACCCGCATTATTACCATGGGGTAATAACGCTAGTCAATGGATTATTATTCGTTTAGCCGATAAAACATCGCTTTAACGACTAATAAGCCAATCAGAGTATTGCAACAGAACAATAATTAGAGACCGAAAGTTACATACATTCACAATGCCACGCAGGCTAAAATATTATACAACTGATTCAAGTCCTAGAATTACAATACCAAAAGATAGTACTTGTGGTTCTAATTATACAAGAGAGGTACCACTACAATACATTAATATTACAGGTATTCTAATAGTAGAGTCCTAGCTGATCATATTCCTCTAGTCGTCCCAATCATCATATGTGGCGTGACCTTCATACTGCTCGTACTGCTATAACCTTCCTCCTCTCAATAAGTTTCATCTCCATCCCCAAACTGGCTATTCTCTAAACAAAGGAAATAATAGCAAGAGTGAGTACAGAGTACTCAGCAAGCTTATGTAACAAAAATGCACAAAATGCTCCTGTTCTATCTCCACTGTTCTTTTCCAAATCCATATCCAATCCCAATTTCCAACTTATCGAAAATAGGGTTTTATGTTGCGAAAGATTTCGGATTTATTATTTGGAAATCTACTGAGCATACGCATGAACAGCAAAAACCCCCATAAGTTTCCGTAATTCTCCTTTCCTAGAGACAGGCATGAATTCATGATTTATATAGCATTGCGCAAGCTTGTATCACTTTACCCATCACCACTCTTGATCCTGGTGGCTCATGGTTCTCCGCAATTCCTTAGATGCGCGCCGGATCGAGTACGATGACGCTTGCATCTATCTTAGTAATTATATCTCCACCCAGTTACTCACACTCGGTAGCCTGGAGCGGTGTACCACCCTCACGTAGACCCACCGAAAGCGACATTAACTGTTGGTTGGGGCGGTTCCTGACCATCTCCCAACACTCCACGGCGTAATATATCGCCCATCGCTTACCCATTGCCGATAACAAACCAGTCTTGGGTTCTTGCGATCCGCCTCACCCTTGCGATAACGAACTGGTCTTGGGTTGCGCGCGGTGTGGATAGCCCACCTTGCGATAACGAACCAGTCTTGTGGGTTCCACTCCTAACTAATACTTACCCATGTGGAGAATATAATACTTTGATAGAGCTACTAGTCCGTCCGTCCTCAAACGGGATGTTGGTTGATACGGTTTGGTACGGTCTGCTCACACTGATGAAGTTGGTCATCCCTTATATTCTATTCCTATGCGAGGTTCCACTCCGCCCTTTATCCCTTGCCCCGCAACCTCTCGCCCACCCTCTTAATTAACCTAGATGGCCAATCGCTCCATCGGTTGCCATCTATTTCTTTTCTCATGTCTCTTCCATCCATTTGCTCAATTAAATATCTTTTATTCCTTTCATGCGGGTGATATTAGAGTAATACAAACTACTTGTTTTACAAAAGATACTCAAGCTTTGATCAAAGGAATGCTTGCCTGAGTTTATATTAAATTGCTGAGTCTCCTCGTTACCCTGATATGGTTCCCTTTGAAGATTCAGCCTCTTTCCTGCTAATTAGCCGCTAATTAATCTACGGTTCGATTATTTATACAATTTTGGGTCATCATAAGATTTCTATTAATTATATTCAGGACTTGCAAATTGTTCCTTTCTTCCTTTTAAACAGAGTGCAATAGTTTCCAATTCAATTTAATAGTGTCCACAAATTAAATGCAAGAATAAGCAATTACCAATTATTGCATTCTAACTAATCATTTTAATTAATGGCGAAATTGGCAATATTAGCTTAATAATATGCAGGCACATGCATACAATTATTCTATCTGATAGCAATTGATCATGAAGTCTATTTAACTCCCCCTAAGTTCTTACTAATACCCTTGTTAGCATCTTTTATATTTGCCCTTTTTAGTTTTGTAGACACTGCCTTATTATTTTTGGTTTCCCATCGTCTCGCTTCTCTCAGCTGCCGACGCCTCCTCTCCTCCCCTTTTACTCCACCGATGCCCCCTCTCCTTTTTCCTCTGCCGACGCCTCTCCATCTCCCCTCCTTTTCCTCCTTTCTCGCCCACTCACGGCTCCCTCTCTCTATCTCCCCTCTCTCTCTCGGCCTCCTGCTCTCTCCTCACGCCGCTCCCCGCCCGCGTCTCAGCGCCGCCGCCCGGCTCGGCTCCCCTCACGCGCCGCCTCTCTCTCGCGCCCGCGCCTCGGCCGGAGGTCGGCGCCTCTCCTCGGTGCCGTCCCCCCTCACGCCGGCTCCCCGACGCGCCGCATAGCTCCACGATCAGATCTGGCCGATCTAATGCTTTCCCCTCATTTTTCCCCATTTCTTGCTTGATTTATAATTTTGTGATTTGCTAACTTGTGAGGTTTTGCCTAGGGTTCGGTTTTGGGAGGCGGGTGACCGTGGCTGACTGCCGCCGGTGAACCGTCGCCGCACGCCAGGGGAGTACCGGTGGCGGTGAACTGGTGGCTTGGCCGCACACCCGCAGCCGCCCTCCCTGGTAACCCTCTTCTCTCCTCTGCTATTTCGGTTGACATGCCTAAATGGTTCATGTGCTCTATTGTGGATGAATGCTTATGGTTTCTAGTCTATGTTGAATGGATTTGATAATGGCATTACATGGATGGCTAGAGTTGTGGGGATTTACCTGCACTGGTACTTGTGAGAAATGCTAGGGTTTGGGGTTGGGGTGGTGGTGGTTGGCGGTGGTGATGCTTGATGCTAGCTTGTGGTTCTCCCGTGGCCGTCCACGTCCCCTTGCTCCCTCGGCTTGTCGGTTCTTCACCCCCTTGACCGTCGGCTCCACTCGGTTGTGGACTCCTCTGCGGTCTAGGGATTGGCTGTGAGAGTTGGGGAATGTTACCTTACCTTTCCTTTGTCCCTCTGTGCTCTATTCTCTCGGTTTGACTACTAGTATGCAATGTGGGATATTTGTTGGATGGCTTGCTCGTGAGGCTTATTGGTCGATGCCCTCTGGGCGTGGTCGCTCGGCCCGTGCTATCTATTTCACCGTGGTGGATATTTGCATGGTGAGGGCTTTGTGGTGGTTTCTCTGTTGTGGGTTTGGTGGAATGATTTGTGCTCACCTAGTCTTTGCCTTGGTTGGATTCCTATGTTCAGAACAGGTTTGTATATATATATATATATACCGTGTGATGAGCCTATGGTTGTGAGAGGTGTCGACTGGCCCCCGGACGGTCAGGTATCTCCGTGAACGGATTACCCCGCCTGAAGTTAATCCTTAGGGCTCTGACGGCAACACTTATTTTATATTTCCTTATTTTCAATTGCTCTTTTGTTTGGTCTTTTTCGGTCTTATAATCTGGTTATTAGTTCATAAATAAATAATGTTGTATCAGTAGTTGATAGCAATTGAATTCCTGTAAGAAATGTTCATGGATGTAATTTTGAAACTTTCTTGTAATACAAACATGTTCAACTATTGTAACTATTATGTTTTAAATTTTGGGAATGAAATCTGTATGTATGCAATGATTTATAATTGTAATAAAAGTTTTCCATTTATCTTGCTTCCCAATACAATTGTTATTAGTTGGAGAAATGAACCATTCAAATAATTCATTACCAAATTTTAATTTGTTCCGATAATTGCAAATATTAACGCTAATAACAGCGCTTCACTTAATTAAGAAACGCGGGGCGTTACACGCCGCCTCCCCTCCCCACCTGCGTCCCCGGCTGCCCGCCTCCCCGCCGCCGCCGGTTGCTCCTTGTTGATTTTGATCAGGTATATTTTCACAGTTGGTAGCTTCTTAGTCAATAATATATGAAGTATATGCTTACTCCTTCTGGAGAGGGTGGCCTAGACGCCATCTCTTACAGTGTTCGCCTTGGGTTGCCCACCTTCAACCCCGGCCATCATCAGACCGATTGACGTGTATTCTCCTAAACCATTGCTCCACTTGCATGTTCATTGTTTATCGGCTATGTGCGCCTCAAATTCTCTGACATGTAGTCCTCTTTTTTGTATCATGTAGGTGGAGGCCGGAGACTCATAGCTTCCACCTCCCTTTCGGGGAGATGACTATTATGCTCCAGGACACTCAGAAGATACTTGGTGTCGCCATTCACGGCCGTCCAGTGATCGGACCGTGCGTGCCTGCTGGTTGGAGAGCCCGAGTAGAGGCCTTCCTTGGGAGAGAGCTTCCTCCTGAGGCAGGCCATCGCACTTCTGGAGTTTCGATCACATGGCTCCGGCAGACTTTCGCAGTGTGTCCTGCAGACGCGGACGAGCAGACAGTTGCCTACTACTGCAGGTAGGGGTGGATATCGAGCCAACTCGTCGTCTAATCGAGCTTTTTCCTAAAATTGACATAGTTTGATTTAATATCATTTTACATATAATTGCAGGGCATGGATCCTGCACTTGTTTGGCTGCGTTCTCTTCCCGACGGAACGGGGACAAGGTCGTGGATGTACATCAACTACCTCACCGACGGGACATGGCGGGCAAAGATAGTGGGCTTTCGGTGTTGGCATTCCTTTATCGCCACCTCTGCGAGGCATGTCGCCGGAGTTCGGCGAACTCGACAGAGGTGGTTGCCTCTACCTCCTCCAGCTGTGGATGTGGTGTCGTCTACCAGTTGGTCGTCCCACGGTTTCGCCTCCTCGTCCGTGGTTCGCAGAGGTTCCTCTTCGTTGACGTTCGACACTTGCATATCTTTGGGACCGTGTCTCGCCTCCTACGCCAGACGAAGAGTGCCTACCTAGAGTACATGAACGAGCTAGATGCGCCACGGCCTCAATGTAAGTTAATTCTATTTCGTATCGTGATTTTCATTTGTTAGTATATGACCTTTAACGTTAAATTGTTGCTATGCAGGTTAAGTGGGAGCCGTACACCGAGCAAGAGGTGGAGGCCGTTCAGTTCAGCGCACTGTGCAGCATAGACGAGGCCCTCTACAGGATGAGGTGCCCCCTTATCTGTTTCTATGTGTTGAGTATCACCTGCCACATAGAGTTGCACGCTAGTTTGGTATAAGGCAGCTGTGGCCAGTAGCACCGTTCTCCACGTCTGTGACCTTGCACAAGTAAGTGGCATGCAATTTCAATCTAACCTTGGATTCCAATTGCACGGAGCATTTTCTAATTTTAACGTTTGGTTTACGTGACATGCAGATTTGATCGTCGGCGATGTAAGAAGGTCACAGACTTCGAGCAGCACCACCACGTACGCGTTGAGGAGTGGGGACACTTTCGGGACCACGTGGGCGACAACGACGAGCCGCACAACAACGAGCACTTCCGCGGTACAAGTTTGGTACCAGCGTGCGACGCGTCCAAGCTTAAGGGACAATGGACTCAAGATGACTATGCGACATTGAGTCCTCCGACGACGAAGACACACCCTACGACTCATCTACTTGACTTGGGACGCAGTGGAGATAGCACCATCCTAGACCGTGTGTAATGTTCAATCTCATTGCTTATTTTCCAATAGACATAAATACCACTACATATAGCAAATTATCCATTCTTTTCCTTGTTTGCGTGGCAACACTGAGGCAATCGTGCAGACATAGAGCGTTTCTCCACGATACGGCGACGTCAGACGCGTAGCTTCCTAGAGGTAAGCCGACACACCACTCACAAAATTAGTACCTAATATCTTCGTATCTTGTTGGTTAACAAAATGTTGGATGACAGAGGCCGGCGGTCGGCTACGTCGTGCGGTGGTCGTTGTGGTTGCAGCACGGCGCGCGAGGACGTGACGCGTGCTCGCGACACGCCTTGCGCACCCGACGCGGCTAGGGTCGTACACGGGCGAGCTCGTCCCCACGAGGAGCGACACTTTCCCGACGAGGCGGTGAGGACGAGGTGGAGCAGCAGACTTCACGATGAGATAGGCCCGTCTCACCGGTAGACGCCCTTCGACTCGGCTTTCACAGGCTGCCACCACGCAGACGCCGCGCGAGCCTAGCCGTTACACTCCGCACCGACGCCGGGTAAGGGTAAGGGTAAGGCTAGGAGGCGATGATACTTATGTGTAGGCTTGTGGTTGGGCTTAAAAGTCGTTGTATATATGTTGTAATGAGCTAGGAGGCACTTGGTATGTGGTTGGGTGAGATGTGTTTGTAATGAGCTACTTGTTGTATATATGTGTATATGTTATATTCATGTGATATTTGTGTTCGAATCAGTAGTCCATACTTTGTGGTTCTATAATTCCTGCAATGAATTTATGTTTCACGAAACGATTTGCAAAGGCTACGAGCTATGAATTTATTACGAGACTACATGCTCAAAAGCCTACATAGGAACATTTATTGCTAAACTGGAATCTGAAAAGCCTACGAGCTATTTCCTGCAAACGACTGAAAAGGCTACGAACTATGAATTTATTACGAGACTACAGGCTCTAAAAAGCCTACATAGGAACATTTATTGCTAAATTAGAATCCTGAAAAAGCGAAAAGATTCGTACGACCTCCTCTCCATGGACTATGCCCACTGCACCAGATAACCTGCCTACATAAAGCCCTCCTATGTCTTCCATACCACATCTCCTCAAGCCATCACAATACTACTACACAACAATGTCTTCCTGGAGGTCCGACCCATTTGGAGTGCCGGAGTGGCATGAGCGCCCAAAGTGCCATTGCGGCTTTAGGACGATGTTGGGAGTCTGGACGGATCGAGTACAACGAGCCAAATACGGCCGTAGGTTCTTCAAGTGTCCAGACCTGGATGACGACTTCGTGGTAACGACGACAACTAAATCATTTGTTTCGTTATCGCTTTTCAACTTGATCCATGACATCTACCACGCCACACATAGGCTTGCACGTTCATCGAATGGGTGGATCGGTGTCGCCGGCATGGCCAGATAACCGGGCAGTGGAGGTGGAAAACAAAGGGCAATACTTTGTCAAGATGACTCGTGCTCGCGAGGTGGAACGCAGATGCGGCTGAGCAAGAGCGCCGCGTGAGGGTGGATCAAATCCGTCTCAAGGGCAAGGAGGATGAGCCGCAAAGGAGGCGGAGCGCTTAAGTCTGCGTGAAGCATCCATCAAGCGTTAGGAGGAAGAGTTTCAAGCTCGTGAGGCAGCTCTCAAGACCAAGAGTGACAGAAGAATGATGCAATGAGCCATCCTCAAGGCCCAATAAAAGGGGAAACAACCACGCTACACCCAGAGAATAGACCCACGCTATCTACGGTCTATGTAATCCTATTATTATGCATCAGATTGTGTTTGCCTAAATGTATCGATCGCACTTGAGACTACCGGTATGACGGTATTGCGTGATCGGTGCTTCACAAAACTACAATTTAATAGAGTGCATAATGTTGCCCACCCATGCTTGCTCCAAAGAATGTCCATATAATGGATTAGTTTGCATATAAAAAGAACAGGGAAATCATGCCTACTCGGTTCAAAATTGTAAATCATTACATGAAAAATTCACATTTTCAAGCACATAAATGTCTGCAAAAGAACAACAAGACATTAAACTATATCCTCAACTTCGCAGATTATACCATGTGATTTATGGTAGCAACATAATTACTTATGGGAAAAGTCTAAGGCACATAGATTCTTACCTTGCCCCATTTTAGCTCTTTTGAATTCCATGAATAAGCAACACCATTATCCCTTCTCTAACAATTAATGTTTGACCATCTGAGTTCCTCGCTTAGGAAAGAAGTTACAAACATTATTACCTTACTAGCACCAAATTTTCAGATTGAACATGACATCATCAAAAATGTAGCAGAAACAAAAATTGTGTTTCACACAGTTCATCAATTTTCTCAATGTTTGCAAAAGCTACGGATTATTTTGAAGGCGCCGAGCAGAGAGCGCCACCGGTCACGGCGGTCGTTCTGAATTTTCACGGCTCGGCGCCACGATCCACGGCCCGAGCTCGGCGCCATGACCCACGGCGCGCCGAGCTCGGCGCCACGATTGACGGCTCCGAGGTCGGCGCCACTGACCACGGCGCCGAGGTGCCGCCACGTTGGCGCCACGCTGGTGTGGGCTCGGCACCTCGGCGCCGTGGACCACGGCGCCAAGATGTGTTACCTCGGCGCCGTGGGTCACGGCTCCGACCTCCGGGTCTAAAAACGGAATTAAAACTACCAGGGGTCTAAATGTGAATATTTTTCAAAAAAGGGCTAAAATAGAAAAATTCGGTCAAGTGCATAGCCGGGGTGAACGTCTAGCCCATCAGAGTGAGGAATTATAGAAGACGGTACATAACTCTTTACTAAAGTCGGCTAGCCTTTTATTTATAGTTACTTAGCATATATTATTAAATAATGTAAGCGGCGAGTGCTCACCATGCATCTTTTAGGCCATCTTTCGTGCAAAAGAGTTGACCATATAAGAAAAGGACTTGCGAAATTGTGATTATGATGACCGAGCCTCGCTTTCCAAATCATTACTTGACAATGCACTAGCTACTTAGAAACTATACGGATTAACCAAAAACTTATAATTTCAAGAACAAACTTTATTCCAATATAGCGCTATTATATAATACTATATATACTCCTTTTAGATGGCACTACTATAAAAAGTGTAATACTATACACCACATCACTGATGGTTCTCTAAAACAGTCAGTATTAAATACAATCACAGACGTTTTAGTTTAGAGACCGTCTGTGTTGATACCAGTGCTAAAAATCATCTGTGAAGAGGTAATATCACAGACGGTTCATGGTAAAATCATCTGTGAATCCTTTCGGTAACATGAGCAACCAACATAACACTTGGCTCGTGACTCTCTACATCTACAACATTCCTCCTTGATTGTGTATGAAGCGGAAATATATTTTGTTGTCGATACTTATCCAAGGGCCGAACCAACGTAGGAATGATATTGATATATACTTAGCAATCACAGAAAGATCTAAAAATATTGTGGATTGAAAAGATGCAGGTATAGGATGCATACAAACGAGAGAACTTCATTTTTACGCTCCTTGTTGTTCTGCACCATAAATGATTATCCTATCCTTGCTATCCTATCGGGCCAGAGTACAAAACGGGCTAAAGCCTATACTCACTGCTTAGATGATACCGAGAGTGTGTGGCTGAAGCACTCGCGCAAAACTGTGTACATGCGTCACCATAAGTTCCTTCAGATGGCTTACCCATATCGCAGGATGAAGAAACAATTCGACGGAGAGAAGGAGGACAGTTTAGCTCCAAAGCATTTAAGCGGCAAAGAAATCTATGATATGGTTAAGGATTTAGATGTTGTGTTTGGAAAGGGACGTAAATCGATGATCCGTTGGAAGAACATTTGAAAGAAGAGATCAGTATTGTGGGATTTACCTTTTTGGAAACACCTAGAAGTTCATCATTACATCAACATCATTCACGTAGATAAGAATGTATGCGACAGCTTGATTGGTCTCTTACTAAACATTCGTGAACGCATGACTTGACTTGGTTGATATGGACGAACTTACCTTCCCCTACTTGTTACACTCTGTCCAAGGCCGAGAGAATTGAACTATGCCAGTGCTTGTATGGTGTGGAAGTTTCATCTGGTTACTCCGCCAATATAAAAAAACTTGTTTCGATATAAAATTTGAAGTTAATTAGCATGAAGTCTCATGATTATCATGTGCTGATGACGCATATGCTCCCTATTGCAATTAGAAGTATTTTGCCAATCAAGATCCGAAAGACAATTATGAGGTTATGTTATTACTTTAACACAATTGCTCGTAAGGTCATCGATCCCAAAAGACTAGATGCTCTACAGACAAGGTGGTGACGACCCTATATCATCTTGAGATGTATTTCCTTCCATCAATTTTCGATATCATAGTCCATCTCATTGTTTATATTGTGTGAGATAAAATATGTGAGCCCATGTTCCTACGTAGTATATACACATTTGAGAGGTTCATGCAAATTCTCAAGTCCTATGTACGAATCGATCTCGTAGGAAAGTAACATCGTCAAAGGTTATGCAACCAAATAGATCATTGAGTTATGTGCCAATTACATGGCTCGGGTCGAACTGATAGGTGTGCCTCGATCTCACCACGAGGGGAGGCTCAAGGGTATCGGGACCATCAGAATGAAAGCAATCATTGCAGATATGCATGCGTATGCTCAAACCCATTTCACGGTCTTGCAAGACTGAAGTGTCCCATATATTGACCAGCACAAGAATGTGCTTCAGCAATAGAATATGGACTAGTCGATGTTTGGATCACGAGACAACATAACAGTCGGTTCAACCAATGGTTGAAGGTGCGACTTGCTAGGAGCTCGTCAAGTAATATGCTGACATGGTCGGCAAAAGGTCCAACATTTACAATTGTGACATGGAAAGGATATGATATAAATGTGTACACGTTCTATACACAAAGCTCGGGATGTAAAGAGCACTAACTAGAACAACGGTGTCGCATAGATGCGATCGGTACCAATGGTTGAAGAACTCCTACTATGGGTTCATAGAGGAGATTTAGGAGCTCGACTATATGCTTTTCAAGATCCCCTTGTTTCAGTGCCGTTGGGTCCATCTCCCATAGGTAAAGGTTGACAAGTACGGTGTCACTACCGTGGACATCAAACGTGGTGGATATAAAAATGAACCATTCGTACTCACTAACTAAGTTATTCAAGTTTTCTATGTAACCGACTAGGCAAATAAGAAACACCATGTAGTTCTTCATAGAAAAAGGAGGATTGATGGAGTTGAGAATGTAGTGGACAAGGAAGAATATAATTAATTTGACGAGTTGCCTCCTTTCAAAAATAGCATAAGGGTCGAGAAAGAACAATGTGACGAAACTAGCTACATACACGTCAATCATTATGAAGGGCTAATTTTTAAAGAAATAAGCAAGTGGAATGATGAATGAAATGTTTATCTTTATTTACATTTATATATGTGTATGAGAATGTGTGATATATATGTGTGTGTGAATTTGCATTTATGTATATGAGTGTGTGATATATATATATATATATATATATATATATATATATATATATATATATATATATGTGTGTGTGTGTGTGTGTGTGTGTGTGTGTGTGTGTGTGTGTGTGTGTGTGTGTGTGTGTGTGTGAATTTGCATTTATATATATGAGAATGTGTAATATATATATGTGAATTTGCATTTATGTATATGAGAATGAGTCATATATATGTGGATTTGCATTTATGTATATGATAATGTGTGATATATATGTGGATGTGAGTAGGAATATCACATATGGTTTTAAAGTAAAACCGTCATGATATTTATCATCACTGCATTTCTAAAATAAAATTGTTTGTGATGTTTTATTATTACAGATGGTTTTAATTTAAAACCGTTTATAATGATAAATATCACAGACGTTATTAACTAGAACCGTATGTGATTATTCCCCTATATATACATTGTGCACTAGGGTTTGTCCCCACTGTACTAACACTAGTCCCTACTAACGCTACCGCTCCCCTGAGCCCGCCACCCTCCTCCTCCTCGAATCTTGCGGTGCTCCTCCCCTCCCCGTCGCCCTCCTCCTCCCTTGACTCGGTGGCACTCTCCCCAAGCCTATCGCCACCGCCCCGACTCGGTGGCCTCCTCCCCACATAGTCAACTCGGTGGTTTAGATTGCCATTGCGGCTCTAAGTTTTCCTCAGATTTGATATTTACTATCATGCTCAATTTGTCGTGCTAGTTAAACTCGGTTCTATTATCTCTGAAACTCGTAAGTGCTAGCACTAGGGGACTTTGCATGATAGTTTGTTGGTGTTGTGATTGCTCAATAAAAATTTGGTCAACATGAAATTCTTATGTGACAATTTATGATATTGAGTCGATCGTGAGCTAAGTTATTATCTTTACATACTAATTTTATTAGACATGTTTTCATCAATAAGTCATATATCTCGAACATCTCTGCTAGAGCATTCACTTGACATGCTTTCTGACAAGAAGTTATATATCCGAACATCTCTCATAGAGCAATTTACTTGAAGCAAATAGGTTTGATATATGTATCTAGTTCATTGTTAAGTTTACTAATGCTTGTCTTCAAATATTTGGTAAGGTAGTCTAGAGTTCAAAGCCTGACTAATTAGAGAAATTGTCACATAAATACGTGATCATATTAGTCCCTTGTGGCGAGAAGGCCCTGCTGCTAGTAGATGCAACCCGACACCCGCAAATCAATTAAATCAATCTATGCATTATGCAGATCATTGTAGCCCACTTACTTGCTCTGTTAAGCATGAATTCCTATTTTTATGACCTGAGTAGTCCATTTGTGTCAAGAGATGTTTATTTAATACTCATGTCATACGCTTGTTGCAGGAATTATGCTATACTATTCATAAATACCTTTGGAATTAATCTAAAATTTTGGCTAAAATCGCTTACTTTCCAACAATTCGGAGGAAAACTCATGTGCTATATTTGGTCGATAAGGAAAACCTAGTTCATATAACGATTGCTCGATGAAGAAAATCACAAATTGTGATCATTGTGACCACATTAGAGAAAAACTCATGATTTATATTTCAAGAGCCTAATTATGATGACATGCGTTGCTAGCGGTATGCAAAGCGTGAAAGAACTTCAAGAGCCTACTTGTCAATCAATACGAGGAGAAGGATCTGACGCCCTTCCACAAGTATCCATTCTTGGAACCACAATGGCAAGAGTTTGTGGCGATGAAGATGATAAATAAATTTAGGAGTGAAAGTGCGACACACAGGGCCCTCCAGGTAAAAAACATGCACCCCACAGACTTGGCACAGTAGGGTATGCGGGTAAAATCCCGTAATGGAGGAAGGAGGATGAGCAGGCAATTCTGCGAGACACCTCCCCGCCATTTGCCGGGATCTCCAATGAGCGCGTCCAAAACTGGATAAGAGCAAGGTCATCGAGCCATCTCCTTTTGAAACCCTGCAGAGAGGAAGTATCCTATCTCCTAGTAAGATATTGAACTACCTAATTTGTAATTACTCCATAACTTTATAGGAAGTGAAATGACATGCCGGGCTCTTGTAAGAAGCGCTAAGTGTAGAATATTTTAAAGGCTCATTTTAGGTAGTTAGGGAGAGAGATATACTCTCCATTAACCGGGAGCATAGTGTATTCGAATACCATTTATTATACTCTACAGAGTTGCCTAGCTTTACTCAAAAGATATCTAAGACTCATAATGCCAAGCTATAGACACGCAACATGCCAACGTGTGACTGAGTTGAGACAACAAGATTTTTCACTGCTCTCCTCTTTCTAGCCTCTACCCAGAGGTTATGGGTCACAGACATCGGGTATCCACTATCCAATGCGGAACACTACTGCACGACTCTGAATGGACCTACCGTTGTCAAGTATGGTTTTACAATTTCCATACCACCCTTGTCCTTGAGCCATTCCCACTTATGGAAGTCCAACACCCTATAGATATTCAATTGATTTGAGCAGCTGCTAGACCAGGTTTGCTAAGTTAGAACTTGAGGTTGAACAAATTATGTGTCCTTTACTTAGTATAAGGTTCTAATCCTTACTTTTTATCAATGAGGCAACCAGCCACAAACTAATAACCCAGTATACTATGACACTATCACCATCCAACCCAAGCCTCATCCCTAGGGTAAGATCGTCGGCCCCAACCAACTCGTCGCTTTCCATGATTCATTCTTAACCCTAGTATTATTTTGTAATTCTATCGGCAAAATGTCGAATCTCTTAGTAGTGTAAAACATTTAAGTTCTTGATCTACTCATGGTGAATTTGGTAGTAATTATATTATTGCTAGGGCTTGTCAAGTGTTAGCAGACTCACGGGTTGCAGCAGTCAAAGGCGAGTGCGTGCACCGGCCAGGAGGCGCCCTGGATTGCGGCGACTGTGGAGCAGCTGTGGCGTGTGGTCGGGGCGATGAGACGGGTATTAAATGGGGATGGCGAGATCTCGCCGAGCTCGCATGATGTTTGACTAGGGTTGGCCGCGGTGTACAAGCAAAATGGTGGTGGCGAACGGGCTTCGACCGTGTGGAGGGGAGAAACAGGGGAGGCGGCGAACTTTTACTACTGTGCCAAGGACAGGAGAAGGCATAAAGCCGGGAAGGGAAAGCGGAAAATGGTTAGGAATTACCAAATTGGGAAAGGAATTTAAATTCAAACAAAATTAAAGAAAATTCAAAAGCGGTTGAAAATTTTTGGGTGTTTCAATGCCCATGACCAGGACAAATGACGATCTCCTCCGGGTGAGGTAAAATGTGTACTTTTTGCATGAGTAAGGCTACTTCCAATACTCCCCGTATGAAAAAAGCCTATAGGTGCTACCTCGTGGATCATCACATATTTTGTTGGAAGGCACTTAAAGTTTTTGTATGAAACTTTTTCTTCCTTTAGACAAGAAAAGGAGTTTTATTCATTAATGATAAGTTGGAAATGAATGACCTACTCTTTTTGAGGGGAGCGAATAACCTACTTAGAGCAAGTTTAATAAGGTTTGTTGTGCTAGCTACAAGGGAATCCATGTCAAGCATAGTCCTACGTGGAGGGGAGAGAAAAGAGAGAGAGAGCTGCCGGCTCCCATGCAAGAGTCGGGCTATAGCACAGGAAAAGAGGTGTTATCCATGCATGCATCCATAGGACTAACTGCTATACCCATGCATGTATTAAATGATCACACTAAACTGCTATACCCATGCATGTATTAAATGATTGAGAGCTCTTGTGGAGACAACTTATAGCCAGTTTATTGTATGAGTTGGCTGCATCATTATCTTTTGATGACATGGAAATGTATTAGAGGTAGCAGCTATCTATACTATTAAACTTGCTCTTAGAACATAGAAATTTCACACGAATCTTTGCGGTTATTACAAAGACCTTGCAGAGCTCCACCGTTTCATACATGGCTTTAAGCCTATTTTGGACTACACTGATTTCACAATGGCTTAAATCCTCCCGATTAACTCACGACGACAACAACTGTTCATATTAGCTGCGGTTGATGATTTTTAGCTATAGCTAATAGTTTTTTGTTGAATATGAATAGTAGTGGCTGAAAGAAGTGACTTTTAAAAGGAGGGCAAGCAGCGGGAAAAGTGAGGAAGAGATATGTGCAAAAAACAGAGTGAGAGGAGCAAGGTGCATGATACGCCATAACCCTCTCCTTATATCCGAGCGAGCGGGAGCGAGAAGAGTGAAGAAACCACTTTGAAAACTGAATGTGGCTTCGACTTCTTCAAATAAAAGTTAGAAACAAAAGCCAATATGAATAAGGTAGTGTTTGATGCAACTTCGGCTTTATAGCTGAAAAGCTTTGTAACGCTAAAAATATACTATAGCGGCTGTTAGTTTTTCTTAGTAATTAAATTTAGAACATTTTAAAAATTAAAATGGTTATGTTATCGTGGGCAATAAGGAAAAAAGGCTAAAATGGCGAAAAACCCAAAGGTAAAAAAATTGAAAACCAACATGTTTGTAAGTCAAGCGTAAATCGTTGGAGCGGGGCCTAAATACATAACACATTGGAGATTTGGAGTGGGTTCTTTTGGATCGTGGTTTATGCCTTTTGGCTTAAATTTTTAATTCGACTATTTGCGAGAGAGTATAGAGAGATAGTTACATGTGATTTTAATCAATATAGATAAAATCAAAATAGTATCTAATATTATTAAGTTATAAACATCATCTTAAATTTTATTTGTCCAAAAGTTAATAACCGTAAAAGGTCAAACCATAAATTCAGAAGGTAGTGGCGTTGAAAGCTACTTGATGGTTAGTATCGACTAAAAAAGTTACCGTATTTTTATTGAGGCCGGCGACCAGTCCGATCGATTCCTCTACTTAATGCGAAATAAGATCAATCACAGAATACATAATAATAGATTGAAAATACAGAGAGGTAGAGAGAACTCTTGTTCTTTCTTTATTGCTTTTCTGATTGCATGTACAAAATCTGCCGGTATAGCTCCCTATTTATAGTCTACCGGTGATGTGCCCACCATGGGCCAAGACTTCCGGCCCAAGCCCAAGTTTCCTAACACTCCCCCTTGGGCACTCATCCAACACGTTCATGTCTCATCAAAACTCCATAAAAATATAGTGGAAAATTTTTGGAGAAAGAGTACATGATATATGTTATGCTGCGATGCACGAATTGCCTCATTAAAACCTTAGTCGAGAAACTTCAAGAAAATTCGTCAAGGGAAAAAGAGTACAATTCACCCAATTTTATTCAATCTTCGGGACTTATTCTTTTGGGTACTTGATCTTCATGATCAAGATTTAATAACGGGCTTGAGAGAATTCTCCTCCCGAATTATGCACTTCTCTAAGTCTCATCATTCCAATTCCTCGTACACACCTTTGAAAGCTAGATGTAGAGAGCGACTTAGTGAACAAATCTGTCAGATTTTCACATGACTTAGTATGCAGTACTTTAGTCTCGTTCATATTTTGTAATTTATGAGCATAGAAGAACTTAGGGTTGATATGCTTTGTGAGATGACTCTTCACATAACCCGTCTGCACTTGTGCAACGTAAGCTGCATTATCTTCATAGATAATTGTGGGGGTTTGCACAATATTCATCCCACATGACTGCTAGATGTGGTGAATCATTTGTCGGAGCCAAGCGCATTCTCGTGTGGTTTCATACAGTGCTATAATTTCTGAGTGGTTAGTAAAAATCGTTACAAGACTTTGCTCAGACGATTTCCAGGAAATTGCAGTTCCACCACACAGAATACGTGAGTTGTTTATGACCTTACAAAGATACTGGTCCGGCAGTACAGCCGCATCTGCATAGCCAATCAAGTTCAAATCTTGATTCTTTCTGTAGAACAATCCAAGGTTCTTGCTTCCTTGGAGGTATCGGAAGATGTCCTTTATTCGCTGCCAATGCCTTTTGGTAGGTCCTGCACTATACCTGCCTAACATGTTTACGGCAAATGTAAAATCCGGTCTAGTGCAGTTTGCTAGATACATAAGTGCTCCTACTGCACTTAAGTATGGGAATTCCGGTCCTAGGACTTCCTCCTCCTCTTCCTTAGTTCGGAAAGGATCTTTTTCTTGCTGTAAAGACCTCCAGATCATCGGTACTTTTGATGGGTCTGGATGTAGGCCGATTGATGTACTAATATTCCTTCAGGGACATGCTCGAGCTACAGGCCTAAGCAGAATTTGGTTTTGTCCAATCTTTCATTTCAAATTCCGACTCCAGGTAAGAAATTGCTTCTTTTATATCTTCCATTGTTCCGATGATATTCAGATCATCTACATATACTAAGATTATACAAAATCCATTTTGAGATCGTCGTATAAACACACAGGGACAATCTTCATTGTTCGTGTAGCTTTTCTTGCAGAGAAAGTTGTTTAAGCAATTATACCACATTCTACCATATTACTTCTGTCTGTACAATGATTTTTTAAGCTTCACACTGTACAGATTTCTATTTGCTCTGTCTTGGTTTGGGAGAGGGATTCCTTCAGGGACCTTCATATAAATCTTCGAATCCAAGTTTCCATAAAGGTATGTAGTTACCACATCCATTAATTACATTTCTAGATTCAAGTTCACTGCCACTGAGATCAAATATCTAAAAGTTATTCCACTCATGACTGAGGAGTAGGTTTCTTCATAATCAAGTCCTAGACGTTGAGTGAAACCTTGTGCTACCAGACTTGCTTTGTATCTCACTACTTTGTTTCTTTCATTTCTCTTTCGAACAAATACCCACTTATGCCCTACAGGGTGCACATGGGGAGGTGTGCGGCATACGGGCACAAAAACCTCTCTTTTGTTCAGAGATAGTAATTCAGTTTCTATTGCCTTCTTCCAATCTTCTCAATATAATCTTTTCTTACATTCAGCGAGTGATGCAGGCTCGGGATCAAGATCGATGATTGTGGCAATTTTTTTGCGAAGTAGATATCAATATTGGCTGTTGCCTATTCATGGACTCTCCCATGTGCACATAATTTATAACTATTTCTTCATGAGATGCTTCTTCCGAGCGATTGCTTCTTCCGAGCTTCTCCTGCATATCGCTTCTTCCAATTGTGGTGACAAGTCCCTTTAGTTTTTCAGCTCCGATGTGTGCGCACACAACCATGCCGATTTCTTCTTCTATGGGGATATTTAGATCCAATATGCCCTTTTCTGAAGGTGTCATACTCGTGCAAGGTCTCAACTAGCTCCCTTTCTCGTGGGAACTTCATCGATCGGTGTGATATGTCCTTCCTATCCTTCTTCACCGAGTGTCCCCGGTTACTTGGGATTGGAGGAGCTGAAGTTCTTGTCCTTTTATTCTGAGGCCTCTGGACGGGATTAGGGATACCTTCTGCTTTCTTTCGTATTTCAACCCTCTCCGGTGCATTGCATGCAGCACATTCGACTTAGTCACGCTCTTCAAATCACTAAAGTGATCAGGCAGCTGATTTGCTAATGCTTACAAGTCAATGATCTTCTGGACCTCTTTATTTGCTTCACTAGTGCGCGAGTCATGTGCATGGATTCATGTGGCTTGCCATGTAATTTTCCGATATTTTTCATTAACGGGTTGATTTCCTCCTCCTAATGTTGAGAAATTATCCTCATCAAAATGCAATCGTGAGCAGCGGATACAAATCTCCCATCATAGGTTCTAAATACCTGATTATGGATGCAGTCTCATAACCAACATATATCCCAGTCTTATGCAGGGGGCCCATTGCAGTACGCTGTGGAGGGGGTATAGGTACATAAACCTTGCATCCAAACCTCCTGAGATGAGAAATTTTTGGTGCTGACCCTTGCGCTAGTTGCATAGGTGAATGGATGTTGTAGGTCGATGGTCTAAAGTTGATGAGATTCGCTGTATGTAGGACTACGTGTCCCCAACATGTAGCTGGCAAATTACAATTCTGCAAAGGGTTCGGGCAATAAATTTAATTCTCTTGATTAATGCCTCTGCCAAACCATTCTAGGTATAGACATGCGATGCGAATGCTCAATCAGTAATTCCGTCGCCATGCAATAATCATCAAATGCCTTTGAAGTAAATTCTCGGCATTGTCCATTCGATGGACTTTATGTAATGATCGGGAAGATATTTACGATACAAATGATCTCGCAAGATCAACTTTGCAAGCATGGTTTCTTGTGGATAATACACCCACATGCGACCATTTCGAGGAAGCATCAATGAGCACCATGAAATACTTGAATGGCCCTGAAAGAGGCTGAATGGGACCGCAATGTCTCCCTAGATGCGTTCCAGGAATGCAGGAACTTCATCCTTCACTTTCAGAGTGGAGGGTCTGGTAACTAATTTCCTGGTGGCACATGTAGGGCACACAAAATCTTCGTGATTCGGGAAATTCTTTACATTAATATTATGCCCTTGGGAATTGTAAGACATGGGTGGCCTAATCTGTCATGCCAGAGACAAAAGAGTTCAGAGCTTCTAAATACTGTCTTCAGGACAGTGTAGGCTGCAGGTGCCTTCATGTTGGTATAATATAGCCCAGTTTCTAGTGAAGGAAGTTTTTCTAATACCCTTTTTCATTCTCTTTGCGTTTCGTAATGAGTAGGTATTTCTTACCGTACTCTTCTTCAATCTCAACGTGGAAACCATTGGCGCGAATATCCTTAAAATTTAGGAGAGTTCTAGTCGATTCTGGGTACAATAAGGCTTCTTCAATGACCAAAGTTGTGCCCATTGGGAGTATAATTGTAGCTCTTCCTGAACCAATTATACATGCATCGCTGCCGGCGATTATCGTAAGGCTGCCAACATTCTTACAAATCGATCAAAATACTTTATCTCTCTTAAGATGGCATTTGTTGTGCCGGCTCATTAAGCACACTTCCTTCATAGGGTGCCACACGTGTTCTAATATAAGATATTTTATTAACATGTATTAGAAGGTGATCAACATATAAATAAAATACTTCAATATCAAAACATATCATGTCATTATAAACTGAATAAATAAATGCTAACGTACCATCCGTGCAAGTTCTAACTTGTCATTTTCACAGAAAATAAATGACAATTAAAGTCTAAATGCATTCTGTGCATCAGGCTGAATCTACTAGAAAATCAGAGACTTCTTCGGCTATTTTCTCAAGAGTGATATGCTCTTCGAGAGAAATTATGGCGGTGGCTGCCTCTAGGTCGAAAGGGGGTGCTGCTGCCGGGATGGTCTCAACCTCCATCAACGCGGCAACCGCCGTAACTCTCCCCAACAACGAGATGCAAAGTGGGCTTCAGTCGTCCTTGCCATCCTTCTTCTTGTGGGCTTGGAAGGCATCAATGACATGCTGTGGCTCTTTGCAGATCCGTGACCAATGCCCCTACTTGCCACACTTGTAGCAGCCTTGGTCCTGCTGGCCATAGGTCTTGCCACTCCGCTTTGACTTGCTTGGTTTATTCTCACTTGGAGCTTTGACTTGCCTTTCTAGGTTGCGGTCTTACCCTTCCTTCACTTTCTTTTCATCAAGGGTTTTCGCACCTTATTGCTACCGGTGTTGGCCCCACGGCTAGCGGAGCTCCCAGGTGGCTGAGTGACGTAATTCTTGCGAAGAAGTTCGTCCTGAGCCTCCGCAACCTGCATCATATCAATCAATTCGGCATATTCCTTGTAGCCGTCTTGACGATAGTTGCTTGCGGATTGTACCGCATTGGGGTGGAAGGTGGATAAAGTCTTTTCAATCTTCTCGCTGCGCCTATGATCCGCTACCACGAGTTAAAGATTGGTACAAAATCATGCAAGGCGGAATTGTATTCCCGACCGTCTTGAAGTCGGCAAACCTCGACCGATTCACTCTTGCTCTGCTTGAGAAAAATGGTGTACTTTAGCCTCTCAAACCACTTCTTGAGTACGGTCCAGTGCTAGCACGCTCTTCTCGCCATGTACTCATTCTTGAGAGTGAGCTGAGGTGATGCCCGAGAAAATGAAGTGCCTAATCATTTTCTCGGGGGTGGGTTAGGCGTCATGCGGTCCACCAATCCTAATAGTCGCTGCAGAGCTTCTTAGCTCCAAGCGCTATCTCGACATCAAAAGCCCACGTTAGATAGTTTTGGCCATGTTGGGCGGCTCCTCAAACTCGGTTTGTGATGCGATCATCTACATGTGTATGAAAGGAATAAATAAGTTTATCACTGTAAATGTACATGGAATAATTTACTGTAGATAAATAAATGGTACAAAAGATTCTCGCAATGTTCCATAATTTTCTATGATTTTTCTATAAATTTTACAAATTTATTGAGAAAAATTTTACAAAAGATTCTTTGCAAATTCAGTGAGGCCCATATCAGTTCAGAGAAAAATTTCGCGTAATTTTCTAATTTATTGAGAGGTTTTCTGTGAAATTCAGGACCCGTTCGTAAATCTGAGGACCTATTCGTATTCCTGCTTCGACCAACTTAAGGGAACTGGGTAGGTTTTCCCCTACCGCTGTCCTTTCAATGGCGGCGCGGAGGCGAGTGGCCGGGGCGACGCTGGTGCTAGCCTCGAGCGGAGGCGGCCGGGTGCGTGGCGGCGGTGCGGCCCGACCCGAGCGCGCGGAGCTGCGATTTCAAGGCGGCGGCAAGACCGAACGGAGGCGCGTTCGGGCATTGGCCGAACCGGCGACGGCGCCGGGCGTGGGCGGTCGGCGCGCGCCGGCGGGCGTGGGCGCGACCGGTGGCTCTTGGCGTGGGTCGGCGGGCGGCGGTGCGGCGGTGCGCGCGGAGCGGCAAGCGGGGCAACGAGCGCGAGCGGCCATGCGGGACGGCGAGCGCAGGACCGGTGGTCGACGGCGGACCATGCGGGGCGGCGATCGGCGAAGCTGCACGCGTTTCGCGCGGTGCACGAGAAGCGGCCGAGCGCTTCCTCGGCGGCGGCCATGCGAAGCGGCGGCCGAAGCGGCGAGCAGCCGGCCGGCGACAAAGACGACGATCGGCCCAGCCGTCGCGGCGCACCGTCACGGGCGCTCATGCATATTTTCCTTTTTTCAATCTACGATGCAATCAACATCTACTCTATGATGCAATCTACCGATCGACATTGTGCCGCGACTTCAAGCATGTTCGCGGTATATTAGAGCGGATTTGCACCGTAAATAATTAATCTAGAAAGCGAAAACTTGAATTTATAGTGATCTAGATAATTCAATCTATATTAGAGTTTGATTATTACCTTCGATTCACCGGAGCAAGTCGTGTTGATAACGTGTTAAGGAACCGTCACGGCGACCGATTCGATCGATTCCTCCGCTTAATGCGAAACAAAATCAATCACAAAAGCGGAATAATAGATTGAAAACACAGAGAGGTAGAGAGAACTTCTAGTCTTTCTTTATTGCTTTTCTGATTGCATGTACAAAATCTACTGATATGGCTCTATATTTATAGCCCTGATCAACTCGGCTTCGGCTTCTGGCTTATTTTTCACTATTTATAAGTTTCGTATTTTTGAACTTTTGGCTTTTGTTGAGCTTTTGCGGTTCTTTTTCCCATATTTGTTTATATTATACGTAAGGCTAACATATTTTTATTTTTAAATTTTTTTAAATTTAATTATGCTAAATAAGCCTCTGTCTGCTACAGTGTTTTAGCCATAAACCACGAGCTTTTCAGTCGAACCGATCACCACCATAGTTTACGGTGAGATACTCATCATGAGCTAAGATTTTCAGTCTAGACCTAACATTTTTAGTACGGATTCTTTTCTTTTACTAATCGCGTCCTTCTAGAATAAAGGGCCACCACCGTTTTGAACCATGGTTTGAAAGTCGAAACACCCGTCTGGTCAAATCCAACGGGCAACGGGCTTCACTCCCAACGCGCATGTACGGAGACCGGGGACAGCAACCTGTCGGTGTCCAACTCCAACAGGATAGTTTTGTCTCCAAAACTGGGGACGGCCAACAAGATTGGCGGACTAGGAGGACATCTACTGTTGTCAAAAGATTATAATTTATAATTTTAATTATTTGTTTGAGAAATTATAAAAATAAAAACAATAATATATTAACATATAATTTTGATCAGTACTGCACAAAATCTACTACAATCGATATATAAACTCTGTTTTTTAAAAACACACCTTTTAAACATGAGTTAGGGCCGTACAAAAAGCAAAAATTATTTTAGGATCCGATTCAAATTTGAACCAAATCCCAAATCCTACGAAGGAATCACTTCTTTTACAAATTCATGATGAGGTAAATATTACTGTGTTCTGCTCCTCCATTGGCACAGCAGCTTCACCTGGGCTGTGGGCCGTGGCTCTGGCTCCCCATGGTTTTGACCGACACATTTCGGTACAGTGAAGACTCGCAGATCGAACACCCATTGGTTTCGTTTCGTTCTTTCCACTCACGTCGCCATTATTTAGGCTGTGCATCCGGCCCCAATCTTGGAGAGCAAGAAGCACAGCAACACAGCCCGCTTCATTCTTGGAGAGAGAGAAGAGGAGATCAAGAGTCTCCACCCCATCTTCTTCCTCGCGCAGATCTAGCGAGCGATGGTGTTGGGCGAGAGCAGCTGCTGCAGCCGGAGGGGAGCACGGCACCGCGGTGATGCGGCGGCGGCCCAAGACCAAGATCGTGTGCACGCTGGGGCCGGCGTCGCGGTCGGTGGAGATGATCGAGCGGCTGCTGCGCGCCGGGATGTGCGTCGCCCGCTTCAACTTCTCCCACGGCTCCCACGAGTACCACCAGGAGACCCTCGACAATCTCCGCGCCGCCATGGACCGCACCGGCATCCTCTGCGCCGTCATGCTCGACACCAAGGTACTAGATCCTTTTCTTTGTTTCTTTCTTCTCCCTTGTTGATCTTGGTTATTCCGTGCCTCTTGATGTAGTTCTTGATCTGTGCTGGGCCTTATTTGTTGCCTGCTCGGGTTAGGCTTTATGCTGTTCTTGGGCTTCGTTTCAGCGCAAATTTCATCTCTTTCTCTCCGATTAATATTTGTACATGGATTTCGCAAAGTTAGGTTGGCCTAATGGTCTTGTTCTTGGATGAGACCTCTGGTTTCTTTTCCACCTTTCTTTGTGTACTGTTGCTTGTTCTTGATTCTTGTGTCCCAAATCCTGACTGTTCTGCTGTTCAACACATCGCTTTCGGCTGAAATGTGTTTGGCTGCTTGTGCATGTTAGTACTTTTCGTGCTACGGGTTAATTTGCCTGCAATTTAAGCGGCAGAGTGTGGATGACCAACGGCCATTACCTACAAATATATGAAGATCTAGCCAATAAAGTGTCGGCATTTGGCATCTGGCTTGGATTGCATGTGAACTTCGCAATTGGATGGAGCAAACCGCTGTACTAATCCCCCCTGAATTTGGACTGGCTAGCTAGCTGTTGTTGATTTCCTTTCACTGTTGGCTGTAGTCCTCATTCCACAGCCATTCTTCCTGTCTGTGTTTCACTGTTAATGAATGTTGTTTCGTTCGTGTCTGTTTTGACTTGGGTGCTAATGGGGAGTGTTTGTTGTTCTGCCTCTACGCTCCCAACTAATTTGGAACCGTCTAAAATGACTGAAAAATGCTAATAAAAACAAATAACTATTGAGAACTTTCAACCTTAGATTTTGGTAATAGTGAAAAATGAAAAACTATTCAAAATGGAAGAAAATAAAGATAAGTAATCGTTGTGAGAAAATTTTAACAGATTAAACTTGAAAGGTTGATAGTCCATAGATCTCTTTTGTTTGCCCTGTTTCTTTGTTTGGACCTATGCACTGATTTTATAGATTTCGATCGCCGCTACGATCGCTTTGCACATAGTCGAAATCCCCTTTGCTTGAAAAGCTTCGATCATTGAACGCTTGTCGCCTAACGTTTCGACCGTTTGAACGAGTACAAGCCAAAAATAACACCGTGCTCGTAGCACGGATCATGATATGTTAGCACACCGTTGAGAGCACAGAAAAGCAATGCCAGAAAACGCATGCACGATGAACTTTTCTTGGAATAGATTTGATCTATTACTTTTATACCATATTCGTGGCTACAAAACGCCCTCACGGCATCCCTAAAAACTCTCGCACAAAAAAACCTTACAAAGCCACAGTCAAAACACTTAGCCTACCTCTGCTTTTATATGCTAGAGACTTAAACCATATTTGACTCAAACACAAACATGAAATCCTATCTCTTCCTCAAATCAAGTGATGTGAAACTTTTCCTAACACGAGTTTTACCAAATCTCAAGCCCTTCTCGTTTGGACTCCTTCCATAATGTTTTCAATCTCACCACGTGATTGAAGCCTCCATGAACGCACCTCCGTATATCCATTTCGCGTTATCAATTTACATGTAGAAGCTTCCAGAATCGCACCACCCGTAGCTTCTCTACGCATCACTTTTGATCTCCATGTACTTCAGCGTTAGCCCGACTATCTCACATGACATTCTCAACCGTCTGGACCTCAGATCTTCCCGTCCTACTCCCGGTCCTCATCACCAACTATGATCGTCTCCACACTCATCTACACATTTAAAGACCAAAGAAACGTTTTCCGGCACAACTTCTCTACAACTCGATCGTCATCAGCACTCACACACCACCCTTATTCATCTATAGATAAGAATAAAACCATCTACGACCATCAACCAGGTCGTCTACGATCACACATTCTATAGCTTACCGCAAATTAGCTCCAAACAACTTCTTACGACCACTAGCTCAACGAGTACTTGAAAACTACAAGTACCGAGCGACAAGTCTACGATTACCAATCATCAACCAATCACCGCACCATCGATCACCGAGCACCGAGTATCACCGACAATCACTCCGACCAGATCAGTCAACCACTAACCCAACACGAGTACTCAAGGTATTTAAAGATCACAGGAATTAAAGCATTCGTACCTACCATGAAGTCTACGAATACCAACCGCGAAGCCTACAGCAATCAATTGCAAAGCCTTCGACGACCGAAGATAACGGTAGCGATCGCAAAGTCGGCGACTATGAAAACAAGATTGCGAAGTCACTATAACAGCGATTCGCAAAGTCTACTAACAAAGGTTGTTATGGCGTCGAGATATCGGCGATATCTCGTCGCGCCCGTATCGTCGGGCGGACGAGCTCCATGTCCGGCGACATGGAAGTGCCTTCATCCCGTCGCCCGCGGCGATCCGGCGCCGCCGAATCTGCTCCGTGTAATGCGCCGGATCCTGTCGCCATGGCCGGATCGCCCCTCGCCTCGCCCACCTTCGCGGCCGGATCGCCCGATGCGCCGCCTCTTGCTTCGCCGAGCCTTAGTCTTGCCGCCTCCTCCGCGGCTGCGCGCAGTCACCAGACACGAAAAACCAGCAGAAATCACCGGGCAATTTACAAAGCCAAGACGAGAAATCAAACCAAGAAATTCGGTTCGAGTTCGATTCGAGTTCTCGAGCCGAATTTAGAAATTCGGTTCGTGCTCTCGTTTCTAAATCTTAGAACTCAAGGAATAACATGTTGTATTTGAGTAGTGAGTACTAAGTAACATGTAATATTATTGATGGGTCTATTGTGAGATGACTATATTATGTATTTGTGGCTTTTCTCTGTATGATTTGGCACTTATTCTATATGAAATCATGTTACATTTCTGTCAAAATTGGCTATTGAACTTGATGTTACATCTCATTTGTGTTCGGTAATTTGGTATCTGAGGCAGAGACAAGCCGATCACAAGATTTCTTGATGCAGAGTCTTCGAGCCGAATGGTAGAGATTCTCGAGAACCGAATTTGTATGGAGTGCGGGAGCAAATCGATCGGTTCAATCTCAGGCTGCAGAACGCCAGGGTTACCGCAGGGCGGTGGATAGTGGCAGCGGAAGAGGAGCGGCCGTCGGTGAGTAGCTCGGCCTCGCCGCGGCAGAGGCGAGATGGGAAGGAGAGAGAGAGAGGCGGAGCGGCGAAGCGGCGAGAGAAAGCGACCAGCGACGGGCGAGAAGCTGGCCGGCGGCGGCGAGAAGCGTGCGTGCGGCGCGCGCCTGCACGCCATTATCGATTTAGGGTTTGATATTTTGCAATTTAGTCCTCCTATTTTCTCAAATTACAATAATTACTTCTTACTTTATATTTCTTATTTAAACCCTCAGAAATCCAATATTTTTGTGGCTACTTATGTGTATGGCGTCACGCGTAGCATATAGCGATATTGTTGTGTGAAGGTGGTGGCGTAGCGCCCTCAGCCGCCGTAATAATAACAATGTCTACTACTATAACAACACTCTGCAAAGTCTATGGTCATCATTGCAAAGCCTTCGACTATCGTCAAGCAAAATCTATGACCATACATCTTTTAGCAATGTCAAACAAATCTTTTAGCATGATTAATCAATTTATGTCAATGTGGGCATCTCAATAATATCCAAACCAATTATAAAACCACAATTAGCATACACAATTAGCATACTTCTTCATGTTTGTAGCATAATTTTGTTCGTTGATGGTGGAATGCTTGAAGTATACTTCTTTTCATTTATGCGCTTTTTTGTGCTTTTGTCTTTTATTTAACCATGGCATGCTTGAAACATAATTCTTTTAATTTATGCGTCTTTTGTGTCTTTTCTTTTGTATAACTTGTCAACTTGAGTAATCATAAAATGAGTGCAATATGAAATATATGAGCTTTATAGCCAAGATTTAAAATAAGACTCAAAATCATGCTAACCTTTTAGATGAGCATTGCAAAGTATTATCTATAATCAATCTAGTCAAAGTGTTTTACCATGTCATTCTTTAGTTCAATCGTTGTAAATTAATTATAACCAGTCATGATCAAAGCTACACAATATGAGTAAATATGGTAAAAAGCTCTTTTACTCAGTTGACTTCAAAGACTTGGTCTTTATGAATTTTTGACAAGCATAATAAACAAAACTTCTGACACCACTACAAAACTTCAGAATAATCTCATATGATGCATTACACCCAACTCCATAAAATTAGAAGAATCAAGCGGTTTGGTGAAAAAATATCAGCAACCTGAGAAACAAAATCAATAAAGTGCAAGACATCTTCCTTTTCCACATTGTTTCTAAGAAAATGATAGCGAATATCAATGTGTTTGATTCTTAAATCTGCTGCACAGATTTTTAGCTATGCTAATTGCGCTAGTATTATCATAGTAAGCGTACACTATCCAAATTTAAGTCAAAATCCTTAAGAGTGGCTATCATCCAAAGCAATTGAGAGCAACAAGAAGTAGCACCTACATATTCAGCCTTATCAGTGGAAGAAGTAACAAACATCTGTTTCCTAGAAGCTCATGAGACAAGAGATGTGACTAAAAAGTGACAGGTGCCAGAAATGCTCTTTCTATCAATTCTATAATCCCCAAAATCCGTATCCAAATAAGCTCCAAGGGTAAAATAAGAAGAGTAGTATCATAAGCCAAATTATAAGGTTGATTGAAGATACCTGAAAATTCGCTTTACCGTTGACAATGTGATGTACGTGGGGAAGTTTAAAAGCGAGCATATAAACACAGTAAAGTGTATATCTGGTCTTGAAGCGGTAAGGTACAAGAGAGAGTCAATTATGCTTCGGTATTCCTTTTGGTCAACAGGCTCACCATCTTCATCCGGATCCAACACAGCCGTAGATCTCATGGGTGTGGAAATTAGTTTGACTGACTCCATGTCAAAACGACGAAGTAGATATTTGGTGTACTTATTTTGATGCACAAGTGTATCTAACTTTGATTGTTTGATCTGAAATCTTAGAAAGAATATAGGCTCTCCTATCATGCTCATCTCGAATTTCATGCTCAGTGTCTGAAAACTTGAAAACAAGAGTGTGAGAGGAACCACAAAAAAATGATATTATCCACATAAATCTGAACAAATAAAATATCATTGCTATACTTAACAAGTAAACAAAGTCTTATCTACATTGCCTATTTGGAAATCATATTTTAGCAAGTATGATTTAAGTCTATCATACCATACTAGGGGTGTTTATTTTAGGCCATATAAAGCTTTGGAAGCATGATGCATAGCCCTTGAAAATTGTTTATCGCGTTGTGGTTACCCTCAGGAATTCAATTTATTTAATTTTTAGGAATTAGGACTATTGTTATTGGCTGGTTATGTGCTCACATTTTCTTTTTGGTGGCTTCCTCCCTTCCTGGTATATGTACACAGCATATTGCAAAGTGAAGACTAACAATTTATAATTAAACTTGAGCAACACAGCATGTGTGTATACTCCTACAAATGTTTCTGACTTGTATTAGTTTGTGCTGCATTGGTTGGACATATTTTACCGTTATGTATTTTAGCTATGATATGCCTTTGTTTTTTTTAGCATTTAGCAGAATATCTGGCGTGTAAAACTGGATCATATCAACGTTTGTTTTTTAATAAAGCAAATTTCAATACGCATGGCTGCATGGACTTAAACTTGCGGATATTTTACTGTTATGTGTTTTAGCTATGATATGCCTTTGTTTTTTAGCATTTAGCAGAATATCTGGCATGTAAAACTGGATCATAGCAACGTTTGTGTTTGAATAAAACATATTTCAATACGGATGGCTGCACGGACTTGTACTTGGGGGTAATGGTGATACTGTGTGAGGTGCTTGTTGGAAACACACACCTTGAGCACAAGTCCCTGTGAATGTTTTGAGACATACTCTGATACAACATACAGTCATACACCCAAAAATGATTTTTCTATCTGCGTGCATATTAGCATCAGCCGCTTGATAATTTCAAGAGTTTAGAGGAAATTCTCTCTTTTTTGCTTGGGTTTTATGATTAAAGAAACAATATTTGATCTCCCGAGCCTCGTCTGTAGAAGCATAAATGAAACAGTCATCTTGTTTTGTTCACTATTGTTGTTCTATATAATGTTTACTGATCTGATGTTCATTGGATTTACTGACATGTAATTCAGGGTCCAGAGATCCGAACTGGTTTTGAAAAGATGGAAAACCTATACAGTTGAAAAAGGTCAAGAAATCACAATTTCCACTGATTATACCATAAAGGGTGATGAGAACATGATTTCAATGAGCTACAAGAAGCTAGCAGTGGATCTGAAGCCAGGCAGTGTCATACTATGCGCTGATGGTACCATCACTCTCACTGTGCTTCACTGTGATAAAGAGCAAGGCTTGGTTCGCTGCCGTTGTGAAAACACTTCTATGCTAGGTGAGAGGAAGAATGTTAATCTTCCAGGGGTCATTGTTGATCTCCCGACACTCACTGAAAAGGACAAGGAGGATATTCTTAAATGGGGTGTCCCAAACAAGATTGACATGATTGCATTGTCGTTTGTTCGCAAAGGTTCAGATCTTGTAGAGGTCAGGAAGGTGCTTGGGAGCACGCCAAGTCAATAATGCTGATGTCAAAGGTATGGTGCTCTCTTTGAGTATTACACTTCTACAGTTAGCAAGATCATAATCGATTTGCATGTACAGGTTGAGAATCAAGAGGAAGCTAACTTTGATGATATTCTGGCAAATTCTGATGCTTTTATGGTGGCAAGAGGTGATTTGGGGATGGAAATTCCTATAGAGAAGATCTTCTATGCACAGAAGGTGATGATTTTCAAGTGCAACATTCAGGGTAAACCAGTTGTGACTGCAACCCAGATGTTGGAATCTATGATCAAGTCTCCTCGCCCAACTAGAGCAGAAGCAACTGATGTTGCCAACGCAGTTCTTGATGGAACTGACTGTGTCATGCTCAGTGGTGAGACAGCTGCTGGGGCTTATCCAGAGCTCGCGGTGCAAACTATGGCCAAGATCTGCTTGCAAGCAGAGTCATGCGTCGATTATGCTGCTGTTTTCAAGTCAATCATGGCATCAGCACCAATTCCCATGAGCCCATTGGAGAGCCTTGCATCATCAGCTGTCCGCACAGCCAACTCTGCTAAGGCGGCAGTTATCTTGGTCCTGACTAGGGAGGAACAACTGCAAGGCTTGTGGCCAAGTATAGGCCATCCATGCCGATACTGTCTGTCGTGGTTCCTGAGTTGAAGACCGATTCCTTTGACTGGATCTGCAGCGACGAGGCCTGCGAGCACAGCCTTATTGTGAGGGGCGTGATTCCAATGCTGAGTGCTGCCACCGCGAAGGCCTTTGACAGTGAAGCCACTGACGAAGCACTCGGGTTTGCCATAAGAACGCCAAGGTGATGGGACTTTGCAACACTGGCGAGTCCGTCGTGGCCCTGCACCGGATCGGGACTGCATCTGTCATCAAGCTCTTGACTGTGAACTAGTGGGCAGACAAGAGTGCAACACCATTTGCTTGAGGAAATTTTTGCGAGGCTGCTTATGCGTATCCACAGTTTTTTTGGTCAAGATTGCGACTTCGCATACACCTTATGTTATGAAGTTGTGGTTGTTTACCATTTAGAGGATAGCCATATTGAAGCAGTTAAAACTATTATAGCAAGCTAGGATAGCCACTATTGAACTTGATGGTTGTTTCACCATTTTGCTGGTTATTTATTCTGATCACTTGTCTACTATTGGTATATTCTTGTCTGAGATATGGTGAGATATGGTGCATCAGCTACATCGATCTAAATTTCTGCGGTTGCATACCACTAGGGGTGCATCCGATCGACCGCCATGCGAATTAGTCGGATCGAATTGGATAGTTATATCGGATAATTATCGGATTGATCGGATTCGGATAGTTGTTTCGGATACGGATTCGAGTCGAGTGGACTATCCGAGCGGATACGGATACTATCGGAATTTATCGGATAATACCCGGATATAGTTTGGATATCGGCCCATCAGCCAAATCATCATTTTACCCATCACCCATTAGCAAATCCAAATAAATTCCAATAAATGCAAATAACACAAAAAATTCGGAAAATGCACAAAAATACTATAAATCTAGGAGAACTTAGGAAATAACATAAACTATTTTTAGCTTTTAGAAAATAGTTAAAATAAGTTTTTGCTCTTGGCTTAAAAATAAAATCTAAAAAATCCAAATAAATTTCAACAAATCCATGATATGGAATGAGTAATATCAAACCGATTCGATCCTGTCCTCTCGCACGGATTATGTGCTAAAGCAACTATTTCCATCAAGAAAAAGAAGATATGCTAAAAATGCTAAAAAAGGTTCACCATATGAATATATGATATATATCTCTCGGATCCTCATATCGGGATCGTTGGTAAGAATCCACCTTTGATTTAGTATTGAGTGTTATCGCACTTTTACTAGTGACTGTAGCTGTGGAACCTTTTGGGCTAATCATCCGTATTATCGCCTATTATACATTTAAGTAAGAATTCGTTATATCGATCCGTCCGATGGTGCCGACTTGAATATTCAATTCGTGTTCATATTCTTAATAGTATCTCGACTACGAATCGAAAAATATGGATTAGGATACGGTTTAAGCAATATCGGTTTAAGCAATATCCGCGAATCCGATCCGTTTACACCCCATACATACGACCGACAGGTTTATCATTTCATATCCCCGCCAGGAACTGGATTATACCTATGGGGATCGAATACTGATGGACCGCTTGGGTCCTTTGACAAAATGAGTAAACCAAGCAAAATTCTGCATAGGAATGTGTCATGGTGTCTCCGATATTCGCTTTAGGATACGGTTCCGTAGGCTTTGGTCGTCAAAGCTACTTGGTGGTGAAAACTTAAAGGGACATCTCACAAGTGTTTAGAGAAGAATGAGTGAAAGGGATATGAAATATGGGAGAAGTGAATAGTATGTGTGCAGATAGCAACTTGTATTAGGAAGATGACCACGAGGTACTTGGTGACCAAAAGAACAAAATCACGAACCAAAGACACGTGATAGTGAAACAAGGAAGTGCAAAGGCTATCAAGGAGAAGACATGCTACAAGCATCGCATCATGATAAGGCGATGACAACGTCTGGTACAAATCGGTAAAAAAATACAAAGAAAGCGATAAGTGAGGCACAGTCAAGGCCTATGAGGAGATTTACTGTGAACTAAATACAAGAGAAGAAGTAAGTCTACAAGATGGCTAAACTTGAAAAGGAATACGAGATTTCAACCAAATTAAATACATCAAAGCGACACTAATAGACTTTTGGTGAAAAGACGATGAAATCAAAAATACGTGGAGATATTACTCGACAAACTGTTCAATTATGACAATGACGATATTTATATGATTGAATTAGATGATGCTTTTGACGATACCATAGGCTATTTGTTCAAAGAATCCAGAAGTCGGAAGTAAGAGATGTCTTAAAAAGGATAAAAGTGGGTAAGGCATTAGGGTTTGATAACATTCATATCGGTGTGAAAATCCTAGAAGAAGTGATAATTGTTTGGTTAACTAATTTATTCAATAGCATTTCTAGGTCTAACAAGATGCCTAACAAGTGACAGAGGAGCACATTAATATCAATTTTCTAAAACAAAGAGACATTCAAAATTGTACAAATTATATAGAAATTAAGCTCATGAACCACATAATGAAACTTTATGAGCGAGTGATTGAGCATCGTTTAAGAAGAGTGACTAGTGTGATGATAAACTAATTTGGTTTTATGCTAGAGGTCACAACGGAGGCAATTTCTTGATACAAGTTGATGGAGAGGTATAGAGAGCAAAAGGGCATTCACATGGTGTTTATTGACTTAGAGAAAATATATGACAAAGTGCTAAGAAAGGTTATGCAGTGGATACTCCAAAGGGAAAAAAAGTCCCAACAAAGCATATTACCCTTATTAAGAATATGTACAGAGATGTTGTAATCAATGTAAGAACATGTGGTAGTGATACTAATGAATTCCCTATTAAGATAGGACTACACCAAGGGTCACGTTGAACTCATACATTTTACTCTAGTGATAGATGAGATCACGCGAGATATACAAGAAGATATTCCTTGGTGTATATTTTTGCTAATGGTGTAGTGTTAGTTGATGAGAATAGGATAGGTATCAATAGGAATTTAGAGTCGTGGAAGACTTTAGAATCGAAGGGTTTTAAACTTACTAGGACTAAAACTGTATATAAAGTGTAATTTCAGCGGTGCCAAAGGATGATGGAGATGTTAGTCGACAGATAAGTAGTGTCTAGGAAGGACACGTTTCGATATTTGAGATTGATACTAAAGTGGGGGGCGTGAGATTGATGAAAATGTGAGCCACAAGATAAGAGCGAGGTGGGTGAAATAGTGCCAAGCATCGGGTATCCTATGTAACAAAAGTCATTTTAAAATTAAAGAGTAAGTTCTATAGAACAGATCGACTCATGATGCCATATGGAGTAGAATATTAGGCGATTAAAAGACATCACATACAAGATGAGTATAGCAAATATAAGAATACTACATTTGAATTTGTGGCTACACACGGGAAAACGGCGCTGCTATGTCTCTTTTCCTAGTTGAATTTGGATTTTGACAGCAAACTGGCTCGGCTGTGCTCCTCAAACCTGCCCAGCGGCCTCCAAGAACGACCATCGCGGAATGGTAGGCAAACACAAACAATTTGAGAAGAGCACCAAAGAGGGCTTCAGCCTCACTCGTTAATCACTTGGGAGATCGACGCTAGATCTTTTCAGCGCAAAGCAAAATTAAGAAAAGAGGCAAAACACTTACAGCAGTTCCTTTCTTACTCTTTAACCCTCCGGTTCTTCTTGCAGGTCTCCCGGATTGTTCTATTGTTTTCGTTTTTAAACCTCAGGTCATGCTCTATATACTCTGCTTTATTAATACAATAGACGGTCCTTTCGTTTTTTTAATAAAAACAAGCTGCTCAGCTTAGGGTGAACGCAGCGAGCGAGCCTTGAGCCAAGCTCGCTTCGGTTCGTGAGAATGAGCGAGTAGCTCGCCCACTCGGCTCGCTTCAAAACGAGCACGAGAGGCTCGCTCTGAAATGGCCTCGAGCCGGCATGAAGGCCATGAGCCGAACACTCGTAAGATGTTCGTCTCTCTTTATCAATTACTACATGTTCTACTCACCATACCAAAGCGCACCACCAGTCACCTCATAGCTAAGTTCAATCTAACACTGAAAATGGAGATCACCTATTGTGCCACCACTCAACAAGAACTAAAAGTGTCATAAACGCAAAGATCACCAATTCAGATTTATCTATCATACCATACCAAAGATCCATTCAAATAAATTAAGCCATCGGTGTGAAGCACCAAGCAGCAAAGACCGATCTGACACCCACTCACCACTACGTAAGTAGGCGACATTTAGGAAGAACCCCTGGACCCAACGCCGCGCCACGTGAGGTGCCGAGAGGTAGGTAAGTGGTTTGCGCGTAAGAGGCTCGAG